>CM021100.1:210242647-210425147 GCA_007115665.2 Sequoiadendron giganteum
AGAGGTGATAGATGCACATATGATTGATGATTATGTTGCATATTTTTATACTCATCCATTCCCTAGATTGACCAGTCTAGATGACCCTCCCCACTATTAGGTGGACTAGTCTTACAAAGGGTACAATGGCAGCCATAGGCATAGGTAGAGGTGGGGGCACAAGCAGAGGGATAGGGAGAGCAGCCACATGGAGGAGAGGAGGATATAGGTGGGGTGGCCATGGATGTTGATGAGGAAGAGGATGATGACAACTTCGATGATGATGATGATGATGATGATGGGGATGATGGAGGTGGTGGAGGGAGAGTGTTCTTTGATGTACACTTCAGGAATAAGCCTTGTACAACTAGAGTGGTGGAGTAGCCGAGTACTTTAGCACCACGCATTACTATTAGGGCTCCATCATAGGGATAAATTGACACACTTCAGGCATAGGTCTAGGCTCTTCAGAGTTGGCTAGCACAAGCACAGGCTACTATCAACGAGCTACAGATACAAATTGCATAGCCACCACCTCTTGACCCATAGATAGCCCAACTTACTGCAGAGTGGGACAGTTTCAGAGAGCGGTGTGTACAGGCAAAGGGGGTAGCAGAGAGGCTCTTGAGATCAGTTGAGAGTACCTCCATTGGAGAGGTTGTTGCAGAGGGATTGGAGACTACCTACCAGGCAGAGTATTATAGGATGAGATACTTTGAGGTGGTATCCCCCGAGCAGAGGATAGCCTATACATAGTCAAGCACCCGATCGTGTACCCACTCACACAGTCATACCAAGAGAGCCATTAGGAGTGTGCCACAACCTGTCAGATGAGAGATAGGTGCTTCAAGAAGCAGAGATCTGGTGAAACCCACCAGCAACGAAGGCAGCAATAGTCATGATCCTCATCCAAATACCCCTCAGTGATGATTATGTATACACCTCTTTATTGTACTTTATATATCTTGTTCAGATATTTGATATCCTTGTACCCATGGAAATTTATGAGATTATTATATGCAGTGTTGATTTTTGATATGCATGTGTCTTTGATTATGCTATGATGAATGGTTATGTATGCATTTTTATTTCTAATTTATGATTATGCATGCTTATGGATGATGATATGATGATGGATGCATATGATATGAATTATGATGATGATGCATTTTATGCACTGCAATGTATGCTTATATGATGATGATACATTTTTTATGATGATGATTTATGGTTTGATGAACATGCTTTATGATTGGATGAACCTACAAATGAAATGATTTTTATGAATTTAATATGATGATGCAATGTAAATTATTTGTTAGTTCTACATGATGCATGGATTATGTATGCAATGAATGCAATGAATGCAATGAATGCAATGGATGTGCCTTTATTTTTCTCAATGTATGATTATGCAAATGATGTTTGATGTAAATGATTAAATGATATATGAAATGACATGAAAATGAGGTGAAAATTTTATATAAAAATGATGAGATGAATAATTAATGATATGAAATAATGAATGATGAAAATGATATGTAACGATGTATATATTAAAAAAAATGATATGAAATAATAGTGTATATGTCAATACTAATATGCAAATGATATCATGAAATGTGATATGAATAATGATTATGATATCAATAATGATATGATAATGAATGGTAACTAATAATCATAATGTTGATAATGATAATGAAAATGAATAATGGAAATGCACAATGTAATTGATGTGAAAATGATCATGATAACCTAAATGATGATATAAAATGAGATGCAATAAATGTCCAAGTGTCCTCAATCAATGTCTTAAAAAGAGATATGTATTATTTCCAACCTCCAAAAATCTATCATACAGCCCTAAAAACAAAAATGAATGCAATCTAAATGAATCATGCAATCCTAAAATGCCAAATGAACCATTTCACTATTGTCATTCCGTAAACCAATTATGTTCTTAATTTTCATCATTGAGTCTTTTGATATGTTGAAAGTTAGTACAAGAATCAAAGGGAATATTTGTACCAATGATGAGCTGAGTACTAATTTCATGATGTTTGATATAGAAATTTAATACAAGCATCGAGGTATAATCGAACCAAGATGACCTGAGTATTATTTGCATAAATAGACAAAAGTTAAACATTTTCTTATGCAAATCACAAAATGTCACTATGTCTCATGCCAAACTTGCACAATACTAGTGATTAGCTTACAGACAACAATCAAAGAAAAATCATATTCCTTCCTTGTGATTCTAGTTCATTACATCATTGAACCACTCCAGAGATATGATGTCATCAAATGTCAAAACAACAATTCAACTTATGCTTTAAGTTTTTCATTCATTTTAATTCAGATTTAGATCATCCAATTTGTTCAGTCTCTTGTTTAACAAATGTTTTGACCCAATTTGATTGGACATTTTGTTCGTTGTTCTGATATTCTGATAATTGACACATGTTGTCATTTGTCTATCAAAAAGGTTCAAAAATTGACTTCCCCTAATGGCCTTGCACTCTAACTCTCGATAAGACACAAACTAATGCTAAGGATAACACTAATCATCAAGGCATGATGAAATCCTTGTCGTTTCAAGGAAATGTTAGGCACATGATGCAAATATGATGGCTAGGCATGTATGTGATGCCGATGAAAGATGGATATCAATAATTCATAATGTATCCTAATAGATGGGAGAGTCAACCAAATCACAAAAAGTGCCTATTCTCTAAGTTTTCACCATTTGTTTTTATCGCACTTTTTTTGATTTTTTGATTTTTTGATTTTTTTGTTGTTACCAAGATGCCTGTTTGCCAGGTTTTCATCAAGGCAACGATTTTTTCTTTTTTTGATTTTTGTAGCTCTTTTCGATTTTTTTTATATTTTTATTTTTTTAACTTTTTGTATTTTGATTTTTTTGATTTTTTTGTATGTCAAAAGGATGCATGTTTTCTAGGTTTTCACCTTGATGACAGTTTTCTTCAAGACATTTTCCATTTTTTATGAAATTTTTCATTACTTTTTATACTTTTTTTGATGTTTTTCTAGGACTTTTTATACTGTTTTTGATATTTTCAAACATAAAACTTCTTTAGGTGGATGTTGTTGGTTGGATCTTCAAGTGAGTCCCCTTCTGGAATTGATAAATGATATGCCCCTGATCCATATGCTGTAATGATGATGAATGGACCCAGCCAATTGGACTCGAACTTGCCTCTCTTCTCCTGATCTTGCTGGTTACGAGGGTTTTCTTTAAGGACTAAATCTCCCACTTCAAAAGTTTATGGTTTGACTTTGTGATTGTAGTTGTTTTAATAGGAAAGTTTTGTTAAATTTTGTCTTAATGTGATAAGGTCATGTTGACCATTGCAATTGTGGGAGAGACTTAAAATTTTTTTGGCTAGGAGCTATCAGGAGTGGAAGAGTTGTGAGTTTAGACACTCATGTTTGGTAGGTTCCAATAATTGGAAATAAAGCCCAAAATGTTGCATTTGTGCAATTTTGGCCAAATGTGGTGGTTATGTCCGACCAAGGGGAAGGGTAACCAGTTTATGAACCTATATAAGGAGTTCCTCAACCGGTGTGAAAGGTTGGAAGGCATTTTAAGTTTTGTAATTTTGAATTTTTCATGAAGGAGAAGTAAGAACAGTAGGAATAATTGCTTAGTTTTCTGTGTTTGTGATCTTGACAGTGTGTTAATGGCATAACCAGGCATAGGCATACGTGTGGAATGTAATGTAGTTGTTCTTCAAGTTTTGGTTGGGTCTGAACTAGTTGTCTCATCGTTCAAGCTTTTAATTTATGTTCTCTAAGTTTTTGTTTTGGTTATTCTGACTGGCAAGCTGCAACAAATGGAGTTCTAGACCACTCTTCCCCTGTACCTAGTGTATGGGCTCTTGGAAATAGTGGCTAGGCTCCATGCCTATACTTATAGTAGTGTTAGGAGTCATTAGGGGTCAAGTGTGCATGAAAGAAGACCTTTCCTAGGCGAGCTAAACAATGCCTGGCTAGGAAAGTCAAGGGGTGTGAAGCACCTAACTTGCAGGGGAGACCTCTCCATGCTAAACCCCATGGTAGAAAGGTGGATGGAGGCCCTATAGGGGTCTGGTATCAGTTAAGAGGCTACACCATTACAGTTCACCCGGGTGGCCAAGAATTGACTAAAAAAACCCTATATTTGCTAAATTGATCAATGAGCCTGTGTACGGCAAGACAAGGACTAAGACCTTCAAAAATCTTGTAGAGCTTGGTAATAGGACCAAGAAACCACAGGGAAGTTTTGGGGTACTTTGGGAAAGTTTTGAGAAACATCCACTTTTCTCGGGTTAGGAGGGCTAATAGGGGCTCTAGGCTTGTAGCCTTTTTAACCCTAGGTGAGGGTTTGGAGGGAGCGATGGAGAAATGGAGCCAAGTGGTTATTAAAAAACCCTAATAGGATGCTAAGAAGCATTATTTCACATCTCTACACCCCTGCAAGAATCTAGCTGAGTGTTGAGAGTGTTTGGCCTTTAGGGAAGATTAAGGGTCAAGGGTGAAATAGTGGCAAAGCACCAAGTTTTGGTTTGGTAGTGTGACTTGGATGGAAGTGGCGATGGCCAGTAGAACTAGGGGTACCTACATCTGAGATAGGACCTATAGGTTGAGTTGGTGGGGAGTGCCACCAAAGGGAATTGCCAAGGTGAGACCCAGAGCATGGAACAGTGAGTGTTCCATCCAACCCCACCTTACATCGAATTGGTATCAAAGGAAGCGAAAGGTTTGGGATAGTGATTTGTATGTCAGAGGTTAAATCAAGTGGTTCCAACACAATGGTGACCAATGTAGAATTGGCAAGAGACCTGATAGAGCAACAAGAGAAGAACAGGCAACTTGAAGTGACAGTTGAAGAGATGAAGCAAAGGTTAGAAGAGGTGGTAGAGGCTACAGGCAAGATGAAGGTACAACTAGCAATGGTTAGAGATAAAGCTGAGGATCAGGTTGAGGAGGACATTGAAATAGACCCTGATCCACCACTAAATGAGGAACCCTTCCTCAAGGCATTGAAGGCTTTGAGTGGTAAAGCATTAGAAGGCATTCCCATCTTCACAGGTAGAATGGATGTAGAGTTGGTTATGGAGTGGATAGAAGGAATGGAGAATCACTTTGAGTGTGATGGAGTGACTGGGGCATAGAAGGTGAAGATAGAAAACTCAAGGCTAAGGGGACAAGCACTAACTTGGTGGAAGTTCCTACAAGAACAAAGGGAGAATGAAGGCAAGAAACACATCTCAAGTTGGAAAGCTATGGTGGCTAAGGTAAAGGAGTATTATCTACCTGAGGACTATGAGGTCCAATTGCATAAGAAGAGGCCTAGATGTAGCTGCATACACAGAGGAGTTCCAAAAATTGAGCCTTAGATCTAGGGTGCAAGAAGTGGAAAGCATCAAGGTGGCGAGGTATCTAAATGGCCTCAAATGGAACATCCAAGAAGAGTTGAGTCTCTTTACACTCACCAATCTCCATAGTTGTTTTCAAATGGCTTTTAAGGTGTAGGAGAAGCTGAAAAAGAAGCAAGACTCCAATTCTAAAGGCAGAGGAAAAGGTAGAGAACAAAGAGATCAAAGAGGGCAAAGGGGTGGCTACTAAGGAAGAGGCAATGACCAAAGAAACCAAGGAGAGTTTAAATCCATAGATCATAGCAATGAAACACCTTCTAGAGGAGGGTATAACAAAGGTAGAGGTTCTCAAGGAGGATCCACTAGAGGAAGAGGAGCAGGCAGGAGCAATTCCTATTTTGCAAACATGAAATGCTACCATTGTGGCCAAGTTGGACATCCAGCCTATAGGTGCCTAGAGAAAGCATCTACATCAAGCAATGAGAAGAGAGTGGCTTATGCACAGGAGGACACCATGAGTCCTAAGTGAACTAAGGTCAGTCACATTGAATCTAAGATGGGAGAGAGTTTGATGTTTAGAAGAGCCTTGATCAAACAACCGGTCAGGGAAGAACCCAAACAAAGGAGAGCTCTATTTCAAGTAAGGTGCAAGATACTTGGTAAAGTGTGCAAGGCTATAGTAGACTCAGGTTCAACGGACAATATTATCTCAGAGGAGACAGTAATGAAACTGAAATTGGAGAAGGTACCCCACACTAACCCCTACAAGGTCACATGGCTTAACAAAGGGCAAAGTGTTTTAGTGAATGAGCAAGTAACGGTGGAGTTTTCCATTGGAGGGTACAAGTACAAGTTAGTTTGTGATGTATTACACATGGATGCATGTCATCTACTATTGGGCAGACCATGGCAATATGATAAGAGTGCCATGTATGATGGAAAGGAGAATACAATTTCATTTAAGAAGGATGGAAAGACTTTTAAGTTGCAGTCACTGTCAGAGGAGGATGAAGGACAGTCAAAGACACCAAGTGTTCTACTAAGTAGTGGAAAAGAGTTCCTCAACACCCTACATGAAGGTGGAGAAGGATATGTAGTATTGTTGCAGTCCAAGGAGGAAGATAAGACTGAGAAACCAGTCATACCTGGAGCAGTCCAGAATTTACTTGAGAAGTATAAGGATATATTAAGTGATGGTACACCAACAACTTTGCCTCCTAAAAGGGCTATTAGTCATCAAATTGACTTCATACCTGGAGCATCCTTACCTAACAAAGTAGCATATAAGCTTACACTGGATCAGAATTTGGAAGTGGCTAGACAAGTGCAAGAGTTGTTGGATCAAAAATTGATTCAAAAGAGCATCAGCCCATGTGCAGTACCGGTAGTCTTGGCAACCAAGAAGGGAGGTAATTTCTGAGTAGGAGCATGAATGAGATTCCCATGAATTTGACATTTTGAACATTTTTTCACAAAGATGAATGATTCCTTTTCCATTATCGGCCAACAGTAACCCATTCTAACAAGTTGCTTTGCCATGGTTAGTCCACTTGAATGAGTCCCACAAATACCACCATGAACCTCTTGTAAGGCCTTTTCTGATTCATCATGTTTGATACATTGAAGGAGGGTACCATCAAGACCAGATCAGTACAAGATGTCAGCCATTAGAGTGTAACGAGAAGATTGGCGTATTAAATTCCTTTTTTGATTCCTAGACAAATCTGGGGGGAAAATGGTATCTTTTAGATAAGCATATATTTGGCCATACAAGGGAGAATTAGAACCCGTTAGGTGACAAATGATTTGAGTTTCTGGATTATCATAAGTGGGATAAAAGAATTGTTCCACCAGGAAATCGTACCGTGCTTGGTTCTCTGATAACTGGAGTTGTGATGCAATTGTAGCCACAACATCTGTAGCTTTATTGTCAATTTGTGGAATTTGTATGAACTTGATATCAACAAAGTATTTCTTGAAATCATCCACCATGTTTTTGTAAGGCATTAACTTATCATTTTTAGTTTGATATTCACCATTTATTTGATTTATGACAAGTTGTGAATCACCAAACACTTGCAATTATGTTATTCTCGAGTCTAATGCAATTTTCATTCTAATTAACAATGCTTCATGCTCAGCTATGTTATTTTTACATGGAAACAATAGCCGATAAGACTTTGGAATTGTATGTCCTTGAGGTGTGATGAAAATAATTCCTACCCCCGAGCCATGTTGAGTGTAGGAGCCATCAAAATAAAGTGCCCATGACTACTTAGTGGTTGTTGTGAATACATCAACGTCGGGAAAATAATTGTGTATTGGATGTTTTACTTGCATTGATGCCTCTGCCAACTGATCTTCTATAACCTGTCCTTTAATGGCCTTCCGATCCACATAATGAATGTCAAACTCACTTAGGATCATGACCCATTTAGCCAATCTACCAACTAGGGTTGCCTTACTTAGAAGATATTTTAAAGGATCAATCTTTGCCACAAGTTTTATTGTATGATCTAGCATATAGTGTCATAAATTTTGAGAAGTAAACACTACTGCCAAACAAGATTTTTAAATGAAAGTGTAATTTAGCTCATGGCTTGTCAATGTTCTGCTGATATAATATATTGATCACTCCTTTCCTATTTTGTCCTCCTGTGCCAATAATGCTCCCAAGGACAGTTTTGTGGAAAAAATATACAATATGAGTGGTTCAGCTTGCACCGATGGAATCAACACTGGTGGACTCGTTAGATAATGCTTTATCTGATCAAATTTTGCTTCACACCTATCTTCCCATTTAAATGGAACATTCTTATGTAAGAGATGAGTGAATGGTAAACTCCTATCTGCCAGTTGTGCAATGAATCTCCTAGCGGATAGAAACCGTCCTTGTAATGAGCATAGTTGAATAATGTTCCTTGGTGGTGGCATATCGAGGATTTATTGTACCTTAGTTGGATCCACATCGATTCCCTTTTCTCACATAATATAACCTAGAAGCTTTCCGAATTTCACCCCAAAGACGCATTTCTTGGGATTAAGTCTGACTTTGAATCTTTCCATTCTAACAAAAAATTTAGATAAGATATCTAAATGTCCTTCCCTTGTTTTTGATTTGGCTAAAAGATCATCTACATAATCCTCCATGAATGTGTGCATCATGTCATGAAAAATTGTAGTCATTTCCCATTGATATGTAGCTCCTGCATTCTTGAGTCCAAACAAAATTACATTCCAACAATATGTACCTCAAGTACATGTGAACGATGTTTTATCTTGATTTTCAGGTGCAATCTTTATCTGGTTATATCTAGAAAATCCATCCATTAGTGAATACATAGCATGTCCAATAGTCAAATCTACAATCATATCTATGTTTGGTAGAGGGAAATCATCTTTTGGGCATGCCTTATTTAAATCCCTAAAATCTGTACAAATTTTGATTCATGCATCTGGCTTTGATATAGGTACAATATTGGAGTTCCATTCCACATAGTCTATAGACCGAATGAATCCTACATCTAATAGCTTCTTTAACTCCTCTTTGACCAGTAATGCAACATGTGGGTGCATTTTTCTGAGTTTTTGCTTCATAGGTTTTTCCCCCGACATAATGAATAAATGATGCATGATGAGGTTTGGATCTAATCCAAGCATATTTTCGTATGACCATGCAAAATTGATTTGATTATTCTTGAGGAATTTCGTGAATCCTAGGATTTCCTCTTCTGTCAGTGATACGACAAAATGCAAGACTTTGGGCTGTTCCACAATACCTAAATTGATTGTCTTTGTTGGTTCTATTAAAATAAAATACCTTTCCTAATAGTGCTAAGGGAGAGTGTCAAGTTTCCAATCTTCCAGTGCCTTTGGAGGGTTTTCACTGTCAGATATGCTCTTTATTTTTCTCTTTTCATGATCTAATACTGCCTTTGTTAGGTTTTCACCATTATATCTTTCTTTTATATTGTTAATTTTGTAGCTAAGAAACTTGGCACTTTCCTATCTGAGACTTTGATCTTGTGATTTTCTGGTGGAACCTATTTCCAGGTTAGATGAACAAATAAATTTTACATTGGTTTCATCATCGGGAAAATTTGGGATATCAATTGGTGCAATTTGTTCCCAATCAATGAGTTCGAGATGGACCAAGGGAAATGGATCATCAGGTTGGGTAAGGTCACTGGTCATTAAGGTCATGATACTATTATCATTCTCATTAGGGGGAAGATCTATGATGGTATCCTCTTGTTGATAATTTGTCTTGCTTTGAATCAAATCGTCATCACTCGAGTCATGGTCACTTAGTAGGATGTAGTCAAGTGGAGGCCTTGAGCTTTCCCCTTATGTGAGTGTGGGTGCATATTTTTGTACAACATCCACCTATTTGTCCCTCCAAAATTTATCATAAAAAATGGTGTCCCATTCATATTCAATGGAGTCATTGTCAGAATTGTTTTCTTGTATTCTAAGAATTGTTCCAGCTAACTCCTCATTGGATTTTCTTTGTATTGTTTCTTCCTTTTCATCTTCACCATATCCTAACCCATTTTATCTTTTGGGTGCATTGTTTTTAGTTGGATAGGTTCAACAATACCTTATTTTCTCTTGCCTATAGGGCCATTTCCTTCATAACCCATTTGTTGCATTATTGTATAATGCTATCCATATTGCTTAGTGGGTAACTTGACATGTTGGACCGATTCATCTTCATCTTTATAGAACCAATCAAGGATAGCCCTATCTTTTGTTTCATTTTCTTGAGTATATGCCTTGATAAATATTCCATCAAACTTGGTGATAGGAACTGAAGCTTGTGTGCCTGATGCTGAAGTTGTTCTAGCTTGTTGTATGGATGTTGATAGTTGACCATGGGATCTCGGAGACATGGGTAGATTAGAGAGACATAAAGAATATTCTCCTACCCCATTATCTTGCAATTTTAGCTTGGTGCCAAAATTCCTTATCATTTCCCTTGCTTGTTCACTATATTTAGAAGTAGAAATGGATAGATCCTCTCTATTATGTCGGACAAATGTGTCCTGAGTTTCTCTAAGGTTAGAACAAGTCTAACTACTAATGTGGTCCACTGGTATTGTTACTTCTTGTCCATCATATGGAAACTTCAAACATTGATGATAAGTGGATGAAATTGCTTGCATCTCATGGATCCATGGGTGAACCAAGAGTATGTTATATGATAGATCCCGATCTAGAACCTAGAAAAAAGTATTCTTCACAATAGATCCCACTCTGTTTGGTAGCATGATGAGGCCTTCAGAAGCTCTTTCTTCATCATCATATTCTTTTATTGTAATTTTGCTTCTTGGATCTATAGATTCCTCTAAATATCCCAAAGCAAGAACCAATTTTAATTACAAATGTTTAATCCAGCTCCCCCATCTATTAAAACATGTCTGATTCGAGCTTTATGAACCATGACCTCTAGATAAAGTGATGAATTATGGGGATGGGTCATGGAGGATTCATCCTTTTCAGCAAAGAATAAACATGTGGGTGAGGACAAGTGTCCCACCATGGCTTGAAATCTATTGATATCCAGATTAGGAGACACAATTGCATCAACGAGTGCCTTTTCTAGAATGTCCTTATGTGCTGGTGATATTTTTAGCAACTCCAAGATAGAAATTTGGGCCGATGTTTTTCGCAGTTGATCGACCAAATTTTATTGACTTGGAGGGGGAATCACCGAATTAGATGAACTTCCTTTTACAATAATTTTTTCCTATCCCCTTGTTGTACTATTGACCTCTCGATATTCTTGCTTTCCTTTGATTCTAATATCGTTGACTTGTTGATCGTCAGTGTAAATATGATTGATGATGGTGTCGTAGACATGATTCACATTCTTGCCTTTATCACCTGAAGATTCCCGCTTTTTGATAATTGGGGAGAAGATCTTTGAATTCTTGATGATCATCATTGGCATTATGTCCCTCAATTGTTATGGTACGGTTATCAATCAAGTCCTGAATGAGATTCTTTAACCCTTGGCAATTATTTGTCTTGTGACCTTTGCATCTATGATAATCACAATAGTATGAGTCATTCCATGATGGTGGTTTAACTTGAGGCTCATAATCTCTTTGTGGTGGCAATGTGGTAGTGTTTTGATTCATTAATTCTTTAATAATTGATTCCAAAGACTAGCCCAAGGGAGTAAAACTCCATCGATTTGAGAAAAAATGAGATCTGGGCACATTTGAATTTTGATTATTGCCAAGATTATTACTGCGATTGTTGGTCACATTTCCTTGGTTGGAATTATTGCTTTGGTTACTAGAATTTCCAGCATTTTTGTTACGTTGGACACCTGATACATTGAGAACAGTTGGATTTTCATTCACGTTTGTTAGCATCTACCACCCCATCATTTACAACATTTTTATTTTGAGTCCAAAATCATGACTTGTCATTGTTGTTTATATTGTTGTTGTTGTTGTACAAATTTGGAATTTCTTTATCAAGCTTCAAAACTCCACGATTGACCAAGGCTCCTTCAATGGTGATTACATTTTCAATCAATTTTTAAAACGGTTGAGGACAATGAAGATTTAGCCTATAACACATCTCTTGATTCAGACTGTCCATAAAGATTTCCATCTTTTCGTTTCGGGAATAGGATGGGAATATCTTGCAAAAAACCTTCTCCACCTTTGTAAGAATGTGGTGAAGGGTTCCCCAACCTTTTGTTTTACTCTACATAAATCAAGCATGGTTATCTGATGTTGTATGTTATAGGAGTATTGTGATATGAACTTATTGATTAACTCCTCAAATGTTCTGATGGGGGGAGTGATCTTGGAAAGCCACTCCATGGATTGTCCACCTAGACTTCTTGGAAACAATCACATTAGGTAGGTATCTTCATGAGTGAATTCTAAGCTCATCTTTCAGAAATCTCACATAATCAATGGGATCTATTTTCCCATTATACCTATCAAACCTTGGGATCTTGAAATGTTTTGGAAAATGAATCATGCTAAGACTCTTGTAAAATGGATTGGGAAATATCTTCCAAAACATATTTCTTTGTTGTACCCCCTTGTATTTCTTTTATTTGGCCTTGTAATGCTCTTATCTATTGAGTAAGAGCACTAAAATAATTAAGGGGGGCTTTAGGATCCTCTCTAATCCCTTTTGTATCAAAATCAACAGGTAGCTTAGCTCCTTGATTGGCTAATGAAAGGAAGTATTTATTTTTTTCATTCCAAAACTCTATCCATGAGAGTATGGAATTGAGGATCCTGTTCTACTTCTTGAAGAATTTCTTCTGTTATCTCATCATTATTCAAATTATTCCTAGTGTGAAGTCTGTGAAAAGGATTTTCTTCCTTATCACCACTATTTCCTTTATCACCCGTGTTGCTTAATGTACTTTCCCTTTTGTCTCCTTCTATGTGCTTTTGAGATCTTGTGACAACAGGCACAAGATTTTGCCAAATTTCAACTAACCTTGATCAAAAAATGAAATAGTGCAAATTTTGATGGATATCAAAGTTAGAATAGAATGAATATTCTATTGATATGACTTATGAAATTTCTAATCTTTATCTTGTGATTCCCCGGTTGAAAGGATGATGATCCTGTTGTCGGAATTAAACTAAAAATCAAAAATAAAGATGATGTTGCACTTTGTGAGGTTTGATTGTAGTTTTGTAAAAATAAGGATTTTTGATAAATGCCTAACGCTCCTCAGCTCTCTATTGAAGAACTTGATTAGGATGATTAGAGTACAAAATTATCGGTTGGGGGATGAAAGAGGAATGAATAGGCTGACTATGATTATGCCTTTGAGAAAGAGCTTTTTTTTGAAAGAAATCTCATGAATATGATGGTTCTAAGGAAAAATTGTTAGTGAAACCTCTAACAAAGTCATGATATTGATGAATAAAAGTTCTGTGTTCAAGAAAAAAATTTCGACTTTGGTATAATTTTTTTCTTCTTTTCAATAGATTCTTATAACTGGGAGACTTCTTTTTCTTCTTAATCTTCTTCTCTAGGGACTTCTTAGCAAAATTTGTAGATTTCCAGACCCTGAGCATAGAAAAAGACTAGACTAAATGGCAGATTTTTGGGTGTCAAAAAATTACCCAAGTTTGGAACACAGATGCACTAATTTTTTTAGCAGATGCGCCAAAATATCCAATCTATGCACTAGACTATCACAGGTATGCACTAAAACAGAGAACATATGTGTTAAAATGGAGCATGAATGCGCTGAAACAGAGCATGCATGCGCTAAAACAGAGCATAAATGCACTGAAATAGAGCATAGATGCATTGAAACAGAGCACAAATGCACTAAAATAGACCAGGGATGCGCTAAACTATCCAATTATTGTACTGAGACAAACATGTTTTGATAGTTTGATGTTTTGGATGATCTTTATCTAATTTAAATTTGAAAAAAACACAACATATAGTAGAAAATAGTTGTTTGTAAATCTTAAAAATCTAAACAAAGAGTATGTTCTTGATATTTTCACAGGTATTGAACAAAATAATCACTTCAAATAGACTCACTCTTATTTTTCAAAAAGGTCATCATAACAACCACAACCCACATCTTAAAATTGCATCGACTCACACAATGGTGTCACCCTCTAAAGGGTGCCCGTGTTTTTGTCTTTTCCAGGTGCGTACTCAAGGTTAGATTTCTCGATCCATTGAGAAAAAAATTCATGGAAATTATATGGTGAGTTTCTTGAGGGTAGATTCTTCCCTCCCCTTGCACTGTGATTATTATGATGTTTGGATACTGACACGATTGGCTTTCTACACTATGGTTTGTAGTAAAGGTATCCGTTCGACGTGGCAATAGATAAACTCCCTCAGGAGACCTCCCAATCTTTAGAAAAAATATTTTGGGGATGGTTATCTTGCTCACTTCTGTTGAATATGGGTTTCTCTAAAATTCACTTTTGATTAGAGTGGGTCAGAAAACTTGGCTTTGGTTGTTCCCACTTAGGTCATACCCGTAGGGTGAGTACTTTTTCCCACTACGATAGGCCTTTTAAAGGATTTAATAAAACATGAAATGCATAAAATAAAAAAGGTAAGTTTGGCATTTTGGTCACCTAGTAAAGGGGAGAGCATAAACCTATTACCCAACAATCACAACAAACAAATGGTTCAGTTTTAAATCCAAATTACAATTTTCTACACTAAGTGAAGATGTTGCTTCACAAGCATTGCATTCATCTTAACCAAGATAAAATAATGTTTGGTGACTATCCTAGGATTGATTAATTCTAGATTTAAGTGTTTATCCTAGGATTGCTTCATTTAACTTAAGGCAGAAAAGAAAAATCTATGTCCACAAATGGCGTCAAAATTAAGATTTATTTTTTACACTCCCTATATGCGCTAAAAGAACGGGTAAATACACTAAAATAGTTAACAAATGTGCTAAAGGAAAAAATAGGGATGTGCTAAAACAATTAACAAATGCGCTAAAAGAACTAGCAAACATGCTAAAATAGGTCATCGAAGTGCTAAAGCAGTCCTCATATGCGCTAAAATGCAGGTCGTATGTGCTAAACCATAGCTTGTATGTGCTAAACCGCAACTCCAATCTGTCACCTATCAAAAAATATACAATAAAAATATAAAAAATGGGGCAAGGGCCCACGGTGTGCATCAAAAATGTGTGTGAAAACATGTATAACAACTAATAAGTTAAACTAACACACCAATGAAACATTAGATCAAAGGAAACTAATTAAAAGTAAAACAAACTCTAGAAACAACAACTCCTTCAAATGCGTTCCATTGTCCTCTATCTCCAACGACCTGTTGTAAGTTGTTGGCTCTTAGTTGGTGTATGCAACAACTTTGGCATAATGACAACTTAGAGAACTAGTTTATGCAGCATGCATGTTCATTGTTAAATGATTTAAGCTATGATATGAAATTAAAATGTTATAAACTTGAAATGCTATGCTAAAATACTGATTTGAATGCAACTATATTAACTACGCTAAATTCACAAAATCTAAGATGAAATCTACTCACTAAAGGGCTGTATTTATAGATTTTTGGAGGCAAGAATCTAGTTGGCAAAGATCAACGGTCAAATTCGAACCTGTCAAGATGAACGATGAAATATTCTAGAGGTTAAGAGAAAGGTGGAAGGTTGAGAGAATAATGGAAGAATATTTTCAACCCACAAAACCATGCTCATTCAAAAATGGAGACAAATTGTCATTTGTCATTTCATTTATGAAAGTTGGTTGAAAGTTGAGGATAGATTCCTAATTAAATAAATAAATTTCTTTAATTACATATGACATGGATTTTAGAAGCTTCCATAATTAAATAATTAATATTTAATTATGTGAGGGGTGAAAAAGGTGTGTAATTAAATATTTAATTATGTGAGAGGTGAAAAATGTGTTAAACCAAATATTTACAATATTTAATTTAAATGTGGAGTGAAGGATGAGTTAGAAGAATATTCCATCATTCAAAAATTCAAATTTAGAATAACGTGATAATTAATATAAATAAATAACATTTAAAATTTATTTAATTTAATTAAGAGGAAGATACTAATAATTAAATAAACTTATTTATTTAATTAAACTAGAAGAATTAGAAAAATGAACGATATAAATAAATAATTAAATTTATTTATATGTAGATTACTTTTAGAATATTAATTAAATAATTCATATTTAATTAATTAACAGGTTTGATTAACTTTGACTATTTTTAGATGTATACAATGTTTATCATTTCAAGGGTTTCTACCATGCACTTGCATTCATGTCTTCTTCATTGCACACACAAATATTCTCATGTTATTCTGAAATATTAAAATGGTATGACTGGTTTTCATTTCGAAGATATTTTGGCATGTTTATGTATTATTATGTTCTTTCATTCACAATAGTTATGTCTGTGAAATGATTTTTTCATTTCATTGTTAGTACCAAACATGGAAAGGGTTTCAGTAGTTCTAAATTTCAAGGTTTTATCTTTAACAATGCACAAACTTTGACTCTGCAATTCTCCTTCAATATTTTTTTGTTATTCCCAAATATCAACATGGATTCACTTGTTTTCATTCCGAAGTTATTCTACCATGCAATTATATTATTTTGTTCTTATATATATGTATTTATCTTTCCATACATACAAATACATATTGTGCATGGAAGAAGACAATAATAGATAGACATATTTCCATACTTATATATTCCCATACATGTATATGGTATGAATAACCAGTTTTCATTTCAAAGATATTCAGCCATGCAATCGTATTATTTTTTTCTTCCATTCACAATAGTTCACTCTATGAAATGTTATTTGAGGGTTTTCACTGGTTCACAAATTCAGGGTTTTTCGCCATGCACTTTTAGTCCTCTCTTTGACAATGCACAAACTAACTCTGCAATTTTCCTTTAATATTTGTTTGTTATTCCAAAATATGTAAATGAATTCACTTTATTTCATTTTGAAGATATTCTGCCATGCAATTATACTATTCTCTTGGTTGATCCCACAATGTTGGTTTACAATTTTTGGGAGATTCTGATTTTTGCTGAAACCACATATTTTTATAAAATATAATAATTTAAACCTTAAAAATTTCCTTTTAAATAATTCCAATTGCAGAGGGTTTGATCAAACTACCTTAGATCAAACCCCCTTGGATAGAACCCCACTAGTTTTAAACCATACCTATAACGAAGTATCCTTTACACCTATCAAAATGCTGATAAAAAAACACTTTTGATTTACCTTTTGGGGATCAAATGAATTCATTTAAAATTTATTTTTTGTAAGTATGTATTCCTTATTATAAGCTTCCCAAAAAGTATAATTTTAAATAAATTCAATTTAATTATTATATTTATTTTTTATTTCCTGTGTATGTAGGTTTTTCATCGAAAATCAAGCTCTTTGTTCTACACATGTGGAAAAATAGCAGATTATAAAAAAAAATTGAAAAATATTAGTGCACTAGATATTGAAATCCTTGACCCAACAAAAAAAAATTGAATTTCGATACATACAAAAAATTTATGTTGTATACGGTTTGCCTATGTCTGAATTATAATTGGTTTGACTTCAAAACTTGATTAAGGAAAAAAATTCAATAAAACACTATGAAACCAAATGACAACACTAGATATTTTAGTTACAAATCTAAATTCAAAAAAAATACAATTTTATCCTTCATGGAAAAAAAGTTATGTTGTATACGGTGAACATCACTCCTTAAAAATGGTGTTTACTAAAAAAAACTAGTTTTCAAAGGAGATGGAAAAAAAGTGCAATTTGATTCCAAAATTTTTGAAAAAAATATATTTAGAATCTATAGACAAAATGTCACAAATCACTAGTTTGCATCATCTTCAAACTCCTCACGATTTAGCTGCTATAGGTGCCCGAAAGTGAAGATTTAGTTAGAAAAAATCAGTTTAGTGTCTAGTTTGGCCAAAAATTGTAAACCAATATTGTGGGATCACCCTCTTCATATATATGTATTTTTATATATATATAATGCATGGAAGGAACATAATAATACATAGACATATATTTTTCCATGCAATTATATTATTCTCTTCCTATCTACATGTATTTTTTTCCTCTCTCTCTCTCTATATATTGTGCACGGAAGGAACAAAATAATACATTGACATATTTCCATACATATACAAATATATATATATATATATATATATATATATATATATATATATATATGTATATATATATATATATATTCATATATGTATATATATATATATATATTCATATATGTATATATATATATATATTCATATATGTATATATATATATATATTCATATATGTATATATATGTAATTGTTTATGTGATTGTTACTACGGAATTTATTTTATAAATTTATGTTCAACTCTCCACATTTCATTGTATGTCTCTGCACTCAAGAAACCTCCATTTCTCTTTCAGTTGAGGTTTTCTACCTCACTATGCATGTACCATTGTATTTACTTTTGAAAATGTTTGTTCATGTCTCACTAAATAGATCTTCTCTAAGTAATTTCAATTCAAATAATAAAATGCAACAAACTGTCAACATGCACAATAAATCCAATTGCATTACAAATTGTTCCTTAAAACCAAGCAAAATAAAGATAATTTTATTACAAATTGTTGAAAATTTCCTAAATATGTTTGTTCATGTTGAACAAAAAAGATCTTCTCCAAGTCATTTCAATTCAAATAATTAAATTGAAGAAACTATCATCATACATCTATTGAATAAAACAAGAGCATGGCTAAGAACCCTGTAATTGTGAACCACTGAATCCAATTCAATGTTTAACCATTGCATGGTAGAAAACCCTGTAATAACATGATATAAAAAAGGTTGTTGTTTCAGGGAAGTGTTGATGTAGCGAAGCACATATAACGTTGTTGGAGAAAACTAATGCCTGAATGAGTTGAACCTAACAGAAACATGAATTCAGATTGGATTTTACCTCCAAGGTAAACATATGATTGTATTCATGTTTTTTGTTTAGGTTTCACTCATTCAATTTGGTATTTTTCCCTCTGCCCAAAAGTGGAGGCCACCCGCCTCCTTAATCAGCGAGAACATCTACTTACACATGAACAAATGGCCGCATGTACACGACAACCTCACCATCTTGAACCATCAGTTCAGAGCATTAAACGCTTGCCACCTCCTTCATTTCCTCCATTGACCAACATGCCTTACGCATCGCTTCGCATTTACTCGCACTATCGGGCACGTTAATTGGAGATCAAGGTTCATTCAATGCTTCACATTCTTGCATATCTTACTTACTCTCATTTCTTTTGTTTGCAAACATTCTCGAGTGTTCGGTTGACTTCTCTCTAAAACTTGTTTGGCTCTCCACACTTCATTATTCCGCTTTACACTCTCAAAAACTCCCTTTCTCTTTCAGGTGAGGATTTTTACCTTACTATGCCTCTTCCACTACCTATATATATTAAAATTAAGATACATATATATATATATATGAATACATACTATGTATGTATGTATGGTATGTATGTATGTGTATGTATTCATAAATATATATATGTATATGTTTTTGAACCACAAGAGGTTTCCAAGCTCTCACAACACTATTGGCCAACTAACAAGGCCAACCAGTACAGTTGAACCTTCCACTCTTAAGGCTCTGCTAAACCTTGACGGGTGTACCTATATGAATGTTGCAGAATTTTGAACTATGCTTCCTACTTGACCAACTATCCACAATAGAAATTTGATAGTGGAGAGATATGATCTATATTTGGTATAGATAGTATATGCAATATCAGATAAATTTGGTATAAATAGTATATGCAATATCAGATAAATTTGGTATAAATAGTGTATGCAATATGAAAGTGAAGTTTGATATGTTTAGTTAACAGATGTCAAATGAAGTGAAATAAAATTAAGTAATGAAATATGGAAGACTAGTGCCTTGTTGGGTAAAACGGAGTCAAATGAAAATCTTAGATGAGTGGTTCCTATCTAGCAAGTTCTCTAATTGTTTGGCATATACATCTGAGTTTATAACTAGTATAAACATGCAAGAATATGATTAATAGACCCTACTTGAGGCAGAATATAAAACCCAACTATTTGATTCTTCTTAATGATCCAAATAACATTCCCAGATTATTGTAATTGACTGAAAGGGATTTAATTCTTTTTTAAAGAAACCAATTAATCACATCACACAGATACAACAAATGTGTACTGATAAATTGAACATATACTTGATATTTTAACTTAAACAATCAAGGAGCATTAGATTGGAGACAATCAAATAATTGCAGAAATCCAACAAATAATTGATACCAGAATGAAGCCACCAAATCAATAATCTTTCATTATCTTCCTCAAAATTTACACATGCAACATAGTCTTTGTGGATAGAAACCTTTTGGAAATATTATGCTTGCCGCAATCTATCCTATTCTAATCTACTGTCCTTTTTACTTTACAAAAAATGGATATTTATATACATCAACCGCTTGAAAAGATGTGTCCTTTCAGAAATGTCTTAAGCATGAAATAATAACAAGACTAACATTAACTAAGCTCTGTCAAGCCATAAATGAACTCTCGACATGTGATTAGTGTAGTCTCAATGCTCGTGTGTATCTGCATCTCCTAATGCATTGCGGATCATGATCTCCATCATCGCCATCCGTTCATTCTTCTCGCATGCTTCATCCAATGTTTCATCTTTCGTAGTGGTTGTCTTTAAAATCTCCTGCAATATTAATTCACTTTCATTCTTCCATGTAGTCATTTCTTTTAATTTTCCTTCATCATCAAGGAACATAGTCAATCCATTTTCGACAGCCTCCATCAATTCTTGCGCATCCTCCTGTAACTCTTCAAAGAATTCTCTATGCTTATCCATAACATGATTAGCATCCCCAATCGCTGCTTTATCAGGAGTATCTCATTGTTTTATTTTCTCAAGTCTCTCTTGGATTCTACCATCCACTCTTTTATGTTTTTTTATTGCATCAAAGTATTGTGAGTGTTTTCCCCAAAGTTTATTTAACCAAGTGGTTAAAATGGCCTGCCTCCTTTTGATTACTATTGTAAGTGTGTCAATTTTCCCTTGAGAATATACACTTGATCCCTCCCAATGGTCCTTCACCTATGAACCTTCCCCTTGGGTGAGCATCTTCGTTGGCCTTGTTGCAGCATCCACTAAGTCCTTTAGACGCTCATTTTCTCTCAACATTCTTTCATTATTTGTTTTGTACGTCTCCTTTTCTCTGATCAATGCTTGTATTTGAGCTTTATTCAATTTTGCTACATTAATCCCAATTTTTGTTGTTGCAACTGGATCAACCTCTCCAACCTTTAAATTCATGACATGTCCAAATGCTTTCTCAGTATCAATAACAACTGACCTCTTGTGAGGTGGATACAAGGCCCAAATCATTAATGTCTCTTCTGATCCTGTATATACTTATGTCACCTTTTCTATGCTAAGCTTGTGTGTAGTATTGTTGTCTTTCAGGAAACTATCAAAAACCAATGTAGAATTGAGGTCTAATCCTGGAAAAATCATGACACAAGCCTTTTCCAACATTTCTCTCCTTTCTCAGGGGTCATACTTGTCATCTCTTTCTCTACATCATCTCTCAAACTATTCAACAATTGTTCTTCATTTCCTAGTGTCACATTGTCAACCAGTTCTCTTATTTCCTTCCTTTTTTGCTTGTATAAAAATGTTTTGAATTCTGAAGTTTTTTCCAATTCATCATCTACTATAAAAGATCTATATTCTTCATGTCTTGCATCTGTATCTACATTTTCCTCAATATTTATTTCTCTTGTAGAGTAGGTATAACCCCGAGTTCTTGTCCTTGATACTTTACCAAATGGACCCTGTGATATGTTAGCCCTTGATGCCTTTTCACTAGAAGACAACATCTCCATATCCAACAACTCCTGATTATGTCGCTCAATCACCATCTCTGCCTCTTTTGCTTCCAAATTCCTTATCATATCATAAAACTAGTAGGGCACATGATGATACCCTCCAAATTTTATCTTTTGTTTAGCCAAGTGGATATACCCTTCTGGGTCGAATTTTTTTCTCAATGGCCCTCTCTTCATGTTGTATTGTAATAAACTATCAAGAATTAGGTTATATCCTTCCTTTGCTAACACAATAAATTCACCAAAACATAACGTACAGGGCATAAAAGACTGCTTTCCAAAAGAGCTTAAATTCATGACACTAGAGAAATCCATCTGCCTAATGATTTCTAGGTAGGCAATCCTATCTGAAACTATTCTAGGCAAGATAAATGGAGCATATTCAAATCCATAGACCCTAATCATGGTCGTGTTCTCTAGACAATACCAATCCCCCCAATTATGGATGATTGGTCCATTAAAATATCTAGGGTTGAGAAACCTCTTATCTCATCAAACAAGGAATAATCACATGGATGATTGTAGAATTTATAAAAGGGTTTTGCAAAGTATTCCTCAAAGTGTACAAAAATGGAATTATCAAACCTATTATCCCAAACAACAATCCATGACTGAATAGGCAATGGCCTTCCTTCTTTATCAAATTGTGAAACTCTCAGCTCCTGGGGCCATGACCCTAATTCCTCTCCGAAGTATAGCACCAAGTGCATCAATAATGAATAATTCCTGAGGTGCAGGACAAAGGCTCCATTTTTTATTTCCATCAACCCAACTTCAAGTTCTTTAAACACATATGAAGCATAATCCAAAGGCCTAGAGTCATGATATTGAATATCTGCTGCAATCACCATAGGCACAATTGCCATATATTTTGGAACCTCCATTCCTAATACCTATCCCACCAAAAAATAGGTGTACTTCATATAAGGTTCGAAAATATCCACATGAAATGGTGGTCCCTCATTTTCCATCCATAAGTAATTGGTTTGCTCACCCAGAGATCTGGATCCTTGCAATGATCTCACAATCATTCATCCCCAGATGGAGCCACTATTGGAACTATAGAAAAAAAAATTGACCATTCATGCTCATTAGTTTCCCAAAGAGTCCATACTACAAGTATAAAATTTTCACATAGCCTACTCACCAAGGTCCGGGTCAAATTTTTATCATGTGATCACATAAATTTTATCTTACCCTGAATATTTGATGTATGAAACATATCGGCATAAGATAATGCAGGTCTCACCGATGCTAATGCTCTTCTCTTTCAGTATATCAGAAAGAAAACAGTTGTGTCTCGTCGATGTCAGGAGTACACGGGTTCACAGTTACTATCGGCAAGACAATGGTTATCGGCATGACGGTGTGAGATCATACCGATATTTTATACATTTCGCCGCTTGGAGTACAAGAAAATCTATCGGCCAGACTAGAGTCATCGGGGTGAGGTTTCAAAAGATAGTCTGAGACCTTCATCGGTCCTACCGATAAAGCAAAGGAAGATTCATTCGATGAGACAATGATGTCGGGAAAGGTTTGAGGAGTCTTGCCGACCTCTCGCGTTATGCCGACAGGATTGGGCATGATAACATGTATGGAGATAAGAATTGTCGAAGGGACAATGTGTGTGTTCTCGCCAAATAAAAGATGTATTGGTAAGATAAGCATCAACGGGGAGATCTAAGGAAGGTCACAACGATTATTATTCCATCAGTAGGAAAATTACTTTGGTCTTGGTGATTTAAGTTGACATGAAGAATGTCTCGGTGAGATAAAGAACTTTCAGAATGAAACAAAGAACTGTTGGCCCGATTTGTTAAGTCATGGCGATAGGTTTGCTTCGGTGTGAGTCGTGGCGATATGAAGAACTAAAAGGAAAGCTATCGGGGAGACTTGAGGTATCGGGGGAACTATGAGATGTCTTAGCGAGTATGTGAATGTTGGATAGAATGATCGGCCAAAGATTTGAAATGTCTTGCCGATGTGCTACATGATGTGACAGCAAGAATTTTGAAGAGCCTGCTTCATTCGTGTCACAGCCAAGACATTAATGGCACCATGAAACATAAAATATTTTGTGAATCCAGGTGAACTCGATTAAAAGAATTTTTCCATGGAATTGGCAGCAAAGGAGAGCAGAGGAACGAGCAGAGGATTGGGGCGTTCGTTCAGCTTGGAATTTCAGGTGAAATACAGTAAGTTCCTCATCCCTTGAATCTTGTAAATTTCAAAGAATGGAAAGCGTTAGTCTAGAGAAATCAAAAGGTAGAAAACATGGGGAGAGTAGTCAATCAAAAGGAAAAAAGAAAAAAACCAAAATTCAGTTAGAGGGCACCGAGCTAAAATTGAACCAGGATCTCATAGACTAGCTACCCAGTTCTGGACCTAAGGCCAGATGCTCTGCACAACTTAGGGCTGAAATAGATAAATTAGATGATAAATGCAAATTCATTGGAGATGTTTCGACCCCAATTAGAGGCTATGAACTATTCAATTTCCATTACTACCGAAGGAATTGTTTTGAGCCAGTATGTAACCCATGGAAGCTCAATTTAGGTAAACTGGTTTTCCCTAATGTCTTTGTTGATGTCGAATTGGTGAAAATGTTAGCGAGTCATTATAATCCAAAGAATAGGGCCATATGTGATCTATCTAGGAATCCATTAATACATTTGTCAAGAAATGCAATAAGCGAGGTTTTCAAATTAGAAGGGATATGCAATGAAAAAATTGTAAGTGAAAAGCTCGAAAGTGAATTTAGAAGGATGGACACCATTTATAGGGGTTGGAGGTTACCCCTACACAGAGTTAGGTATGGTGGCAGACCGATTCCAATGGAGGACAATGAGGGACCATCATTTCATGTGGATCTTTTTGAACCTTATATGAAGTACACCTTTTTTTTGGTGGGACACGTATTGGGAATGGAGGTTCCAGAATATATGGAAATTGTGCCTATGGTGATTGCAGCAGATATTCAATATCATGACTCCAGGCCTTTGGATTATCCTTCATATGTGTTTAAAGAACTTGACGCTGGGTTGATGACAATAAAAATGGAGCCTTTGTCCTGCACCTCAGGAATTATTCATTATTGATGCACTTGGTCCTATACTTCAGACAAGAATTAGGGTTGTGGCCCAAGGAGCTAAGAGTTTCACAATTTGATAAAGAAGGCAAGACATTGCCTATTCAGTCATGGATTGTTGTTTGGGATAATAGGTTTGCTAATTCCAATTTTGTACACTTTGAGGAATACTTTGTAAAACCCTTGTATAAATTCTACAATCATCCATGTGAATATTCCTTATCTGATGAGATAAAAAGGTTTCTCAGACCTAGAGATTTTAATGGACCAATCAGCCATAATTGGGGGGATTGGTATTGTCTAGAGAATGCGACCATGATTAGGGTCTATGGATTTGAAGATGCTCCATTTATCCTACCTAGAACAGTTCCAGACATGATTGCCTACCTACCTAGAAATTGTTAGGCAGATGGATTTCTCTAGTGTCATGAATTTAAGCTCTTTTGGAAAGTAGGCTTTTATGCCCAGTACGTTATGTTCTGGTATCAATTGTTTGCTGGATTTCTACAATTATTTGATTGTCTCTAATCTAATGCTCCTTGATTGTTTAAATTGAAATATCAAGTATATGTTCAATTTATCAGTACACATTTTATGTATCTATGTGATGTGATTAATTGATTTCTTTAAAAAATAATTAAATCCCTTTCAGTCAATTACAATAATCTAGGAATGTTATTTGGATCATTAAGAAGAATCAAATAGTTAGGATTGATATTTTGCCTCAAGTAGGGTCTATTAAGCATATTCTTGCATTTTTATACCAATTATAAACTCATTTGTATATGCCAAACAATTAGAGAACTTGCTAGATAGGAACCACTCATCTAAGACTTTCATTTGACTCTGTTTTACCGAACAAGGCACTGGTCTTCCATATTTCATTACTTAATTTTATTTCACTTCATTTGACATCTGTTAACTGAACATATCAAACTTCACTTTCATATTGCATACACTATTTATACCAAATTTATCTGATATTGCATATACTATTTATACCAAATTTAGATCATATCTCTCCACTATCAAATTGCCATTATGGATAGTTGGTCAAGTAGGAAGCATAGTTCAAAATTCTGTAACATTCATACAGGTACACCCACCTAGGTTTAGCAGAGCCTTAAGAGTAGAAGGTTCAACTTTATTGGTTGGCCTTGTTAGTTGGCCAATAGCATTGTGAGAGCTTGGCAACCTCTCGTGGTTCAAACCTACTTTTTTGAGACCTAACAGGGTGCAATTTCAATTCATTATTTGCCTCCTCATGATGAATTGCATGTCAAAGGTAAACATAATATGATACTATACATTCTTATTGTAAGTTAAATAGTTTCCTTAGTACACTTTTATTATTAATAACTATTTTTTTATATGTTTTGCAAGATTCAGTTAGAGAAATTCACCATACCATTGGCCATCTCCAATTCATAGAGGTGAGGTTTTTAACCTCACTAAAGTTGCACCATTGTCTCCTTTCATTCCCTTTTCTTTCTTCTTTTCACTTATTTGTTTTGTTATGTGTGTGTTGTGTTACTAAAGGTGAATGTTATTATTTATTTTGTTGCTGATTTTGAAAAGAATATTTAAAGTGTTTATTTGATTGTCCATAGAACGAAGGTTCTCTTCCATTCTAAGTGCATCGGAAATGTTCTCCATGATGTTTATGGCGTGTATGGTGTTTATGAACACTTCAAATACTTGTGTTCATAAAAACACTCAATTTGTCAAGGAAATATATGGTTCTCTTCATGCATCACTATGACTTTAATGGGTTTAATCTTTTCATTTAATTTTTATCTATACATACACTATAGCTTTCAATCTATATATCAGTGTATGTATGTATATATCTATATATTTGTGTATAAACATAAGTACATGGCATATATGTATGTATATATATATATATATATATATATATATATATATCTATAGATACATGTATGTAAATATGTGTATATAGATATATGTATACATCTGTACATACATATATGTATATATTTGTAGATACACTTTGATATATATGTATATAATATATATATATATATATATATATATATATATATATATATACGTCTAGATACACATTGATATATATATATGGATACACACACATATATATATATACATATTGTCATATACATACATGTGCATTCGTATGGACATAGGTATATATGTACATACATATTGACATAGACATGATACATCTAAATATGTATTCAGATAGATACATATGTACATCCTTATGCAAATAGATACATATGTAGTAATGTATGCACATATAAGCCCTACATATATCCTCAAACTGAAAACCAATCAAACCATTTTCATATTCGGGGATAAAAAACAAATTTTATAAGAAAATTGCAGATTTAAAGTTTGTGCAATGATGAACATAATAATAGGGGATAGATATAATCATATAGGTCAAATAGGTCACATCCATCTCTACCATTCACAAAACAAGAGTGAAGTGTAATGTACTGAAACAAATCAACTTTAGATAAGACATACATACATGTTATCTTTTGTAGAGGTATAGGCTAAAATTTATTTTCAATTGAGCTACTGATATACAAAAGGATATATTACACAAACAAATTTCATATTTGGGGATAACAAACAAATGTTATAAGGAAATTGCAGATTTAAAGTTTGTGTAATGATGAACATAATAATAGGGGATATATATAATCATATAGGTCAAATAGGTCACATCCATCTCTACCATTCACAAATCAAGATATTATAAAATTATTAGCATTGAATATTATTTTCATAAATGTAGAATAGATATTATAAACATACTAATTGTTGTAAACAAAATTGAAACAATTTATCTGCATACAATATATTTGCAGAAATGTAGAATAGATATTATAAACATAGCAATTGTGGTTAAGAAAATTGAAACATAATATCTGCATAGAATATATTTTTTGAAACGTAGATTATAAGACAACCATAAAAATTTTATTGACATAGTTGTCAATGGGCCCGACACTAGAGTGCCTTAATATGCAATTGTAAAACAGTTTTCACCCACAAAGCCAACCAAGGTACATGTATGACATTAAAACATAGATTTAGCTCAATATAATAAACAAATTTAGTTCACATTTTTAAACAAATGCAACACAATTAAAATAAAATCCCCAACTACAATTCAAAAAAAAGAAGCTAAGATTTAATGGCATCCCAAACTCAGTCAAAGGCTCCAAGGAATGAATTTGGAGATGTGTTCTTGTCCCTTGCTACTGCATTTAGACTTTCTATAAACCGATTTTCATTTGCATTTGTTAGTTGTGTGCAACTTACATTTGATGACACTAGTGGTGAAGAAGTATGACCAACTGAAAATTGAGTGCAGCTAACTTGAGGTGAGCTGGGACTGAAACACATTGCCTACAAAAAACATAGGGATGTTATTATTGGTTATATCTCGAAGTAACTGTGGTTATTAGATAAGGGAGTTGCAAGAATGCTTAAGAATCTATCTCACATCAATGCTCTATGGGCAGCCTCAATCTCCCTTTCCTTCTTCTCTTATTCTTTTTTTATCCTCTCTTTCTCCTTCTTCTGCTCTTTTTCCTTTCTTTGCAACTATTTCTGGTACTCTCTTTCCTTGCGCTCAATTTCCTTTTCAATTTTATTTTGTTCCTTCTACTCCAAGGCCAAAACTTGTGTTGCCTTTTTCTCCTCAGTTTGCTGCCTCTTTCTGATTTTTAATTCTTGCAGTTCTTCCTTTCTTCATTCCTGCTCCATTATGAGAGCCATGTAACTATCAACAATCAATAACTAAGACTGCCAGCTCACCCGAAGAGCACCACCGAACGAATTTCTCATTCTTTCATTCTCTCTATAACTTGGCAGCTTAAGGAAGTTATTGATCCGAGAACCACTTTTTGTTTGAATTGTTTCATTCACTTCGGAGGAAGTAAACTCCACCTGGTCTGGTGTATCTTGACTTGCATTGCTTATATCTACATAAAAGTGCATTGTTTCTTCTAGAGGTATGGGTGTTTGAGAAGGGAATGTGAAATCCCCCATGTCCTCTTCTGCGGGCTAGCTGTCCATGTCCTCAAGTTGTTGTTGTGCACCTTCATGCACTTGACTATCCGTCGGATTCTGCAATGTTTGTGAAAGTTCATTTGTTGAAACATCAAGTCCTGAAAGACTAAGGATGTTTTGTAGTAAAGAAGCATCGTCGGTGTCAACAATGACATATATCTCACTAGGACGCATGTCGCCCACAAGTGCATCAGAATTGAGGGGCCATATCCCCATCCTTTTAAATCCATATTTTATGTTGGCTGGAGTCAAAGCTCTTCTGAGTGCCTTGCTGCCTAACTCCACCAATTTTTCCCTTCTGATATCAATATTCGTGAATCTAGTGAGAAAATCTTCTTGTTCTGATTTGAAATATTGTTTGAATGGTGAAAAGACACTAACATCCAAAGGCTGTAGCACGTGAAAAGTATGAGCAGGAAGTGTAAGGAGGTAAATGCCTAACGCCCTTTCCCTTTGGATAGCTGACAATGCAACATGACTTCCATGGCTGCCAAAAATCAGCAGGTGCCTATTAGTAGGCGAGACTCTCCTAGGAACCAACACACAGAAATGTTCTAGCCATTCATAGAAAATCTCCTTCATCATCTAAGCATGTGCTTGGGTTGCCATAGCTGCATGTGGTTCACAATTCACAATGTAATTCTCTATCTCTGTATTGCCCTTGAAGAGATAGAAACCAAGTATGCTTTGGCCAGATGCATTAACACAACATATAATTGTTATCTATTCTCTACTTTTTGGAATGATGTAGGAGACATTCCTACTGCCTCATTGTGCCAAGACCCTCATAATTCCATTTCTACCAACTTGAATGCCCGTTTCATCACAGTTCCAAATTTTTTTAGGACTGTATGGGGTGGTTTCATATGCTGCTATCAACATTCTATAAAATTCAGCTAATATATCAGGTCTAAGGTTCAGTGATCTGTCCTTGTCAAGACCTTTAGTTGTGTGCAAGGTCAATTCTGGATGGTGCCTCTTGAATCCATTCCACCATGATTTTTCGGGCAACCCCTTCGTGAAAGGGTTGGGTCTTGTTTGGCATATGTGAGCAACCTGTTGCTTGAGATTCATAATCTCAAGCTCATGGCAAATATCTGCCATATCTATGCACCACTTCACAATCAGACCTTCCTCCTCTTCTGTCAGGACTGTGGGTGGACCCTTTTTTGAAGTAGTGTTGAGGCCGCCTAGCCAATTGATAAGTGTTGTAGCTGGAATTTTCCACTTCTTCGCAACACCTCTCATCGACATACCATTTGTTTCAACATCCTCCAGTGCCCTCTCCATGTCCTCTGATGACCATTCCCTTTCCTTTGATGGTCTTGGCCACCAGATTGGTGGTGCAACAACCTCGTGGAGAACCTCAACAGGTCCTGGATTACTGTTTACTTGTGAAACCTCGGTGACTCTTACACTATCTTTCCTTGTATGAGACGTATTTGCAATCTTGGTTTTAGTTTTCGACCTCGGTTTACCTTGAGATTGCACCTACAAATGTTAAAAAAGATGTTTGGAGTTGTTAAATAAAACAAGAAATTGAACACTATTGAAGTCATAGTGATGCATGAACAGTTTGAATTTATTTAATATGCATCTTGACATTTTGAATTTGAATGGTCTAGTTTTTATGAACAGTTTGAAATGAAAATTTCTTTATTGTGCATGATCAGTTTGTTTTTATTGTCTTTATTTTGCTTGGTTTTTAGGAACAATTTGTAATGCAATTGGATTTGTTGTGCATGTTGACAGTTTGTTGTAATTTATTATTTGAATTGAAATTACGTAGAGAAGATTTGTTCAATGAGACATGAACAAACATTGTCAAAAGGAAATACAATGGTACAGGCATAGTGAGGTAGAAAACCTCAACAAAGAGAAATGGAGTTTTCTTGAGTGCAAAGCCAAACAATGAAACGTGGAGAGCCGAACATAAATATATAAAACAAATCTCGTAGTAACAACCACATAAACAATTACATATATAGGAAGAGAATAATATAATTGCATGACAAAATATTTTTGAAATGAAATAAAGTGAATCCATTTGCATATTTGGGAATAACAAACAAATATTAAAGGCGAATTGCAGAGTTAGTTTGTGCATTGTCAAAGAGAGGACTATAAGTGCATGGTAGAAAACCTTGAAATTGTGAACCAGTGAAAACCCTGAAATAGCATTTCGTAGAGTGAACTATTGTGAATGGAAGAACATAAAAATACAATTGCATGGCAAAACATCTTCGAAATAAAAACCAGTCATACCATATATACATGTATGGGAATATATAAGTATGGAAATATGTATGTATTATTTTCTTCTTCCATGCACAATATGTATATGTATGTATCGAAAGACAAATACATATATAAGAACATAATAATATAATTGCATGACAGAATAACCTCAGAATGAAAACAAGTGAATCCATGTTGATATTTGGGAATAACAAAAAAATATTGAAAGGGAATTGCAGAGTCAAAGTTTGTGCATTGTCAAAGATAAAACTATGTAGTTTAGAACTAGTGAAACCCATTCCATGTTTTGGTACTAACAATGAAATGAAAAAATCATTTCGCAGACATAACTATTGTGCATGGAAGAATATAATAATACATAAACATGCCAGAATATCTTTGAAATGAAAACCAGTCATTACCATTTTCATATTTCGGAATAACATGAGAATATTTTAAGCAAATCCCAGAGATGAAGTTTGTGCAATGAGGAAAACACGAATGCAAGTGCATGGGAGAAACCCTCGAAATGATAGACATTAAAGCCCTATGAATATTTTCTAGTAACAAGCAAATATATTGTATCCATTTCCGTATTTTGGAATAACAAAGAAATGTTAAAAGCAAATTGCAGAGTTAATGTATGTGCAATGATGAACACATGAATATAAGTGCATGGATGAAAACCAGTCAAACCCTTTCCATATTTCGTCGAACAAGTGTAATAGTAATGAAAAATCATTTAAACCAATCAAACCCATTTCATATTTCTTATAAAGAAGCAAATATGAAAAGCACTTTCATATTTCTTATAAGGAAGCAAATATGAAAAGCACATTGTAGAGTAAACGTCGTGAAATGAATAACACAATATTAAGAAAAAGACAATATATTGAAATGCACAATAGAGGAAAGGAAAAGGAAAACCAGTGAAACCCTAAACTTGAATTGAAATGACTTGACATTCATATAAAATGTAATTTGAAACCCTAGATATTGATTTACAAGTCAATGTGAAAAAAATTGACATCCCATAAAACATATTTGCATTCACAGGCAGCCATAATTTGTAGCAGTAGAATACCTATAGCTTGTCACGATGCTACTGCTGCTGCCTCTAGACTTTCTTCATATTTTTGGAGCAAATTGTATAACTGAGAATGAAAGTGGGATGTGCTAAATGGAAATTGCAAGAGATAGAGTAATGTGTTTTTGAATTTGAAAATGTCCTTATATGTTCAATGCTAGTTTGGTGTGGAGTCTTTAATTCCCGTCCTTTTAATTTCAATTTTGAATTCTTCATCGGATACCTTCAATTGCTAAGATTGTATGCCATTTGACAAGAGAATTTGGTGGCTCTAACACCATTGTTTTGGTGGTTGCAGGTGGGAAAAACTGGAGGAGGAACCAGTAGTAGAGAGGTTCGATTTGACATATGGGACTCATATGAATGATTGCTACATGTTTGAGTGTTGTGTTGGTGGGCAACTGGAATGGGGGTTCGATTGGATTGGATTTGGTGATGGGACATTATTGGCTCGTAGGTCTACTCCTAGCATACCAAGTGCTTGAAAGGTGGTTGCGATGTAATGCAAGTTGTGACATTAAAGGGGAGCTTGGGTTATACTAATTTTATACTCTGGCCTTTTGTTTTCAAGCGACGGGCCAGTAACAAGCAACATGGCTTGTATGTTTGTCATGTTAGATGTGCAAATAAGATTCTCTGACATGTAAGACTGCGAATATCTATTTGTGTATGAGACAAATAATCTCCGATTATAATACAATTTTGATGGTAGAGTGATAGGTCTACCTTTGTTGACTTTGTGGGTGAAAAATGTTTTACAATTGCATATTAAGATGGTCTATTGTGGACCCCACGTGAGACTACTACTATGGCCCCTCTCCCCTATAAAATTCCAACACATAAAGCAAGGTGTCAACAATCCGACTTCCGGGTTATGTTGCTTTAATACTTTCCCAATCATTAAATTATATTTTGAAAAGTCAACATTTAGATACCTGGACCTAAGCCATCAATCCATTCAGCTACATGCAAATTGGATGAAAAAACAGGTGGCAATATTTAACTGGCTTATATCCCAACTACAGTATCATGGAAATCAAACCGCCCACTGTGTTCAACCGTTTCTCAATCTACAAATTAAAACCAGAGCAAGAGCCAACCTATTTACTCTTAGTAGCGGCTATGAGTCGCTTTCGACCCGCTTTCGACCCGCAAATGAATGCCTTTATCAGGAAGGCTATCATCTCCCAAAATTCAAATTCATTCCATTCGTTCAAAAAAATCTAAGTTTACACTTGACAGTCAGAATAACAAAAATGCCAAGCGCTACTGCAGGACAGGTCATCACATGCAAAGGTAAGTTGAAAGCTCGGAAATCCATCATTTCAATTTGCATTTCAATCTTTCATGTTTCTCTATTTAAGGCAAAGCAATTTTACAATTTGGTTTTGTGAGCAGCTGTCGTGGCATGGGCGGCAGGGGAGCCCCTGAAGATTGAATATGTGCAAGTTGCACCTCTACAGGCCATGGAAGTCAGGATCAAAATCGCTTACACTTCATTGTGTCGCACAAACCTTGTTTTTGGCAAGCAAAGGTATAACTAGTACTATCAATACCAACTAGCTGAAATTTTCTTTAATGTAAATCTCAATGCTGCTCTTCTTCTATTACATGGCCAAACTCCTATTTTTCCGTGCATCTTTGGACATGAAGCAGCTGGGTAGGTTCCCTAGTCTTTGCATAATTTCACGAGTAATGGCAATTGAGGTATCTAATTAGTTCAATTGTGCAATCGAGACTAATCTAGCCCAAGTACTCAATACCCAATTCCACTTTGATTGCATAGAACTAGATGGATGAATTTGAGTGAGTTGAGCCCAGTTAATACCATTCCTTACTCTTTTGGCAATTGCTAATGACAGAGTGGTAGAAAGTGTGGGGGAAAGAGTAACAAATCTCAAGGAGGGTGACCATGTAGTGCCTGTATTTATAGGGGAGTGCGGAGAATGCAGCCACTGCAAATCAGAGGAGAGAAATATGTGTGAATTGTTAAGGATTAACACGGAAAGAGGGGTTATGCTTAGTGATGGAAAATCGAGGTTCTCCATTAGAGGACAACCCATTTATCACTCCCTGGGACCGTCATCATTCAGTGAGTACATCGTTGCACACGTTGGCTGTTTGCCAAAATAGATCCTGCAGCTCCTCTCAACAAAACATGTATTCTAAGCTGTGGTGTCTCAACAGGTACGTCAATATTATTAGTTGACAGATATCACTAATGTTGATTTATCAATATTACTTACACTTGTTGCCTGGAATCAGGGACGGGTGCTACATTAATGTGGCCAAACCAAAGAAGGGTTCCACAGTAGCAGTATTCGGTCTTGGAGGTGTTGGGCTTGCGGTAAGAATAACATCCATTTGCACACTGTAATTAATATCTGTAATTTGAATGATTGAAAATAGAATTCTCGTAAATTGTCTCTGAAATTTCTGCTATCAGCTGATGTTTGGGTTTCTGAAGAGTTCTTTCCAAACTTACTAGTTTAAATTATTGTCAATTGTGGAAGCTTCAAATCTCTCATCTTACTGCTGGTTTCTATTCTTCAGGCTGCCGAAGGAGCAAGAATTGCTGGAGCTTGTCGAATTATAGGCATTGATTTAAATCCTGGAAGATTTGAGAAAGTTGTGTGAAGGATAACTTGATCCAAGGATCCACTAGGAATTTTGTATTATATTTATCTATGTTGTACTCTTCCTTTTCAACAAGGTCTTTTTCTCACTCTTCGCTTTGCTTTTCGTTTCCAGCAAAACAATTTGGAGTAACAGAATATATAAACCCACAAGACCACCAGAAACCTGTTCAACAGGTTTGTTGTGCTCTATCATTCTTTTTGTTTTGATCAGATACTTTGAGGTGGTCAACCAGTTTCCAGGGAATGCAGTGTCCTAGTTTTTGCAGGAGCCTATCGATTTCACCCTATTTCTACTACTAAAATATTAATGAATATCTTATGCTTTAACAGGTAATTGCTGAAAGAACTGATGGTGATGTAGACTGCAGTGTCGAGTGTACGGGGAATATTAATGCAATGATTCAGGCATTCGAATCTTGTCATGACGTATATCCTCTTCCCCTGTAGTAAGCATATGATGTTTCCATTACAGTAAAAAAAGATGTGTATGTTTCAAAAACTAACTTGAGTTAATTTTTGTATCCATTTGAAGGGGTGGGGTGTGGCGGTTTTAGTAGGAGTGCCTCATTCCAATGCAGCCTTTTCCACCAGTCCTCTGAATTTCCTGAATGAGAAAACACTAAGAGGAACCTTTTTTGGGAACTATAAACCTAAGTCGGATCTGCCAAATCTAGGGGACAAATACATGAATAACGTAAGTAATAGAGATTTCAATTTTTTCATTTTTGTTCTCCCTGCTGTGCTTTGGGTAAAGATTTGTCTGCTGTTCTTATTCAAAGTTCATAAATCTTTATCTAAGAGGTAGACGTACCATAGTTACTTCTCAGCAGCTTAGAAATCTCTGTACTAAGTACTAATGAGGCTAAACACACCTTTCTATATATGTTAAGTTACTAGTGCCAAATTAGCTCAAATGCCTATTTTTTGTTGCAGGAGCTTGAATTGGAAAAGTTCATCACCCACGAAATAGACTTTGTGGACATCAACAGGGCATTTGAGTACATGATGCAAGGAGAGGGTCTGAGATGTGTAATGAAAGTGAATTCTTAGATAGTGGAGAAGCCTTGAGTGTTTTGGAGGCTCTGGCTTGCACAGAGATTGCTGAACTATTGAAAGATGGCTTCGATTTAGAGAGTTTTAAGTTTTTTTTTCAAGATTTTGAGAATTTATCTGAGCGTGGATTGAAAAAACCAGATAGTACTATTTGATTTTCCTTTCCGTAAAAAATCTTGTAAAGATAATGTGCTTTTGAATCTTATTACAGCAGAGCTTGGGATTGGAATAAAATTATATATTTTTGAGACTTGGGTTATTTCATTTGCTCTATGGTTGTGAAGTTTGTGCATTTCTTCTGAGTCATTTTAAATAGTATTGAGTAGCATGCACTATGAGCTGAATAAATATCGAACTAGATATACTAAAAATTGGCTTAAACAGTAGGATATAGAAGATGACAACCAAAGTCAGTTAATATACAAATTATCAATACAATTAGGAGGAGGAGTTCCAATCATTGTAGCCTAAGTAAATTCTCCAAGAAAAATAGCACACTATTTGATTGTCTATGTAAATGTAAAACTGAGTAGGGCAAGATAACTGCCTCCTACTTGATTTCACTTTAAAAGAAAACGATAACAGAGACTGTTAAAAATCCACTGCTTAAGTAATTTGCATCCTTTCTATTTTAAATTGCATTTCTTTAGTAGATTCTCTATGCATATAGCAGATCAGCCCTGTTCATATCTGCAACTGAGAATGATAACGCTCTAGGTGACATTGTATTTCAACTTCAGTCTTTCTGTCACATCCCTGTTCTGGGTAAGAAGTAAAATAAAAAGGAAGGCAATGTGGGTAGGAAAATGATTAATGGGAATTGCAAATGATGAGATGGAAGTTTGGCGAAGGGCTTAATAGGCCTCTGTTCCTTCCCTTACTCCATTGCCTGTAGCAAATTGCAATGCGCACACCCTCCTCCTCATTAAACAAGGATGTGACCTTGCAATTCATCCGAATGATTTTTGTTTTATTGATCAAAGAAAGATTACAAAGAATTACAGCTACCAGTTAGTAGCTGAAAATGAAAAATAATACAATACGAATGATCTGAACGATTATGGGCAACTCAGATACTAGGACAGCGAGAAACGTATAAGAAGTTTTTCTTGGGAAACGTAAGGGATTCAAAATTTTCACAATCGAGCAATGCTAAGGATAAAGTCTTCTAGGGTATTGAAAATAATGTGTTTGTTTCAAGCGATTATTTTCCCTTATTAAGTGATAGCCCATATTTATTTATCGATAATATCATTGAGCTAATTCTAGTACGAAATATTGAGTATAAATTGATAAGCTGAAAAATATATAATCTACCTATCCAAAACAAATGCAACATTTAAGGTAAAGTATAAGAGTTTACAAACATTAATGAAAATACAAGCTTATCACCAATACCAACTCTTGTTGCATCAAGTTATAGTGGTTAAGCTCAAGATTATGAGATGATTTGGTATGTGTGTGCCTTCACTAATATCATAAGGTTCCATTTTCATGAAATGATTCAAATGGTTTAAGATGAGGCCAATCTATAAAATTTTGGCCCAAGGATTTGATGGTTATGGTTAAAAGTAAAGATAAGGGCTTTTATTGGTCAACCTTTAAATGCCTTCACATGATTGGTGGAGATAGAGGGTAGGTGGAATGAGGGGAAAACAAGGGTGGAGATTTCTCTTGGAGAAAGTGGAGGGACAATATGAAAAGAGTACTTAGGAGTACCCTTGAAGGATCGACAAGTCCTTTGACATGTACAAAGATCCATGTCTTTATACAAAGGTCATATCTTTGTACACATTGGGGGATTGTGCATGATTTAAGAGGTGGTTGACTAGAATTAGGAATGTGCAAGTGAGAAATTAGTGAGTTAATTAATTTTAATTCACTAATGGAAAGTGAGCGGAAAAAGAAATTAAACAAATAGATATATTTATTTAATTTTTGGAAAGGGGATGAAGAACTTGGGTAAATAAATATTAAATTTATTTATCTAAGGTAGACTATAGAGATGGATTATTAACAATTTTATTGTAGAAATGCGATGTATGTGAATAATGATGAATAGTGGATGAATAGTGACTTTATTAATTAAATAATAAAATATTATTTAGTTAATAAGACGAACAATTAATTGTTTAAATGGGGATTTATTCAATCAATTATTGAGAGAATGCTTACGAAATTAGGTAACTAATGATGTGCCAATTTTTGGTGTCTACAAATTTTCCCCTCTTTAAGATGATGTTACAAAATATCATCATTTCAAATAAGAATAAAATTGATTGAAATTAAATAGTTAGGGAAGATACCTCGAGCATTCAAGTAGAAGAATGAGGATGATTATGCCCCCTTGAGAGGATAGGTGAATCGGGAGAACACAAATGTGCCCTCAAAATGGATGAAGGATGCAAGATAGGAAAAGAGAAATGATTTTAGGGAAAAGGTGATGAAATTATGAAGATATAATGGAGGGAGGATGAAATTCTTGGTTATGCTGCATTAAGTTATGCACACTTTATTTGATCTATTGCATGGGATGTTATACACCAAATTATAAGGAACTAGGGAGACAAGGTGCCCCATGCATAATAAAAAAAGATAAGTCACAAGCAATCCTATGTTGTATAACACTATAATATGTAAGATGATGATACCGCTATGGTAATTGGGATACAAGGACCAATACAGATCTAAACAAAATGATAATGCACACAATAAAGCAAGAAAGCATGCACAAAACAATACATCTGACACACATGATGTTGCCTTGGTCAAGCTAGGAATCCAAGATTGGTTGATGGAGGGTGGAAAATTTTTATTGACATGGGAATGTTATATTTATGACTCATTTATGATTCATATTGCAAGGGGCATTGGAATACTAAGAGAGATGGACTAATAGGGGATTGAATTGGATTGCATGGAGGGTGGACTAAAGATAGACTTTAATGAAAAAGGAACAACCATGTCTAGGGACAATGTATTATGGTAATGATATGATGGAGGGAGAAAAATGGATTACTGATAGTAGATGAAAATAGATGGAGGGTCATGATGGATAGGGGGGATGCAACAATGTTCTCCAAGGACTAGATCACATAGGAATAACATGCCCCACTCTAGATATATCATATATAAGAGGAATTGAGATGCATGATACAATTATATAGTAGGAGAGGGAGGATGGAGGGAGGATAGGGAGTATAAAAATTATGGATGAACACGATAAAATAATATAAGGGGACGAAGGAGGATTGGAACCCAAGAAGGTTAATTGATAGTAAGGTAATGGTGCACAATAGCTATAGTATGGGGGATATGTTGAAATTATTAGGGGAAAGTATACTCAAATTCATATATAACATGGTAGGGTGAGATGGTGGGCTAGTAGGGGTAATTTAATTGTTGAAGGTAGTAAAAGATTTATGGATAGAAGATATGAAAGAGGGATAGACTATAGAGAAAGTAAGGTTTGTATTGTCAAAAACATGCTTGAATGGTTTCTTCATGCCCTTATCAATATTTCAAGGAGGGTGGGGGAATTGGGAAGGATAAGAGATTATGGGGGACATGGATATAATAGATAGGAAGATGGGTGGAAGGATATAGGTATGATGGGGATGGGGAAGATAAGATAAAGTGGATAGGGTGAAACTTGCCACCAAGTGTATGAGTGCAACTGGATGAGGGAATTATGCATGACACTTGTTTTCCATGTTTTCACCATGATACTTGTCTAAAGCACATTTTTCTAGGCTTTCACTAATCAAAAAATTATTCCTCTTTACAATTTTTTTGGATTTTTGGAATAAGGTAGATGGAGGTGGATAAGGGTGCAAGATAGGGGTTGAAAAGTGAAAAGTGTATCAAGATGAAGGAATCAAACATTTTTTTTCCATACTAAGACAAGGGAGACCATAGAAAATTATTGTTGAAGGTTGGTACAACCTTGTTGAACTTGGAAGTTATGCTTCTCCAAGGTTCTTTTGGAGCAAGGATAGTGGGAAGTGGGCTATGTGAAGGCAAGGATTAAAGGGATGTGATAGGGAAGATATGAGGGGTAATAAATAGGATAATAAGAGTCAGGAGAAATGAATGGGTGGAAAATACCATGTGATTGAGGGCAACTAGGATAAATGGTTACACACATCATGAGGGATGCTTAAGTGAGGAAGTGTGGATGTTGGATTTTGGGACATTGAGACCTAAAAGAGATTTAGGAGGTAATGGAGGATGTACCAAAGTGGATTTTTAAACATAAGGAACCAAAATGGAATGTTCACTAAAACTTACCCCTTTAAGTGCATCCCAAGTAGATAAAGGAATTTTTGTGCATTGCATACTACACCATAGGCTCCATCATTTTATCCAATTATCCACTCTAGGTGTGATGATGGTAAAGAATTCCATAATACTTGTTATAATCATATATAAAGTGTACGTTCAACAACACACATCACATTACCTAGAGCTTTCTACTTATTTTAATTATTTAAATCATTAAGGATGATATAATATATTGCTAAATGGTTGTGTGAATTTATGAATTTATATGAAATTTAATTAGACCTTTATGTTGATTATGACCTTATTAATGATGAATATATTCCTTTGAAATAAACTAACAATAGGGTATGTGCAGGATCATGATGGGCCAAAAAGTGGCGATATGTAAGCCATATGAAGGCCCATGTGGCTAACGAATTTTTTTTTACCCAAAATTGATGAAATGTAAAGGGTTTTTAGAGGATATTCTCACCTTCCACCAATATAAATTATACTTTACTTTGAATTTAATAAATAATTATTATTCATTTTCTATTAGAATTACGAATAAAGTCTTGATTGATAGGCTGATTGAAAAACATCTATAACTTTCAAATGGTATCACATTTTTTGAATCAAAAACATGCGTCACACTCTATGCTTTGCATAATATAAGATTAAAAAAAAAAATGAATTTCATGAATTTTTTACCAAGTTAAGGTGGTTAGACAAACGAGCTTTTATATTTTTTAAAAGTTGTAATAAAAAAATCATAATTAATTATTTACATGGAAAAAAATTATAAAAAAATATGCATCACATCGAGACATGAGTCATGAGTCATCTAAAATTTTATAAACAAATATTATGATTTAATTGTGGTTAGGGTGGTCAGACAGACACCTAATTCTTATTTTTACCCTAAAATTTCAATACTACTACATTGAAATTTCAAATTTTCACCAAATACATTATTTTTTTAAAATAAATGTCTAGTAGTTTAGAAGCTAAATTTAATTTTCTACAGATTCTATTTTTACATTTTTTTGAAATAATATAGATAACTTATTCAAATTTTTACACCAAGTTGTCTAACTCTAATTTTTTGTCTTTTTATTGCCACTTAAGGGCCTATTTTTTCCATGATGATCCTGTACATACCCAATACATAGATGATCACCTACAATACATGCAATCTTCCATAGTTGATGGAGGCAATGGTTGAAGATTGTGGAAATGATTTATTTATAAATAATGATATCTTTTTTCTTTATGTTATCCCCAAATAGAGATAGTCATGGAGGAAAGAATATATTTGTAATAGCAATGGTCATGGCTCACAATTAAGTTATGCCCTATTGAGCATGTTTTCAGTTATAAATATCTTCTTTATGATGTAGAGTCTTGATATATGATTTTGACATTCTCACGTCCATTAATTTTTTGTTACTATTTAGAATAAGATTGAGTCCTCTTCCTATCTTTTTGAGAGAGTTGAAAGTTGTTTTCATATTTTTTGAGTCCAAGAATAATCAGACTCTTGAGATCCTATATATATGTTAGATCTTGTGAGAGGTTTGGAATATAATATTGTCATGTTAGTATATTCAAATATAAGTACTTTTCCTATCAATTCAATACTTTTTTATCAGTTTATATATTCAATTGTAATAAAGATAGATATAATCTTTTCGATGAAATTATAAACTAAGATTTAAGAGGGATATTGTGGGATTGCATCGACTCAAGCAAGGGCCACTTGAGGTAATTTCAATACTCTTTGTAGTTTAGGTTATTACTAATAGTAGAATAAATTTCTAAATTGTATTTCATATTTTAAATTTGAAGTGATTATTGAAGTAGTAATTAATTGTTATCACAATTATTTTAACTAGTTGTACCATATGTAGTTGAGCCATTAATCACTATAGACATTTTTATTCAATTAAGTTTTCTCTAGATAAAGTTGCTTTTAGATAATTTGGTTTTGTTAACTCTACTATACATGATTGATTAGGACAAACATAGAATTCTTAGTTGCACACACAATGCCAACAACATCCAAAAATTAGCATTCCCTGGTTGATAAATTAAATGTAGTACATTTAGCTCGTTGAATTGATTAACAAGCATTCTGTTGGTCCATTGAGTTTTATACATGCATTTTTTGCATCAATTGATTGAACAAATATGGAACTAGTCATTTTGGTGTCATTGTTGGGGATGGTGCTACAATTTATAATTCCTAGAGTTTTTGTTATTTGTGTTTAGTTATAATTTTCTTTCTTAATTTAACAGTTTTTATTTTTATAATTAGGACAAGTATAATTTATAAATTAATCTTAGACCACTTACTAATAATGTGTAGTAAAATCTATTAAGCTCAATTCATTATTGCATGTGTCAGTAGAAAGACACTCTAGGAAGATTCCTTCCATCAAGCCAAAATCAAGAGGAATTATTTGAAGAAATTGGTGCAAGAGAAGAACTAACACCATTAGAAAAGTTAACTGATGGAATCAAAGATATATAAATAACCCTCACAACAGTAGCTATTCTAGACTTCAAAATAATCACCATAAGAAATATCAACATAATGGAAAATGAAGTGGTAGACAAATGAACTGAACTTGTTACATTTGAATTATGTATAAAAAGTCAAGAGTGGGTGGTTGCCTTGAAGAAAATCCCTCCTTCCGCCTTGCCCAATTTTTATGATTTAATCAAAAAAGACCTTGATATGACTTTGTTCAAGTTTGATGTTTTATGTAGAAGCTATGATTATACCACATGTGATGCTCATAGGATGAAACTCTTTCTTTCCATATTAAAAGATTTTTCTTTGTGGTGGCTCATAGGACTAGGAAAAAATGTAGTACCAAATTGGGAAATAATGTAGGAAAAATTCTTACAAAAATATGAAGATATTGCCAGGGAGGAGATATTATTTAAGAGGATATGTTTCAAATGCCACAAAATGTGGATGAACCCCTTGAATAATATGCAGGGAAAATTCAATTCCACCTTATAAAATCACACTAGAATAGGCTCTTCCCAAAGTTGCTGAAATTGGTATTTCTACAAGGGCTAAATGAAGATTTTTTGGATGCATTGAACTTGATTAGAGCAAGGGATATTTCTCAATTACCTTTTGATGAAATCTACTAAATATGTAGAAACTATTGAAGATCAACTATGAAGAAAACTAAGGGTGCCAGAGCCTTTTCTTCCACCAAAACATCTACTAGTGTTTCTAGGGTGTAAATCAACAACCTTTTATCAAATATGAAGGAAGATATAATAATCCACCTTGTAACTTAGTTGGAAACTCTACACATCAAAAATAAACAAAAAGAAGCAAAGGCTTCTCTCACAAAATATTTTCCACATCGTTGTAAAAAGAGGTTAACTATAAGTGTAAAAATATTGCTACTATTTCTAATGATAAGAAAGGAAAACTTGAATTCCATACCCTAGAAGATGATGAAGGTCAAGTATTCTATGTTTTCCAATGTAAACCATGGCAATAGAGATAAGGTATTCCTGAAGAATCCTTGTCTTACAATATTTCTTTTCCACTAGGTCAATTCAAACTTCCCTAGCATGCCAAATCAACCATGGTCAAATTCTCTATCATCTAATTAGATTCCACAATAGGGGGATTTAGAAACAACACCCATATTGAAATCCCAAATTACAGTCCATAGTGGAAATATTCTTAGAACCCATGGCCACCATAATGACATGGAAACCAACAGTGACTAAAGCTAAATATATGCTATCAGGAGCCATAACAATATTTACAACAACAACCAACCATTATGCCAAACCCAACCATGCTTTCCCTATCTCAACCAAGAGCACTACAATTGTCAAAAATCAACCTGAACCAAAGGCTAACAATAATATTGTTCAATATGAATATACTAATAAACCCATCCAATACCCAACATATGCAATTGAAGTTAGTGATGTCCACCTGCATTCAAGAAAAATGTATGTTGGGTTGTCATCTCCATGTATTACAAAACTTCTTGATAAAGAACCAACAATTTAAACTAATAACCATCCTAATTAACCCCCCACAAAAAAATAAGCCACATATATAAATCACAAACAAGGAACCACCATCTACAAAGAGCCTGACCTATCATTTTTTTTACCTTGAGCCTAAATTTGAATTCTTGAGCTAGTTGAAGAATATTTGTGTCAAAAATCCCTTGATCCAAGCTATCAAGGAAGTTTCCATCTATAAAAATACTGTGATGGAACTATGGCTCAAAATTCTAGGAAGGAAATGAAAGGACCCTTAGACTTTTCATGTTATAGGATAATTTGTTAATATTGTGCTAAGTAACTTAGTTCTCCCAAAGTATGCAAACCCTAGTAGCCCTATAGTAGGTGTGTAGATCAATGATACATTCATCAAGAATAATCTAATTGACCCATGAAAAATGATAAATATGATCATAAGAAAAATAATAAAACAGATGCAACTAATAGATCTGAGACCTACACCCATAGTTTTACAATTGGAAGATAGGTCAACAATCAAACCAAAGGGTATCATTAAATATTTATTCATCACCCTGGACTCATGGGAATACCCACTAGACTTCATGGTCTTGCAACCTAAATCCAACCTAGGAGAATACCCATTAATCCTAGGAAGACCATGGTTAGCCACATTAGATGGATTTATTAGATGTATATCTAGAAATATGATCATTTCCAATGGGAATACAATAAAAAAATTGATCCTCTACCCACCTGCACAGCCTCATGTTGACCTAGAACAACTTGTTTGGCCAAGCTTGGAATATGATGACCAATATTCTCTGCTAACACTCATTACTATTAAACCAATCTTAATAGTCAATATTCAAGATGAGGAAAAAATTCTTGACAATATTATACATAACTCTTATGGGATGGACCTATAGCAAGACCAATATCTAACATGTTTGAATTGCCCATTACTTAATATTATACCTACAACATCATCTAAATCTACCTCACAATTATTCCATACATTTCTTCAAAACAATTGTAATCTTAGTTTATCAAGGCTATATTTTTTATTCTATCACATGACTTCTACAATACTAATAGTAATATCACTTGACAAAACACTTAATGTCAATAATCAATTGATTGTTTCCCTGCAATTTAAATTGCTTAAAATTTTGCAAGCTCACACATCAACATTTGCTTGGGAATACCATGAAATGAAGGTCATATATCCTAATCTTTGTATGCACAAAATATACATCAATGAGGGATAAAAACTAGTAAGAAAACCACAATGCAAGATTAACCCAACTGTAAGGGATATAGTAAAAAAAATTGCAAAAAATGTTAGATGCAAGGTAAACCCTAATTTTCCACCATAGTCTTCAGAATCCTTTCTATGACTTACATATTCTCTTGGAAAGTTTTAATGAATACCCATAATTCTTTCTTCTATGTGTCTTCATCACCTAATATCATTAAGTTGTCTATGATTTTATATGCCACTGGTGTTTCCTTTAACCATACTATGTTCCTAGTTATGATAGCCTCATTAAGAAAGTAGAAAAGAAAACAAATGATCAAGGTACCAAAATTGAAGGGGTACTGGGAGTCCTTGGTCTTCTAAAAATTCTCTAGGAGTTGTTCCCTTAACAACTCACACAAATCATAATCTACACCTTTCTTTACCATCTCATATGTAGTTTTGATGGCAGTTGCAAAAACAAAGTTCTCTTTATTTGTAAATCATATCTTGTACACTATTACCATTGATGTATATTTGACTACGGGGTCTTTGATGTACTTGATGGTCATGGATCTCTTGTCATATCTTGCACCTATTAAATCCATCACCATTTCATTTTCACTAACTTGAGCACCAAAACTAGTTTGATTGAGAATAATTCCTTTACAACCCTTATTGCCTCCTTATTGATTATATGTGGAATATACAACCATATAAATTTTCATGAATCTTGCTCAAGGTGTATCTAACCCACTCATCCACATAGAAAAAGATCAGAGAATTATTCTAGACATTGAGCTTCTTCTCCATCAAACTCTCAAACTTGGGTTTCAATTCAAATTGGCCTCCAGTGAGTTTATTAAGCCACACATCACCCAATTTTGAGTGATTACAATCTTCCAATTTTTCATGTATATAAATCCTTATATCTTCTGTATGCAACACACCATATGGAATAATTGAAAATGCACCATCCAAATACGTCATCATTGACTTATCAGGATGTCATTTAAAATTTTTATGGGGTCAATCCACAACCTTGAAAACTTGTGGGGTATACATATTCTAATCACAATGAAAATAATTTGAAAGCTTAGGGAAAATAGAAATTGTAAATACCTTTCAATCACTATCGGTTAGGGTTTCATGCAAAAGAATTTTAAAACACTTCTCTTCAATCCTTCACTACTCTTCTCTCCTCAAATGCTCATTTTAAAATAATAGATCAAATGTGAAATCACTTATAATCCTTTTGGAATAACCTAATTCACATTGAATGCACTGATTTGAAGCTAAGAAAAAAGTAGACAAACCCTAGCTGTAATGCACAGTCACCTTCGATTTCTTTGCAAACTTCCACATCTTGATATTTTTCACCAGTTTTTTTACCAATAGGTGAAGCATAACAACCTACACCTCATATCCACATGCTAAAGGAATCAACACCACATATTTCGCAGGGGCTTAATAATTGTTTGTTAAAACCCCCTTAAGCCAAAGCTCTTCATTTAGTTTCCGGAGGAAACATATATCTGCACCAGAAGCAGGGACAAACTCATCCTTAGCCGCATTCTTTCCTTTGATTTTGAACCTGCTTTCTATTGCTCTTCTTATCCTCAATCTTCTTTTAAGTCTTGTTTGGAATTTGATATGTCTTTGAGATTTCACCTTTCTCAAATCCTAATCCTTCTTTCTTTAGATCCCTTCTAATTTGAAATCATCTCATCAAGCATTGTAGTATTCTTCTTTAATTTGTCCTCTTAAATCTTTGTATTCTCCAAATCTGATCTCAAGGTTACAAATTCTTGTTCAATCTTTCAGCATTTTTTAGATTTGTATTTTAGTTTAGCATTTAGGTAGCCTTCAACTCTTTTACTTTTTTCAATTTGCAGTTTCAAGCTAGGAATGATCTCATTTGATTGCTTCAGCTCTTTGATCCTATCTGTAGCTTTCTTGAGTTTCTCTCTCCATATCTTATTGCATTCATCTATGTCACTAAGATCCTTTTTCATATCTGTGTTCTTAGATTCAACTTTATCCAAATCATCTAGGGCAGGTTTGAGTTCTCTTTCCATACCAACAATGCAATCTTCTTTAGCAAATCCTTCAAGCATAATTTCTTAAGGAGGAATAGGATACTTCCTTGCAGCCACGTATTCAACTCCAAGATCTACATTAATGATCAAGCTAAATGAACTAATCAAGCTCTAATACCGATTGTTGAACACCTAGAATACTCAGAGGGGGGGATGAATCAATATTCTCTAAAACCACTTAAACATTTAAACATTCATTCCACACATCATATTCAATTTGTAGTAAGGAAAGAAACCATGAAACAATAATAAAAGAGCATAACACATGAACACTGGATCTTTACGTGGAAAACCCAAAAGGGGAAAAATCATGGTGAGGATTCACTCACATTATATTATAACTAATCATAAAATATTACAAAATGGCTCACTATCAGGTGGAATCACTGTCTAGAGAATAAGAGAAATAGAAGAGAAGGGTGGCTCACTACCAAGATTTGAATAGCTACAAATTCATATATAATATTGTATAGGTGTGAATTTTCACCTCTAACACAAATTCCCATTTCACCCCTTTACACTTTAGAAAACCAAAGGCAGAGGTTTAATTCCATATAAGCCCGCTATTCACATCACACTTGGCACATGTTTTGAGTGTCAGTGGAGGCGTTTCTATCGGGGATGCCTGCGGGTGATACACAAATGTTTGTGCGACATGCTTACGTCCTTGGAAGATTCATGCGGCTGGAGTCTGGAGAGACATTACACTTCCTATTGGAAGTTGAAGTGCAACGCCTCCCTTTGGCTGGCCGACCCGAATATGGCCGTTTTCTTCCACTTATCCTTCATATTCTTCATTCCTTCATCCATTTTCATCTCCTTCACAAGTTTACAAAACCTCTCCACACTTTAGCATTCATCCACAAGTTTTGTAGCAGCACTTCACACTTCATAGCAATCATCTACCACTCCATCACTTCGATAGAGCAGGTGTAGGATGAATCCATTGCATTAGAGTCTTGAGTTCCTCTCACCTTTCTCCTCCACTAGCTTTGAGCACTTTGGATGGAGATGGTAAGCTCCTCTCATCTTCTCTATCATTTGGTTGAGTAAGCACTTACTATTTTGTAGTGTCTTTTGTATACTTTTCTTGTATTCTCTTCTTTATCACATTATTCCTATCGTTGCAAACTTGGCTTCCCATGGAGGTGGAAACACAAAAACAAGGGTTTGACTGAGGCGGATCCTTAAACAACCCCCAACATTTTCTCACCTTTCTATGTGCAGGTGGAGATCGATCTTAGAGCAAGCTGGGAAAAATATCGTTGTGTGAGATCACCTTCATCACCCTTGTGGTAATCTACTTTCTTTATCACATTCGTCTTTACATTTCGTATTTCTTAATCTTATTTTGCACTTCTCAAAACTCGTAACTGGGCTGTTAGTCCACCTTTTAGAGGTTAAATCTTGTCGCTTTGGTTTTCTAGCTGTATGGATGCCAACACACCTATGAGATTCCAGCGTGTCGCACTATCATCCAAGAACTATGCTTTTGTCCTCTGACAAAGAGCTATCCAAGATACAGAGTTCACTCTAAAGATTGAAATTCATCTAGTCTCCTTTCAAATCTCAAGTTTGTAGAGTGATCGAAGGACCCATAGTTCTCATCACCCTCATCCTGCTTATCCTAACCTTCCTTTAAACTAGGGTAAGTTAGGGCAGCCATACTATTTTTGGCCTTTCATAACTTGGGGCCTTGCAGTGATTCGTCCCCCTCTCTTACATTTTTGGTGAACCTGATGTGAACCATTTTGGTTCCATTTTGCGATATTGAAAGTTTGTTTCCTTGTTTCCTAGGAGTATTGTAGGTGTGAGTGTTGTGAGGCTTTTGCCTTGCAACCCAACCTGCGACCTATAGTAGGTGTATTTGGAATGTTCCGATGGTTTTGTGCAACGAAACCTTAATTGGTTCACTGTCCTATCTCGTAAACCTTAGGAGGATCTGTAGAAGTACTGTTTAGTATGTGTGATGGCATCTTTCTTAAATCAACTTATTCCCTCTATGTAGAATGTGAGTAGTGGTACTAGCATAACTTTCACTTCACAAGACCTATCAATGGGCTTCAATAGGGAACCATATCCTCTTTACATTTTGATGAGGATAAATGGGAATACTGTAGCAAGTGTTCTTGTTGATCCGACATCTCAAGTGAATATCATAATTGAGGAGATCATGCTAATCAACTTCTTGCATAAGGATGGATATGATGCACCTAAAATTACTATCCGCACACACGACAAAATTTTTGTACCTCCTACAGGGAGTATTTGTAGAAGTTGATAAATCCAACTTCATAGACCCCGAAGATCACCTGCATGCAAATAACCTGTCACAGAAAGAAGAGATGGAGACAAAAAAAGCAAGGGTACTCTGAAAGCTAAAAAATGTATTAATCAAATAGAGAAATAAAATACAATGATCAATCCTTATAAAAGGAGATTGTGCAACCCTAAAGTAACCCTAATAGGTAGAAATTTAATAATTAATATAATTATTAAATGTCATAGTATGTAAACTAAAGTGAAATCTTAAGAGAGGAATAAAGGTAACTTAATTAACATAATTAAGTTAAAACCTTTACTCTAACACCCTCCTTAAGATGAGCAAGAGTACGGCTACAAAAAAGTGCAAGAAATAAAAAGTAACTACAATGCATGAAATTAAACATGGGTCCCAACAACTAGGCCTAATCAAGAACCCATTTATAAATACAATGCAAACTAAAGGAAACTGGGTAAAGGAGAAAACCGAGAGGGAACAAAACTCCTCCCCAAAATATAATTCAAAGAAAGGAATGCAATGCACTAATGAAAGAAGGATAGGAGGTGGATTACATGATATCCCCCATAGACAACTTCTATCATATAAATACATATACAATGGTCTCCATAGGAGAGATAGAAAGAGACAAGAAGGCCCCCCCACAAAGAAGAAACTCTTGTCGCAATGGTATATGTCTGATGTAGAATCCAAAAGGAGATCCTGAAGTGGAAAATGATATTCCTCCCCTTGGGAAGAAATGGATCTAAAGGATGATGTTGAAGAAACCTTGTGAAGAGTGATGAATCAATCTGTCTAAAGATGTGTGCCATGATAGGATGTTGAATAATCTCTCTATCTGAACTGAAATAAATGATGTCAAATCCAAACTGATGTGGAGAATCCTAAAATGCAACCTCTGAATGCACTGATAATGGTGGGCGTACAGTGATGACCTAACTGTCAAGGTAGAGGAGATGAATGTCCTCAAAATAATCCTCCAAATCTTCATTATAGGACTCCACAAACAAGAAAGATATGTCTGCAACATAAGAGTCCAAAGTAGCTATGTCTGGAAGATGAATGATGCCCTGTTGCACTGAATCAGGAACAATAGGAGATGCTGATGAAGTCTCAATCTGAAGAGTGGGATCATGAACACAATTCTCTGAACCATAGACACATTCAGGACCTTTGAGATACTCAAGCTCCTCTAGAGTACGGTTATCATAGGGTATGAAATCTACATCTACAAGAGGGATGCGACAATCTGTAGCAGGATCCTGGGGAATGGAAAGATATCGGGGTCTCCAAAAATCTCCCAAAGATGTTTCCAAAGTGTGTGAGGACAACGAATGTCAAATAAATCACATAAAGTGTCAAAATCAACACTACAACGATTAACCCCTATAATATGATCTCGAATAATAACCCATGTTGATAAACCCCTTGATGTGTCTGGTACAGGTATGAGATCATATAGATAAGGAAAAATATTGAGCCACCTACAATGTGTAAGTATGAATGCAGTCCCCTCGATTGCGCACAAGTGTCTTAAATTTGTTCATGGAGGCTCAGTACACGTTGTCCATGACACATGTTATAGACCGTCAGTTTCACATGGTAGCTATACCTTAGATTACTTTTGTTTTGCACCTATTGGTCCTTTCCACCCAGAAAGGACCTCTTGTACCGTACATATAAAAACTATAAGAAAGGGTACTCTAGGCTGCAAGTAAGATACCCTCCTTCGCCTTATGCTATTTCACATAGGGCTTGTCTGAAATCTGACAGTGATGCCACCAAGGCACATAGAAGAGAAGAAGAGAAGGGTAAAATCACAACACTGTGTCACACTTTCAACCAACTTATCAACACAACTGAATTTAAGTAATTCTAACTAAAAATCAATTTTGGTCAAACATATGATCTAGTAAGATTCACTCTAGCTAATTTAGATACTTCCACAAATTTTTCAACTAAAATTGTTGGTGAAAAATATATGCAGCACCACTTTGAGTCCAATTTACCAAAAAATAAAATTATTTGAAAAACATGAAGTTTCAATAACTCCTACTAATGTAAATAACATTCTTTTTTTAAATATAAAAAATACTATTTTGTAGATCCATAAGTGTAGTTTGGGTATGTGCAGGATCATGATGGGCCAAAAAATGGCAATATCTAAGTGATATGATGGCCCATGTGGCTGATGACTTTTTTTTATCCAAAATTTGATGAAATGAAAAATATTTTTAAAGGAGATTCTCAGCTTTCCACCAATATAAATTATGTTTTACTTTGAATTTAATAAATAATTATTATCCATTTTCTATTTGAATTACGACTACAGTCTTGATTGATAGGCTGATTGAAAAACATCTATAGCTTTCAAACGGTATCACATTTTTTGAATCTGAAACATGTGTCACATTTTATGCTTTGTATACTATAGGATTAAAAAATAAATTGAATTTCATGAATTTTTGACCAAGTTAAGGTCGTTAGACATACCAGTTTTTATATTTTTTATAATTTGTAATTAAAAATTCATAATTAATTATTTACTTTGAAAACAAAATACAAAAAAATATGCATCACATCGAGACATGAGTCCCCTACTTATATCTAAAATATTATTAATAAATATTATCATTTTATTGTGGTTAGGGTGGTCAAACAAACACCTACTTCTTATTTTTTCCCTGAAATTGAAGTACTACTACATTGAAATTTCAAATTTTCACCAAATAGATTTTCTTTTTTTAAAATAAACCTAGTAGTTTAGAAACTATACTCAATTTTCTATAGATTCTATTCTTACACATTTTTGAAATAATATAGATAACTTATTCAAATTTTTACGTTAAGTTGCCTAACTCTGATTTTCTGAATTTTATTGCCACTTAAGGGCTTGTTTTTTCCATGATGATCCTGCACATACCCGTTTACAAATATATATTTATTTTAATAGTTTAATGATTATTTACATTTTATTTTTTATTTTTACTAAAAATAGGTTATTAGCACAAAATATTAGGTTCATTACCATGCCAAGGAAAAATACTAAAACTTATTAAAAAAATTGAAACAAATGTGATGCACTAGATAAAAGAATCTATTTCAAGATGGTATCATTTTTTTTCCATTTTAGATAAATATTTAATATGAAAGTTGATGTCCCATGGAAACAACAATGTTTTGATTCATGCACATTTTAATATTTATTTAAAAATATATATTTATAAAAATTGGGAAAAATATATCCATGTACTAAAGTTTCAAGTTATAAATGTACACACAAAAAATTTGAAGGAAAAAAATATTACTATAAAAAGTTTGACGTCCCATTCAACTTCATTTTTCAACATTTTTTCAGCAACTAAATTATAGTGTTAATTTATTAAAAACTAGTTTAAAATATTTTTTTTAAAATAAAAAAGTACAAACATTAAATATACTAAAAAATACATATTTTACTAGTTTATATCATTTCAAAATTCAAAACATATATCCCACTTTTTAGAAATTCAAGTTTAAAAGTTGGATAAGTGGTTGTTTCCTTTATAAAGTGTGACAAAACTTTATGCTTTTACCTAGAAGCGGTCTTGAGATCCTCCTTCTTCCTCTACCGTTGTCCAACTTGATGCTTCCTCTCGCTCTGTTGTGGTACCACCTACTTCTGTTTCCCATTTGCGAGAGAATCCCATGGTGTTTGCTTGGCGGAAGGCCAAGCATCCTACGTTTGAGCTTCTTGTCTTACCCATGGAGCCTAGGCCCATTTCGTATGGTAGACAGAAAGCCTCCTATGGAGAGTCCTCTATGTCCTTGCCTTCGCGACCTCCTACTGTTCCTACTCTTATTTAGCAGTGAACGGGAAGAGGGCTGCTGTCGAGGCGTTGGAGTCGATTCCTCCAAATTTTTTCAAACCTAATATTCTTGCTCCCATCCAGGAGTCTGTCCCTCTACTGGAAACAATTGTGGAGGAAATTTTGATGGCTGAGCAGGAGCCTTTTGTCCCTTTGCAAACTTTGGCTTCTAGTTTGAAGAGTCGCAAAAACTACCTTACATGCGAGTGCAAGTGTCGACGAAAGGCTCTCCTGGCTGAGCAAGACTCCTTACAGAAAAAGGAAGAGGAGAAAACTGCACCTTTTGTTGTGTCCTCCTGTCTCCTCCCTTCTATTTCTGTCCAAACTAGCTTCATATCTCTTATGGCTTCCAATGTGAGCACACATATGCCTAGAAAGGTACAGGTGTGCATCACTCCTTCTATGGAGCCGCCTTTGTTGACATCTATTATGGATGTCTTGCCTTTCCCAAAACCTGTATATATGATTAAGACTTCAATTTTATCTACTGCAGTTCTTTCCTCCTCTCCATTGACCCTTCTTGCTTCGTCTATGGGGATTTTTCCTCCTTCGACGAAGAAGGTAGAGAGTGGTCCTTCCATCAATGGAGGACGTAAGAGGATCCCATCTTCTCCAAAAGGTGGCCTTGCACTGACTTGTTATGTCCTGGTGACAGAACCATTTCCAGCCTCCCTTGAGTTTGTAACCACTCCCAAATAGCTCGACAAGCTTAGCGGTGAACCTCGGGTGAAAATTCCTTCGTCTGCCAAGGTGAGACATGGTACTCCCATCAAGTGCATGTTTAACTCGGTGGATGAAGTTCCTACCTTGTCAGTGATCTTCGCGAAGTTGCTGACCTTAGATCCACAATAGTTGAGCGACAAAGACCTCACGGCTCCCTCTTCCTTGGCCCTTGTTGTGGGATGATCAGAATCTCCTCCCCTTAACATTACACCATTGTATGCTCCTCATCCTTCCCCCTATGATGATCTAGAGTGGGAAGCTGATGACCTCTTGGTTGAACAATGTTAGGGGGAGACCCTCTTCTTGATCTTTAGATTAGATGTGTTTGTGTGTGTTGTGATATATTTCCCCCATGATCATGCTATGTGTGCCTGGATGATCCTCTTCACCCTTGTTGGTGCTTGGATATAGGCATGGCATTTGTGTTGTAAACCTTCCTCTATGTGTATCATCATTCTTCCATGTTTGTCATTAACTTTTGATAAATTGGGGATGATGCAAAGCATCGGCAACATTTAGGCCTCCTTCAATGTTGACCCAATTTTTTATTTTACTTTTTCTTCTCGTGCATTCCTCGGATGGCCTGATATAGTAGGGGGTTGATGATAGTTCATTTATATACTATTATCATACTTATATATATTTATGAGCAGTTTGACCCCAAAATATCAGGCTACCCCTGTGCCCTTTGTTTGTGTTCTCTTTCCTTTTGTTTTATCTTTATCTTTCTCTCTTCTTTGCTTGAGTTGTCCCTCTCATGTGTGACAATGCGACTTCTACATCACTCGATCTTTAGAAAACACATTCATTTCCAAATGAATCTTTTCCTTAAGACCCTTCACATTTCTTTGCTAGAATTGTATTCTTGACTTGAAACCCTAACGAAACGTGTTTCCTTCATCATGGGTTCACAAAGAAAGGACTTGGAACCCTTCCTCCAAAGCGGGAATAGTCTTGATCTTTCCCTCACATGGGGGCATTTCCTTCCTTTCAAATTACTTGATGAAGTGAACATCTTTCAAAAGGATTCCTTGATGATGAATCAATTCGAGAAAGAAGTCACTAGCTTTTGAACAGTGCATCCCTTGAGTGTACCCTTTCCTTTCACGTTGTGTTCCTAAGGGATCCCTTTGAAATTTTCCAATGAGTTCTATGGCATCTAGCTCGGGGGAAGCTCGACTAGATTTTGTTTCACTTCCTCGCATCTAGTCCAGGGGCAGACTAACTAGACCTACTTCACATCCTTATGTCTAGCTTGGGGACAACCTGAATAGACTTTACTTTTTCAAACAACATGTCCCTTGAGTGGACCCCTCTTCCTTTTGAAGGGTTCCCAAGGGATCCCTTTGAAATTCTCATGGCTTGGCGATGGTCTATGTGGCTGTCCATCCATTGGCCTGTGTAGCTGCTTCCTGACATGTTCTATCTATGGGTGAACATGTCGCCATTTCTAACTTTGCGTAGTCCCCTTTACTCGGTCTCCCTCATGTGAGAGTTCTTGGGGGATAACTTCCTTCCAGGTCTATAGGTCTGTAAGGTTCTCTTCCTAGTTTCCTTCATGTGAGAGTTCTTGAAGGATACCTCCCTTGCAAGTCTGTGAGCTTATAAGGCACTTTCGTTCTTTAGCTTTATAGTTTCACGAAGCTATGAAGTCCTTTCCTGCACTTTTGGGTTCACCAGACTATGCTCTGCTTCCTCGATGGTTTAGGTATACATATCTTACCTTATCACTTCTTTCACTCTACTTTACCGAAGTACTCACCAGTATCTGTGCTTGCTAAAGTGGGGGAAACATGTATAGGCACAAATTTGCACCCCTAACACAAATTACTCTTTCACCCCTTTACACTTTAGAAAACCAAAGGCAGAGGCTTAATTCCACATAAGCCCTTTGTTCACATCACACTTGGCACCTATTTTGAGTATCGATGGAGGTGTTTCTGTCATGGATGCGCACATGGTGTGTAGATGTTCGCGAGATGCACTTACTTCCCTAGAAGATTCATGTGGCTAGAGTCTGTAGAGAGGTTAAACACTTCCTATTGGAAGTCGAAGTGTAACGCCTCCCTTCGGGTGTCTGACCCGAATATGGCCATTTTATTCCATTTCTCCTTCATATTATTTATTCCTTCATCCATTTTCATCTTCTTCACAAGTTTACACAACCTCTCCACACTTTAGCATTCATCCTTAAGATTTGTAGCAGAACTTCACACTTCATAGCAACAATCTACCACTCCATCACTTCGATAGAGTAGGCCTAGGACAAATCCATTGTAGCAGAGGCTTGAGTTCCTTTCATCTTTCTCCTCCACTAGCCTTGAGCACTTTGGACGGAGGTGGCAAGCTCCTCTCATCTTCTCTATCATTTGGTTGAGTAATCACACACTATTTTGTAGTGTCTTTTGTATAATTTTTTTGTATTCTCTTCTTTATCACATTATTCTTATCATTGCAAACTTGGCTGTCTGTGGAGATGGAAACACCAAAATAGGGGTTTGACTGAGGTAGACCCCTAAACAACCCCCCAACATTTTCCCGATTTTATGTGCGCAGGTGGAGAGATCTTGGAGCAAGCTAGAAAAAAGATTATTGTGTGAGATTGTCTTCGTCACCCTTGGGGTAATCTAGTTTCTTTATCACGTTCATCTTTATATTTCATATTTCTTATTTTTTTTCTACACTTCTTGAAACACGTAACTAGGTTGTTAGTCCACCTTTTAGAGGTTAAATCTTGTCTCTTTGGTTTTCTAGCCGTACGGACGCCAACGTACTTGTGAGATACTAGCACATCGTGCTATCGTCCCAAAATAACTATTTTGTCCTCTGACAAAGAGCTATTTGAGATACAGATTTGAATCTAAAGATCAACTCACCTAGTTTCCTTTTGAATCTCGGGTTTACAAAGTGATCGAAGGACCCACAGTTCTCATCACCCTCATCTCGCTTATCCTAACATTCCTTTAAACTGAGGTAAGTTAGGGTATCCATACTGCTCTTGGTCTTTCATGACCTAGGGCCTTGGAGTGGTTGGTCTCCCTCTCTTACAAATATATGAAGGAAATATAGTTTCATTAGAGCTCAAAATACTAAATCAACACACTTCATACTACATAAATTATACACTCTTCTCTAATTTACATTCACATGCTCTTCTTAGGAATTCACATCACACATTTTTTATAGTACATCTCACATCTCATATCATCCTTACAAAATGGAAACTGATCTTGCATTTATACCAATTACATTTGCAAACACCTACAACATCAATTAGGTTGGCCTAATTAGATGTATCATTGAAACCATAACTTATCGATTCAAGATCAAAATATACATGCTTTGCACCTTAATTCAAAAATTGTAATGCATTCAAATAGGTTGGCATGTACCTATAATAGCTCCCACATTAACCTATCAACACTTATTTAAACTTTTCATGAACCAAAACATATTAGGTCGACACCACTAGTGAGACAACACCAGAATATACCAACTAATTATCCATAAATTGACACTTGGACCTCCAATATACTTTGAATTTGGATCATAGATACTACAAACACCTATAAACACTCCCTTAAATCTGCATAACTAGATATGCTTATGTGGTGAAATGTGGACCAATCCAAACATGCTCTTTGTTCTGATTACATTGTCACTAGCAAACCTGATATACTTTCAACCATAACTTTTGCATTGGAGGACATAAAGACATGAAAATTTTGGAGTTAAGGTCCTCAAAGATGTACCAAAATTTCCTCAGAACTGTTAGATAGAAATACCTCAAGGTGAACCAATGCGGACGAAAATATTGATGCTTTGTACACTAAAAGCTATATTTTGGACTTAGTCAAATATTCAACATATCTGTTTTGCACTGGAGAAAAACTTCTGCATATCTATATTGGAGTACCATCTCCATGCTTACTCATGCTTCACCAGCCAACTACATACCTCAATGTAGACATTGAATCACAATTTTGACATTAATGACAACACTGTATAAGTTCATGCTCATGTTGCCAACAACCATATTAATGACAATCTCCTTAAAATTCAAACATATTTATGTAGGTTTTAATTTTTGTTTCACCTCTCTATAGACTTCGACAACCATATAGTTGTATGACCTAGGGCACAAGAGCAAAAAAAATATTTTCTAATAGTGATCAAAATAGGGAAAATTTTATATCAACTCCGTTTCTTGGTCATCCTGAGTCCAATGGTGAGGTCTATTTCATCTCGAGAGGTCATTTATACAAATTCCTCTACAAAATTTTTATATGATGCTAGGTTTGAACCAATATTTTTCAAACCCCAAATCTATAATAAGCCTAACAAATGAGTTTAATGGGGTATGGATTTTGGAGTGAGCTCTACAACCCAAGCTAGGGAATGCGAGACCTAGCTCTGATTGGCTTTATATGTGCATGTGTATGTGGGGGTTTTTTTTGATGAATTTTCTAGATATCTATGTTAATATAAATAAAGTTACAAAATTCAGAAAAAAGGGTTGGGTGGTAGGAAAGCACACCTCAAAAGCGACATGGACCCAGCCCAGCAAAATTAACTAAAGTCACATGGGCCTAGCCCAAAAATTAAAAAAAAGAATGAAATTTATGTAGCTAAGGCAGTGCCAGTAGATCCTGGGGGATCCTGGTCATCCAAATTTCTACCCCATGCATCAGTGGGGTTAGGAGTGATGTTAGGAGGAGCACCCCAACCATCATCATTTTTATCTTCTTTTTCTTTATCCTCGCGCTGAGGCGAGATTGCAAGAGCAAGCCGCGGAAAGCTTTTCCCAGAGGAGGGCCAACTAGAGCCAGAGTCAAGAGGAGCATCTGCAGGCCACCCAGAGCCACCACCACTATTCCTCGGCGCACCACTAGAGTGCCAGCCCAGACCAGGTCGCGGCGGAGGTGAACGAGTCCGTCGGGGAGGCCGAGAATCCCTCCGAGGAGGAGGCTGGGAACGAGCCCGTGTGGAATCACTCCGCTTCCAGCCCCGAGAGGGCGACCGGTGGCGGGAGGAGGAGGGTGAGTCAGGAATCTGAGCCATAGTACAAGGGGCATTGCCCCAGTGGTCCAGGAGAACCTGCAGGTGAGCCACTTCCAGTGCAACCTTGTTGGCTTGCACTTGAATCTGTAACATAACATTAGAGCATATAACAACTTTAGCATAAATAGAAACATTAATATCTATATGCGAATGAGCAAAAATACAAGCATTTCTGTCTTTCCAGATACTGAAAAGGATTTCCACTCTGAAAGTGTGCCAAATCTGGGTGAACTTAGCCGGGGTTCCAGGCGGGTCCCCCAGAAGAACCATATGCCACGAAAAGGGTTCAGGCCTAAAAGGTCGAAAGAAATCATGAATCCAAGTCCAAAACTGCTGAGCTCTGGGACAAAACCAAAAAAGGTGCTTGAAGCTTTTAGGCTGCCCACAAAATGGGCAGCAAGGGTCAGAGACCCCCAAATGAACCAACCGAGAACCCACAGGCAAGCCTTGGAAAAGAATACACCAAGCAAAGTGGGCCAACTTCGGATTAACACTTGTAGACGAAATGGCATCAAACCTCCTACGCCAAGTAAAGGCCGAGGAGTTAAGAAGCCACCTCTAGTTCAACGAGTTGAGCATAGGGAAATGGGGTGAAAGCCACCTATAACCGAGCCGCAGCTTGTAGCTCCTAAGAGGAGTATTTGGAAACCATTTCCAGTCTTTCCACCAAGGTTTGTGCCCACAAATACCAACTTTGTGAAGAATCTCTATCGGAATGGCGTTCACCAGACCATCAAAAGTAGGATTGTCCTAGTTTTGAAGGTTGTAATAAGCTTTAAAAACATCCCACTGCATAATACTCATGGTAGGCCAGTGGAAGAGCTGGGGTAGTGTCTGAATGCCCTTCTTATGAAATCGGAGAACTTTGAGCCAAGGCGACTTGGCCAGGGGTTGACCATTCTGGGCAAGAAGGGGAGACCACCAGAGATTATGCTGGTTGATGGAGAGCCCATCACAAAACCCGGCACCAGCCCAATGGAGCCAGGGCTTGACATTTTCCCAAGAACGCCAAATGCTTTTAGCCACAAAGGAGCCAATAATTTGAACCGGCTCCGTCATCACCAGCAGGGTTTGGAAGCCGATGCCTTTCCAGGCGGGTCTGTGAACGGGAAACCTAGACTGAATGCAATGTCTGAGGAGAACTTCCCAGGCTTCATCCACAATAAGCACATAGATGATCCATTTGACACAGAGGGTAGGTCCCTGTCGTTGAGTGGAAAGCAAGCCGAGCCCTCCCGACTCCTTGGGAAGACAACAAAATTCCCAAGCGACCCGATGAAAACCCTTATGGATCTCAAAAGAGGCCAAAAGAAAATCGTGGAGCAACTTCTCGAGCCTACTGTAGGCTACTTTAGAAGGAGCCCAACAGGAAGAATAGTAGACATGGGTGGCAACCAAAACTTTAGAGCACACCTAAAATTTGCCTACCAGCGAGAGAGGCTTGGTAATCCAATAGGCCAGCTTTTGTTCAACTCTGGAGAGCACGGCTTGCCAAAGCTCCAGGGGGGAAGCCTGAAAGGTGAACGAAATGCCCAAGAAGTGAAAGATTTCCCCTTGACCAATCCACTTCCAGTTATAGGGTTGAAGCCAGGCAGGAGTGGGAAGCATAGACTGTCTATAACACAACGTTTTGTGCCATTGAATTGTAGAACCAGATGCAAGACAAAAAAGTGTCAAGGCATTCAAGGGAAGCAGTGATCAAACCTTTGTCCTCTAAGAGAGTGAGGAAGGAGTCACCGACAAAATGCCCATTGACAAGCTGCTCTTGAGAATCTGGGAGTGTTATTCCTTTAACACAATGTTGGGAGATAGCATTGGCCAGGAGATATCCAAAACCCTCAGCTGCCAGAACATACAACGCAGGGGCAAGAGGGCATCCCTGGCGAATAGAACGAAAGAGGCCAAAAGCAGAGGACTGGCGGCCATTAATGGAGATGCAAGCCGAGGCATCGAAAAAAAGCATGCGAACGGACTGAAGAAAATTGGCTCCAAAACCCAATGCCTGTAACATCACAAGAATGAAAGGCCATTCAATGCGGTCATATGCTTTAGCAAAATTGATTTTGATAAACACGACTTTCTAGTTCGAACGCCGGGCCCACTCCATGCCTTCCCAAACAGCAATAATGTTGTCAAGAATGAACCTAGACTTGATGAATCCAGTCTGCTCGGGACACACAATCTGAGGTAGGAGGTGGCGGATTTTTAGAGCCAAGGCTTTGGCAATAATTTTATAAGAGACATTAAGAAGCGTGATGGGCCACCAGTTACAAATATCCTCCAGATCTCCAGACTTAGGTATGAATTTAATATTGCCTTTATTTATTAAATTGCCTAAATAATTGTTGTGAAAGGCTTCAAAATAAACATGATGTAGGTCACTCCCAATATAGTCCCAAAGCAATTTATAGAATTCACAGGGGAAACCATCAATCCCAGGAGCCTTGTCATCGGCCATGGAGGAAACAGCTTCCTTGAGATCATCAATTGTTAATAATTGATTATAAAAATTAATCTGGGTTGAAGAAAGCCTATGTGGCACAACAGCAAGGCAGCTCTGAAGGGCTTGCTGGCGCACAGACATGGGGTCCTGAGCCGTGAAAACTTGCTCATAGTGATGCACAAAAGCCTGGAGAATGTCAGGTAGCTCAGAGAGCACTTGATTACCATCTTTGAGGGCTTTAATGCCTAGGGAGGAGTGCCTAGCATGAAGAGCCAAAAAAATTCTTTGGAGTCACAATTCCCAATTTTGAGCCAGTGGAGCCGCGCCTTGATTTGAGCGTCCCTGGCAGAATAGCTATCAGCCACTTGCTTTTGGTGTCTTAATTCTGCCACCCGGACTTGATGTGATGAAGAAAAAGGACAAGCTGCTAAGGCCTTCGTAGCAACACGCAAGTCAGTAGTGGTGGCCTCGTAAGAGCACCAGCGGAATATAGCAAGCTATCGCCCAAAAATGCATAAGAAGCACACAGTATGAATGATAGCATCATTCCACCAAGCAATCCAACCCATACTGCCAGACGGACGACACTCTAAATTCCACACTCGAATTGCGTCTTACACATGCGAGGTTGCCAATTTTCCCACTCAATCCAAAATCGAATGGGGAAGTGATCCGAAAGGGTCACATCCACAAGCGGCTTAACAGGCAAGGTAGAGCTTTTGAAAGAAAAAAAAAATTATGCCAAGATCATGGCATGATCAAGGCGCTTAAAGACTTTGTCAGCACCAGCTCTGTAATTACACCAAGTGTGCCAGAGGGAATGAGAATGACGGTAACCCAGATTGGGATCAAAAAGCCCCAATTTATTGCGCATGTAAAACCATGCCTCCCTTTCGCCTGCAGCCCAACGAAAAGGTACGGTGCCATTTTTATCATTCGCCATTACAACCATGTTGAAATCCCCATAGAGCAACCAGGTGGCAATTGGCAAAGAGTCTGCAAGCCATCGCCAAAGCAAGCAGTGCTCCACAGCATCATTAGAGGCGTAAATATTAATAATCCCAAAGGAATGGTTCTCAATATTGAGAAGAATCCAGATAGCCCGCTGGGAGGGATCCACCCCATGGTCAACCACATAAGGAAGCAACCGTGAGGCCAAAAGAGTAGCAGCTCCACCACGACCAGCCTCATGCAGGGTACAGAACATAGTGTTGGCTGGCCAAATAGAGCGACAAGCCGAAGCAAGCAAAAAAACTAAAATTTTAACTTCCTGGAGACAAAGCACTTCAATCTGCGGAAAATTCTTCAAAGTATTCCTAACAGAATACTTTCTTGAGAGGTCTGTGAGACCTCGAACATTCCATGAGAGAAAATTCACGGAAAGTCTTCCATGCTTGCAGAATCTCGGTCCTCTTCACACAGGGAAGAGAAGCTATTCTTCAAAAACTCTTGTGGAACTGAACCCATTTGAATAGAGGGAGAATACCTCCGCTTTTCTGGCACATATTCACCGTCTTCTGGTGGAGGAGACCGGCTGCGAGAACGTCGTTGGGTCTCCACATCGGCGGATAAGGCCGGTTGAGCACATAAAACTGTAGCAGCTTGAGGCGAGGCCTGTGGCCTGGGCTGTAAAACAGTAGAAGCCACTCCTGCAGGAGTGGCCTTCCCCTTCTCTAAAGGGTTTCAAACCTGCTGGGTCAGTTTTGGGGCTTTGGGAGCCGACCCAGAACCATGTGACTTATTTTTTCGGTTGGCGACCGTGGTCCACTTTGTGTCCGCCTTAGTTGAAGGCTCTATCTGACGAGGCTTTTCAGCACCCCGTGGCTGAGAAACAATATGGGGAACTGACAAAGGGCAGTCCCTGATCTTATGATCAGCTGATTAACACTGGTAGCACGTGTTGGGAAGGTTAAAATACGTGATTTTTTGGGAGTGGCGAATATCCCCAATTTGAAGGTCAACAGTCTCTTTCAAATCCTTGGATAAATCAACTTCCACACAAACCCTCTTCTGAGGACGGGCTTGAAAGAACTTATCAAGTTCAATGCAAACAACCTTCCCCAGAGAGGAAGCAATATGGTGTGAGAAGGGCACACATGGCAAGGGCAACCCGGGAAACTCAATCCAGATTGGCACACGCATTTTGGTTTCCTCGGAGACAGCAAAATCCCGAGTCCAGGACTGGAAAACCAACAAGGAGGAACAGACATACCGGGGTCCATGACCCAGAATAGCTTGGACATGATTTACTTCCGCAAAGCGAAACAAGAAAAAACCCTTGGTCAGATTTTGGCCCATATCAAGGTGGACCCCATGAGGGACCCAGGCCTTGTTAACCCAGTCTTTTAGCACACTTTCAAGGGGAGTCCTCCCAACAAAATAACCCACAAGGGTGTGTTTTTCAAGCCATTGGCATGCAGAATCAAAATCAGGTAAAGGTAAAACTACATCAGCAGGAGCGTCAGAATGCTTACCTCGTGAAAGACTTTCGGAACAAATTTCCGAGGGCGTTTGTTCGGTGGGGGAGCCATTAAACTGCGCAGTCGAACCACTAACACCAGCAAGAATTTCCAGGTTAGAGCCAGTTGAAGGCATAATAAACCCCTAAAACCGCAGTAAATGCGGTCGTACTCAATGGAGGAACCAAAATCCTGTGCAATAAGCGCAGTATGACGCAGGAGGGGCCACGAATGACCTCAGAAAACTCAAAACCCTATTAGAGCTCATGCACCGCCTCCATGTGGGGGGTTTTCAAAGGAGTATGGGGAATGATTTTGGTGACTCACTTTGTGTGGTGATCAGACCTTTGGTTCTGCGCATTATTGATCCTTTGTGTGTTGCGTTTTAATCTCTTTTTGGGTCGTACGACAGTATCAAATATTCTATTTTGTTTACATGCATTATATCTCTTCTTGTTGGGTCAGTGTCATGGTGATTTTTTCTGTCCTTGCATTGAGGGTGGTGGGGGGTGATGGCTACATTTCTCCTCCCCTCAGAATTTTTCTTTTTGGCATCCTGAGTGTGTGTTAGAATCAGTGTTTGGAAGTGTGGGTATCCCTTTGTGCCTATTGCTTCTTATTTGTCAGTTTTTGTTGGGGGGGGGGAGTTTTAGCCTAGTTATCTCTTACACTCCATGTGGGGTGTTCATCCATGGCATGGTTTCCTCTATTTTTTGGATTTGGTCCTTGCATGCCCACCTCGAGTTGAGTGAATTTTTATGGCCCCGGGGGAATCGTCAGAGGCTACCCGTATGGATTTTCATTTGGTGATTGGTGCTAAGGTGTCATCTCTGGGTGGAAATTCTTTTGATAATACTTTGTTTTCACCAAAATTGGGGTTAGATGGTTATGATCTTGTTTGGTAGTTCTCAGATTACGAAAATCAATGTAGGTCTAGAACGGTGTAAGGAGAGGTCGAAGCCAGTTATCCCGATGGAGATGATTGCAAATGACATTGAATATTATTCGAAGCATTCATTATATTGAAAATTTATGGGGTTACAAGTTTTGCTACAATTTTTGGAATCTTGGGCCCAATGGACTTGGATGTTGGAGGGAGAGATGGAGATTATGCTTCTGGTGAATAACTATTTCATGGCAACTTTTAATTGCATGGCAGATCATAACAAGGTTTTTGAAGGGGGCCCTTATTTCCATAACCAGATTGGGCTATTTATAAAACCTTGGCATGTGGGCTTCAACGTTGTTGAGGAAATTTCAAACCAGGTTCCGATGTGGGTTCGACTTCCTCGATTTCCTATGGAGTGTTGGCGGGAGGACGTTTTGCACTTGTTAGCTTCGATGGTCGGTAAACCAGTTGGTTCTTTGCAATAGACTTAGGTTAAAAAGGTGATGAATATTGATAGTGTTTGTGTAGAGATTGACTTAAGTAAGCCATTTCCAGATTCTTTCGATTTGTGTGTGAGTCCTTAATCCTGGGTGCAACAATTGGATTATGAGACTCTCCCATTTTGATGTTATCTTTGTCATGAATATCGTCACTTGCAATGAAGATTCCCAAGGGATAGGCTTGTGGAACCCCAATCTTCTCAACCTCCTTACAACCCACCTAGGGTTGATAAGGGGAAGGGTCCCATTCCTAGTGATGGGGTTGGTGCAGATGGTTTCATCCCTATCAAGAATCTTAACAGGAATCAGAGTCAAAAGAGGACCTTGAAGGAGAGGAAGGATGATGATACTTTTAACAAATTTGAGGTTTTAGATGATCTTGGCCAACATGAAGTTAATCTGGGCTTGGTCAATCTAGATCAGGGTACTTTGGGTTCAAGATAGGAGGGTCTTCTTTCTGAGTCTACTTAGAATATGCAGGATGTTGGTGTTTTGCATATGGACACAGATCTTCAAATGGTTTTCCAAGTAGAAACGGTTCTTGTAGTTGAAGTGAAGAAGTGTGGTGGGGAAGGATCTTCTCTAGTTTTGAATGCAAGTACTGAAGTGGTGAAGAATAACATGGATTCTTCTTCTCAGTTGGGTCTTCAACAAAAGGATCCAAAAAAAGGAGTAGGGGAGAAGTCTTCCAAGCTTGGTAGAAAAAAGGATCTGGAAAAGACTAAATCAATAGGGGAAACTTTGGTGGAGTCAGGGTCGGTGAAGACTCTAGATTCTCATTTTTCAAACCCCTTGAAATGATTGTTCTATCCTAGAATGTAAGGGGCTTGAATAGTGACCCTCGACAAAAACAATTCCGTGATTTGGTTAGAATTCAATCTCTTGATGTTCTTTTCCTACAGGAGACTAAGTTATCAGTTGAGTGCTTGTTTGGTTTAATGCCTAAGTTGTGGGATAATGGTGAGTTCTAGTGCATTGGCACTCATGGGTCTGCTAGGGGAATCACTTGTTTATGGAACCCTCAGAAGATTCGCCCTCTTTGGTGGATGTCCTTTAAGTCTTCTATCTCTGGGATTGCTTCTTGTTTTGAGATGGGGGAGTCTATACTCTTCTCTAATATCTATGTGCCTATTGAGATTCAGGGTAAGAAAATTATATGGTCCCATATCTGGTTTGTCTGAAGCTTGGTTCCTTACCATCCGTGGATTATGGATAGGGATTTCAATGCTATTTTTGCGTTGGTTGAGAAGTGGGGTGGTATTGCGAGGCTAAAGCCCTTTGCGTTGCTACTTTAAGATAACATCTTAGCTTTAAATCTTGTTGATATTAAGCCTGGCAATAATGGCCAGTTTACTTAGAATAATCAGAGGGTTGGGGATAATTGCATTGTGGAACGACTTGACCATTTTTTGGTTTTCTATTACTGGGTTCATGGGTTGTGGTCTTCTTGCTCTAAAATTTTGGATTGGAGGAGCTCAAATCATTGGCCTATCAAGCTTGTTATTTCTTTAGCTTGTGTGCCTTGATCTTCTCCTTTCAAGTTCTAGCTTATGTGGTTGTGTGACCCTTCTCTCCATGACTATGTTGTTGAATGGTGGAGGTATGGTAGACCAACTTATGGTATGCCAATGTATACTTTTTCTAAGTTACTTCAATTTGTTAAATATCAACTTAAATGCTAGAATCGACAGTGCTTTAGAAACATTTTCCATGCTAAGGTTGTTGCCCAGGCTGAGTTGGATGGTATTACAAGGTTGATTAGGGAGGAAGGGGTGACTGAAGATTTTCTTTGGGAAGAGTCTAAGGCTTTGAAAGCACTGGAGGAGTGTGAGTTGTGGGAGGAAGCTTATTGGAAACAAAAGGCTCAGATTGAGTGGCTTTAGGAGGGAGATACAAACACTGTGTTCTTCTTCAACTTGGTGAAATCTAGGCGACATGGAAATTCTATATCTGCTCTAGTGAAATCCAGGGGTGAGATTCTTTCCTCTTTTCATGATACCAAGTGTGAATTTGTGCAATACTTTGCTTCTAAGTTATTCGGGGAGGACTCACAGGGGGGATTTGATGAGGAATGTCAAGTCCTTTCTTATATTCCCTCAGTTTCTAGAGAGATGAATGAGCATATTATGAGTGATATCTCACTAGAAGAGCTGGAGGGGACTGTGTTCTAGATGAAGAAGGGGAAATATCCTAGCCCCGATGGTCTCTCGATTGATTTCTTTCAATAATTTAGGGATATTATCAAGGTGGACTTATTGGTGGTGGTTCAGGAGTCTTAGAAGAATAAGTAGATGTTACAGGCTTTGAATTCTACCTTCCTTTCTCTCATCCCCAAGTGTGATGGGGAAGATAAGTTAAGTCAATATCATCCTATTTCTCTTTGCAATGTGATTTATAAAATTATCTCTAAATTGATTGTTGATAGGTTGAAAAAGTGGCTTAAAGTGTTTATCTTGGAGGAACAAAGTGGGTTTGTGGCGGGTCAGAAAATTCTAGATGGGGTTGTTATTGCAACTGAAACCATTCATTCTATGGCCAAATCCAAAGACAAGGAAATGTTTATCAAGTTGGATATGGCTAAGGCATATGATAGAGCTTGATGGTCCTTCCTTTGGAATTTTCTTGGTGCTTTTTGTTTTGGGGATGAGTGGATTCAATGGATTATGAGTTGTGTTACTTCAGTTTCCTTCTCTATGTTGATAAATGACGAGCATTATGAACTTTTTGGTGCCTCTAGGGGTTTGCGTTAGGCAGACCCCCTCTTTCCTTGTTTATTCTTCTTGTTGAAGGTCTATGATGTTTGATGAGAAGGAATTTGGAGTTGGGTCTCATTCAGGGGTGGAGGTGGGGAGGTGGTTTACCTCCACAATCTCATTTGCAGTTTTTGGATGTCACTACTTTGATGGGAATGACTACAATTAGGGAAGCTTCAAATTTGCGCAAGGTGTTGGATGTTTATCTTGTGGCTTCAAGAAAATTGATTAATTAAGATAAGTTCTCCACCTTTTTCTTCAATACTCTAGGACCTATCCAGAGGAGGATTTCTCATATCTTGAGATTTTAGATTAGGGCTCTCCCTTTGACCTATCTTGGTATTCTTATCTCGGTTGGCAGGCTGCCCAGGGATTCATGTTAGAGTATTCTAGACAAATTTTGGGTGAAATTTAATCATTAGACCTGTAGATGGTTATCTTTTATAGGTCGTGTTTAGTTGCTCAATTTTGTGGTGTAGGCTCTCCCCATTAATAGATGTATGGTTCAAGTGGCCCCAATGGGTTTTGTTAAGGAACTTGATTCTTTAGCTAGATAGTTTTTATGGGCTGGTAGTTTGTTGTCCTCTAAATGGAGCCTTGTTAGATGTGACATTGTTTGTAGCTCAAAGTAGTTTGGTGGTCTTAGGTTGGGGCAATAGTCTTTCTCTGGGGTGGCATTGGCTGCTAAATTGTATTGGCGATGGTGTGTGGAGAAAGATTAGATCTAGGCTAGGATATTATCTCATAAGTGTTTCCCAGGGATCTCACAGATGGATATTCCTCAATATCCCCTAGTGGGGAAAGGTTCGGTGATTTGGGACATGCTCAAGAAAGGTGTTGTGCTCATCAAGGATGGCTTATTTTGGATTTGCAAAAGGGGGATGGAGGCTCTTTTTTGGTCTAATTCTTGGGATGGTTTTCCCCCCATTATTTCTCATTTTCCTAATTTTTTGACTCTATGCTAGAGGTTCCTCAAGGCTGGATGGTCTAGGGTGAGTGACTATAAGTTTTTATCTTCCCAAGGTTAGTTGGTGGTGGCGAGATGGAAGAAACCTGATGAGTGTCTGAATGTTGGTATGGTGGAGGAGTGTGCCGAGCTTCATAACATCCTTTATAGTAGGCATTGTAGTTCCCTCCAGGATGAAGATGTTCTTTCTTGGTCTCCTAATCCTAAGGGGGTCTATACTATTGCCTTTGGATATCAAGTGTTGTTATCTCATAGGTTGGACATGGTGGAGGTTCACTGGGGGGAGAAAGTGTGGAACAAGTTCTCTTGATTGAAGTGTAACTGTTTTAGTTGGACTTTGGCTTGGAATAGATGCTTGAATTGGGATAATTCAGAAGCGGGGATTCCAGGGCCCTTCTATCTGTGTTTTTTGTTGTGATCGTAAGGACTCTTCACACTTGTTTTTCCCTTGTCCCTTTGCTTTGCAACCTTGGCATTTTTGGTGGGGAGTTTGGAAAAGCCCCTTTGTTCATGCTTCCTCCTTGGTGGATTTTTGGAGTAGTTTGGGTAAGCCTCCTTCTATGGCCTCTTTCTTGCAGGATGTGTGGTATGTGGGGCCTACCTTCATTCTATGACAAATTTGGTTGGAACAAAATCGTAGGATATTTCATGGTGAAAAGTTGTGGGTTCAACAAGTTTGGTACATGATTATGGGTATGATTCAAGAGACGGTGGAAGCTAAGTGTGATGTGGTGTTTCCTTTGGAAAAAGGGGATGCTGAGATGGTGGATAGGTTGGGTATTTAGGGGTTTTTTTTGACTTTTTCTTGTGTTAGGAGAGGAAGGCGGGAGAAAAATAAATTTCAAAGGATAGGTAGATGGATGCCCCCTACAGCTGGCTTCTTGAAGATTAATATCGATGGTTCCTCAAGAGGCAGCCTTGGGCTTGTTGTGATTGGTGGGGTTGGAAGGGATTGTTCAAGTCCAGTGGTTTTCTTCTTTTCTATTCATGAAGGGATACAAACTATCAACCTTATGGAAGGTTTGGCTATCTTCTATGCTTTTGAGTGGGCTTATGCTTTGGGATGATGCAAGGTTATCTGTGAATCTGATTCACAAGTTTTGATAAATTTTCTAAATGAACAAAAGGTGTCAGAGATTAGTTGGCAGTTGGCTATGATGGTGCAAAAAATTTTGTAGATTAGTTCTTTGATGGAAATGGTGTCTTTTGTCCATATTCTGAGGGAGTGGAACAGGGAAGCAAATTTTTTGGCTGAGTAGGATTTTGAGCATATTGATTGCTAGAAGATTGATGAATTGGAGCAGGTTTCCTAGGAGTCCCATCACGACCTGAAGAGGATTATTGATGAGGATGGGGGTGGTAATGGTGAAGGATTATGTTGTTTCATGATTTGTATGGTTTCTTTTTGTTGGCTCTTGGGGCCTTGGCCCCTTGAATTTGGTAATTCTCTTTTTTGAATTTCAATAATGTTTTACCCCTTTTATTAAAAAAAAAATCCTGAAAAATATGCAAACCCCAATTCTACAATTTAACAATAGCCTACAAATGTGTCTCATACCTTGAAACGTCTCATATCTTTCTTTCATTTCCATGGATTTAACTTTTCATAATGTTCACTCAAACAATGGGTCATACCAAATTTGGGAGCTCACACTTCCCACAACCATGAATAAAATTGTCATACCACTTTTTAGGAAATAAATGCATAATACCAAAAATATTAAATCCATTCTCTAAATAACTCCTTGAGAGAAAAACATGCATGCAAGCTTACAAAATAACCATAATGTAAAGATCAAATATATAAGAAACAAGATAAAACAATATATATGATGCAGAGGGAAAGCTATTCACACACATTATGGACTCTCAATGACAAAGAACATATGATTTCTAAAACTATCTACACAAGGTTCATTGGTCCTTCAATAGTAACAATTTTTAATACCCAATTTTCTATTCCAAAAGCTTATTTTTCCAAACACAAACCCTCAAAAGGAATCAAAATTCACATTTATTTTGCACTCTTAGGGTCTAGAAATCTTAAGCACACTCTAAAGACTTCACTCTAACCATTCTTCGTAGTAATGAACTCCAAAATCAAGCATTTCTATTAAACCCTCAAAAGAGTAGGGTTTTACACAACCACATGACCGTAGGAATACATTGTCTAGTACAAGTCTCACAAAATGATAAATTAGAACTCTTCCTTTTGGGAAAAAATGCATAAGCATCTACAAAAAATTAGTGCCAAATATCATAAATTTTCAACGGTTGCAAATGAAGATATGAATTTAATTAGTTCGCCGAAAACCCTACGCCTGAGAAAGAATAATTAGGAGTATTTATTCCATAACTCAAGAAAAACACCAAAAACATGAATGAAATCAACTACATTCGGATAAATAAATAGAGCACTATTCAACCATAATATTTCAAATCTGATTCAGAGCTGTGCAAGGCCATTCTTTTACTTTTTTGCATAAAAACTTTCTCAAACTTGTGAAAAATAGGGTATAAAAGAAAAATCCCGCTCCCTCCTTGGAGCATATATATCATTGATTCTTGCATCCAAAATAACTTCCCAAAATCATTACACATGAGCATAAGTCCTTTTCCCCCCAAAACCCTAATGACTATATCATAAAATTTGATAGTTTTACCTCTTTGTGCAACTTTCAATCCCATTCCACACCTAGGCTAGAAAACATTACAAAATATTATATATATGGTTTTATAAGACCATTTTTTATCTTTTCTTGACATAAAAATAGGAATCACAGAACAAAATAGTCCTTAAAATATCAACTATGTCTCTTGGACCTTCAAGAACACATTTAGGTGATGCTCCCACATCATACTCCCAGGGAAATTTTTTTTGAGTTCCATCTCAAATGATGGTCTTCTTTTCTTTCTCTTCTTCCAATTGTGCTACATTATTATCTATTCTATGACCTCTTGATCCTCTATATGTTTGGCTTGATCTAATCCATGTTTCTTGGTCTTCACACTTTTGTTTTGTGCTTGCTTTTTGTACCTCCTCTTGATGATCTTCTTCTCAATTGCAAGACTCCAAAATTCTATTTCTCTTTCATATGCCTCATTACTGTTGTCCATTTATTCATCCTCTTCATTCTCTCCTTGTTTTGAACCTATACAAACATTATCATCAACATGCATTAGATAAGAATCATGAGGGCAATTTTCCTCTTCACTAGCTCCTTGTGCTTGTTTTCTTATGTCTTCCTTCACATTCCTACTTGTATTCATACGTTCATTAGCAATATTCACCTTCCACTCCTGTTTTATCTCAAAAACTTATGCCCACAAATAATCTTTAAGTACCTCACAATGTACCTCTTCTGCAACTTGTTTCTTTTCTTTCTCATTTAGCAACTCTTTTCTATCTGAACTTTGTTCACCTTCACCTTCCAAGACAACTATCCTTTTCTTTCTTCTTTTTTGAACAATCAATTTTATAGGCCACTTCACCTTCTTTCTTATTGGCCAATACCCAACATTTCCTTTCTATTCTTCCTCAAGACACTACTGCACTACAAGCTTAATACCTCTTTTCGACTCTTCCATTTCTCTATCAAATTTAGCAACTTGGCTTATCCTGTTGTCTTTCATCTTGTCCTTCCTTTTGAGGATTTCTTTCTTATCTTACTACTGCATCAAGTCTTGTCTTCATGATACCTCACCTTAGGCTTCTTTCTTTTCCTCTGGCCTAGTCTTTTGGTACCCCAATACATTCACACACAACCTTATACAAAATCTTGTTAACTTGGAAGACTTTCACTACTAGATATTTATGGGATTTGATACCAATAATTATGTAGAGGGAAGTATATTCAAACACACTATGGACTCTCAATGACAAAGAAAATATGATTTCTACAACTATCTATGCAAGGTTCACTGGTCCTTCAATGGTGGAAACTAATAATACCCTATTTGATGTTCCAAAAGCTTATTTCTCCAAACACAACCCTCAAAAGGAATCAAAATTCACATTTCTTTTGCACTATTAGGCTCTATAACTCTTAAGAACTCTCTAAAGACTTCACTCTAACCATTCTTGGTAGTAATCAGCTCCAAAATTAAGCATTTCTATTAAACCCTCAAAAGAGTAGGGTTTTACATAGCCACATGACAATAAGAATACAATGTCTACCATAAGTCTCACAAAACGATGAATTGGCACTCCTCCTTTTGGGAAAACATGCATAAGAATACATATAAATTAATGTTCAATCTCATAAATTTTCAACGGTTGGAAAGGAAGATATGAATTTAATTAGCTCGTTGAAAAAGCTCGGCTTGAGAAAGAACAATTGGGAGTATTTCTTCCATAACTCAAGAAAAACACCACAAAAATGAATGAAACTGGACTGTATTCAGACAAATAAATAGAGAAGTATTCAACCATAATCTTTCATATTTGATTCAGATCTATATAGAGTTGTACAAGGCCATTGTTTTACCGTTTTACATAAAAATTGTCTCAAACTTGTCAAAAATAGGGTATAACACCAAAACCATACTCCCTCCTTCTTGGAGGATATATTTCATTGATTTTTGCATCCAAAATAACTTTCCAAAACTATTACACATGAGCATAAGTCCTTTTCCCCCAAAATACCTAATGACTATGTCATAAAATTTGACAATTTTATCTCTTTGTACAACTTTCAACCCTATACCACACCTAGGATAGAAAACATTACAAAAGATTATATATGGTTTTCTAACACCATTTTTTGACATTTTCTTGAAATACAACTAGGAATCACAAAAAAGAAGTTCCTTAAAACATTAACTAAGTCTCTTGGACCTTCAAGAACAACATTTAGGTGATGCTCCTACACCAATATACCTTGAGAAAACCCTTAAGAGGAAAAATCCAACCTCCAAAAAAATCCATACTCCATCTATTATTTAGTAATAAATCAATACATTCACTTACAAAGCTACAAGGAATACTTTTGAAACATCAAACTCCTCCAATACACTCTATATGTGTCCAAGCATGAATCACACATCCTATGCCATGCTTCATATATGAAATTACAAGAGAAACTCAATACTATTATAGCCCACACAACCAACCAACCTTAGCCACAAATGAGGTGCTTGCTTATATAGAATCAAGATCACACAAATACAAACAAGTGGTAAGATAAAACCATGTGCCTCAAAACCATGAGTACCAGAAACTATTGACCCCTCATTTAAATTTTGATACACATTATTAAATACTTTTCCTAATTAATTCTTCTATGTCTCCCACACATAAAATAACTAGCCCAATGTTACATACAACTTTATAAGTTGACCCAAAGAAATATTTAATGTGGATAAATACACCTCCTAGATGCATCACACTAAATATTTATTAATTTAAAATAATAAAATATATCATTTTATGCAAGGTGTACAACACCTAATCCCAACACTTGCTACAACAAAATGGAAGGATATTCTGCAAGCCTTAGCAAGTAGGGTGATTAAGAAGTGAATAAGATCCTATCACAAAATTAGTGATGAGACAATATTAACCCAAGATTTGGAGTCGAAGGTGGATGAAGACCTTATTTTGTGGGAAGATTATGCTAGTTTTGTAGAAAATAATTGTTCCTAAAAACCAACTAGTCCAAGCATTTGTCTTTGATGATGAAGATCCCTATTTTCCTAAAGAATGGTTAAAGACCAGTCAGATGAGGGTCAAAAAACTTAAGAAGTGTACGACGAAATTAAATAAAAGAAAAAACTCAGCAAAATCTTCTATGGTGAAAATAGAGAGATTCATTGAGGATTTTTAATGCACATTCTAGGAGACCTCATTGGTGTGACTTGCTGACAAATTCCTCCAAGAATTTGTATCTAATCCCTCCATTAGATGATGATTGAGGAGGCCATTTACCAAATAATGAATTTTAAAGTCATTATTCAAAAGTTTCAATAAGATTTAGCTAGATTTGGTGAGTTGTAGGAGAAGCTAGAGTGGTCTACTTTTCCCCAAAGAATAAAGATCAAATAGAAAAAATGTCCAAATTTGAGCGACTTGATAGAAGCAATTGGTGCCTTCTTCGAGCATTGTTCAGACTAGGCATAGTTTATTTGGATATGCATTTAATTATTCATTGATTTATCTACTCTTTCAATAAATATAATAAACCAAATTTCAAGCTGATAAATACTTTAAAGTGGCATTGGAATTTCCACTTAGTCTATAACTTTTAGTTGGAGCAAGCCACCTAGGTTTACGTTTTAATTGAACCCTTTCAAATCCATTAATTTCGGGATTCCTAGTTGCTATTTATATTCCTTTTTGATACTCTTTTAGGGGTTAGAAAATTATTTTTAATGATAAAAAACACATACATTTTCAACGTAGATATATTGTATTTTGTATTTATAATATATTTGGATGAAATCAAAGGATCATGCTTGTTGATGTGAATGATTTTTTTTTATCTTGGTGACGGTACGTTTAATTTCATTTACCTAATATTGAACAAAATTGTTGAGCTATTGTTATTGAATTTTACATAGGGTTGTGTCTCTTATCGATGCATGAATTTGGGGGTTTGATTTGATGCAACTTAAAAAATTTAGAGTTATAGTTTTCTTGGATGATTGCATTGATGTTGTAGAAGATTGTGTATAATTTTGATATATATATATAGTACTGGTTTTATTTGATCTCATATATATTTTTATATATGGTGAATGTGATGAAATATACTATTGTTCATTTAGATTAAGTTTTACTTCTTACCTTTATCATTCTTTTTCTTTTTCTTTAGATCCCCAAAATTATTTGTTATAATATGGATCTTTGAAGAGATTAAGTTTTTTTAATTCTAGATACATGATAATTTCTTTACATAAATGTGTCTTGAAACGTTAAATTATACATGCAAAAGTAGATTTTTATCTTTGATTAAATATCATTAATTCTAGTTTTTTCTAGATAAAACCAACAAATGGCCCTTATTTATATTGATCACATAAACCACTTAATTATCCACAACAATCAAGATCTAGCTTAAAAGGAATCTTGGAGCATATTTCTTTTATTTTTCAAGAGAAGTAGGTGATCTCATTTACCTAGATTTGGTTTTTCTAAAACCACCATCAATAGGTCTACATAATTGGTCATCTGATATGCCTTAACACTAGTTATATAGGCATACTAAGGAAAGTAATACCTTTTGATAATTTATGTTGGCACATTTAGTTGCACTTTTCTCAATGAAACATTGCATGAAAATCTCTCGTATTTGGGTAAGAATAGTTGCTAGAGTATCACCAAATAAGGTGAAACACTCCCTAATGGAAACTTAATATGAAGTAAACTATCCAATATATTTTCGCAGTTTGTTTTGTAAACCCTAGTAGTTTGCAGGTCATCTAAAATTAACTACAATATTTTGATCTCCTTATTTGTATGTACAAAAAATGAATTATCCTATTTATGAGATGCACATTCAAAATAGTCATTTAGTGTTTCAACTTGAGATAATTTTAGGGTTCAATTTGATGTATACATAATATAGATGTATGTGTGTACATGTACATTTACTATATGTGTGTGTGTCCACATGTATGTATATCTTGGATATCTAGATCCAACATTTACTAAAAGATGACCGATTTCATCATTTTCATGAATATGAAATTATCCTAGAACTTGGAGATACAAATTCTTGAGCGAACTGTTGGTAATGAATTGTAGATTTTATTTAAGTACTAATGAGGTAGACCTACAACAAGTGAACTTAGTTTAAGGCTTGTGACATTTAAGGATGAATCTATGTATACACACACAAACACGCACCATAATGAAGCTCATATGTATGCATGACAAGTGGATAGATCCAACATATATTATATTTGAAACTTTAACCCACTAATTTTAGTCTTACCTTGCTCAAACTCTAGATTGCGATATACATATACTATGAAAGTTTGATAATAAATAATTAAGAAACGTGATCAAGTGGGAAGCGGGTTAATATCATAAAAAAATTAAATTAAAATATGATTCATTTCATCATTATCATAAATATGAAATTATACTAAAAGAGATACAAATTCTTGAGTGTTGTTGGTAATGAACTGTCTACTATTTAATTAATAATTTGTAGTGGGTGCACAAGATTTGAAATTAGTAAGGTTTGTGATATAAAGGATGAATCTATGCATATACATACCATAATGAATCCCATACATGTATTAATTAGATAGACCCAACTTATATTTTTTGAAACTCTAACACATTATTTATTATCTTACCCCCTTCCAACTCGAGGTTGTGATATATATACATATACTAATGGAAGTTTGATAATAGATAATTAAGAAACATGATGAAGTGGGAAGCAATCTAGATATCATAAAAAAATATTAAAAGATGATCCATTTCATCATTCTCTTATCATTATCATGAGAAGTTAGATCTTGTGAACCACTACTCATGAAACATGAGATAGTGAGTTTGACTAAAAAACTACATGGTTGAATCCTAATAGCAATATCGTAATTTGACATGTGGAAAATATCTCCTACTTATCAATTGATGAGCTAAAGGGGCTCTACAATGAATAGTTCATAAGGGACAACAATTATTGAAGGTTTATAAAATGGGGTTGCAAGCTAAGTGGGCTTAACCTTGGGGGAAAATCCATGGTTAAGTGCACTTGAGTTGGAGTAGTACTAGGATGGGTGACATCTCGGGAAGGCCCAATGCTTCACGTCTATGACCATCACCTAGATGCAATGAGTGCTAAGTGGACCATTCCTTATCATGAGAGATGGGTTCTTGTGAACCAATACTTATGAAACATCGGTCAATGAGTTTGACTCAAAAAACTACACAGTTGAATCGTAATAACAATATCATAATTTGACACACTGCGCAAAATACCTTCTACTTATCAATTGATGACCTAAAGGGCTCTACAATGAATAGTTCATAAGGAACAACACTTGTTAAAGGTTTTGCAAATGGGATTGCAAGCTAAGTGAGATTAACTTTGGGGAAAATTGCATAGTTAAGCATGCTTGAATTGGAGTAGTATTGGGATGAGTGACCTCCCAGGAGGCCCAATGCTTCACCTTTGCGAGAATCACCTAGATGCAATGAGTGCTAAGTGGACCATTGATTATCATGAGAGATGGGTTCATGTGAACCACTTTCATGAAACATGGGTCAATGAGTTGACTCAAAAAACTACACGATTGGATCTTGACAACAATATCATAATTTGCCATGTTGTAGAAAATACCTCCTACTTACAATGTAAGTGGTTAATTGTAGTTTATTTAAAAGTAAAATTATATTTTAATTTTCTTAAATGAATTTTGAACTTTTGACTATCATATATCGTATGAATGTAATTGGTTACATATATAAATTTGAAGATCATTCATGCATATTTGTATAGAGAATAGTTGTTGTTTGTGGATTTAAGTTGTCAATCATTTTAGTGTCCACAGATTGGATGATTCAATTATAAACAAATTGAATAATGGAAACAAACTGCCCACTCTTAATAATCTCTAAATCTCCAAATCAAACCCAAAATAAAAGCCAACCCATTTCTTCTAAATAATTTTAAACAAATAGAAAATATAACAACAATAATATAATAAAAAAACAAAAATTGATATTAAATATAAAATTATATTATTATATTAACTATATAAAAAATTAATTAAATAAAATATATGAATTTTTAATTAAAATAATAGGAAATTATAAGATCACGTTTGAATAAGCTTTTATGAAAATCAGTCAAAGAAGGGAAGTGTTTAAATGGATGACTATTTGAAGTCAGAAAAACGGATAAAACCTCCTTTTTAAAACAAACATATCCTTTCGCCGCATCACTGCTGGAGGATAAACATGCGTAAGTATGGCAGTTAATAATGCTATTAATTGAAGTTTATTTTAAAGTAAATTGTATTTTATTTGAAATGATTTTTTTGGATTTGTCGTATATAATATGGATATATTTGATTATATATGTAAATTTGACAATCATATATAGAATTCAGGGAGAATTATTATTGTTAGTGGATTTAAGTAGTTAATATTTTAAGTATTCACAAATTGAATGATTCAATTACAGACAAATTGGATAAACAATAAATAAATATTAATTTTATTTTAGTTAAAATAAAAATATGAAATTATAGGATCACATGCGAATACGCTTTTATGAAAATCAGTTAAAAAAGGAAGTTTTTAAAGGAACGATGATCTGGAGTCGCAAAAACGGATAAAACATTCCTTTTCAAAACTAACATATCCTTTTCGCCGCAATTCTGCGGGAGGATAAACATGCCTTAATATGGCCGTTAATAGCAGAGAAGACGTTCCATCCGTTTTAATTGGAAACGACCCTATCACGTCGCGTTTTTGGTGACAGCTCAGCGGAAGATATGATTGTGGACCTGCAACCCAATGCCTATATAAGGAAGGCTCTGTTCTACCAAATTTCAAATTCATTCCAATTGTGCAAAAGAAATCTAAGCTCACTCTTTACAGTAAGATCAACAAAAAATGGCTAGTGCAACGAAAGGAAAGGTCATTACATGCAAAGGTCAGTGGAAACTTGAGAAATCCATCATTTCTATTTGCATTTCAATGTTAAGTGTTTATCTGTTTTAATGCAAAGCAATTCTGTGATTTGGTTTTGTAAGCAGCTGCCGTGGCATGGGCGGCAGGGGAGCCCTTGAAGATCGAACTAGTGGAAGTGGCACCTCCACAGGCCATGGAAGTCAGGATCAAGATCTCTTACACTTCCTTGTGTCGCACAGACCTTGTTTTCTGGCAAGCAAAGGTATAACTAGTACTGTCAATACCAACAAGCCGAAATGTTCTTGAATCTGTATCTCAGTGTTGCTTTTCTTCTATTGCAGGGCCATGCTCCTCTTTTTCCTCGCATCTTTGGACATGAAGCAGCTGGGTAGGCTCTCTTGCCTTTGTATCTCATATCTCTAAAATACCATATCTCAAACAACTTCAAATAGTAGTAGGCATTGAGGTATCTGATTAGTTCAAATGTGCAACTGAGGCTTGTTTAGCCCAAGTACCCAGTACCCAATTTCATCCAAAGTTTGGCACCCATTGAGTAGAAATAGTTGAATGAATTTGAGTCAATTGGGCCCAATTGAGAGGACTACTTACTCTATTGGCAATTGTGAATGGTAGAGTGGTAGAAAGTGTAGGAGAAGGAGTAACAGATCTCAAGGAGGGGGACCATGTACTTCCTGTATTTACAGGGGAGTGCGGAGATTGCAAGCACTGCAAATCAGAAGAGAGCAATATGTGTGACCTGCTAAGGATTAACACGGACAGAGGGGTTATGCTTAATGATGGCAAATCGAGATTTTCTATCAGAGGACAACCCATTTATCACTTCCTGGGGACATCTACATTCAGTGAATACACCGTTGCACACGTTGGCTGTGTTGCCAAAATAAATCCTGCAGCTCCTCTCAACAAAGCCTGTATTCTAAGCTGCGGTGTCTCCACAGGTACATCACCATTAATAGCTAATTGATATCACCAAGTATTGTTCAATGTTTGTTATACTCGTAGTTACTTATACTTGTTGCCTGAAATCAGGGATGGGTGCTACATTAAATGCTGCTAAACCAAAGAAGGGTTCCACTGTAGCAGTATTCGGTCTTGGAGGAGTTGGGCTGTCGGTAAGAATAATATGTATTTGCATACTGTAATTAATCCTTGCAATTTGAAAGATTCAAAATAGAATTCTGGTAAAAACTGTTTAGATATTTCTAACCACTTCCTTTCAAACTTCTATTTTCAATTATTGTCAACTGTGGCAGCTTCAAAACTCTTATTTTAGGGCTATTTTTTGAATTTTTACTTCAGGCTTGTGAAGGAGCAAGAATTGCTGGAGCTTCTCGAATTATAGGCGTTGATACAAATTCTGAAAGATTTGAGAAAGGTGTGAAGGATGGTTTGATGCAAGGGTATAAAAAGAGTTATATATATATATATATTCTATGTTGCACTTTCTCTTTTCAGCGAAGTCTTTTCCTCATTCTTTGCTTTGCTTTCGTTTCAGCAAAGGAATTCGGAGTAACTGAATGTATAAACCCAAAAGACCACCAGCAACCTGTTCATCAGGTTTGTTAACCTGAATTATTTATGTTGTTTCTGAAAGATAATGAACATTAGTTGATGTAAATTGTTTGTTTATAGGTAGTTGTAAATTTCAATTATATTCTTATATTTAAAGTATACCAATGTATTTTCAGAATATAATGAAGAACGAAAATAATTGTAAGTTTTATATATCTTCTATTATACATTATATACAATTTTTTCCATTTTGTTATTATTATTTTCTATATTCCTTCTATTAGTATTAGAGCTCAGTTGTTGAGAGTGTATGATGAGGAGAGGTTTTTGGTGGTGGGTAAATATAATTTGTATCTATAATTGAATCTGTAAGAGAAAGTGTGTGTTTTGGAAGTTTGTAAAGATTTTCAATAAAGGGGAAGTATTTGAGGGATTTGAGTCATAATTTCTTAGTGTGATGTGGTGCAATATTAAAAGCAGATAAATTTGTAGTGTGATATTACAAGTTGTTTAGGAGATATAAGATGTTGGTTTGTTGTTATAAGGTTTTCTTTATGTGATAAGGAGAAATAATTGTTGGAATTTGTATATATAATTGATTTTATAAAAGAAAGTGTGTGTTTTGAAAGTTTGTAAAGGTTTGCAATAAAGGAAAAGTAGTTGAGGGCTTTGATTCATAATTTTGCAGTGTGATGTGCAATATTAAAAGAGATAAATTTGTAGTGTGATATTATAAGTTGTTTAGGAGATATAAGATGGTGGTTTGTTGTGATAAGGAGTTTTGTATGTGATAAGGAGAAATAAGTGTGTAAAAAGTTTATTGGACATTATTGAATAAGTCTAGTCATAATGAGATCTACTTTGTATGAAAATTTGATTTATCTTCTACATATTAAAATTGACAACTCAAAAGAAGCAAATCAAATACTAGAATGTTGGAGGTTATTTTAGCCTACTTTTATGCAATTTTGGGCTCAATATATTTTTCTATGATAAGAGATAGATAGATTGCAAGATTGGACACTTGCCACCTTAGTACAAAAGAAAGATGTTGCACATGATTTTCCTTCTGGAATTTCTACACATCAAGTGAGTGAAAAGCCCATTGTGAGAGTTTTGAAGTCTCGAAAAAATAAACAAAGGAAAATGTGGTCTTGACTATAAGAGTGTTGGTGGGTCTTATGTTCCAAAGTATTTGAAACCCATCAAATTTATATGTATAAGACTTATGAATGCATGTTGAATTGAATCTTCCGTTGTAAGTGTTAAATTGATTTAACCAAAATTATGTTCTTATTTTGGTCATCATAATCAGTTTCAGTTTTAGTCACATATTAAGATGCTCAATCAATTTTCAGGGAATACAAAGTTATAGTTTTCCGGGAATCTATGGATTTCACCCTTTCCTAATATTGAAATATTAACGATTTTTTTTTTTCTTTCATAGGTAATTGCTGAAAGAACTGATGGTGGTGTAGACTACAGTCTCGAGTGCACTGGGAATGTTAACGCAGCAATGCAGGCATTCGATTCTTGTCACGATGTATATCCTCTTTCCCTGTAGTAAGCAAATGATGTTTCCATTACAATAAAAGAAGATGTATATGTTGCACAACCAAACTAGAGATATTCTTCAATGTAATTAGATTTCCACAATCCATATGTAATTGAATTTTCTGCTTCTGGATGTGATTGTGTGCTTGTTTTTTCATCAACGTTTCGGATCACACTCAGTGATCCATCATTAGAATAGAGAGCTGTAGACATATCCTCTTCCCCTGTGGTAAGCAAATGATGTTTCCATTACATTAAAAGAAGATGTATATGTTGCAAAAACTAACTAGGGTTAATCTTTGTGTGCATTTAAAAGGGCTGGGGTGTGACGGTTTTAGTGGGAGTGCCTCATTCCGATGCAATGTTCTCCACCAGCCCTCTGAATTTCCTGAGTGAGAAAACACTAAAAGGAACCTTTTTTGGGAACTATAAGCCCAGGTCGGATCTGCCAGGTCTGGTGGACAAATACGTGAACAAGGTAAGCATTATAGGTTTCAGGTTTTTGTTATACCTGTTGTATTTTAGTTAAAAACTTATGAAATAAAATACCTGCTGTTGTTTTCTAGAATTCATGAATGTTTTATTAAAAGTAGAAATTGACCATAGTCACTTGTCAACGATTTCACATGTTCGACCATAATTAGACAAACATCTTTCAATACATATTAAGTTACTAGTGGCAAATTAGCTTAAACGCCTGCATTTCCTGGTGCAGGAGATTGAATTGGAAAAGTTCATCACCCACGAAATAGAATTTGCAGACATTAACAAGGCATTTAAGTACATGATGGAAGGAGAGGGTCTGAGGTGTGTAATGAAAGTGAATGCTTAGAGAGTGGACAAGACCTGAGTGTTTTGGTTTGAACAAAGATTGTTGAACTCTTGAAAGATGGCTTTGATTTTCCAGTCTTTTCTTTAAGAAATTATTCTATGATGGGTATAAAAACTCAGTTAGTGATATGTGAGTTTTAATAAATTTTAGAAAAGCTTGGTTCGAAATTGGAATAAAAAATATGTTTCAGATTTTAGTTGTTTAGTTTATTTTATGTGGTTGTGAAGCTTGTGTTTATAGTATATTTTTGTATGAGATAATTTTAAATAAAATTGGTTAAATATGATATATTATTTTTTATAAAATTTTATAATTAATTTTACATTGTTTTAATTGAATTGATTATAATTTTGTAAAATCTAAAATTATGAATAGATATTTGAGGTTTAACATATCTTGTCTAATGTATATTTTTTATTAAAAAATATTAATGAAATGTTGGTTTTAATTGATTGTCTTATAAATTTGAAGTTTTTATTAAATCAATTTCATAAATAAGATCTATATACAAATTTATGTAATCTAATGAATGATCTATTTGATCTTCTATCAAAATGAATTTCATCTAATGTTTTCCTTATTCCTCCCATACGAAAATAACATGTCTTAGCTTTGAAAAGAAGAAAATTGGGAAAAAACACGTGGGGCCAGCATACCTAAACAATAATAAATGAAACAAAACTAGTACTTGCATGCTTTATAAGGGACGTGCAGATAAGAAATTGAAGCGAGTGTCCAAATTTATTTATTTTTAAAAATATAATATATAGATAATTAATAAATTATGAAATGTGTTAAGTTTATTTTATTATTATATAATTAATGATATATGTGTTTTGAGATATAAATTGTATTATATTTTGGTAAATAATATTTAACAATTATAAATATAGAAATATATCTCAACTTTTTATATAATATCAAAGAACTTACAATTTTATTATGTATTATTTGGATTAATATTAAATATAATTATTTAAAAATAAATATGTAAATTAATTTGATTCTTTAAAGCATACTAATTTGAAGAGTCAAAACATTATGAAAATGAAAGGTAGAAAATATTGTTTTTGAGTATCACTAATTCTAATTTTAAAATAAGACAATATTTATACTAAATAGTAGTCAATCACAAGTGAATTATTTTTCTTTTAAACTGTTATGACACTTTTAATAGGGAATATATACAATTTAGAATAATTATTTGAAAGTCTTATGTTATTTTTTAGACTTTTTAATAATTAAATTAATATTTTTTAAAATTTATTTTTTTGTAAAACCTACTTTTTAAAGTTTTAATTCAATAATTTTTACCAAATAATCAAATTTAATATAGTCAATTTTAAGAAATGAGGTTATTTATCAATTATATATTAGTTTGTACTTAAAAATATATATTTTTAAATCATATTCATTTTATAAATCATTATTGTAGCTATAATATTTCATTAAGAGTGGATTTATAATATCACCCTTTTTTTAATGAATAGGTGTGAACATTTCTATTAAGTTAGATAATAAAAGTACACATATTAACAAAAAGGGTGGGTGGATAGAAAATCACATCCTTAGATTTCATATGGGGCACAACTGAAAATAAAATAAAGCTTAAACATAAATGTCACTAGATAACCAGAGTAGTTGAGAACGAGGAGGTAGTGGGTGCCTATCATGACCTACCTATGTATCAATGGGGTCTAGAGTGATAGTAGTGGGATCCACCCCTCATCATATTTTTCTTTATCTTCTTCATGGGCTAGAGAAATAGCCGAAGACACATGAGAAAACTTGTTGGATTCAAACCATTTAGAATTACCATGTTGGCATATATATCAAGCATGTTATCTACTTCAATGATTAACATGATTTTTTTTTATATTGCTCATTTTTTTATGATGAACCATTGCTCTCTTATTTATTTGAACAAATTTTGATAGTAATGCATACATATTTATAATAATCCATTTATATTTATTACTATCTATCTATATGTTTTTATTTGTGCTATCAACTACACCTTATATTATCATTATAATTATCAAAATTAATTAACAAACTCTCATTTGGTACATTTATGTAGTGATCTATTTAGCTCTTTAAGTAAGCATATAATGTATAACCAAAAAATATTATATTTATTATAAACATTCCAAACCTTTTGATCAAGGTAAAATTAAAATGGAGTTTATAAAATATTTTTTTATCAAATTTTATTTGCTATTATATTTATTACAAGTGTGTCAAATTTTTACCTATTTCTAAATAAATAAATAAAAAGAATTAAAAAATATTTAGGATTATTATTCAAATCTTTAATCTGAGCATGCTAAAATAAATATTAAGTTTAACCATAATTATTTTCTTGAAGATAATTTTCCATCCAATATTTGATGAGATCTAGAGGTAGCTCTTAGTAGTGATAGTGGTGGCCCAACTCTCCAAATAGTCAAACCAAAAATTGGTTTCATGTAAGCCTTAGGAGGTCTGAGGGATCCAATGTAATATTGAAAGAAGAAAAATCTAGCATAATATTATAACTAAAAAAAAATTGAGGGGTCAAATCCATTGCATCTTAAAGGTAGTGATTTTCCTAGATCATAAAAGCTCTATGAATTTTCTTAGAACCACAATGATGTTCTTTCTTTCTTTCATGTTTTGGTTAACCCATTGTTATCTACTGTGAAACAACCACCAATCTATTGATTTAAAATATTAGATTCAAATATTTATCAATCTTTATGTTTCATCAATTATTAAAATAAATTCTTAATTATTTATTTTTATACATTCAAAATATCTCTAGATATATTCAAATATCTTACAAAACTTTATAAAATAATAAATAATAATTACATTGGACATTTTAGTATTATATTTCATTTTCCAAAATTTACAGAGGCTAGAAAATGATTGTAAAGTTGATACTAGCTCTATGAATCTATATCTATTTCCATCAATTTTATCATTTCTTTTGTTAAACATGAATATATATATATATATATATATATATATATATATATATATATATATATATATTTATTTATTTATTTATTTATTTGTGCCATGGAAAACTAAAAAATATTTTTAAAAAATACATTTTAAATGTCATTCATTTGATTTTACAGAGATGCCCCTTGCTATTTTTTTTTAATTAATAGATTTTATGTGTTTTATTTCCTAAGACTTTTATATTTGGTGAAATATAATTCAAATTTATGTGTTTTATGTATTTCTTTGGACCTCATACTACTAGGCATAATGGCTTCATTTAGAGAATGATGTATTGATTTGAGGTAAATAAAAAGGATATTCATTAAACTGGTACAAGTTTTCCAACATGTAAGGTGGGTATGTTGTTTAATGTAATATTTTTTATAGGAAATTTGTGCTACTTTTGGAAATTTTAATAAATTTAGTTTTTAGTTTTTTTTAGATATTTTTGAGTTACATTAAAGATAATCTAATTTCACTTATTATTATATCGATTTGTAATAACAATACATCTATGATAAAACAAAAGAAGTCATTCAATGAATATCAAGGTGTAAAATTTAATACACCAATCTACAAAAAAAATCAGATAAGACAAAATGGTTACTAAAAACTTCACATAACCAATATTTTATATTGAAATGAAACCATCTAAGTAAAAAAGATTAATGGGTGAGAATGTTATAAATGATCAATCATATAATATCTTAAGAATCTAGAAATGCAATTTATTTTATTCAATTTGACTATCTCTAGGAGAATAAAGATAAAATGGTTTACGTATTCAATTTGAAGAATTATGTCTCTCTAGGTCTTGCGAGTCACATAATTTTAGAAAAATCAAGTTCTTTGTCACATCACAATTGAAGAGATAATTCATTTTGAGGCTCTTGAACTTGTTGACATGTGATTTTACACTCTACAACATAGAATAAAATACACTAGCTATCCTATCCTCTCTTGAAAAGAAATCTTATTTTATCACTCAAATAATCTAACCCCGAGGTTCTTATAGTCAAGTATCGACCGTGTCTTGGATAACTCAATGAGATTGGTGTGATATTGTTGGTAATCACAAAGGGACTTATGCTTTATGAAAACTAAATCTACTTTTCTGCATTGATACTTAGATTTTTTCAATCCCCTCTTCAATAATCTTTGATTTTCCTTGAGATCTAAAATCTCTAATTTATCTTTTCAATTCTGTTTTTTTTGTGTTTTCAACTTTTCACCTCAAATAAAATTTAAAAGGACTAGGGTTTAAAGAACCTAATTTAACCTAAGGCTAAAAATTAATTGTAATCAATACTCCATAAAACCTAATTTTTCTTCATTATTTTAATACAAATACACAAATAGATACAATATTCAATGTAAATCTCAAATTTTTTAGATCATAGACCATTCATTAAACCTATTAAACCAATGCAATTTAATCAAAAATTCACAATTAAACTTAACAAATAATAGTTCAAACTAACCATACACTAAAAATTACAATTAACAAGAGTCAAATGGTATGAAATTGGAACTCCATGAATATCAATTCCAATGAATATTCAAATAAATTAAACTAATTTTAAAAGATGAATCTTGAGAAGATACATGCAACCATGCTAACATTCAGAATTGAACATAAAATAATTCATGAAGATTTTTTGTATTAATTTTAGTAGTATTTTTAAAACAATTACAAGTTCTCTCTCCTTACAATGAAAAAAGGCATGACCTTTTGTAGATTTTTAAATACAAATGAAAGGATATGATTCATTTTTAATCAAAGGTCTAGATCTACCTAAATTAGGCCGGTTTAAACTAGGGAGGTTTACATTTGGGTGACCATATTGCATTTAATACAAATTTTCAAATAGCAACCTAGGCACAAAGCTCTAGGTGAGTTAGGCTAGGTGTGGCATTTTTACATTAAAAGAGGATTTGGCATTGAATTTAAAATAGATCCTCCTCTACTACAACTCGTCCTACATCCTTTCCCTTTTGGAATATTCTAGAATTTTGGAAAGGATTTCATTAAGTTCCTCATTGGGAGGTGCGGGAATCATCTTCATCCTATGCACCAAGGCAACAAACTAAGCATCAAAACCCTTTATCAATTTAGTCCAATAATTTTGTGATTCCTTGAATTTATGCATTATGTTTAGAAATGCATGTGTTGCAAGAATGATGGTGTTGTCATTGATGTCAATAGGAAATCTACTGATTGGTGTTGTCATTGATGCCAACTATGGGATGGAGATGTTAAGGATATTGAGAAAATTGTTAAAAAGATGAAAATAGGTTGTGCATGTGTAGTTGAGATCTTGAGGAAGTGTTGTGAGTACATGGAGCTATTATTTTATTGTAGAGTCGAAGGATGAGTTGGAATGAAGTAATTAGCTAAGATGATGTCTCTGGTACTTGGTTTCCAAGTGCTTTTGAGAAAACTTGATAAACAAAGTAAACTATGTTACATGCAAATATTCATAATGTGCTTTGATACTGTGCTACACATTATTTCATTGTTGATTCTATGCTTTATCAGATCTTACAGGTTATTTAAGGTGGATAGAGGTTGCTATATTCAAAATATAGGTTTTTGGATCATTGTATAGTGTGAGATATTTCCACCAGTGTGTGAACCAGAAGGTACTAGACACCTGAGATGAAAGGATATCTCAACTCACATAAGTCACTATGAATGACTTATAGTGGATGAGTGGCTCTCCATGTTTTTCTTGGATCAAAAGGATCTTGATGGTGTTTACCTAACACACATCCTTCACATACACTTTCAAATGTTGAGATCTTTGTTAATCCTCTAACCATGTCTTATAATAATCTATAATTTGAATGTCCAAGTCTAGCATGCCACAATTTTGACATATGATCACTTTGTGAAACAAAAGCATGTGATAGTGTATATTCATCATCAACAAATCCAAAATTTTAAATAGAATCTCTTTATGGTCAATTCTACCAATAGAAATAACACTTTTTCAATCTTTTCTATCTCTTGTACAATAAATTGATCAGCAGTGACAACAAACTCATATCTAACTTGAACAATTATATATACTTGTAGTATAAAAAAATGTATACCTTTACAATTTAACACTATGTTTGGGTCCCTTAATTTTATTGGACTTAATTAAGCTTCTAATTTTCCAAATTATGTATTTCAAAGCCTTATTCTTACTATTTTTCGAAAAGAGAACCAACATTAAATAAATGCATTTCATAATTAGATTGCCTTGGATCATGCGTGTATTGGAAGTTTAGGCTAGGATCCATTCACCCATGGGAGAATGGGTCCCCTTTATGAGCCAGGACCTAAATTAAAATATGTTTTTGGTGGAATTTTAATGATTAAAATTTAAATTGTAAGTGTCAACTTTTGGAATCTAATTTTTGGAAAATTTAGTAAATACCTATAAATACCTAATCTTTTGAGCATTTGAAAAAGAACAAATTTTTATGAAGAAATCTTATTAAGCATATTATTGTCAAGAGAATTCAAGAGCAACATTATCAACCATTTATAGTAGCAGCCAAGATCCTAATATCATCTCAAAGTTTATGTGTGTTCATGTTGTCTTGTGAAGGCTAACAAGTGTTGTAGGTCTTCATACATTTAAGCATTCAAAAAAATCAAGCAAGCAATATCTAATTCCCTTGAAGTGATGTGTATGAATTTAGTCCTTCAAGGAAGCTATTGAAAGGTGGTGAGATGAAAAAACTTATTCATTCATCATTTACTTCCTTTCCATTAAGGTTTTTATCATTGACATTTTCATTGTGAAAGTGAGAACGTTACTCATGAGGTTTGATTGAGGAAAAACCCTATATGACACAAAAAAATTTCGCTATCAAAGACATTTTAAAATATAATGCCCTATCAAAAATCATATATTCTTTGATTATTGAGCTAAATACATTGTACTTATTATATTTATATTTATGACTTAAATTTAATTCAAAATTAGATTAGCCTACAAAATTACATATTAATATTAAACACTTTCAAAATCAAATTATCACTTTTTAATATTATACAAATTTATTTTAGTCAAAAAAATATTTACTCCATAAAATTGAATTTTTCATATTACAATTTATTTTTAAAAGGAATAGAAAAATAATGTAATAAGTTGAATTTGGGGTATGTGGTGATGCATTTTTAAGTCACATATAATGATAAAATTATCAGTCAAAAGAATATCAATGAAATCCTTTACATATAAAATATCATTATTTTGTTTTATCTATATTTATCTAAAAATAAACTATTTATTTTATTTTTATTTTTATTTTTTAATAGATAAGTGCTATCAAGGGGATAGCTCCCATATAAATTATAATATGTTAAGATGGCCACCCAATGTGCCAAGACTACTAGTCAAAAAACCAATGGGCTTGTGCTTATTAGAGAGATCCATAGATCGTTGCCAAGTTGGCACCTAGTTCTTCCAGCCTTAGGAAGCTCTCCGCCATGAGCTAGTTGTCTGTTGAACTCATGAAGTGGTGAAAAGGAGCCAGGTCGTCATTCATTACCCTAAAACAAAACACCTCCCAAGCCTCTACCATGAAGTCCCTCTTTTGTTTCCAACGTTGTTCGAGGACTGCCTCCTCCAGCTCCTGCTCGTCGCCAATGTCCTCTTCCTCGACTTGGGAGTAGTTGAAGTAAGGCCCTAGCGTTCTTACCCATCCGTCCATCCCCAACTCCAAGACCGCATTAGCCACTGCAATGCGGTAGGGAATGGCAATGAGACTGTTGCCCATTACCACCACCTTTTATCGTGAGTCGGTGGCATCAACCAAAGGTTTTAAGACAGCTTCGTAAATCTACCCTTCACAATGGTGTCTCCAAATGTGGCTGCCCCATGTTGCAATGCCCAGAATAGCTCTCATCACCTTGACATGGTTAAACAAAAATAGTCGCTAGCAGTGGGACTCAAACCTTTCCTGGCAGTTCATACAACTTATGCCGAAAATATGTACCATTTTCTTCTTGATGGTGGCCGGTTCTTTCCCTATTTAATCATGCTTGAGTTGAGAGTGACTGTCACGTGATGAGGGATTATCCCTGACATAGGCCGCCAAGGTTGGGGAATTGTCATTTCCATAACAAATCCTTTTTTGCTCGTTTATGTACCTTGAGGCTGAGAGGAGCTAACGTCGGATCTTTACATGTGAAGCTATACCCACCGCATCCACCTTGAGATTTGGTGGCTACAGTTTTGATTCATGATTGAGTACATCCCTTAGACCTTCCCACCTTTCAATATTCGAATCGACTGTAAGTCCTTCTACTTGCCGAACACCTGTGTTTGCCAGACAATCTGCTGCCTTGTTGGCTTCTTTGTATGCATGTCCGATTTTGTAGTTATCTAGTTTGTCTAGGATATCCTTTATCCGAGCAACCCAAATATGTATTTGCCAGCTTGGTGAGTGGCCATTGATAACTGCTTGGATGCAAATCATCGAGTCACCCTTGATTTCCACTAATTTTATCCCTTTACGAAGGCATAGTTGTAGTCCCATCATTAGTGCCTCAAGTTCAGCTATGTTGTTGGTACAAACCCCTAAGTTTTTTGAGGCAGCCCATGCAGGTTGCTCGTCCTGGTTTCTGATGATGCACCCAACCCCTATGGCTCCGGGATTCCCCTTTGCCGCCCTGTCAAAGTTTAGTTTCCATGGGAGCTCCAAAGGCCCCTTCCACTGTACCGTACTTCTATCTATTTTGTCCATGATGGATGGCGTCACCTTCGGCCTTGCCAACTTACACCACACTTTTTGGATCCCTTCATCCCATCTTGTGAACTGTGAATTTTTTCATAGCTTTATCCTGTTATTGGCCACCTCAATTATTTCTTCCTATATTCTATCAAGTAATCTCTCATTGTTGAGAGATTCACCCTTGAAGATCCTTCGGTTCCTTTCTTTCCATATGTGCCAAATTACCAATGAGGGTGCCAGGATCCATAAACCCTGCCAATATCCATTTTTATTACCAATAGGCCAAGCGTTGAGGAATTCTCTCAACTTTTCTTGTCTCAGTCATTGTGCTTGGAACATATTCTGGAGCCAATCCCAACATGCAGCTACCATGGGACATGATAAAAACAAGTGGTCCACCTCCTGCACCTCATTTTCACACATGACACATCGAGTGGGACTGGCGACTCCAATTTTCTTTAATATTTCCATCGTTAGACAATGTTTGTGGAGGGCTACCTAGAGGAACGCACCAGCTTTGGGGAGCACCACTCGATCCCAACATAATTTTGCCATCCAATCGACCCTTGCTCTGATTTCTATCTGCATTTGGTATCCTAGCTTGGCTATGTATTCTCCTAATTGTCCACCGCACCAAATGATGGTGTCTTCTTCCTTAGAGACACATACCACTCACTTGTTTAATTCTTTTGTGATTGCTTCCAATTTAACGTGTTCTATTTGTACGTTTTCCAAGTTTCTCCACATTGCTCTTCCGCCATCCCCTATTTTCTCCCAATTTATGTACTTGGCAACTTCCATTCCCAAGTTCTCTTCAAGCCGGTCCAAATCCTGATCCAATTCAAATTGTTCTACAAGACTCCTGAATCCATTCCATGAGTCCACCCAAAACCTTGCCTTTCTTCCATTTCCAATTTTCCAAGTAACATGGCTTGTGATCAACGACCGACATTTATTGATGAATTTCCACATGGATGATCCCCCCTGAATATTCGCAACCGTGAGTATCCTGGATGGAGTCTCATTATCTAGATATTTGTTTTGAGCAATGCGATACCATAGTTTTCTGGGTGACGGTACATTTTCCAAATCAACTTGGCACCCAGTGCCAAGTTTTACTTCCTGATTCCTCTTAGGCATGCACCGCCCTCTGCTTTTGTCTTGTGGGTAGTCTCCCACCCGATCAAGGGTATCTTCTTTACTTCTTTCGACCCTTCCCGTATGAACCTCTTAGTGATTTTCTCGATGCTTTCTTCAATCTTCTTTGGGGCATCATAGCATGTAAGTGTGTAGATTGGTATTACAAAAATAACAAACTTAGCTATCGTGATCCTACCCACCAAAGTTAGCCATTTTTTTTTCCAGGACATCGCCTTGCTTTTACATCTATTCACCACCTCCTCCTAGTGTTTTGATGTACCGACACCCGCAAAGATTTGGACCCCTAGAAATTTGGTTGGGAGCTTGTTAGTTTGAAATCCTAGTAGGTTCAAGATGGCAACTTGGGCTTTCGGCCTAGTGTTGAAGAAGTATATTCTTGATTTTTCCTTGCTCATTTTTTGCCCTAACTGAGCTTCGTACTCTGCTAGTGTCGCTTTGATGCATTTGGCCTCTCTAACGCTTGCTTCTCCAAACAAAGTTGTATCATTTGCGAATTGCAAGTTGATAATCGATTCCACATTTGGTGCATCTATGATCCTGCTCCAGTCATCCATCTATCTTTTTCTTTTGATTGCACTGCTTAGTGCTTCTGCCATGATAACGAAGAGAGATGGTGAGATGGGATCCCCTTACCAAAGGCCCTTGGTTGCTATGAAAAATCCATGGAGAAAACCATTGATTAATACTGAAAATTTTACTATGGAGATGCATTGCTTGATTAGTGAGCACCATTGATTATTGAAACCCATTCGGTCCATAACTTTGAGCAGAAAATCCCACGAGACTTTGTCGTAGGCTTTGTTAACATCTATTTTGATTACCATACCAGCTTTATTGCTTGTTTTTATCGAATGAACCACTTCACTTATGAGAAGGATGTTGTCTGAGATCTCTCTTCCTGGCACAAAACCATTCTATTCCAGAGATATGATTATGTTAAGTAACTTTTTGAGTCGATTTGCTAAGACTTTAGCAATAACTTTATATAATGTATTACAAAGAGATATAGGCATGTAGTCTCCAAACGATTGGCAACCAACATTTTTGGGAATGAGTGCAATTACAGAATTTTTTATGTCCTTGATAAAACGTCTTGACTTTCTGAAATCTTCAACTATTGACCATAATTCTTTCCCAAGGAAGCCCCAGTAGTTTTGGATGAATTTGGTTGGGAAGCCATCTGGTCTCGGGGCCTTATCTGGATGTAAATCAAAGAGCACCATCCTTACTTCATCCATTGAGACCGGTTCTTCCAACATCGCATTGTCCTCCTCTTTTACCCTTCTTTCAATTGTTTCTAGAATACTTCCTTCCCTACCAGCCATTGTGTGCTCTTCTAGCATATTTTTGAAGAACTTCACCACCTCCATGCCCACTTCCGAACTACCACGCTTCATACAACCATCTTGGAACTAGATTGTTTCTACTTTATTTGTTGCCCTTCGGGCTAGGACTGAGGCATGGAAGCATTTTGAATTTGAGTCCTCTTCCTTAAGCCATACTTCTCGTGATTTGTCCCTCTTGTATATTTCTTCCTTTTTAAGTAGTTCTGCCAGTTCTGATTTCAGTTCTTTCTCTCTCAGAAACTCCTCATTCCTCATTCCATCTGAAATCACTTTTTCATTTAGTGCCTACAATTCAATCTCTACCCTTGCCTTTTCTGAAAATATATTAAGGAATTTAGTCCTATTCCACTCTTTGATTTTTTCCTTTAGGTGTTGTAATTTTTTGGCAAATCTGAAGCTAATCGAGCCCCCCACTTGGTGATCCTTCCACCATCTCTCTAGCAGGCCCAATAGCGTGTCCTCCCACCACCACATGTTCATGAATCTAAAGGTTGAGTTCTACTATTCCAAGTCTTTGCTTAAGTTAATTTCAACTGGGAAGTGGTCAGATATGGATACCGGTAATATGTGGGCTTCAATTATGGGACAAAAGTTACGCCAGTCAGGAGACAACAGGAACCTAACCAATCTTTCTAAGATAGTCATGAAGTCCTTGCATCTATTTTTCCACGTGAATGCTCCATTTGTGGTCAAGCAATCTTCTAGACCTGAGCTTGCCACAAATGATCTAAAATCAATCGTTGTTTGGGACTCCCTCCTTATACCGCCACTTTTTTCCGAAATTTCTAGAAAGGCGTTGAAATCCCCTCCAATGATGATATTTGATTCTGAATGGAGCTTGATGAATTCTAGAATCTCTAGCCAAAGTGTCACTTTCTCAATTGTCCCTATTGGACCATAGACATTAACTAGATAAAAGGTATGATTTAGGCTCATACTGTAAATTTCAGCCGCTAGCTAGTTAGTGTGATAATAAAGCACTTTCACCGATACCGTAGACTCCTTCCATATCATCCCAATATCCCCAGAAGCTGTTTCTGATTCTTGAAAAAAATTGGTCCATGACTTAATGTAATTTAAAAACGTATCTGCCTCATTCTTTGATAATTTGGTTTCCTCAAGAATTATGATTTCACTTGTGCATGATTGGAGGTGACGCCTAACCAGATGCCGCTTGTTAGGGGCCTTTAGGCCCCTGACATTCCAGGTGGTGAGCTTCATTGGTTCCCAAGAGAGGCTCTCCCTTTCTTGGTACTTAGAAATTTCTCTATGCTAGCGTAGCCCTTGCTACCGCTTCTTCCTCCCTTAGTTTTTTGAAGGACTTTCTTCCCCTTGCCTTCCCTTGTTTTCCAATTTTTCCCATTCCCAGGTGCGAGGCAATGGTCTGAGTTATGCTTCTCTCATCAATAATGTCTAGAACATCCTCAAATTCTTGTTCTGAGTCTAATTGATGTGGGGTAGATGGTGCTTCCATTCTTGCCTCCTCCCTGGCTATGGATTGAACCACTACCTCAAGGGACCCTTCTGGCTCGAGTTCCTTGTAATTTTTTTATTCTGTGCTCAGCCCTATTTCTTCCTTTCCTTTAGGAACCTTCCGGTCAATGCCCATCAGGCTAGGAGCATATGGAATGATTTGCATTCTATTCATCACTTCCTTCCTTTCCTTTGTTGTTCTCCCGTGTTGGCCCTCTCCTATTGGCTCTTTGCACGCCGATTCCCTATGCGATCTTGAGCCACATCTTAGGCAGAACCATTTGTCTTCTTCCACCTCAATTTCCTGACTCCAAATTTCCCCATCTACCTGTAGATTGATTGACCGAGGGATGACGGTTATTGCTGCGAGATTTATCCTCGAGAATTGTATAAGTCCCCATCAATGATCTCCATATCGATATTGATTAATGTACCGAGCGTTCTTTTGATTTTCTCCAGGCATTCGCCATTCCAATATTCGAATGGGAGGTTATATAGACGTATCCATATCAGACTGTTGTAGGGCTGGATTTTGGTTGGCTCAAAGTTGTGGCTCCAGGGTTGCATGTATAGCGGGAGATTATCTTTATACCATACACCTTCATCTGTTATTCTCTTCTTAGTTTCTTCATCGAAAAATACTGCAACAAAGTTTTTTTTTGGAAGGAATCTAAGCAGGACTTCCATTTGCCAGTTTTTTGATATCCATTCTTTAATCGCTGCCCTACTAGGGTTACCTCTGGTAAAGCGGCAGATGAGTGCCAGGTCCCTCGGGATTCTTGCATTTCTATTTATCTCCTGTGATACATCTATTGTCAGGATTTCCTTCTCCTCTGTCCCTTTAAGGTTTTGGTTTTGAGCCAGTTTTTGGTTCATCTTTGCCTCATTTTTCCCCCGGCTACTATTGCGACACCTAACCTTCTCCTTGTGTGGTGGTTTCTTTCTGGTGGGCTGAGGCCTAGGCCGTAAGTCCTTCCAATCCTTGTTTTTACGCTAATTATCACTTCTTACTTCAAACGGCGTATCACGCCATATGCGGCCTTTCGTGTTTCCCTCCTGGCGTTCTGTTGGTTGTTGCCAGTAATATGGATGACAGCGGTTGATCCACCTTCCTTGAGAGAACACCCATTGGGGTCTATGAGTTCCTTCCTGTGCAATTGCTTCCTAGGGTATTTCCCTGGTCACTTCATCCACCCATCTTTCCCTATTCGCATCTTTCAATTCGAACCCTTTCCTGCCTGCCTTTGCTAACTTGCAATTTTCCATAGTGTCGGTTTCAGCCGCGCTCACACCGTTCTCCTCCATAATTTCAAATTTTAAGAAAAATTTATATATTAAATAAAATAAATTATTTTTTTTATTTTGATTGTTTGATTTTAATTTTTCTTTAATTTGTAATACACATGTTTGATTTTAAATTTTATTTATTTAATTATTAAATTATATTATTAATATAATATTTATTGTTAAATATTAATAAATATATAGTATAAACATATAAAAAAACATATATCTTTATAATAGATATATTTAATATATCTATACTAATATAACATAAAACAATATATTTAAATTTACATATTAAAAAAATATAGTATATTTTTTTATATATTGTTAATATCATAAGATATATTATCGTATAGATTATTTAAAATATCAAAAAATATAAATGAAAGTAAATTATAAAATAAATTTTTCGATTACTAAAATTTATTTAAAAATTATGAATTTCGATGAAGTTAGTTTTAAAATTTGTGAAACAAATTTAAAAGAGTAAAATATTATATTATGAAATCATTCCAAAAATGAGATGATCATATTATGAAAATCAGTTATAAGCGGACAGTTTTAAAGCCAAAGAGAAGACGATGATTATTACTGAATCGGAAAAACAGGGATTTGTTATTTAAACAAGCATATCCTTTCGTGGCAAGCTGCTGGAGGATAAATATGCCGTATTCCTTTTTCTAATACTCGAACAAAGAAAAATAAAGTGAAAAGTCTATTGTGAGAGTTCGAGAATTATAGAAAATAAACAAAACAAAAAAAAATTGTGATCTTGGTCATAAGAATGTTGTTGGGTCTTATGTTCTAAAGTATTTGAAACCCATCTAATTTATATCTAGATGTTTTATGAATGCATGTAAAGTTGAATCTTCTTCTATACGTGTTAAATTGGTTCAATCAAAATTGTGTCCCTATTGTGACATTTTTGATAGAGATTAAGCCAACCACTCTAAATAAGGTTATGTTGAATGTTTTTGAAGCTCCTCTTGATGATAATAATGATGCTAATAATTTTTATGGTGATGACAAGGATGTTGGTAATATTGTTGGTGACAAAAATAATGGTGGCAATACTATTGTTGATGATAAGATTGATTTTTTTTATCTCGAGAGTATTATGGATTCCTTTTAGGTTTGAGATTCATTTGATTTGATGTTGTTGCAATAATTTTTACGGTGATGACAAAGATGTTGGTAATATCGTTGGTGGAAAAATTAATGGTGGTAATACTATTGTTGATGATAAGATTGTTTTTTCTTATCTTGAGAGTATTATGGATTCCTTTTAGGTTTGAGATTCATTTTTTTATGATTTATTTTAAATGGCATTGTAGTGTGTTTTCCTTGTAGAAGAGACATTTGTTGGTATGTATGACAAATTTGAGTGGAGACTTACAAAGATGAATGATGTAATGCTTCAAACAACTTTACAAATTTGCTGATCTCAATGTGGAATTGTTGGTTTATTTCAGATTTTGTATAAGTTGTTGGTGATAGCTTTGTACATTTTTTGATCCTAAAAATTGCAAAATGTAGGACAAGTCCTAAGATTATTGATATCCAGTTGATTAAGATTTTGAGATTGCATGTCCTAGAGTTTTGGATGGATAGAGATGAGTTGACCATACATGGTCATGATTTGGAGTGAGCACTAGAGGTGAGAAAGACTCACGATGGTCAACTATAGTCCAATCATCTTTGATTGGAGTGAGAACTAGAAGAGTAACTCATGATGGTCACATATAGGTTGATCAACCTTGATTGCAGAGTGGTTGCATCAATGTTTGGAGAATGCAGATTCATTATTTTAGGGAGATGATCAAGGGAAAATGCCTTGAGTCAAGAAAGTGATATAGCACAAGTTTTGGAGATTTTCTTCTAGATTGATGGAATAACATGACCATCAATTTTTCCAATGTTCATTATGGGGAGAATGAAGGATAATGAACATTAGTTTATGTAATTCATTATTTGTTTATAAGTAGTAAGTTTCAATTATATTTTTAAATTTATAGATACAACAATGTATTCTCGTAATGTAATAGAGAATGAAAGTAATGGAATAATTTTAATTTTTATATCTTCTTTTGTGCATTATGTAGATTTTTCAGTTTCATTGTTGTTTTTTATATTCTTTCAGTTTCTGATTTAAATTGTTGTAAGTTTCTAATGAATATTTCCAATCATATTCTCTAAATTATCATCAAAATAATTCTTTCGATTAATTTATCTCTCTATTATGATCCTAAATATTGATACAAAAATTACACACAACATAAACCATCTACAAAAACAGTAATGATCTGAATTATTTTTAGTCAATTGGGCCCATATAAAAGGACTCTATTCTATTGACAATTGTGAATGACAGGGTGGTAGAAAGTGTGGGGGAAGGAGTAATACATCTCAATGAGGGAGACCATGTACTGACTGTATTTACTGGGGAGTGCGGAGAATGCAGGCACTGTAAATCAGAAGAGAGCAATATGTGTGACTTGCTAAGGAATAACGCGGAGAGAAGAGTTATGATTAGTGATGGCAAGTCGAGGTTTTCCATCAGACGACAACCCATTTATCACTTCCTGGGGACATCGACATTCAGTGAATACACCGTTGCACACGTTGGCTGTGTTGCCAAAATAAATCCTGCAGCTCCTCTCAACAAAGTCTGTATTCAAAGCTGCGGTGTCTCCACAGGTACATCAACGTAAATAGCTAATTGATATCACCAAGTATTGTTCAATGTGTATTCTACATTTAGTTACACTTATTGAGTGAAATCAGGGATGGGTGCTGCATTAAATGTGGCCAAACCAAAGAAGGGTTCAACTGTAGCAGTATTCGGTCTTGGAGCTGTTGGGCTTGGGGTAAGTACAGCATATATTTGCAAACTCTAATTAATCCTTGCAATGTGAAAATAATTCCAATCAGGGGGCGTTAGGATATTTTAAGAGTTCCTTCCAAAATTCTATTTTCCATAATTGTCAACTATGGAAGCTTGAATCTCTTATTTTAGAGCTGTTTTCTTATTTTAAGGCTGTCGTAGGAGCGAGAATGGCTGGAGCTTCCCGAATTATAGGCATTGATTTAAATCCTGGAAGATTTGAGAAAGGTGTGAAGGATACTTTGATGCAAGGGTAGACTAAGATTTTTATATTCAGCCATGTTGCACTTTATCTTTTCACCAAAGTTTTTGTCATTGTTTGTATTGCTTTCGTTTTCAGCAAAAGAAATTGGAGTAACGGAATGTATAAACCCAAAAGACCACCAGAAACCTGTTCAACAGGTTTGTTAACCTCAATTTTTATGTTGTTTTGATCACATACTTTGAGATGCTTGATCAAATCTCAGGGAATACAAAGTTATAGTTTTTCCTAGAATCTATGGACATTACCCTTCTCTAATATCAAAATATAAAAATATTAATGAATATCTTATGCTTTAACAGGTAATTGCTGAAAGAACTGATGGTGGTGTAGAGTATATAGTATCGAGTGCACTGGGAATGTTAATGCAGAGATTCAGGCATTCGACTCTTGTCACGACGTATATCCTCTTACCCTGTAGTAAGCAAATGATGTTTCCATTACAGTAAAAGATGTATATGTTGCACAAACTAACTAGATTTAATCTTTGTATGCATGTAAAGGGGTGGGGTGTGACGGTTTTAGTGGGAGTGCCTCATTCCAATGCAATGTTCTCCACCAGTCCTCTGAATTTCTTGAGTGAGAAAACACTAAAAGGAACCTATTTTGGGAACTATAAGCCCAGGTCAGATCTGCCAGGTCTGGTGGAAAAATACATGAACAAGGTAAGCATTACAAATTTTAGTTTTTTGTTCTCCCTGCTGTACTTTAGTTAAAGACTCTTGAAAGAAATTATCTGCTGTTAATTTTCAAAGTTCATGAATCTTTTTATGAAAGGTAGACAAACATCTTTGAATACATCTCAAGTTACTAGTGCCTAATTAGATGAGGTGTCTGTTTTTTGTGCAGGAGATTGAATTGGAAAAGTTCATCACGCACGAAGTAGACTTTGCAGACATCAACAAGGCATTTGAGTACATGATGCAAGGAGAGTGCCTGAGATGTGTGATCAACATGAATTCTTAGAGAATTGAGAAGACTTGAGTGTTTTGGAGGTTTTAGTTTACACAGAGATTGTTAGAACCGTTGAAAGATGGCTTCGATTGTCAAGTGTTTTGTATTTCTAAGAACTTATAAGGGATTTAGAAACCTAGTTAGTGATATATATTGTAAGTTTTAATATTTCTTTGTCTGTAAATATTGTAAGTTTTAATATTTCTTTGTATGTAAATATTGTAAGGAAAACATGCTTGTAAACCTTGACAAAGGTGAGATTTGGGATTGGAATAAAAATTATGTATTTAAATTTTTAGTTATTTTATTTATTTTAGGCAATTGAAGTTATTGCTTTTAATTTTTCGTTTTAGATTATTATTCAATCAAACAATCTAAATCTAAATAATTGTATAGGTAATTTTATAATTTGAAATATAAATATATTTTATTTAATTTAAGTAATAATAGCATATCTTGGGATGGGGATCTAGTTTGATTGGCTAAAGCATTATGCTGTAGACAAGAGGTCACGGGTCACCCATCATGATCAGGTATAAGAGACTACACACAATCTAAAAAATAAATAAATAAATTTAATAATAACAATGATAATGATGATAATAATAATAATGATAATAATGATAATAATGATGATAATAATGATAGTAATGATGATAATTATGATAATGATAATAATAATGATGATAATAATGATGATAATAATAATAATAATGATGATAATAATAATAATAATGATGATAATAATAATGATAATAATAATGATAATAATGATAATGATAATGATAATAATGATAATGATAATGATAATGATGATAATGATGATGATGATGATACTAATAATAATAATTATTATTATTATTATTATTATTATTATTCTAATAATTATTCATAATAAAAATAAAATAGTATGCATCATAAACTAAATAAAATTTGAATTACTAATACAGACATAAATGATGATAACCAAAATCAATGAACATATAAATTATGCTTTCTTAAAAAGTTGATATAATAAATAGGAATTGAAGAATCCAATAGTCTTTCTTTTTCAATTTATTTGAATTAATTAATAATAAAAAATTATAAAATATTAGGTATGGTTTGTCTACTATACATCATTTACTATAAAATATTAGTGAAATGGTGGTTTATAATTGATTTCCTTATCAAGTTTTATTTAAATTAATTTTCAAAATAAGATTAATATATATTGATTTAATCTAAAATATTGGATCTTAGCTTTAAAACGATGAAAATTAGAAAAAAATGGGTACAAAGGGAACCTAATAAATTATTGGGAAGATGAGAATCTAAAAAAATTTGACATTTGAAAATCATTGTAATGATTTCCAAATGAAAATATAATTGTGATAGTGTTTAAATAAACTATGATCCTTTGCACATATAAATGTATAGTTTACAAATAAGCAATTTGTAAACTAAAAATAACTTGCTTACTACCAAAATTAGAAAGCAATAATAATAACGCAATAATTGAGATTACATAGCATAAAATAATGATAAAAAAAATTAATTTAAAATATTGAAACACAATAAGAAAGAAGACATGAAACTTCCATGTGAGAAAATCATCAAAATACATGTAGCTAAAAGAAAAAAATTGGGTTGATTGTTTGTGATTTTTCAATATATTTAAGACTTAAATTTGAATTTGGTGTTTCAACCTACATAGACGAGAAAATGGAAATATATTCATAATTGATTATGTGTGACTAAGATAAAAACTTGATAAAATAAAATATAAAATATGAGAATAATGTACTTAATAAAATATATGGAAATAAGAGTGGGAGATGTAGCTAGTGGAGTATCTAAAAATGCCAACAATGTTTTTAGGAATATCAAAGGAATTATGTATAGAAATTGTTATATTGATTATCCAAGAAATTCGAGTAAAGAAACCTCTATTGCATGCAACTGTCTATAAAATAGAAATAAACTAAATATAGCTAAAAATAACATCTCATAAAAAGGGAAACATAAAGAAATATCATCCAAAAAAAAAATGTATAAATAGAAATTCAAAGAGAAGTGAATCCAAGGTATTCTAACATCATATTCCAACAATTTACTTGGATATAGGCCTAATAAACTAAAAAATACAAACTAATAGTATGAATAGAATAACCTATTAATATGGTGTCTAAAATAGTCCTAGAACTCAGAAATTTTTTGTAGCACACTCTCTTAATTAGCCACACCCTCTTTTCTCTTCTCTCACATGCCCTATTTTCTCAACTCTTTTTCTACCCTCAAAATATACCTTGAGCCAAAAATTTACTCATCCTCCTCAACTCCTATTGTGTTTGAATTGAAAAATTCATACTTCTTAGGCTAGAAGCTCTATTTTCAAAGGTATACAAGAAAAATTTATTGTCAAAGCATGGTTTCCTTTTGGGAACCATGTTATAGGATATCTAGGCTTTTAATTTTGGTCTCTCCATTTCAATTTAACCCATAACCTCTTAATTCCTATGCCCCTATTCATCTTTCTTTTTTTACCTTTCTTATTTTATGATTTTATTCATGTTAATGGATATGTATTGTGATTTATATATGTTTTCTTTTTATGTTTATATTTGATACTATATTATACTAGATGTTTTATTTATAGAATTTAATATTATCTAAGGTTAGACAAGGAGCTAAATTAGGGTAATTATCAACATCATAATAAGGTAAATTTCTAAGTGAATATGGAATCAAAATAAAATATGTCATCATTTCCCTAGCTTCAAGCATAAACACTCAAAAAATACCTATAGACTCTAATGATCATTAAAAAAAACCTTACTAAATATTATGATGTGTACCATGTACTTACTTTACATGAATCTATGGTTAAGACAATATATACTCTTAAAGTTCTTTATGAGTTGGCATTAAGAACTTTTTGTCTCTCTCTATGAAACCATATAGTCCACTCCACCTTGCACCCTACTACCTATAAGTCAAACAATATTCATCGTATAATTCATAAGGTAGGGGTTAGTTTAATTTAACATTTAACATAAAATAATTTTTCAAATCCATCAATACTAGAATCCTTAATGCTTCATACACACAAAGTTAAATAGAAAATCATGATTATAGATTCCTACCTACAGTGTAAATAAGAGAGGTTCTAGTGGCTCTTAGAAGTTGGTTATTATAGGGATGCAACCAATATCCCATTAGGAAAAAACATTATCCCAACTAATATTAAGATGCATGGGAGATGTAGGGGATGTGGCACTTGAATATGCTGATATACATGTGGCTATATAATAGAGATACTCTTTGAAGATTCATATAAACCTCATCCACAATCCTAAACTATCATCATAGAGTTGAGGAAGTATGTAGTGGCCCTAGGAAATTAAATATTGGTGCATCTTAGCTTCCAAGCACAACCAAACTAGACCATTTGTAATATAGTATCCATTATCATTTGATAGAATAAAATTCCAATAATTAATTGTATCCACTTGCATCCTTAAGATGCATCACCTACCCAATCTTTACAAAACTAATGCCACCTTGGTAGAGGCCTAAATTCTTAACTTATGCCAGTTATATAACTCCTAATCTTTTTATGTGTAGTTATGTGAGTCTCAACCCTCTACTCTTAAATTAGAATCTATAATTTTTTCCATACATCCTCTATAGACCAAATCATAAGATTTATAAATATCCACCTTAAGTAATATACCTTACTTTTGACTCCATAAAGTGTAGAATCTCATGAGTAGTGATATTAATATCAATAAATTTTCTACTAGGGATGAAAAAATTATGGTTATGAGAGATCGACTTAGGTAAAAAAAAATGATCCTAAAAACCAAAATATTAGAGAAAACAGTTATAAATGATATTGTAGAAACTAATAAGGTACAAGTCATCCATAAAAAAAATCTCATTCTTTTTAGGGATGGGGAAATAAAAGTGTTATTATTACCACTATATTTTTTAGTATAATGAGTTTATCTAATAATGGCCACAATATTTATTAGCTAGAAAAGAAAATTTATGGTTGATAAAAAACTAACCCAACCTATGTGTTAATGAGATGAGCCTCTAAGGGATCTAGGATGTTTATGTTGAACTATGAAAAATAATGGTAGTAAGGTCTAATTTGAGATTTCAATGTCCTTAGGATTGTTTTAGTAAAATTTTGTTAGACTTGGAATTGGTGGGTTTTTGTACTTACCAATAAACATAATTAATTGTTAGGAATGATTAAAAAAGAAAAAATTTGGGGGTATGCATTGGTAATCTAAGAATTTTGAACTTTTTTATTAATTAATTAATTTAGAAAGTTATTTTTTGATTTGGAATGGATTTTAATAAATATTGGTTTATTACATGGTTTTATCTTAAACCATATTATGACTTTCCTTTTATAGTATTATTTCTATTTCAATTCCATGAGGAAAGTTTCTTGAATGGTCATGAAACCATGAGTATAGGAATCTATGTGTATGTTAATTGAGAACATAAGGTGAGGAGAACTACATGAGACTTTGATACCTTTTGGAAGTGGTTATGTAAGTAATCCTCAGGTGAAGGATGCCCCTATAACCTAATTGAATATAGGAGGAGTTTAGGAAATAACTCCAAGGTTTAAGGTTGCTCCTAACTTGATCAAACCTATCTATTTAGTATATTTGAAGAAGCTATAATTTACATCAAACGGTTCTGAAATCACCTTTCCATCTTGTAAGTTCCCACTATATGGGTCCAAGCCAATAAAAATAAATTTACTATCATCAAGCTTATCTAATTTAAGATTTGATGTGTATGAATATTTAAATCTAATCCAATATTGGATAAAATTCTAGATTCGCTATCATCATGGTATATCTATAATTTGAATGTACAATAGTGTAGGGTACAAAATATCCCACAATCTATTAAGAAACAACTTAAAACTATAGGTTCTTATTGATTATATTTGTAATTACAAATTGATAGTCACAATAGGATTTTGACCATTATAGATCTTCATCTTTATTTCTCGAGGAATTATGAGTGAGTGAATGAAGTGGATGGTTTGATATTTCTTTCTTTATGAATATCCATCTATTTATATATGTGTTTAAATGAAAGATAAATCAAAATGAGTTTATGTATTTATTTTAATGGATCCCTTTATATAGTAATGTAATTAGATTAACTTGTCTAAGGTGTGGAACCTCAAGAAAGTATGTGTCATCTATTAGTGTTCTTGTACCTTCTAAATTAACTAGAATTTTAAACTGAGATTGATACAATATTTTACTTAACATAAAAACTATGGTTGAAAAAAGGGACTTTATTAGGGAATAAGTAGAGGATGAATACTCTCTTAAGCATAGAATGTTCCACTTTCCCTTAGGTGATCACCAAAATTAAAAAATATTTAACCTAAATCCTAGATAACCTTATCATTTATTTGTGATGATAAAATTTAGGGAGCATTCTTTGCTAATATATATATATATGGTTGTATCATAGGATTGGCCAACTTTTAGTAGTAGCATGTAGATATTCAAATGCCAAGAGCTACTTAATTTGATAGGCTTTCAATAAAATTTCACCAATGACATGTAGGTGATGTATGCTATGATCTACCCATGTTAATAGTTCAATATATGAATTGGTGTATCAAAAGTAATGTGTGTTCTTCCAGTCTCATGTCTTACTTTGGGTATGACTCAATGTTTTAGTCATCAAACTAGTCAAGGTGATTGATAACACATGCACTAATTAGTCTCAAGTGAGGTAAAACCATAAGAAATATTAATTATGTTTATTTGATAATAAAATAACTCATTTTGTTTGTAGGCTATGAAAATATTATTAATGGTTGTGTTTTTGGTGTGTTGTCAACTTAATGCACTTTTCAATGTTAATGAAAATTAATATGAGATTATTCTCTCATCATCTTAGTTAGTTATGAAACATGATAATGATGGAATAATGGTGTGACATGGGATACAATTACTTTCCTTTTCCTTATTTTCACTTATTATAAGGGTTTATATGTTAGTGAACCTTGTAAAGGATAAAATCCAAGTAGTAAGTTTGCATCATGTCTTTATGCTAGTTGATCACTACATGGAGATGTGATGCACATATGATGTTGATCACTATGTGTATACATGATATATGCTTGAACTAGTCACTATGAGTATATGTGATGCATGTTTCAAGTTAACTAAGTGTACTTGTGGGGTGATCCCACAATAGTGGTTTACAATTTTTGGCTAAATTGGACACTGAAATTATTATTTTTAACTAAATCTTCACATTCGGGCACCTATAGCGGCTAAACTATGAGGAATTTGAAGATGATTCAAACTAGAGTCTCATCACATTTTGTCTGTAGATTCTATAAATATTTTTTTCAAAATTTTTGGAATAAGATTGCACTTCTTTTTCCATCTCCCATGAAAACTAGTTTTTTTCAGAAAACAACATTTTTAAAAAGTGATGCTCACTGTATACAACATAACTTTTTTTGTATGAAGGATAAAATTCTATTTTTTTCGAATATAGATTTGTAACTACGATATCTAGCACTTTCATTTAGTCTCATAGTTTTTTATTGAATATTTTTGTCTTAATAGAGTTTCAAAGTCAAACCAATTGCAATTCAGACATAGGCGGACTGTATACAACATAACTTTTTATGTATGTATCGAAATTCAATTTTTTTTTTTAATGGATCAAGGACATCAATACCCAGCACAGACATATTTTTTTTTAAAATATTTTGATAATTTGCTATTTTTCCACATATGCAAAACAAACAGCTTGATTTTTGGTGAAAAACCTATGTTTAATAAAACTAAAAAAACATGTACATAATAAAACCAAAAAATATTAAAATTATATTCGTGGGATAGCTCATTTCGAGGAATACCATAATCATTTCAAATAAATTTTAAATGAATTCATTTGATCCCCCAAAAGGTAAATCAAAAGTGATTTTTTATCAGCATTTTGATCGGTGTAAAGGAGACTCATCTATAGGTATGGTTTAAAACTAGCGAGGTTCTATCCAAGGGGGTTTGATCTAAGGTGGTTTGATCAAACCCTCTTTAATTGGAATCCTTAAAATATAACTTTTAAAGGCTTAAATCATTATATTTTCTAAAAATATGTGATTTCAACAAAAATCAGTTCCTCTCAGAAATTGTATACCAGCTTTGTGGGATCACCCTGACATGACATACATATAAGCTATATATGTAGTTTTATGTTCCTAAGTTTCTTGTTGACACTATACCAACATCTATCTATGATATTATATGACACCATATTGTGATATATAAATTGATCTATAAGCATAAAATCAATGAGTAGTTATGATTTAAAAGAGAGGTTAGAGATTTTGTTCTAATTGTGTGGATATATTTTTTCTATTTTTGGGTTTATAAACTATGTAGCCTTTGATTCTTATAAGAAGATACATAGGCAAGGCAATTTTCATTGAACCCTCGAGGAATAGGTCTAGGTCTAATGGTCCTTATAATGAGATGTGAGCTTATGCTATATTTAGTGCAAGAATATAAAGATGTGGTCATTGTTATGGTTTGGTAAGGTCATTCATCTAGAATTTCTAAAAGGAAAAGAGGTTTCTTGGTCAATTCATATGGTACTTAAAATGTAATAAAACAACTTGGAAAAAGGTAGTAACTAAGGGTGATTATTGTGAACAAGTAATGATTTTACATACATTGTTATAGGGTGTTTGGTTGTTGTTTGTTGATGTTTTACATACTTTTATGATGGTTGGCATAGGTGAGCATGGCATCTTGTGACAATGACAATCCTCCGAATACATTTTAAAATATTACCAACTCGAGATAGTAAAAGAAGCAAAGAAAAAAAACCAACTAGGTGAGCCACAAAGTCACTCTATGTAGGATTAAATTTACAACCAAATTACATATTAGGGGATGCAAAAAAGTACCTTGATTTGCAAACTTAACCCAAGAAAAAATATAGATTTGAAACATATAGTCTAAATCATTAAATTGATAGAGAGGTAACATTTCTAAATCAAATACATTTTAATGTGTAGTTCCCCACCAAAAATCATATATTCTATGATTTTCAAGATAAATACCTTTTACTTATTACATTTATATTTATGACTTAAATTTAATTCAAAATTACATTAGCTTACAAAATTACACATTACTATTATTTAACACTATTTAAATTAAATTATCCCTCTTTAATATTATACAATTTCATTTTGGTTAAAAAAACATTTTATTCCATAAAATTGAATTTTCATATTACAATACGTTTTTAAAAGGAATAAAAAAATAATGCAAGAGATGAATTTGAGCTATAAAGTGATGTATTTTAAGTCACATATGATGATCAAATTATTACCCAAAAGATACATATAAATACCATTATTTTATTGTGTCTATATTTATCTAAGTAATTTTTTTATTTTTTTATTTTTAAATGTATTTATTTAATTATTAATTATTATTATTATTATTATTATTATTATTATTATTATATTATGTAAGCTTTTAGATGGTCCAATAATTTAGCTTGGACCACATGGGTGAGATCATAGAGGAGGGATCTCATCCCCACAAATTCACAATTACATCTATTTTATTCAGAAATGGTCAAATTGGACCATTCAAATCGCTTCCTACTGTTCTAGATGCCATTATCAAAACCAAATCTATTCTAAATTAAACATAAGTTATTGTTCCCACCAACAGTAACAAGACTTAAGATTCCACCTTTCCTCCTTTTTTGGAGGATCCCAATGTCATATGAAGCTGAGGATTCTACTTTCTCCTCTTTACCTCTGTCCACCTATCATCTTTTGGATGACAATGCTCTACATTTGAACTATCAAAGCAACCTGTAACCACTAAATTTTCCATCAACACAGGAGAGCAAGCTGAGGTCGAATCCATTATTTGACCATGAGAGATTAAATTTTATTATTAATATAATATTTATTATTAAATATTAATAGTGTGATATCCAAATGACTTGTTAAATATAGTATAAACATCTAAACAATAATATATTTTTATATCTTTTAGATAGATATATTTAAGATATCCATTCTAATATAATAAAAAACAATTCTTTTATAAATTATGTATAAAAATTATATAATATCATTTTTATATAATATTAATATCATAAAACACATTACTACATAAATTATATAAAAAATAGTCAAATGAAAAAAATATAATTGAAAACAAATTATTAAATTAATATTTCAATTATTGAAATTTAATTAAAAATTACGATTGTCGATGATGTTAGTTTTAAAATTTGTGAAAAAACAACTTTAAAAGGATAAACATCATATTTTGAAACCAGTCCTAAAATGATAAGATTATATCATGATAAGGGGACAGTTTTAAAGCGAAAGAGGAGGCGGATGACTGTTGAGTCGGAAAAATGGGGACTTTTTAAAAAACAAGCATATCCTTTCGCTGCAAGGTGCTGGAGGATAAATATGCCGTTAAAATACACAAACAGCTTTCAAACTTTTCAACGGGAAACAAGGCTATCCTGTTGCGTTTATGCTCATCCAGCCGTCTGTCGCGGCCACGAAGCAATGCTTATATAAGTAAGGCTCTCATTTCCCCCAAAAAAATCAACGTTTGCCCAAATTTGAGCTTACTCTTTACAGGAAGATTAAGAAAAATGACAAGTGCGGCTGCAGGACAGGTTATTACTTGCAGAGGTCAGTTGAAAGTTCGCAAATCCATCATTTCAATTTGCATTTCAATGTTATTTGTTTAAAGCAAAGAAATTTTGCAATTTGTTTTCGAAAGCAGCTGCCGTGGCATGGGCGGCAGGGGAAGCCCTGAAGATTGAACAAGTTCAAGTGGCACCTCCACAAGCCAATGAAGTGAGAATCAAAATCCATTACACTTCCTTGTGTGGCTCAGACGTTATTTTCTGGCAAGCAAAGGTATGAGTAGTACTATCAATACCAGCAAGATGAAAGTTTGTTTAATCTGAATCGGAGCGCTGCTTTTCCTCTATTGCAGGGACAAAATCCTCTTTTTCCGCGTATCTTTGGACATGAAGCAGCTGGGTAAGGCTCCCTTCGTATCTCATATCTTTAAAATAGAGATCTCACCCAATTTCAAATAGTAGTGGGAATTCCTACTTGACACTTTCAACGCCACATTCAATCTTGAGGTGAAAAAAGTAGTGGGAGTATGTTGTTTCGCAAGACAAGATATTTTCTTTGCTGTATATGCAGACAGAGTGGAAAACAGAAATAGTTTTTAAGATATTATGAATTTGTTCAATTTCAAATTTTGTAAATTCTGAGTGTTTGGTATGTTTGGCATAAGGAGGTTTTGTTAAAGAGTTCAGTTTGATTTGTTGGTTGTTGTTGGTAATTGGAATTTGTATTTATAATTGAATTTATAAGAGAAAGTGTGCTTTGGAAGTTCATAAGGATTTGTAATAAAGGGGAAGTAGGTTGAATAGAAAGTGTATGTTTTGGAAGTTTGTAAGGATTTGTAATAAAGGGAAAGTAGGTTGAAGACTTTGATTCATGATTTTGAAGTGTGATGTGCAATATTAAAAGGAGATAAATTTTCAGTGTGATATTGCAAGTTATTTGGGAGATATTAGATGTCGGTTTGCTGTTATAAGGTTTTTTTTGTGTGTGATAAGGAGAAATAAGTCTTTAAAAAAAGTTGATCTACTTTGTATGAAGATGAAAATTTCTCTTTACATTTTAAAAATGACAACTCAAAAGAAGCAAATGAAATAACAAAATGTTGAAGGCTATTTCAACTTACTTTTATGTTGTTTTGTGCTCAATATATTTTATTACGATAAGAAATAGAAAGGTTGCAAGATCAAACACTTGATGCCTTAGAATAGAAGAAAGATGTTGAACAAAATGTTCATTCTTCTAGTACTTCAACACAACAAGAAGGTGAAAAGCCCATTGTGACAATTTGAAAATCTCATAAAATAAATGAAAGAAAATGTGTTCTTGGTTATAAGAGTGTTGTTGGGTCTTATGTTCCAAGTATTTAAAACACAAAAAAATTGTATCTAGAGGTCTTATGAATGCATGTCAAGTTGAATCTTCCTCTATAAGTGTTAAATTGATTTAATCAACATTGTGTTGTTATTGTGGTTGTTGTGTCATACTGTATACATCAATTTTATGTTGTGACCTACACCATTTTTCTTTATGTGGTCAACATACTCTTAAATGTTTTCATTTTTTTCAAAGGAGAGTGCTAAAACATGTGTTATGTGTTGCTAATCCTTTGTTTGAACTCGCCTCAAGGGAGACACCAAGTGGTTATTTAGATATTATAGTTGTGACATCTTTGATAAAGACTAAGCCAAATGCTCGAAAAAGGCTATGTTGGATGTTGTTGAAGCTCCTATTGGTGATGACAATGATGTTGGTAATGTTGTTGGTGATGACAAGGATGTTGGTAATATTGTTGGTGATAAAAATAATGTTAGTACTACTATTGTTGATGATAAGATTGATTTTTCTTATATTGAAAGTGTTATAGGTTCCCTTTATGTTTGAGATGGCTTTGATTTGAATTTTAATGAATTATTCTAATGATGTTGTAATGTGATTTTCTTGCAAAAGAGACATTTTTTGGTATGTGTGACAAATTTGAGTGGAGACTTATTTTATGCTCCAAATTAACTTTGCAAATTTGTTGATCTTGTGAAATTGTTTTTGTTTTTTGTTTCAAATTTTGTATGTTGTTGGTGATAGCTTTGTACATTGTTTGGTCCTTAACCTTGTAATATTGTAAGATAGGTCCTAGGAGTATTGATATCCAGTTTTATTAAAGTTTTGAGATTGCGAGTTGTAGAGTTTTGGACAATTAGATATGAGTTGACCATGCATAGTCATGATTTGGACTGAGCGCTAAAGGTAAGAGTGAGTCATGATGGTCAATTGTAGTTTGATTAGAAGTTTTGAGATTGCGAGTTGTAGAGTTTTGGACAATTAGATATGAGTTGACCATGCATAGTCATGATTTGGACTGAGCGCTAGAGGTGAGAGTGAGTCATGATGGTCAATTGTAGTTTGATTATCTTTGATTGCATTGAGCATTAGAAGAGTGAGTCATGATGGGAACCTATAGGTTGATTGTCCTTGATTATAGAGTGGTTGCATTGATGATTAGAGAGTGCAGATCCATCATTTTTGGAAGATGGCCATGAAGATGCCTTGAGTCATAAAGTGTTATAGCATATATTTTGGAGATTTTCTTTAAAATGTATACTATGGAGGAGAAAGGATGGAATAATGACCATATTTTTTCCAATGTTCATTATGGGAGAAAATGAAGAATACTAAATATTAATTTATGTAATAAAGTGTTTGTTAATAAGTAGTTATAGGTTTCAATTATATTCCCAAATCTATATATAAAACAATATATTCTCATAGTATCATAGAGAATGAAAGTAATGGACTATTTGTAAGTTTTATATTTTGTATCATGCATTATGTAGATTTTTCAGTTTCATTATTGTTTTTTATATTTCTTCAATTTTAGATTTAAATTGTTGCGAGTTTTTGTGTCAATATTTCAGATCACATTACGTCATCAATCATAAATAATAGAGAGCTAAAAGAGTCGAAATAATTCTCAATAATGATTCATGACATGTGATCCAAAATATTGATAAAACACTTACACACAACATGTTTAAAAACAACAGTAATGATCTGAATCATTTTTAGTCAATTGGACCCAGTTTAAACGAATTGGCAAATGTGAATGGCAGGGTGGTAGAAAGTGTTGGGGAAGAAGTAACACATCTCAAGGAGGGCGACCATGTATTGACTGTATTTACTGGGGAGTGCGGAGAATGCAGGCACTGTAAATCAGAAGAGAGCAATCTGTGTGACTTGCTAAGGGTTAACACAGACAGAGGAGTTATGATTAGTGACGGCAAGTCGAGGTTCTCCATCAGAGGACAACCCATTTATCACTTCGTGGGGACATCGACATTCAGTGAATACACCGTTGTACACGCTGGCTGTGTTGCCAAAATTAATCCTGCAGCTCCTCTCAACAAAGCCTGTATTCTAAGTTGCGGTGTCTCCACAGGTACATCAACATAAAATAGCTAAATTGATATCGCCAATTATTGTTTAATGTTTATTATACATTTAGTTATACTTATTGAGTGAAATCAGGGATGGGTGCTACATTAAATGTGGCCAAACCAAAGAAGGGTTCCGCTGTAGCAGTATTCGGTCTTGGAGCTGTTGGGCTTGCGGTAAGCATTTACACTCTATTCAATTCTTGCAATGTGAACAGAATTCTGGTAGAATTTGTCTAGAGATTTTTACCGAAAAAGGGTCGTTTTGGATATTTTAAGAGTTCCTTCCAAACTTCCCGTGGAAGCTTCAAATCTCATATTTTAGTGCTGTTATTTCTTTTAAGGCTGCTGAAGGAGCAAGAATTTCTGGAGCTTCCCGAATTATAGGCATTGATTTAAATCCTGGAAGATTTGAGAAAGGTGTGAAGGATAATTTAGTGCAAGGATAGACTGAGTTCTATATCTAACCATTTTGCACTTTCTCTTTTCACTTGAGTTTTTCTCATTGTTTGTTTTGCTTTCGTTTTCAGCAAAGCAATTTGGAGTAACGGAATGTATAAACCCAAAAGACCACCAGAAACCTGTTCAACAGGTTTGTTAATCTCAATTATTTATGTTGTTTTGATCACATACTTTGAGGTGCTCTTATCAATTTCAGAGAATACAAATTTATAGTTTTTCCTAGAATCTATTGACATCACCCTTCTCTAATATCAAAATATAAAAATATTAATGAATTTATTTTGCTTTAACAGGTAATTGCTGAAAGAACTGATGGTGGTGTAGACTATAGTCTCGAGTGCACTGGGAATGTTAATGCAGCGATGCAGGCATTCGACTCTTGTCACGACGTATATCCTCTTCCCCTGTAGTAAGCAAATGATATTTCCATTACAGTAAAAGAAGATGGATATGTTGCACACACTAACTTGAACTAAACTTTGTGTGCATTTAAAGGGGTGGGGTGTGACGGTTTTAGTAGGAGTGCCTCATTCCGATGCATTGTTCTCCACCAGTCCTCTGAATTTCCTTAGTGAGAAAACACTAAAAGGAACCTTTTTTGGGAACTATAAGCCCAGATCGGATCTTCCAGGTCTGGTGGAAAAATACATGAACAAGGTAAGCATTACAGATTTCAGTCTTTTGTTCTCCCTACTGTACTTTAGTTAAAGACTGTTGAAAAAAATTGTCTGCTGTTAATTTTCAAAGTTCATTAATCTTATTCTGGAAAGTAGACAAACAACTTTCAATACATCTCAAGTTACAAGGGCCAAATTAGCTGAGCTGCCTGTTTTTGGTGCAGGAGATTGACTTGGAAAAGTTCATCACGCACGAAGTAGACTTTGCAGACATTAACAAGGCATTTGAGTACATGATGCAAGGAGAGAGCCTGAGATGTATGATCAACATGAATTCTTAGAGAATGGAGAAGACTTGAGTGTTTTGTTGGTTTTCGCTTACAAAGAGATTGTTAGAACTGTTGAAAGATGGCTTCGATTTTCAAGTGGTGTTTTGTTTTTTTTTAGAACTTATCAGGGATTTAAAAACTTAGTTAGTGTTATGTAAGTCTTAATATTTCTTTGTCCGTAAATATCGTAAGGAAAATGTGCTTGTAAATCTTAACAAATCTGAGCTTTGGGACTGAAACAAAGTTATGTATTTAAGATTTTAGTTATTTTATTTATTTTATATTAGTAATATTTATTTTACTACTCAATAAAACAATATAAATCTAAATAATTGTATAACATATTTTTAAATAATTTTATAATTGAAAATATAAATACTGAAGGAATAGAGGCAGAGACAAGGGCAAAAAAAAAATTAACACAGAAAAATTTCGATATATTATATTCATAAATTTTATCAGAACAGCTATATCAAGCTTTGCTACTATAGAGCAATTTTTAATTTCTTCTGTCTATCTGAAATTTACATCCCCATCACCTTATATCATAGTCACGACCAAAATTCATAAATACCATATTAAAGGCTAATTAAGATAAGCCATCAAAATCATGTTTATTCAAATTAACTACATTGTCCTTAAACATTGAAAACATGTCCATTTAAATTAAATAAACGTCCTTTAAATGCCAGCACATAATCCACTAAACTTTGCCATCAAAAATATAAGATACCGCTATACAGCAGAAGAGAGAGAAGGTTGACGCAGTATCACGGTGGTTACCGCCCAACCGTTGAGATCTCAGGAGAGACCACGGTGGCCAAGGTAACCGCATTACTGCGGTGAGGGAGACTGTTGGCCATAGTAAGGTAGTGTACACCGCTCCACCGCAGGTGGTCATGAAGATAACCTCGGGACGATGGTAACCTAACACTTGCAGTTAACCGCCCAACCGCGGTGAGGAAGCAGATAGGTCACGGTACCGCGGGAGATGAAGCGCCAAGCAACCGTGAGACCGTGGATAGTGAGTGGATGGGCCGCGGTATTGCAGTGGACACCGTGGTACCACAAGCCAGAATGACTGATGGCGCGGTGGCGCGGTAGGAGCCAGGAATAAGTGCGGGAGTTGGGTGAATTCCCAACACTCCCCCTTGAACACAACTCTCGCCATTCTGAATGACAAGTCTGAATCTCTGGTGTATGAAACTATCTCTGCCCAGCGCCTTTGTGAAAATGTTCGCTTGCTGCTCCTCTAACCTGCAAAAATTCAACGTAATCTCTCCAGAGTTAATTAGCTCCCTAATGAAGTGAAACCGTGTGTCTATGTGCTTGCTCCTCTTGTGGAAGACATGATTCTTTGAAAGGGCGATTGCTGAGTTATTGTCACAATAAATGAAAGTTGCTTCAGATTGTTCATGTTAAATTTTTTTCAAAACTCTCCTCATCCAAACTACATTGCATGACGCACTCGTAGCTGCAACATATTCAGCTTCAGCTGAAGATAATGTAACTATTGGCTTCTTTTTAGAAGCCCATGAAACAACTTCACTGCCAAAATGAAAAGTGTAACTAGACGTGCTCCTTCTATCATCTATGCTCCCAACACAATCACTATCTGTATAACCAATCAATTTAAATTTACCTAATCTTGTATATTGGATGCCATAATTTTTCATTCCACTTATTTATCTCAAAATTCGCTTCCTAACCTTCCAATGTGAGTCCTTTGGTGTTTCCATAAAGGTGTTTCCATAAATCTAGAGATCAAACTAACTACAAACATTATGTCTGGCCTTGTGGCTATCAAATACATTAAAATTCCAACAAGATGTTTATACAGTGTAGAATCAACATCTCAACCTTTATCTTCCTTGCTCAATTTCAAACCAGTCACCATTGGAGTAGGTGCAGATTTACAATTCACCATATTAAATATTTTTAAAACGTCATTGGCATACTTTGCCTAGGAGATAAAAATGTCATCGTCATCTTGATTTACCTCAATGCCTAGGAAATATCTCATTAGACCTAAGTTTGTCATTTCAAACTCTTTCATCATTGCTCCTTTAAACAAATCAACTGATAGATTTCCAGTTAAGATTAAATCATCAACATACAGAAAAATAATTAAAATTTCACCGTTCTCATTCATCTTAGTATACAAAGTTGGTTCACTGTTGCATCTGAGAAATCCATTTTGTGTGAAATAACTGTCTATTCTGCCATACCAAGCTCTTGGGGCTTGTTTCAGACCATATAGTGCCTTCTTCAACTTGTAGACTTTATCTTCTTGTCCCAATATCTCATATCCAGGTGGTTGTTCAATCTATACTTCCTCTTCAAGATAGCCATTAAGAAATGTCGATTTCACATCCATTTGGTGAACTAACCATATGTTTTGTGCTGCTATGGCCAATAACATTCTGACTGTGTCAAGGAGAGCTAAAGGTGCAAAATTTTATGTATAGTCAATTCCAGGCTGCTGTGCATATCCTCTTACAACCAATCTTGCTTTGTGCTTCTGCACTTCTCCATTTGCATTCAGTTTTGTTTTATAAATCCATTTAACACCTATAACATCTTTATGTTTTGGAAGACCCTGCAATTCCCATGTCTGATTGTTTTCAATTGAATTGTTTTCTTCATCCATTGTTGTTATCCACTTATCCTCTTTAATTGCATCTTCATAATGGATTGGATCTTCAGCTTGAGAATAAAATGCAAAAAATGTGAACTACTGTGAATTATTCTCACCTTCATTCTGATTGTAAATGTCACTTATGTTTTTGATTTTTTGTCTTCTCATACTTGCCAAAGTTGGGTTTGAAAGATCACTCAAATCTGCAGAATGTGGACTTGAAGTTCTTGTTGTAGGTGGTGTCTACAGTCCTCTTGTTGTTGCTCTTACATTTCTTGATGGTGTCACTTGTTGACCACTTGCTTGAACTTGAATTTTTACAGCAGTAGAAACATTTGTAGGTACAGAAATTTCATTTTCTTCTTGAGGGATATTGACTGTTACATTAATAGTGCTTACTCTACTTCCATCCCATGCTACATCTTCAATAAATCGAACATCTTTGTTGATTATGACCTTTTTAGTTATTGGATTGGAAAGTTCATGTGCTTTGGATTATCACTATAACCAACAAAAATACATTTGTCTCCTTTGTTGTCAAGTTTTCTTCTCAACTCATCAGGTACATGTGCATATGAAACACATCCAAAAACTCTCATATGTGATACATTGTGTTTTTTGCCACTCCATGCTTCTCCGGGGACAATATTCATGACACTTTTTGTTGGGCATCTATTCATTATGTATGCTGCACATGAAACAACTTCAGCCCAAAAATCATTTGTTAAATGCTTGGCTTTCAACATACACCTAGCCATCTCCATTATCGTTCTATTTTTCCTCTCAGCTACCCTGTTTTGTTGAGGTGTGTATCTAGTTGTGAACTGATTGTTAATACCATGATCTTTACAGAAATTTAAAAACTCTCTTGAAACATATTCTCCTCCTCTATCTGTTCTCAGCACTTTAATAAAATGACCACTCTGTTTTTCAGCAAGAGATTTAAACTGACGGAAGAAATTAAACACTTCACTCTTGTGCTTTAAGAAATAAACCCATGTCTTCCTTGAATAATCATCTATGAAAGTCAAAAAATAAAGACTACCACCTATTGAAGGTGTCTGCATTGGACCACACAGATCTGAATGAACAATTTCTAATGGGGTTTTTGCTCTTGTTGATGTCCCTGCTGGGAAAGACTCTCTATGCTGCTTTCCTAGAATGCACCCTTCACAAACTCTCTCAGATTTTTCAATTAAAGGTGTTCCTTTGACCATAGTCTTCCTATGAAGAAAATTCAAACCACCAAAATTCAAATGACCAAATCTTAAGTGCCACAGCCAGTTTCATCTTTTACTTCTGCCTAAAAGATAATTTGAATACCAGTTGATACCTCTTGTGCTTGTCCATAGTTTGTGCTAAAATCTGGCTGAATTCTTAAAGGAAACATTTTGTTGTTTTTCATCTTAATCTTAGCTATCAACTAACTACTTGGTTATTTATCTAAAATTGTGCACAGTCCATTTTTGAAAGTCACTCTAGAAGCCTTTTGAACTAACTATCCTACACTCATCAAATTGTGTTTAAGACCAGGCACGAAATACACATCATAAATATATGTTTTCTCCCCCTGCTTGGTTAGAATATTAACATTTCCCTTTCCTTTGATTGACACTTTGTTGTCATTACCCAGGGTGACATCAGACTTAGTATTTTCATCTAGACTTGTAAATAACTCTAAATTTCCTATCATGTGGTTACTACAGCCTGAGTCTAAGAATCAAACATCTTTTTCACTAGCTTGTGCTACATTACAGGCTAAAAACATTGTACTCTTATCTGGTCTTTGTTCTTGACTCTCTTTAGTAAATTTTTCATTATGTCTACCCATATCATACTACTTCTTCCTATACTCATTCATATAATGTCCAAACTTTTTAAAATAATGGCATTGGACCTGAGATTTTTCATACCTTTGGCCTTGAGGATAATTTTTAGATGGGTTTTGGCTGTTGCCTCTTCCACTTGAGCTTGATGGACTATTTCTTCCACCTCTGTTGAAACCTCTTCCTCTTGCTCTGAAATTTGTTCTACCTTTGCCTCTTCCTTGGTTATTTGATGCTTGTGTCTTGAATGCATGCTCCAGTGACATATTAGTTGTTATGTTGATTTTGTGCTCATGAGAAATGAGTGAAGCATAAATCTCATCAACTGAATACTGGGTGAGGTCCTTTGTCTCCTCTATAGTGACAACAATTGATTCAAATCTTATGGGTAAACTTCTTAAAATATTTTCTGCAACTTTGACATCTTCTAGTGTCTGACCATGAGTTCTTATCTAGTTTACCAGTTCCATTATCTGAGTGAAATATGAATCTACAGACTCATTATCTTTCATAAACAGAGTATCAAACTCTCTTCTCAGTATTTGTAACTTTGCAGTTTTAAATTTATCCATTCTGATATGCAATTTGTAAAATGTCCCATGCTTGCTTGGATTTGGTTGTAGCTGAAATTCTTGGAAAGATACTTTCATGTATTCCTTGTAGAATGAAAAAATGAGCCTTTGAATCCTTCTTCTTCTTGTCTTTTAGCAAGTATTTCTCTGCTTGAGTCAAGGCATTGTATGTCGTTGCATCTGCCGACTCTAGAAACCCATTTTCTAAAAACTCCCATAAGTCTTGTGAACAGAACAAGGCTCTCATGGTGATTGACCAATAATCATAATTTTTCCCATTCAACTGAAGGATTTGGGGATTAGACAAGCTTGTGCTTGCAGCCATGTTTGAGACACTCTAAAACACTCTACAGATAACCTTAGGCTCTGATACCATGTGAAGGAATAGAGGCAGAGACAAGGGAAAAACAAAATTAACACAAAAAAAATCGATATATTATATTCATAAATTTTATCAAAACAGATATATCAAGCTTTGCTGCTACAAAGCAATTTTTAATTTCTTCTGTCTATCTGAAATTTACATCCCCATCACCTTATATCAAAGTCACGACCAAAATTCATAAATACAATATTAAAGGCTAATTAAGATAAGCCATCAAAATCATGTTTATTCAAATTATCTACATTGTCCTTAAACATTGAAAACATGTCCATTTAAATTAAATAAACATCCTTTAAATGCCAACACATAATCCACTAAACTTCGCCATCAAAAATATAAGATACCTCTATACCGCAGAAGAGAGAGAAGGTTGGCACGATATCACGGTGGTTACCGCCCAACCGCTGAGATCTCAGGAGAGATTGTGGTGGCTGCGGTAACCGCATTACCACGGCGAGGGAGGCTATTGGCCACGGTGAGGTGGTGTACACCACTCCACCACAGGCAGTCGCAAAGATAACCGTGGGACGATGGTAACCTTGCACTAGCGGTTAACCGTCCAACCGCGGTGAGGAAGCAAGTAGGTCGCGGTAATGCGGGAGACGAAGCGCCAACCAACCATGAGACTGCAGACAGTGAGTGGATTGGTTGCAGTATCATGGTGGACACCACGGTACCGCGAGCCAGAATGACTGATGGCGCAGTAGGAGCTAGGAACAGGTGCGAGAGTTGGGTGAATTCCCAATAAATACACTTTACTTAGTTTAAATAATAATAGAGTATCTTATTATTCATAATAGAAATAACATGCATTGCAAACTAAATAAAAATTGAATTATTGAATACTAAAGGTATTACTCAATACTAAAGATTCACATAAATGATAGCCAAAATCAATAAACATATAAATTATGCATTCTTAACAAGTTGACATAATAAGTAGGAATCTAAAGAATCTAATAGTTTGTCTTGTTCAATTTATTTAAATTAATTAATTAAAAATAATAATATAAAATATTAGACATGATTTTTCTAATATACATTATTTACTATGAAAAATTAGCGAATGGTGATTTATAATTGTTTTTTTATCAAATTTTAATTAAATCAATTTTTTAAATAAAATTAATATAGATTGATTTAATTAAAAATTATGTTTCTTTGCTTTAAAATTTTTTAAAAAGAAGTAAAAAGAGAATCTAATAAATTATTGGAGAGATGAGAATCTAAACAAAATTAACATTTGCAAAATATTGTAATGTTTTCCAAATGACAATGTAATTGTAATAGTATTTAAATACACTATGGTCCTTTGCACATATAAATGTATAGTTTGCAAATAAGCAATTTGTAAAATAAAAGTAATTTTTTTACTGTAAAAAATAAGAAGCAATAATAGTAACACAATAATCTAGATTCTATAGAAAATCACTATCAATAATCACATGAGCATAAAAGGTAAAATTATAAAATGGCAAGGAGCGAAATTCACTACGGGAGTATGCGGGAGGATTAGCCTCTGGTGCGGAACGATTCACAATGGACCAGAGATGCAAAGCGAAGCTGCGGCCAACGCTCGACAGGGTGGGGAGAAGAAATGGACCAAGAAGTCCCAATGGAGATTCTTCGGACAAAAATCGACAATGGGTGGAAAGCCTACAGTAACATCCAGCCAGCTGCAAACCATAACAACGGTATACAGTGGAACAGAGGTCGGGGCACATCCCATGGAGACCCTTATAATCATATACTGCAGTGGGTATTTGCAAATGGGAGATGGGTAGACAAATGTTATGCTAACTACCAGGAACGACGCAACCCTATTGACACTAGGAGTAGGCATAGCAGGATGGCAGCAACCATTCAAGGAGGGCTTCGATGGACGAATACAAATCAATGGCAACGTAGGCAAGGCAGGCAAAAGGAGGTGCCATGGATTAAACAACAATACCATTTTCCGGAGCGCAGACAGAACCTACCTCCCCGAAAACAGGGTAAGAGGGTCTGAGCTAGGGATATGTTGAAACAACATGGTTTTTGCTACAGGAAGAATGGGTGGTTCAGGAAAACGTCAATCCCCATGGCAGATTCTTTAGAAAACTGAAGAAGCAAGCCCCGTGATGCGGTGGAGTCAAGAAAGGTTGATTGCCTCAATCAGGATTTGAAAGGGAAAAAAAATTTGCTAGATGATGTTGGCCCCTCCCACCAATACAAGATTCCAGATGACAAGCCCTCGCCTGGAACCAAAATTTTAGTCTCACTAGATGAAGAAGGAGTTAGGCTCACTAGGGATTTTCTGATGAATATAGGACTATTTATCAAATGGGGGCGGGGGGGGGCAGATAGAAAGCTAGATTGCATAAAAAACTGGTGCCATCAACAATGGGGGGATCAAACAGTTGTGAGGTCCCTCCAAAACAACTTTTACTTGGTAACCTTCCCCACACATGAAGAGAATTGGAAGGCCCTGAGTTGTGGTCCTTATACCTTAGATGGATCTAAGATGCACTTAATCGAATGGAACCCTAATTTTGATCCATGGAATCACATGTTGAAGGAGAGCTCAACATGGATACGCCTCTATAATTTATCGCCAGAATACTGGAAGGAGGAGGCCCTTAAGGAAATTGGGAGAAAACTAGGAAAGTTCAAATTCCTGGATAAGATCCTAGAAGATCGTATATGGGGCTCATATTTCAAAATGTGCATAGCCATACCACCAAATCAAGATTTACCCTCGGAAATTGAAATTGTGTCTGAATTGGGTGTATGGAAGTAGAAGCTTGTCAAAGAAGATTAGTTGGTCCTATGCCCTTGGTGTAATTCGAAGGATCATGATAACGTTGGATGCTCCCTCAGGGTTACAATGGATGGAATCAATAGGTATGAGCAGACTGCATACCCAAAGGTGGATGACAAGTGCATATCCACTTTAGGCAAGCCTTTAAGAAATATGGAAAAGGAACTTTTGGACTCCATTTGGCCTATAACAGAGGCAAAGGCACATGGTTGGGATGAGAGTTGGACAAATCCCAAATTAATACATGAGAAGATCAGCTCAGACCAGAAGGAAATATTGGAGGAGTGTGTGGTGGTCAGTCCTGGTAATAAACAATGTTTTGATAAGGCATTCAAAATGTACCCACATCTATCAGCACAATCATGGAAGTTTCTTGTACAGAAACACGAAAACCCTTTGGTGAAGCAGATCTTGATCCAACTTGGTGCAGAGGAAGGCAGGACTCTAGGAAACCAAGTAGACCCTGCTCTTACTTGCAAGGTTTTAGAAGAAGAAAATGAAAAAGGAAGTTTGGAATTAGATAGTGCTAATTCAGAAACATAACCAAATGATAGTTTTGAAGAGTATAATGCTGGCAACCTAGAAGAGCGTGGAATTGAACAAACTCAGTCTGAGCTTAAGACACCCAAATTTCGGTCTACAAAGCAAAGAGGGTGCAAATCCAACAAAGCAAAACTTGTTGTGGTAGGAAATGCTAAAGGTCAAACCAAACTAAGGAACGGGAAGGAGTTGTTCCTTCCTGAGGAGGTATGAGGATTATAAGTTGGAATGCTAGGGGCTTAAATTCCCCTAGCAAATGGCACCTCTTCAGACGTCAAATTGACACAAGCGGTGCTGACTTAGTCCTTGTGTAAGAAACAAAGTGGAACAAAGCAGAACAAGAGAATAAGTTCAAATTCTAGAGGCAGTGGCGTGGATTGTTTGTTGAGTCCAATGGGGCATCTGTTGGATTAGGGGTACTATAGAATCTAGCCAAGGCCAGCTGTTCGTTAATCTCAGCTAGTCAAAACTGGATGATAGTCAAATACAAATGCCTTATTCACAATACATCATTGTTGGTGATCAATGTGTATTGACCCATCTCCACGATTGCAAAAAGAGAACTTTGGGGATCGATAACTCAATGGTTAAAGCAACATGCAAAGGATAGGATCTTATTAGGGGGAGATTTCAATGCTACTCTCAACAACTCTAAAAAGAAAGGGGGACTACGGAATTTAACCAGGGTCCAACAGGACTTCCAAGAATTTGTGGACGAAAATAGTCTCAGAGAAATTCCCATGAAGAATGGGAAGTTCACTTGGACAAATAGAAGGCAAGGTTTTACTTGTATTGCAAAAAAACTGGATCGTTTCCTTCTCTTTGGGGATTGGACGGATGGTCCAGATACCGTTGAAGCATCTATTCTCCCTTTTAGTGGCTCAGACCACTTCCCTATCGAGCTAACAATAGCACAAGACAGTTACACTGGCGGTTCTCCTTTCAGATTCGAAAAGATGTGGACTAGGGACCCTTCATTATATGGGTTGGTTGTTGAGTGGTGGAATGAGCTCTGTGTTGGTAATCATTCAAAATTGTTCTCATTCCACAAAAAACTCACATATTGAAAAAGAAAATTGAAAGAATGGAATAAGGCGCATTTCAAAAATATTTTTGAGGAAAGTGCCCGAGTTGAGGAAGAGCTGAGAAAACTCAATGAATTTGTAATTGCAAAAGGCATGGGGAAAGAGGAATTTGAGAAAGAGAAGACCCTTAAGGCTTCTTTGTCAGAAATTATGGCCAAGGAGGAATGTTTCTGGAGGCAGAAATCTAGGGAGGTTTGGCTTGAAGAAGGGGACAAGAACACTAAGTTCTTTCACAAAACGGTCATTAGCAACAGAAGTAAAAATAGGATTATGGAAGTAGAAAAGGATGATGGATCGGTAGCCCACTGGTGAGGAAATAAATCATGAAGCAGTCAGATACTTTTAGATAATTATGAATCAAGAAAGCCAAGATTTTATGCTTGATCGGGAGGAATTTCTAGATAGAATCCCCTCTATAATCACTGAGGTAGAAAACAGTGAATTATACAAACCTGTTGGCTTGGAAGAAATCAAAGCAGCCACCTTTCAAATGGGACTGGACAAAGCCCCAGAGCCTGACGAGTTCCCGGTTGCTTTCTATCACTTCTTTTGGGACATCTTGAAAGATGATTTACTTAGAGCAATAGAGGAATCTAGGAGGAAGTCAATAGTGTTGGGGGTAGTGAACCACTCCTTCATTACATTAGTTCCCAAGAAGAAGGAGGCCAAGAATATGAGCGATTATCGGCCGATTGCATTATGCAACACTCGAGCTACAAAATTATCACCAAAACAATAGCCAATAGACTCAAAAGGGTGATTTGAAGAGTGATCTCAGAAGAACAGAGCAGTTTTGCTCCTAGTAGATCCATTGCAGAAGGTATCATTGTGGCCCACGAAACAATTCACACGGCCAGAAAACTGAGGATGCCTAGTATGGTTATTAAGTTGGACATTCTGAAAGCTTATGACCTTGTGGATAGGCAGTTCCTTTTAAATGTTTTAAGTAGGTTTGGTTTTGAAAGGAAGTGGGTCGATTGGGTGGGATGTTGTATTGACACCCCTAAGTTTTCAATTTTGGTCAATGGTGTTGCTCAAGGTTTTTTCAATTCCTCAAGGGGCATTAGGCAAGGTGACCCTCTGTCGCCCTTTCTCTTCATTATTATGGCTGAAGCCCTTAGCAAAAACATTACTCAAGCCAGCTTGGATGGTAAGTGGAAGGGTTTAGAAGTCACACCGGGAGTGGAACCGGTCATGCACCAACAATTTGCAAACGATACAATCCTATTTGGGTTAGCCACAAGAGTGGAGGCTAGGGCCATTAAGAAGCTATTAGATGGCTACAACAGGGCATCAGGACAAAGAATTAACTGGAGGAAGTCAGAAGTGTTCTTCCTTAATGTGCAGCCTAGCCTCCAAAGGGACATATCCCGCACCCTAGGCCTAAGAGTGGCAAGCCTACCGAAAAGATTTCTTGGTATGCCCCTCTTTGCTGGCACCAACAAGAAGTGTTACTGGGAAAATCTTATTGAAAGTTGTAAGAAGAAAATGGAACTCTGGAAAGGGAAATGGCTCACCTCGGTTGGGAGATTATTGATGGTCAAAGTTGTGCTTTCTACTATACCAGTTTACTCAATGACCTGCATGAAGTTACCCACCTCTGTTGAGGATAGCCTCATTCAAATCATGCGCAGGTTCTTTTGGAATGGTCCAAATGACACTCAAAAATACCCCTTGATGTCATGGGACAAGATCTGCAAGCCTCGGGATGCTGGTGGTGCTGGGGTTAGGCAGCTCAACATAATGAATATGGCTATGGGAGCCAAACTGGTTTGTATGATGTTCAAGGGCAACCAAAAATGGGTAAGGATCTTGCGGAAGAAGTATTTGGACTCTGATGACCCTATGAGTATTATCACCATCCAAAACCCCCCAAAAGGTTCAGCGATCTGGAACTTTATTTGTGAAAGCAGGGAGGTCATTACTAAGCATACCTCATGGGATGTCCGAAATGGCCACAATGCCTCCTTTTGGGGGGATTCATGGGATGGCCATTCGAAGCTTTGCAATATCCCTAACTTGGAAGCCATTAGAAGGGAAACCATCAGAGTTTCGGGGAAGAAGGTCTGCAATTTTGGATATGTCTTCTCGGATAATGGCATTAGCAGATGGATGTGGAAATCGTTTAGTGGGATCAATGCCCCTCAAGATCAGCATGATGCACTAACTAATATTCTCAAAGAAAGGATTATTCCAGTCTCAGAACTAGAAGATGAACTCAGATGGTGTGCCTCTTTGGATGGGGAGTATAAAGTCAAGATTGGCTACCAAATTAAAGAGGTAGCGGAGATCAACTATCAATGGCCAAAAGATCTCCTTTGGGGGAAATATGTCCTCCCCAAAGCTGGGGTCTTCTCATGGCTGGCAATACAAAATGAAGTCCTCACTCAAGATCGACTGGAAAAGATTGGTATTAGGGGCCCTAGCAGATGTATCCTTTGCAAAGGAAATTTGGAGACAGTGGATCACCTTCTGCTTTCCTGCCCGTATGCAGAGTTTTGCGGGAAAGTCTTCACTTCAAAGCTAAATCTCCAGTCTCCCTTCCCTTTGCATCTATGTGATTGGTTCAGCCTATGGCCAAGCAGGATCATTAAAGGTGTTTTCAGCAGCATCTGGCAAGTTATCCCCTCTGTGGTATGCTGGGAGCTTCGGAAGGAGAGAAACCAGAGGGTATTTAAAGACCAGGCTATGCCCAGGGAAGTATTGGTCACAAAAATACAAACCTCAATTGTTGAGCTAGTCAATTCAGCAGCTAAAAGAAAGAAAATTTCAGGGAATGTCTTCACCAGCAGGGACAATGAGCTCCTTAAGAATTTCAACAGACTGATTATCCCTAAATTAGCAAGTCCCCAAGCATTGAAAAAGCTTACTGCATTCCGGAGGAGCACAACCTGGAACGTACCAGAAAGAGGGTGGGTTAAGATTAACTTCGATGGTGCATCGATGGGCAACCCAGGCCCAACAGGTATTGCTTGTGTTGTGCGTGATGACACCAGCAAGGTATTAGGCAAAAATTCAGAGTTTATAGGGGAGGCAACTATCAATGTGGCTGAATTTAGAGCGGCCTTAATTGGGCTGGAATTGGGGAAAAGGTTAGGCATGGAGCGGGTACACCTGGAAGGTGACTCTCTCATCACCATCAATGCCATCAAGACTAATTTGGCATCGAATTGGTTACATCGAAGGTGGTTGGAGCCCATTTCGAAATTAATAAACAGTTTAATTGATTTCAAAATAAGCCATATCTACCGCGAGGGGAATTACATAGCAAATGAAATCACGAAGAAGGCAGCCGTTGGAGATGTCATATGCAGTTGGAGAGTCTAGGAATCATGTGCTATCCTAGAGGCGTGGGGAGCATATTCCATGACATTTCTGGTTCCTACTCAGCATCGAACCAATTGTAGTCTTATCCACAATATGCTATAGGGAATATCTCGAGTATTTGGTCGCCTTCCCTTGTTTTGTCAACAAATCTGCAAAGTAAGCTTTGGATTGGTTGACGTGGACTGTGTTTGGGGAACTCATATATTGTAACTTCTCATTTTTCTAATATATGGGAACTGGCCCTATCCAGTGATTTATTGATCAAAAAAAAAAAATCTAGATTCTATAGAATAAAATAATTGATATAAAAATAAATTAATTTAAAATATTGAAACATAATAAGAAAGAAGACATATGAAATCTTCATGTAGAAAATTATCCAAATACATGTAACTAAAACCAAAATATATTGGGTTGATTGTTTGAGATCTTATCAACAATATCAAGACTCAAACTTGAATTTTAGTCTTTCAACCCACATACACAAGAAAATGGAAACGGATTCATAGTTGATTTTCCATGTATCTATGACTAAAAAAATACTTAATAAAATACAATATAAAATATGAAAATAATGTACTTAATAAAATATATGAAAATAAGATTGAGAGATGTAATGGAGTATCTAAAAATGCCAACAATGTTTTTAACGAATATCAAAAAGATTATGTATAGAAAATGTTATACTGATTATCCAAGAGAGTGGAGTAAAGAAATATCATGCAACTCTCTAACAAATACACTAAACTAATTACATCTAAAAATAACATCATGTAAAAGGGGAAATTTAAGGAAGTATCATCCAAAAATAATAATTTATAAATGGAAACTCAAAGAGAATGGAATTCAAGATATTCTAACATCATATTTTAACCATTAACTTGGATGTACGTCTAATAAACTAAAAAATACAAACCAATAGTAGGAATAGAATAACCTATCCAAAACAATCCTAAGACTTGGAAAATTTGAATCTTTTTCTTTTTAATTGAAGATTTTTTTGTTTTGTGGTTTTCTAGTGTTTCCGTTTTTTCTTCCCGTCTTTCTCTTTCTCTTATTTGTGTTTAGTTTTATTTGTTTGTGTAGAATATATATCCTTATTTGAATATATTTGGTTATTTGTTTTTTTTTTAGAATATATATATATATATATATACATTAGAATATATATCCTAATAATTTTATATATATCCTAATATTTGTATATATTTGTTTGTGTAGAATATCTATCCTAATATTTGTATTGGTTTATTTATTTGAGTTTTTGTTTTTTATTTTTTTTTAGAATACACACACACACATATATATATATTTGTGTGTGTGTGTGCATCGACACATAGATATATACTAATTTAAATTTTTGAGTTTTTGTTTATTTGTTTTTATATATTTGAGTTTATGTTTATTTATTATTTTTTGTTGAATATTTTTATGCCAATATTTAATCCTCAACTTTTTTCCTCTTTACTCTTTTTCTTATTTCATATTCTTTAACTGCTTCTTTCTCCTTATTATATATATATTTGTGTGTGTGCGCATCGACACATAGATATATACTAATTTAAATTTTTCAGTTTTTGTTTATTTGTTTTTATATATTTGAGTTTATGTTTATTTATTATTTTTGGTTGAATATTTTTATGCCAATATTTAGTCCTCAACTTTTTTCCTCTTTACTCTTTTTCTTATTTCATATTCTTTAATTGCTTATTTCTCCTTATTTTTTTTATTTTTGTTCTTTATATAGATATATTAGTACATTATTTTTATATTGTATTTCCTTATTTGGTGCTCTTTTTTATTTTTCTTTGTATCTTCCGTAAATCCCACATATATATGTGCATATATACATGTGTATGTGCATTTATGTCATTTCTTTTATTCTTATTTCTTTAATTTTCCTTTGTTCATTCTCTTGTTTAATCTCCTCTTCTTTTTTTACCAATTCTATGTCTTTTTTATTATTTCTTAGTTTGGTAGTGTATTGTCTTTTTTGTTTTCTTTCTTTTTGTTAGTCTCATTATATTGTAGTTTTTAGTTTAATATCTTTTAATTTTTAATTCTTAATTTTCTTGTCTCCTTTGGTTGTGTAGCCTTCTCTCCCCTCCCCCCTTCCTCCCTCCTCTTTCTATTTAGGTTGTTCCTAGTCTGCAACTAACACTCTTTCTCTGCTTGAGCTCTTTCATTCTGATGATGGATCATGGAGTGTGATCCGAAACGTTGATGCAAAAAACTCTCACACAATCTAATCTAGAAACAACAACATCAAATGATACAAATTGTGGAAACTCGATATCACTACTTAGAAAATTGTGGTAGCACACTCTCTTATTTAGTGATACCTCCTTTTCTCTTCTCTCACATGCCCCATTTTATCGTTTTTTTTCTACCCTCAAATATACCTTGAGCCAAACATTTACTCATCTTGAACTCTTATGGTGTTGTAAAAACATGGTTTCCAAAAAGGGTTGGTCAGCTAATTATGCCACATTCGTCGAGAGAGGCAGGTGTTGTATGGATATCAAGACATATAACCGACACAATTTATGGAATATCAAAGGGTTGGCCCGCTCGGCCGACCCTCCTAAAACAAAAACAAAAAAACATGCTTTCCTTTAGGGAATCATGCTATAGGTTAGCTCGGCTTTTTATTTTGGTCTCTCCCTCTCAATTTGACCCATAACCTCTTAGTTCCTATGCCCCTAATCATCTTTATTTTTTTACTTTTCTTGTTTATGATTTTCAGCATGTTATTGGATATGATTTAGAATATACATTTTTATGTTTATATTTGATAATATATTATATTATGTTTTATTTATTCACTTTAATATCATCTAAGGTTAGATGAGGAGTTTAATTAGGGTATCTATCAACATCATAATAAGGTAAATTTATAATGGTTTAATTTAACATGTAATATTAAACAAATTTTTAACTATGGTTCACACACAAAGTTAAATAAAAAATCGTGATTATATATTCCCACCTCTAGTGTAAATTAGAATGGTACTAGAGGGTCTTAGAAGTTGGTTCTTATGGGGATGTGACAAATATCCCATTAGGAGAAAAAAATTGTCCCAACTAATATTAAGATGTATGGGAGATGTAGGGAATGTGGCACTTGAATATGCTCATATATGTGGGTCTATAATAGAGATGATTCTTAAATATTCATATAAACCTCATCCACAATCATAAAAAGATAATCATACAGAGGCATGTTCTTGCTTTTCATTCCACCAAATTTTCTAATAATATTTTCAAGATTGGGTATGGAAATGGGCCAACAATCAGGATGTTATAGATCCATATGTTAATAGAAAATATGGAAATAATCCATTAAAATTGAATGCATTAAAAGTGGTATAGGTGTTTTACAACTTCATTAGTATTGGAATAGATAATTGGGTTAAGAGAGTGTCCAATTTGTAGTTATATAAAATAAAAATATATATTTCTTTCCAATTATCCATGTATTGCTCAAGTTTTTGTATCTCCTCTTTCTTGATCTTCACTCTATGACCAAGTTCAAAGATAAAATTCGTAGGTGAATTTTATTGATATAAAATCGAAGAGACTCAATTTCAAAGAACCCAATTAAGTAGCTTGTTCCAACATAAATTATGGGAACCCAAAGAAATTTTAATGACTATCTTGTAAAAAAGGGAAAATAGACTCAAAATTTCTACTAGCTTGGAAGATATTATGGGTTTCAAGCTTAAAATTTCTATTATTTTTTTAAAAATATTAAATAAATAACATGATTGAGGAAAATCCTAGCATATCGTGAAAACTTTGATTAAATGAAACAAGGGCTATTAGTGGGTATACCCTTCTTTTTTTGCACCATTCAAAATTAAAAATTGCTAATTGTATCTTGTTGTTTACCCTTCTTTTTATTTATTTGAAATATTAACTAGATTTCTTTTTCAATTTGTAGACTTTTCTCTCATTGAAAATGGGAATGTGGATTATATCTCGAGTAGCTAGAACTAGATGCTTGGGTTTTTTCTTACTCATTATGGACATGTATATTGCATATTATCAGAATTTGGTATCAAACATAAGTGTTAATTTGTTAAATTCGATGGGAATGCATAAATGAAGAAAATCACCAATAAATTTGAAGTTTCCTCTACTTTGGATCAACAATGTCAACATTGTAGTCCTTATCTATTCATGAATTTTGATTTGAAACTTCCATGCAACATAAATATTTAAATAAATTCATATATCCTCTAGGTAAGCAATCAATTGTATTGTCTTTGTTCATCCCAGGTGGCAACTTCTCCTCTCCTCTCCTACCAACCCTCAATTAATAATGGACAACTCAATATTCTACAAGAATAAAAATGTTTAATGTACAGCCTCAATGTGTGAACAAAATGGTGTATGGAATTTTGATACGAGAAATTGAGCAATGGGAAAGGTAAATATGATAGGTAAAGGGAACAAAATCACTTGAAAAAAATGTGCTAAGTAATGGGAAGAGAATTCCTCAAAAAAAAATGGCGGGGAACAAGAAATGTCAGATTAAAATCAAGCATAAGGTAAGGAACAAAACAGTCACTTAGGTATGCATCTCAATATTTGAACCTTATCTTTTTTCTATATAACCAAAGCTTTTGAACAAAATATTTCTAAGAAGTTGAATCTTTAGACCATTCCTCTCACTTAATAAAAATGAAAATAAAAAATAAAAATAACAAAACAAAGAAATAGTATGGCTCGTGTCAACCTTGGGCTTTAACCTCTTTAACTCGCTCCAAGTAGTAAACCCAGAACCCCTTCTATCCCCTGCACAAAATATAACTCCCCCTAATTTCAAAATTGGATTATAACAGAAGCTCCTCTTGAAAATCAAATAACCAATAAAATCCTAAGTCAGTGTGGAGCGCGAAGTAAAATAAAAACCACACCCTCATCAACAAGCCTCTTCCTTGTTACTATAGATGAAATCTACTTTCTAGCATTGTAAATAATTAAGGTTCTATACAGGATTAGAGTTTTATTTTATCTCCGAAGGAGGTACTTGAATCTAAGGCTATCTTTTTGGGTGGGTGATGAAACATTAGCACCTACTTGGCTAAATTAAGTTTCCAACCTCATCTACTCTGTATCAAAACGAGGAAAATTGATATATGCGCCCCAATATTAGGGCACCTGAAATAGCAGAGTTAATCGCATTGTTAAAATTTTAACCCCCATTTGCAAATTTCCACATTAGCATCGCCTGAATATCTAAATTTGGTGGTCTATAACAGCTCTCTCATTACTCAAGCCAACTGTAGAAGGTGGCTTTGAAAGCATAAAAAAACATATAATCAGCTCTTGGTTTTTTGTTTTGGTTTCAAAAAGGAACAAGTGGCATTGTTAGCAGATAATTCTAGTTTGAAATTCCTCAATCCCTTGACTAAACAAAATTTTATCCCCTCGAAGGTTATTTCTGCCATTTTTTTTTATTTTTTTAAGTTCTGCTTGTTAAAAATAGTAGCTCGAAAGGTGTTCTCCAGCCTGGAACAGTGTCACCTAGGCTCGAGCAGTTGTGGAGAAGATCTCTCCACTTTCCTGTTTTTTTTTTACCTTATCTACAACACACTTGCCAATTTGGAGATTTCCTTTTAGCAATAGCTCTGATTTGTTTCTAAGTTAATCTCTACTCCACCGACGGTGAATAAGAGGTTATAAAAAGGAGATCGATGTGAGTGTTGGAGATATACAGATAAATTTTTTTTTGTAGGAATGACACAAGAGAAAGGGAGATTGGGGTGAACATAAGGAGGAGTTGAAATATTATCCAAGATTTTAGTATTGTTGTGGATGCCAATTTTTGGTAGTCATTGTAAATTTCTTCATTTCTGTAGTAATAAAATATCTCTCGTTGAATGTTGGTTTTTCCCTAGAGTTAGGCATTTTCCTAGGTAAATCATTGTGTCAAAGTGTGATTGGTTTTCTCTAATTTATGTTGTGTTTAGTATATCGTGAATGGTGTTGTGCATGCTTTAATTCTTTGTTTCAGTCATTTGATTTTTGTTATACGAATCTCTGAGTTTAAACAATAGTGAATTTATTGTTGGGTTTCACAACACCAATAAGGGAGACGTATTTTTCACATGGTATCAAAGCAAGATTCTGAAAGAGAAAACTAGGGCTTAATCACACAGGTGCAAGTTTCGATTTTCTTTTGTGTTCAGGGAGGTTTAAGTTCAAGGGTTTCAGCAATGGCAGCAACTGGATTAAGAGATTCAGACAAACTCGAGGGGGCTTCAAAATTTGGTGTGTGGAAAGCAAGAATTCTTCTGTTACTAGAGGAGAATAGTCTGAAGGAATATGCAACCACTATCTTTTTTTGTTCCAACAAATGCTACGCTACTGGTGACCTACCGGAAAAAAGATGCCAAAGCTAGACGCATCGTTATGGATGAGGTCAAGGATCACCTTGTTCCTCATATTGCAAATTTAGAAACCTACAAAAATATGTATGATGCCATACTCAACCTATACCAGAGTTCAAATTTGAACAGGCAACTGATTCTCAAGGATAAGTTGAGAAACACCAGAATGAAGAAAGGGGAGAGTGTTGTGGACTACCTTACCAGGATCAGAACATTAAAAGATGAGATGATAACTATCGGGGTAGCAATACCAGATGATGAGGTTGTTAGGATTGCATTGGAAGGATTCACAAAAGAATGGGACATCTTTGTCAAAGTTGTATCCGGACAACAAGATATTCCTCATTGGGATCATTTGTGGACTGATTTCATTCAGGAAGAGTTACAAATGAGTTATGTTAATGGACGCAGTAGTAGTGGTCGTAAGGGTGAGGTAAAAGAGAATGTTGCTCTTGCCAGCAAAGGCAAAGCTAAGAAAGGCTCAAGCAGTGAGTCTACCTCCAAAGAGGACAAGAAGAAAAAGAAAGACTTGAGAAAAATTAAATGTTATGGTTGTGATCAGCTAGGACATTATGTCAGACAATATCTGAATCGGAAGAAAGGAGACAACAAGAAGAAGCAGACAACAGCTTCAGCAGATGTTGATGAGCTATCCTCTAGACTAGAAAGTGAGTTTTCTCTTATAACCTGCTTATCTAGCTCGAGCACTACAGGTGTCGTGTATATTGATAGTGGCGTGTCATGCCATATGACAGGAGTTAGAGAACACTTCTCCAACTACAAAGTAGAAGAGATAGGCTTCGAGATAAAAATGGGAAACATGCCCACATGCACTCCAGTTGGGAGAGTGATTGTTTCATTTCAGAGGGAGTCAAGCAGTGATATTAAGATCAAAGATGTATTGCATGTGCCAAGGATGTGTATGAATCTGATTTCAGTATTTTCTCTTGAAGACAACGGGTACAACATACTCTTTCAGAGACAAAAGGTGTATTTAAAACACAAAGATTGGAAGAAGGCAAAGCAATTTGGGGTTAGGAGTGACAATTTATACACGTTGCAATTTGAAATTCCAAAGGAACTAGTGAGCAGTGATAGCAGTAGGGAAATAGGAGAGCTACTACATAGACGGATGGGACATATACACCATGGGGCATTGAAATTGCTCAGAGAAACTATGATAGGAATTCGAGAGTTGAGTGTAGAGCATGGTGATGCGTGTAAAGGATGTGCGCTTGGGAAATTTTCAAAGGCAACCTTTCCTAGAAGTGATGGTAGAAGCACATGTGTTCTTGATTTGATACATTCTGATATTTGTGGCCCCATGTCCACTCAGTCTTTGAGGGGTTATGAGTATTATGTGACCTTCATTGATGATTTCTCTAGGAAGACCTGGATATATTTCTTGAAGGCCAAAGATGAGGTCTTCAATCACTTCCAAGAATTCAAAGCTCTTGTGGAGAATATGACAGGCCGGAAGATCAAGGTTCTTCGGACAGACAACGGGGGTGAGTATAAAAGCAAAGCCTTCCAAGAGTTTTGCACCAGAGAAGGAATTAAGAGAGAGTGGACTGTTCCATACAACCCACAACAAAATGGGGTTGTTGAGCGTAAGAATGGGGCAATTATTGAAGCAGCCAGGGCCATGTTGTTTAATCAAGATTTGCCTAAGTATCTTTGGGCAGAAGCTTGCAGCATAACAGTCTATATTCAAAATAGAGTACCTCATAAGATTTTGGGGAAAATGACACCAAAAGAAGCCTTTACAGGGAAGAAGCCTAAGGTCGGGCATTTTAGGATCTTTGGTAGTATAGCATATTGCCATGTACCATCAGAGAAACGAACCAAGTTAGATTCGATTGCAAAGAAAGGTTTCTTTGTTGGATATAGTGAAACCTCCAAGGCATATAGGATCTTTATTCCAGGGATGAGGAGGATCATAGTGAGACGAGATGTGGAGTCTCTGGAGGAGAAAGCCTTCAAAAAATCTCAGGATTTGCTAGCAGTTGAGCAGAGTCAATAGATTGAAGCTCCAAAAGTGGATCAGGAGTCTCAAGTATAGGGCACTATGACAGGAAAAAATGCAGATATAGGTACCTTGGGTGAGTTGAGTCCACAGGTTCAGGAGCAACAAAATAAGGAACAACAAGTTCCATCTATTGGTGTATCTCCTACTGGCGGGAGAAGGACTAGCCGAGTGAAAACTTAGATTGTGCGAGACACTCAAGAGTTTATGGGAGATCCTAGAACAAGTGGCAAGGAGAGCAGATCACCAGCTAAATATTCAGATTATGTGGCATTAATAAGCGAGCTCATTGATAGTGAGCCTTCTAGTTATCAGGATGATGCAGAGCAACAGGTTTGGTAAGATTCTATGGTGGAGGAGTACAACTCCATCATGAAGAACGATGTCTAGGAGGTAGTGCCAAGTCCTATAGATAAGGTAGTGGTCGGTTCTCGCTGAATCTATAAGATCAAGCATGCTGCAGATGGTAGCATAGATAAATAAAAAGCCAGGTTTGTGGCCGAGGGGTTCTCTCAGAAGGAGGGAATTGATTATGACGAGACATTCGCTCCAGTGGCCAAATATACTTCCATTCGAGTTGTGATCTCATTAGCAGCACAAATGGGATGGCAAATCCATCAGATGGATGTCAAGATGACTTTCCTAAACAAAATCATAGAGGAGGAGGTGTACATCGAACAACCAGAAGGTTTTGTGGCACGTGGGAGTGACTCTCATGTTTGCAGGTTAAAGAAAGAACTATATGGACTTAAGCAGGCACCCATAGCATTGTATGAGCGCATAGATAGCTACTTGCAAAGCATGGGATTCGTGAAGAGTGAGGCGGACTCCAACCTTTACTATCTCATGGTGGGAGGTGAACCACTTATTCTAGTTTTGTATGTGGATGATTTATTTATGACTGGTTCACCGAGGCTTATAGAGGACTGCAAGAGGGACCTAGCAGCAGAGTTCGAGATGAAGGATTTGGGGTTGATGCACTATTTTTTGGGACTAGCGGTGTGGCAGACATAGGGAGATATTTTCCTTGGTCAAGGGAAATATACTATGGAAATCTTGAAGCGATGCAGAATGCTAGACTGTAGACCCATGTCTACACCAATGGTTACAAATTGGCGGAAGATAAATGCATCAACGCAGGAGGTAGTAGACCCCACCTTGTATAGACAATTTATTGGGTCATTGATGTATCTAGTCAATACAAGACCAAACATTTGCTTTACAGTCAACTCTATTAGTCAGTTCATGGTAGAACCAAAGAGAGTACATTGGATAGCAACAAAGCATGTGTTGAGGTATCTACGTGGTACAGTTGAGTATGGGTTGAGATATACTCGGGGTGATGGTGTTAGGTTGATTGGCTACACTGATGCAGATTGGGCAGGTAATGCAGTGGACAAGAAAAACACTTCAGGGTGTTGTTTCAGCATGGGATCAGGGGTTGTCTCTTGGTACAGTAGGAAAGAGAAGTCTGTTGTATTAAGCTCTACGAAAGCAGAGTACATGGCAGCGATCATGACAACATGTGAGGCCATATGGCTTCAGAAGCTGTTAGTGGCATTGTTTGGTCAAGAGCTAGAATCGACCATCATTCACTGTGATAATCAGAGTTGCATAAAACTCTCTGAGAATCTTGTGTTTCATGATAGGTCGAATCATATTGACATTAGATCACTTTATTAGGGATTGTGTATAGCGTGGATTAGTTTGACTACAGTATATATCTATAGATGAGCAGATTGCAAACATCTTAACGAAGGCCTTGATGAAAAACAAGTGTGTCTTCTTCAGGGACAAGTTAGGTGTTGTAGAGAACAACTTCCTCGCTAAGAGAGAGTGTTAAAAATAGTAACTCGAAAGGTGTTCTCCAGCCTGGAACTGTGTCACCCAGGCTAGAGCAGTTGTGCAGAAGATCTCTCCACTTTCGTGTTTTTTTTTTTAAGTTTATCTACAATGCACTTGCCAATTTGGAGATTTCCTTTTAGCAACAGCTCTGATTTGTTTCTAAGTTAATCTCTACTCCACCGTAGGTGAATAGAAGGTTATAGAAAGAAGATCGATGTGAGTGCTGGAGATATACAGATAAAGTTTTTTTTGCAAGAATGACATAACAGAAAGGGAGATTGGGGTGAACAGAAGGAGGAGTTGAAACATTATCCAAGATTGCAGTATTGTTGTGGATGCTAAGTTCTGGTAGTTATTGTAATTTTTTTTTTTTTTGTAGTAATAAAATCTCTTTCGTTGAATGCTGATTTTTTCCAGAGTTAGGGGTTTTCCAAGGTAAATCATTGTGTCAAAGTGTGATTGGTTTTCTCTAATTTCTGTTGTGTTTAGTATTTCGTGAATGGTATTGTGCATGTTTTAATTCTTTGTTTTATTCATTTGATTTCTGTTATACGAATCTCTGAGTTTAAACAATAGTGAATTTATTGCTGGGTTTCACAACACCAATAAGAGAGACGTATTTTTCACACTGCTCAAAACAAAACTAGGTGCAAGATCAAGCGCATATCAACAAAAAGGTCTTTTAAGCATCCCTTGATCATTTTCGTTACCATAAGTCTAAGTCTTCATTTTTCACAGCTAAATGATACATACAATTATTACGTATCTGCGAACAAATCATATACTAAGATCCTGTACCATAGCAAATATCTGGATATTTGATTCCAACAGAACTTAACCTTTCAGAATACTAGAATTCCAGTTCATAAACCTAAATTTCTGCTTCTCTTCTAGAAAAGAGCCTTCACTTCTCTCAAAAATGGAACCTAACTTTCTATCATTCTTCTAGAGAAGACACATCATCACATTCTAAAATGGAATAAGCCAAAGTGAAATGGCTCATCTTAATTTAACATCAAACTCAAAATCTCTAAAAGCAATCTTTACTCGCACTCGAAAGCCACAAAGCTGGCATCTCATTTCTTCCTTCTCCAAGTGGGTAGCGCTCTCCGTGGCAGTCGTTGAAGAATTCATTGCCTCTCACTTTGCCCCATCTAAGACCGGTCTCCTTTCCAACTCTCCTTGACGAATTAGTGACCACTAGAACTTCCAAGTGTGCAGTAGCTTAATCCACCCTCCGCAGCCTCTCCAAAAACGGTTGACAGAGTGATTGGGAAGGAGAGGCAGAAATAACACCTCAACTAGGTGCTCTGGTATCATTCAACATCCTCCTTTCTCTCTCTGTCTCTGTTCTCCCGCGCTGCTTCCATCTTTGATGAAAAAATCGCAGACGATATCTGCATAAAAGATGTGAACTCGCAGTGTATAGGTTTTTCGCACTTCACAGATACATTGGTGTTGTTGGTATCACGTTACTTCTGGCATAACAACTACCAAAAAGCAATTATCGAAAGCACACTGCTCAATGAAAGATGAGTATCATGGAAATATTACTGTGATAGATTGAGTCTGGAACACTCATCAGTTATGGCGTAGAAACCTCACACATGACAATGGTCAATTCTAATTAATGTGAACTGAAACTAGCAAAAAAATGATGACAATTGCTTTTCGATCGTAACAAAACAATAAACGCAGCCCGCAAACAATGAACTTGGCCCCCGTACGAAACTTAAAACGAAGCAAGGTGGCGGCAAGACCGATGGTTGAGCTCTCAACGCGTCACCAGGCCGGTGAAAGGTCAGATTCCCTAAGTCTACTCTGGCATGATGCATGCATCAGTATTACGTGGCACTATAGTGGTGAAATTTCCATTTTCCAGAACTCCAAGAATAAATTAGATTGGAGATAGGTAAAACTTTCTAAGCGGGACCCACTCCCCTCCTTTTGGGTGGGACTTATCTAACTAAAAAAAACAAAAAAAAATGTCAGATTAAGTGGGTCTCAAGGACCAACCACCTAAGAAGTCAATGTTTATATTGTGATAGTTAAGCTAGCATTTTTAAAAAATTACATATACAAAACAGAGATGGGATTGACGTTGAAAATTAGGATAAATCTTTATAATGAAAGTATGTAGATAATTTATTTTAATTTTCAAAATTTGGTATCAAAGTTAAGCTGGCTTGATTAGAGATGGGGACACCTTTCTTGGTGTGTTTGATTGGTTTTATTGTTGCAGTGAGAGTGTGTTATGCTTTCTTGCAATTTTAGATTCAGTGTGATAAGAGATCATGGCTAGCTCATCTCAGTTGGACATTGAAAAATTCAATGGTACTAGGTATGAGCTTTGGAAGTTAAGATGGAGGATCTCTTTGAAGAAATAGATCAATGGATTGTTGTTAGTAAAGAGAAGAAACTAGATAGTATGTCAGATGAAGATTGGACTAAACTAGACAAAAAGGCTCGTGACACTATTTGTTTGTTTTTATCTAACTTTATTCTATTAAATGTGTCTAATGAGATAATGAGACTACTGCATATAAATTGTGGAATAGAATAGGAGAGATATAACAAACTAAGAGTCTCATTAATAAATTATTTCTGAAAAAAGAATTTATATTCTCTTAAAACGAATAATGGAGGATCTATTGCAAAACACTTGAATTCATTTAATCTAAACCTAAGTTAGCTACAATCAATTAATGTAAAGATAGATGAGGAGGATATATGTATTTTATTATTATGTTCACTACTTGAATCTTGGTATAATCTTATTATTGCAATCAATGGTTCTTTTTCATATGATTTAAATTTGGATGCCCTTGTTGCAACTCTACTTTCAAGGGAAATGACGAGAAGGACTTCAAAGGGGTCTAAAGATGCATTGCCTGCATGAGTCATATCTAAGGAGAAAGGTAAGGACAAGAAGAAAGATGAAAATGGCAAGTCTCAGGATCGTTTTAAGTTCAAGGGAAGGTAAATTTGGTAAACGAGGGCATCTCAAAGAGGAATGCAATCTAATAAAAAAAATAATGATGATTCCTCTATAGATAAATCCTCTGATGATGAAGCTACAAAATGCTTTTATTATTTTTGCTAATAATACTTATGATGACTCTTGGTTAATATATTCAGATGCATCCTACCACATGACTCCTCACAAGGAATAATTTTTAGGATATTCAGCTTATGATGGTGGAATTTTTTTCCTTTGGATAATAGCACATGGAAAATTGTAGGATGAGGGGAGGTTAAATTGATCTTCAATGATGGAAGGGTTAAAACCTTTCAATATGTACTGTGCATCCATGGATTAGCTAGAAATTTAATTTATGTACATCTAGAATGAATGATTCAAGAGTACATGTTACTTTTGAAAAGAGTGGTTGCAAGTTAAGTAGAGGATTTTAGCTAAGGGTAATAGGTGTGTTACCCTGTTTAGATTTGATGATTCTACTTTCTATAACTCTGTTAATGTACCTAATAACTCTCTATCATGTAATTTATGGCACCACAAGAAGGGTTGAATATTGGCGAAATGGATCTCAAAACTCTCATAAATAAAAAGATTGTTGATGGTTTGTCACTATATTTTATGACTACAACTCAAAGAATTAGTCACAATTTAAAATTAATTTTGATTCTATAGTTCCAAGGTAAGAATTAATAGAATTTTGGATCAATATGTTGATTGTTAATTCTATTTGTGTTTGATATTTGATGGTTGTATTTGGTATTGTTTCTATAAATAAAACGTTAAAATAGTGTAAAATATGTCATATTTAAACGTATCATATAGACATGCAAATCTTTAAGCATAAGAGCTAAGAAGGAAAGCTTGTCTCATTAATTTAGAGGATGCTCTATATTGTTGTACCTCAATTCAAATTTTTAGTGGGCTCAATTCATCTTTCTAAAATTTCTTTCATCTTTAATGAAATTCTACCAAGGTATTTTCAAGTCACGTGAAGAATTTTGATATTGGTTTTCTTAACTATGTGTGGCTATAAATAAATTTGAAATTGTTGACTCAGGTAATGTTTTGTTTGAGAATTTCACCTAGAAGTTACAAAAAAATGGCATATATTTCAAGGCATAAATTAAAGAGATGGCTTAGCAAATAGATATAATTTTGTGTGTAACTCTAGCTCTTTAATATGCAACAAGGAAGCACAAAGAAGATAATGCACATGATAAATTTTATTATATATCTAATCACTAAGATTAAGTGTTTTGAATAAATTTTCAACATTGGAAATTAACTTAACTATGAGGAGTACATTAAATATTCATTTTAGTTGTTTAATAGTAATATATCAACAAACCAATTAATAAATATTGAGATCCTTTGTACCTCCTCTTCCTAGGCATAAATTAAAAACATTGTGACAAAATTATATATTGAGTATATCCATGTTTGAGATGTGATATTTTTATACAATTTTCTTCTTTATGTTCATTTAATAGACATTCAAATGTGGTCTTATATTTTTTAAGTGTGGGAGTTTGTTTTATTTATTGATTTTAGTGACAAGTGGTCAGGAATAGGCATATTACGCCTTTTTCGTAATCATAATTGTTGTAGCTTTAAATTAATATAAATAGAGATTTGAGTAACATCTAGATGGACCAAAAATTGTGATCCTAAATAATGATTCAAAAAACTCTTACACATGATAATCTAAAAAAAAATCATATAAAATATTATTGAGTGTGTAAATTTCATGTCTTTAATGTCTAGAAGAAGAAAAGTTGTTTTAACATAAAATATCTATGCCATACATAGGTAGATTCTTTGCTATCATATACCAAAGCATCAAGATATTTTTTCATCTTATGAAGATTATTTTTTCATGCCTTTATTTCAATTGCTTAACTCAAACTAACTTCACATTGTCTTTAATATGTACCTTAAAAATAAGAGTGAGAATTTCTTTATGATATAATTTTAATAACTTTCTATTCCAATGTGTAGGAACAAAAAAGAAAATAAAATAAATCATTCCAAGCTTGTTTGAAGAAGCAAAGGAAATTGACGATTGCATTCCAAATATAATTATAGTTGTTACAAGACAATCCTTCAATTGATTATAAACAAATATGTAATAAAAGAATATTCCACATGTCATAAAGGATATTGTATTCATTTCAAAGTTGTATTTCTAAATTGTAAATCAAATAGAACCTTCAAACATATGTTTCTCATCACTATTAATCTAATCTACAAAATAAAAGTAAACCTTCAAAGTTATTCTATGGCCAAAAACATAAAAATCTAATGCATCATACTTTAAATATTATTTTATATTATATAAAATAGAAAATAAAAATAGTGTATCTTATATGCACAAATTGAATTGTAATCTCTAAAATAGTAGCTTGTCAAATTTTTCTATTAACATGACCAAGGGGACCTCATTCTAGTATAAGTATTAGTTTATTTACAATTAGTAGGTATATTTAGATTATAGGCTATATTTTGTAGCATTTTCCACTTAAAATTTTATCTCACATAAAACTTGAAACATTCCTTGTCTCATTCCTAAAAAAAAAGTTTAACTTGCTACCAATTATATTTTTATTTATAAGGCTGCAAAAATCTTATCTTTGTGACTATTTTCCCTAGAGAATTATTATGTTATTATTGAATGGATATCGACTACTATTGATGTTATAAATACAACAATTGCCAAAGCTATTTTCACATAGAGTGATAGTAGAGATCAAACCATTTTCATATGTTAGACTTATTAGTTTCTTCTCCATAAATCTTATACATTTTACATGTTTATTCATAGTTTTCTACCATTATAATGGGTCTTTTACTTTAAAGATTTCACAAGGTAAGGGATTGGTGTGACACAAAATGATTAATGTTTTAGAATATTGTGTTGAATACATGAAAAATAACTTGTTTTTTGTTGAAATTTCATGACCATCTTATGGCCCATTAATTATAATCAGTCTAAGAGATTTTACTTAGTTCATCATGCATGATTTTATGCCTCTAATTGTTACAATAGTCCCCTGGTCCTTAGTCAATTACCCTAAATTGAGAAATCCAAAAAAATGGCTTAGTATGAGGGTTATCCAAGATTCTTATCTTGTAGAGGTCCCAAATGGGTCTCTCCAATTCAAATTTGATGAAATTTGGGAAAAAATAGATAAGTTGTGTGCTTATAGGTTTTGCGACTCCTACCAAATTTTAAGGGGATTTTCTAATAAACCAATCCAATATTTTCAACTAGTTCAATTGTTACAATTTGGTATCCAGTCACTTCCATGCACGAACCAAATTTTAACTAACTTTTTGTAAAGAATAAAAAAGAAGCCTCTAAGAAGCACACTGGAAAGAAACATGTCTAGGAATGAGGAATGAAGAAAAGGTAGAGGGACTAAAGACATAACCCAATTCCTCATAGACCTGGTGGAGGTTATTTTTTTTCCTAAATCCAAAATGGGTTAAAGGGAAAACTATTTCAAACTAATGTATATGAGCATAATGAAATTTTTGGGTGGGTTTAAGGTAGTTATTAATGATAAGAAGAGCCTATATGGTATGTTTGTTGTTGCTGAGTGTCTTGGAGTGAGTTTTACACAGTCAATGGAGATATGAAGCCCTGTGATGAATGATTTCACACAAAAAGTTATAACAACAAGAATTTAAGTGAATGCAAATGCAAAATCGCTTGAGGTATTTTCATTTTAATGATAGTTCATTTCAAGGATTGTATGGTTGAGTAGTTCTAGTGTGTTTTGAGGTCCAAAAATTATAACAACATTGTTGGTAATGAATGGAGCTCTCATATTTAAAGTTGCAACAACTAGAATCTTGATATTGCTACCTTTCAACATTTATGCTTAATCATATTTGCTTGATATATGCCATTTGTTTCAATTTATTATTTGGATTCAATTGGTAAACTTAAAAAAATAAGAGGTAGATATTACAACCCCATGATGGATTTTAATGCAATTTTGATGTGATTTTAGAGAATAACAACACCCATGCTTCATTCATTATTACAAACCCGTTTATTTTTCAAGCACCCATTCTTGGGTCACGATTTGCAATAGATTTAATAGGGGTTTTCTACATTCCCTTATTAGAGTCATCAATGAAAAAGCATGGTGGGATTTCTTGAGAGTATTTTTCACATTTTCATACCAAATTTTCATGCAGATATGTAAATTTTGGTAGGCCATGACTAGGGTTTTTCTCCATGTCGTGCCATCTCTCTCTCCTATGCCTTTTTGAGCAATTAAAGACAATTGGATTTTTAGTGTAAAGGGTTCTTCCCTTGATTTTTTGGAAAACTTTAAATGGGCACCATGTCTCTATGTTAATTATAACTTATCAAGTCTTACCTTTTGTCACTTCTTGTACTCTATGTAGACTTTTACCTCTATGTATGGATGAATGCTTTCATTTTCTTAGAACTTGTATTTTTCTAACATATTTGTAGAAGCTAACTATGGATTGACTATGTATATTTTGATGTATGTCAAATCTTAACCTCCATACAAGTCTCCATGAGTTAATATAACAAAGAGTTGTGTAACTTTATTTTGGAAATTTTATTAACTCATTATGTTATAGTGAGAAGGAAGAAACATATTTCTATCTAGGTGTATCACCACCCTTTCAATTTCCTACATTTCTCTCTTACCTTTTCCATTTGCAAGTTGGTAGACTAGGTTAGTTTATAGTTATTCAATGTTGGGTTGGACCAACATTCATGTATCTAGGTTAGAAGTTTGATCTCATATACAAGGTCCCACACCTTGATACCAATCCCATGTTTCACTAAAATGTTAAATAGTAGGTTCAACAAGGTGCAATTTCAAGCGAAAATAGTTTTTGGCATACCTAGTGGGACTACTCAACTTTGAGTTAAGATTAGTTTTTGAAAGAATGGTGTTGTTCTCAGCATATTCATCATTAAAGAGTCATTCTACAAAGTACCTAGCAATTTTGCAAGAAAATTCAACAAACTCAATCATCTAGCTCTAGATCACCTACATGCCAAAAATTCATACTAGAGCTTCTTGTAGAGGTGATTTTTGTTCACTATATTATCCTTTTCTACTTCAAGAAGAAGAAATAGAAATTCATTATCCCCTCCATGAGGAACTAAGGATTCTACAACATCATCCCTTAGAGTGTGGCCTACACCTCCTTTTAGTAGACCAACATAGCCAAGAACACCTACTATCTTGATAAATAGAACTCCATGTCCCTAGAAATCAATGAAGCAAATGACCAATTTTAAAATTTATGAGTGTTTGAGCCTTTCCAAGAAATAAATGACCCTTTTTATTATTGTTTTAAGTGGGATACCTAATATAAAGAAGATACTTTTATCATATTTAATATTCAATATTTAGTTATTAAATTGTGAAAAAAAACTATAGACCTTACAACAATATTGTAAAGGAAAAATTGTATGTGTTATGCTTTTTAGTTTTATATTTTTTTAATAATGGTGAATTAAGTATTTTCATGCAAATTTTTCATTTATTTTTAAGTCTTGACTTTGTTGGTATGACTTAATATATTTATATATTGGTAAGTGGTATAGTCTTGTTTTAATCAAGCAACACAAAAAAATAAGGTAATCTACTAGAGCTCTAAATATCAATTCAAAATTAGACATAAAGCGTGACAAAAGAGTTAACATTAAAGTAAATAGAGAATGGATAGGCTGAGTAAAATATAGGATTAGAAGAAACACCAAAATCTAAAAGAAAGATCTATCAATGAAGAAGAAAGACAAAAGGATAATTTAGATCTAAAAATAAAATAAAATAAAAAGTAGGCTACTAAAAAATGCATATAAACAAGAACAATTAATCTAGAATAAAGAGTAGATGGAATAGATTAAATCAATTCCTAAACATTTAGATAATTGTACAATTATGTTTTAAATATAAAGCAAATTGGATGATAGATCAATTACCTCTATGATTGATGAATGAATGCCAAATGATGAAGACTCAAAAAATAATGTGCTTTGAGATCTAGAAAGCTCTACAATAATCACCAATATGGATTAGAATCAAAATATTCTTCTCTACAATATTTTAAATTGATTTTACTAGAATGAATCGAATTTATGATTGTTAACTAAATCCTTTGCTAGGAACTTAACCTTTGTTGTGATTCATTAAAAAATAAGTATCTTAATATTTTAGAAAAATATTAATATATAAGTTTTAAAATAATTTTTTTAGTAGTTGAGAGTTACCATTATTATTGCTTAATTATAACAAGTTCAAAATATTCATTATTACTACCATAACAAGAATTAGTAAATAATAATTATTAAAACATCATTTTAACTTCTTGTTTATTAATCCATCTCTTATTTAAAAATAATAATAAATAATTTAAGAGGCTACAAAACTTCTCAATAGTTAAAGAATTTTCAAACTTGAACTTCAAAACAAAATTGTATATGACCATGGTACAAACTAAACCGATATATATATTATTATTACAAAGCAAATTTTTCTTTGAAGAAAAAATCTTTTATTTTAAAAATAAATAAATCATTTTCACTTTTTTATAAAAAAATAATTATGTACACTAATTCTATTATGTAAATTTCTTCTCAAAAATATTATAGAGATCTTATGAAATGTAATCTAAACTCTATGAAATGACACCTTATATCTTTAGAAAATAAAAATTACAACAATCTCAAAAAAACCTCAATTTATAAATGATGTATCCACATTTTTCTACTTTTCACCTTTCTTTCACCTCTACCTGAACCCCTTATTGATATAACCTATCAACAATTGTATGAAACACACGCAATCTTTTCCCCTCTTCACCTCCGTTCACCTTTATCCGAAACCCTTTCCTTATTATTCCTTTCTTACTCAAAACACCTTCTACATTCTCAAAATATGAACCGTAAGTCTGCTCATCATTTGCTACCATTGTTATTATCCATTCTCCTTCACGCAGCTTAAGCCAGGGAAGTGATTTATTTATGTCTTCTGCCGAAGTAGAACTATTAACCACAATAACTCCAATAACTGTTGTACTCAATCGTAAAAACATGGGAGAAGTTTCGTAAGTACCAATTTCAATCACTCCGATATTAGCCATCCAAAACAGATCTTCATTTAAACTTGACTCTGCTCCATCTAATGCTCTTCCAATCATAATCATTCCACGCGATGGGACACTCTGAAATAAAAGACAAAATACTCTCAGTTCATCCATGGTAAATTCTTTTCATTTTCAGATCACATTAAGCATTACTTACCAATATATAGGCTAACTTGTAAAAACAAGTGACAAAGCAAAGATGAAGGTAAGAAACGAAGTGAAGAACACTTCAGTAAAAAATGATATTTATGATTGCCTGTTAAAAAGGAGTATTGAAACCATTACCTTCAACTTGTGAATGCAATTCCGTATTACTGCATTGCTGCAATGACCAAGTTGCATCCATTGTAATGCACGCAACTCTTCAATACCTGATATTTTCTCCAGCTTTTCACAAGAGTCAATCTCAATCTTCTCAACGCAGCTCACTCTGCAGAGACTCGACAACTCCTCAAGCTCAGGACACTCTGTAATATTCAGCTCTTTAAGTTTTATAAGATCACCGGATCCTACTACTCTTTGCAAATCTCTGCAATTGTGTACAGACAGACTGGTGAGTGTTGTTGGCAGTGTAATGTTCTGTAGCTTCTCACAAGAGTGAATCCCAATCTTCTCCATGCAACCGAGTCTGGAGAGCCTTGGCAAGTTCTCAAGCTCAGGACACTCACTAATAATCAGCTCTGTAAATTTGATAAGATCAACGGATCCTAACTCCTCAAGCTCAGGACACTCACAAAGAAACAGTTCTGTAAGTTTGATAAGATCACCGTATCCTACTACTCTTTGCAAATCTCTGCAACTGTGTACAGACAGCCTCATGAGTGTTGGTGGCAGCGTTGTGCTCTGTAGCTTCTCACAAGAGCGAATCACAATTTCCTCCATGCAGCTCACTCTGGAGAGACTTGGCAACTCCTCAAGTTTAGGACACTCGGTAATAAACAGCTCTGTAAGTTCGATAAGATCATCGGATCCTACTACTCTTTGCAAATCTCTGCATCTTCCTACAAGCAAATTGATGAGTGTTGTTGGCAGCGTAATGTTCTGTAGCTTCTCACAATCGACAATCTCAATTTTCTCCATGCAGCTCATTCTGGAGAGACTCGGCAACTCCTGAAGCTCAGGACACTTGGTAATAAACAGCTTTGCAAGTTTGATAAGATAACCGGATCCTACAACTCTTAGCAAATCTCTGCAACTGTGTACAAAAAGACTAATGAATGTTGTTGGCAGCGTAATGATCTGTAGCTTGTCACAATCGAGAATCTCAATATTCTCCATGTAGGTCAGTATGGAAAGATTCGGCAACTTCTCAAGCACTGGACACCTGGTAATAAACAGCTTTGTAAGTTTGATAAGATCACCGGATCCTATTACTCTTTGTAAATCTCTGCAACTTTGAACAGACAAACTGTTGAGTGTTGTTGGCAGCGTAATGATCTGTAGCTTGTCACAATCGAGAATCTCAATATTCTCCATGCAGGTCAGTATGGAAAGATTCGGCAACTCCTCAAGCACTGGACACCTGGTAATAAACAGCTTTGTAAGTTTGATAAGATCACTGGATCCTATTACTCTTTGTAAATCTCTGCAACTTTGCACAGACAAACTGTTGAGCGTTGTTGGCAGCATAACGTTATGCAGCTTGTCACAATTCTCAATCTTAATATTCTCCATGCAGTTCAGTATGGAAAGATTCGGCAACTCCTCAAGCACAGGACACTTGGTAATACACAACTTTGTAAGTTTGATAAGATCATCGGATCCTAGTACTTTTTGTAAATCTCTTTGTAAATCTCTGCAACGTTGCATGGACAAATTGTCGATTGTTGTTGGCAGTGTAACGTTCTGTAGCTTGTCACAATTCTCAATCTTAATATTCTGCATGCAGTTCAGTATGGAAAGATTCGGCAACTCCTCAAGCACAGGACACCTGGCAATAAACAGCTTTATAAGTTTGATAAAATCACCAGATCCTACTACTCTTTGTAAATCTCTGCAACTTTTCACAGACAAACTGTTGAGTGTTGTTGGAAGCGTAATGTTCTGTAGCTTGTCACAATTCTCAATCTCAATATTCTCCATGCAGTTTACTATGGAAAGATTAGGCAACTCCCCAAGCACAGGACACTTGGTAATAAACAACTTTGTAGGTTTGATAAGATCATCGGACCCTACTACTTTTTGTAAATCTCTGCAACTTTGCACAGACAAACTGTTGAGTGTTGTTGGCAGCGTAATGTTCTGTAGCTTGTCACAATTCTCAATCTCAATATTCTCCATGCAGTTCAGTATGGAAAGATTCGGCAACTCTTCAAGCACGGGACACTTTGTATTTAACAGCTTTGTAAGTTTGATAAGATCACCGGATCCTACTACTCTTTGTAAATCTCTGCAACTTTGCAGAGATGAACTTTTGAGTGTTGTTGGCAGCATAATGTTCGGTAGCTTCTCACAAGAGCGAATCTCAATTTTCTCCATGCAGCTCACTCTGGAGAGACTTGGCAACTCCTCAAGCTTAGGACACTCGGTAATAAACAGCTCTGTAAGTTTGATAAGATCACCGGATCCTACCACTCTTTGCAAATCTCTACATTTTCCTGTAAGCAGACTGATTATTGTTGTTGGCAGCGTAATGTTCTGTAGCTTCTCACAATCGAGAATCTCAATTTTCTCCATGCAGCTCATTTTGGAGAGACTTGCATTTTGGAGAGACTTAGCAACTCCTCAAGCTCGGGACACTTGGTAATAAACAGCTTTGTAAGTTTGATAAGATCACCGGATCGTACTCCTTTTGGCAAATATCTGCAACTTTGCATAGACAAACTGTTGAGTGTTGTTGGCAGTGTAATGTTCTGTAGCTTGTCACTTTGCACAGACAAACTGTTGAGTGTTGTTGGCAGTGTAATGTTCTGTAGCTTGTCACAATCGAGAATCTGAATATTCTCCATGCAGTTCAGTATAGAAAGATTCGGCAACTCTTCAAGCACAGGACACTTGGTAGAAACAGCTTTGTAAGTTTGATAAGATCACCGGATCCTACTACTCTTTGTAAATCTCTGCAACTTTGCACAGACAAACTGTTTAGTGTTGTTGGCAGCGTAATGTTATGTAGCTTGTCACACTTCTCAATCTTAATATTCTCCATGCAGTTCAATATGGAAAGATTCGGCAACTCCTCAAGCACAGGACAATCACTAATAATCAGATCTCTAAGTTGGATAAGGTCACCACTTCCTGATACTCTTCGTAAATCTCTGCAACTTGTTGATAATTGATTCCGGTAAGGGAAAATCTGCATGGAAGGATTTCGAATTCTATTTTAGAATCATCTTTAGTTCTATATTTTTTTAAGATACAAGAAAGATCTAATTTTAAAGATTTATTTTCGATATTGTTTGAAAAGTTTCTTTATACTAATAAAACTGCATGTGAAGCTAGGCTTTTAATGCTTTTTCTTACTGTTTTTAAGCATTGCAAACTCTTTAAAAAGGCACTGCCTCTTGCTGTTTTGTAAGGACAAAAAATGCAGACTTCAAAGTGTATTTTTCTGCAGTACAGTGTCAAGATTTATATGAGTGCATGTTGATTGGTTTATGGCTGCGAAGTAAGGTGGTTTATTATGATAATGATATATGTTATTAGTAATTAATTGTTTCACTTTAAAATTGGTTTTCCATTAATTAAAAAAACAGTTGGGTGTTAGTTTCAGAATATTATAGACAAACCGATGAGTGTTGTTGCCACCGTAATGTTCTGTAACTTTTCAGAAGAGCCAATCTCAACTTGCCTCACACTACTCAGTCTGGAGAGGCTTGGCAACTCCTCGGGCTCAAGACAATTACTAGTAATCAGCTCTCTAAGATTTGTAAGCCCGCTGGATTGACAATAGATAGAGGAGAAACCAGAAAGCTGCAGCTTTTCTATTCAAATTGCTTTCTTAAAACAGTTTACGTATGCCTCTATTTATAAAGCTTCTTAGAAATTACATAGAGTCATAGACTATTCTAGATCATAGGCTGACATACCAGTTTGCTAAAAATGGGAATCCTTATCTCTATCCTAGCTGGTAGAAATTACCAGAATCTTCTAACATGGTTCCTGCTACTCTCTGCAAATCTCTGCAACTTTGTATGGCAACTCGTCAGGCCTAGGACAAGACTAATATCTAGCCAGTGACAAGTTACCTAACACACTTTATAAATTACGAGAACCATCCAATAGAAAATATTTACACTTTATCCATCAGTTATAATCCTCTCGAGTCAACTTGGACCTATAAAAACTGGCAACTGCTCAAGCTCCGGAGTCCGGACAGACGTGAATACTTAATTCTACAAGCTCTTTATAACAAAAATTTATTGTTTCCAGATTTTAACAACCATCAAACACAAAATATTTCATCTTCACGTTTCCATCAAAGGCTATGCTCTCCAGATACTTTCTAAGACGCAAGTCCTCAAACACAAGGTCTGGACATTGAAAAATGTTTAACAGCACAAGATTTGTAAGGTCAGATGTTCCTGTTAGTCTTTTGAGTTTTTAACAATTTGTATCTAAAAAAACAATTTAATGTCTCTACCCTTGTTAAATTCACTTCCATAGCTTGTTCATGGCATCAAGTTCGATAGATTTAAGGCTGGGATACTTAATTGTTAAGGCTGGGATACTTAATTGCACTAATGAAGATCTTGGATGGAAATTTTTTAGAGCTAATTTACACCGAAGGTGTATCCAATTTGAAATGAACGAAGCTCAATTTTATAACCTACAGTGTAAGAGCGGTTGGGAGACGACTACTTTGATCGCACCCGCTCACGTCCTTTGTCTCCGAGGCATTAATGCTTTACCTACTTTTCATTCGTATCAGCTCATCTTGGCTGTAACTATCATTCCAATAATTCGTTTTTGCTCATCTTGGCTGTAACTTTCAGACGTTTCATATTTGAAGAGGCCTTTCTTGTAGTCTATTGGGATTCAATGTCTTTTGGTTTTCATGCCAATGAAATTCACTTTAATTACTGAGAAGCATTTACATAACTCTGCCTGTGCATTGCCCTCTGTCCTTTGGATTTCTATTCTGCTTTGAAACATGAGGACAATCGACTTCTTTATTTCTTCTTTTGCTTCTATTTCAGTACTTGTAGTTGTCAATGTCTTCCTTATAGCATCTCCTATCGTTCTACAGTCATTTGCTCTACCTTCTACAACCGGATATGGAGGGGCCATGTGGGTAAATAATATCCAGTCTTTAGAATCATGGACACCTCAATCAACCACCTTGAGCGCACTCACAGTTAGACCTGTCCTTCTCTCCAACAATATCTCTTTTTGCGGTGAAAGCCTGCAGTTTGGATGTGGATTCTTCTGCTACTCTATTCCTTGTGACACGGGCTACTCATTTGCAGTTTTCTTTGTTATCTACCAAACTGATTATACAAATCCAGATGACCTGCAGATGGTGTGGACTGCAAACAGAGAGCGTTTAGTGCAAGACAACGCAACCCTCTGACTCACCTCCTCTGGGAATCTTGTGTTGAAGGATGCAGATGGCAGTCTAGTTTGGTCTACAAATACACCCTCCAAAGATTTTCAGAGACTAATAATCGAAGAAACAGGGAACTTTGTGCTCTCTAACAGCTCCAATGGAACCATGTGGCAGTCTTTCGACCATCCCACTGATATCCTCCTACAAGGCCAGAAGTTGAAGGTGGACCAGAAGCTTATTGCAAATATTTCTTCGACCAATACAAGTCAAGGGTTTTACTACAGAACCTTGAAAGTGGACTACTTTGCCATGTATACGCCCCCGCGCCTGCTCAAATGTATTTTAGGTATCCAAAGGAACCCACATCTCTTAACATAGCTCATGTACAGTTGAATAATGACATGCTCAATTTCTATCCTGTCGGATATCCATTGAATCTGATTACAGTGAATCTTCCTATACCTAAAAATTGCCTCTATTTTAAGATTTATTCAGATGGGCGTTTGCAATTCTATTCTTTCCAACCAAAAACTGGAAAGTCTGTAACTGGATTGGAAGACCAAATCCAAAATAGTTCTTCATATTGCACGGGGATTGACCTATTTACACGAAGAGTGTTAGCACCGAATAATTCATTTCGACATCAAACCCCAAAACATTCTCCTGGATGAAAATTTCAATGCGAAGGTCTCAGATTTTTGGCTTGCAAAGTTAACTAGCAGAAAGGAAAGTGAAGTAATAATAATAAGTGTTAAATAATGGAATGACATAAGTTTAGACAAATCTAGATTTTTTCTTTAAAAAAAGTAAGTATTATCTAATTATGAAATATTTGCATTCCGATTTAAAACATAAAGCAATGCAAATGAAAAATGAAAGCTGCCATCAAATTGACAAAACATATTGTAAATGGAAATAGAATGTTCCCACCCAATTGTCAATTAAATATTTATCTGGCTTTTATATGATAAGTGAGATTTTGGAGGCTTTTACCTGATATTTTAGAGGATTATACCATTAAAAGATAGTGATTTACCATTAAATAACTATTTTTTTTTCCAATGACTTGATAATGGTTTGTAGGTGTGAGACTTTTTTCAAGCTCAAATATCACACTATATGTAGCCTATCGGCTAATACAGATAGAGAATGAGAGAAAGAGAAAAATTTAGATAGATAGATAGAGAGATAGAGAGAGGAATAGACAAAGAGAGATAGAGCATGAGAGAGAAACATAAGAGATACAAAGGAAAAAATAGAAAATAGAGAAAATAACCTTTTTTTGGTTGTTTCATGTCAACAATCCAAGGATGGCATGTGTCCTTGGGGAGTTATGCTCAAGGTAGCATGTCATTTGATCAAGGATATGATAATTCACCTTTAAAACCTCTTCAATGTACTCATTACACATTTAAGGAGACAAACATATAGAGAGAGAAAGAGAAAGGAAGAGAAAAGGGAGAGGGAGATAGAGATAAGATATATAGGTGGAGAGAGAAAAAATAGGAGCAAGAGAGGGAGAAAAATGAGACAAAGGAGGAGAAAGCGGAAAAAATAGAAATAAAGGTATAAAAAGAGGGATATGGAGAGAAAAGGAAGAGAGAGTAACAAAGATAGAGATAGAGATAGAGAGATAAATAGAAATAGAGGGATAAAGAGGGAGACAAAGAGATATAGAGAGATAGGTAGAGATACAAAGGAATAAATAGGGATATAGAAAGAGGTTTGATAGTGGGGAGATAGAGAAAAATAGATGAAGGAAAAGAGAAAGAGAGAAGAGGAGAGAGACATAGATAGAGATAGTCACATAAAGAGATAGGGAGATAATGAGAAACATACAGATAAAGAGGGAGATAAAGAGATAGAGAGAGGTAGAGAGATAAAGAGATAAAATTAAATAGATATAGATATAGGGAGGGTGATTGATATATCTCTCCCTATTGCTCTCTATATCGCCATATCTCCCACTATCTCACTCCCTCTCCCCCTCTCTATCCATAGAGCTATCTCTCCCTCTCCCCCCCCCCTCTCTCTCATTCACTCTATCTCTCTTAATCTATATCTCTGTCTCTATTTCTCTATTTCTCTCTTTATCTCCTTCTCACTCCTCTCTCTATCTCTTTTTGTCCTTATCTTTTTCTACCTTTATCACTACTTCTCTATCTCTTTCACTATCCCCCTCTATCTCTCTATATCACCCCCTTTGTATGTCTCTCCCTCTCTCCATCTCTATTTACCTATCTCTAATTCTCTCTATTTGTCTATCTCTTTTTCTTTCTCCCCCTCTCCTCCTCTATATCTCCTTATAGCTCTCTCTATCGCTCTATCTCACCATTCATATCTCTCTATCTCTCCCTCTCCCTCTTCCTCTATATCTCTCTCTCTCTTCCTCTCTATCTCTCCCTCTCTCTATATATATTTATCTCTCCCTCTACTTATATATCTCTATATATTTGTCTCCCTCTTCCTTTCTCGCTCTATCTTCATCTCTACCTCTAATTTCCTCTCTCCCGCTTTATCTCTAGACATGGATGCATAGTTAATTTGAAGCTATCACTTCTCCATTGAGACCTTTGTTGCACAAACAACATCATCTGCTAAATGGCCTACCAATTGACCTCATGCATATTACAGAGGAGGCAGATATATTTAGCTTTGGTGTTGGTCGAAATTGTTAGCGGACAAAGAAGTAGACATCTTACTAAACACCGCTTATTCTAAGTATTACAGACGAAAGCCGAAGAAGGGAGATTAACTGATTTGTTAGATTCAAGGCTTCAAGATGAAGTGGATGTCAAGGAGGCGGAAACCAAAATGTTACAAGTGGGGATGGTGTGTATACAGGATGATTTAATGAGCAGACCAGTGATGTCAGTTGTGGTAAGGTCATTGGAGGGTACGACAGAGTTGGGTAGTTTCCCATATTCTTCCTCCACTGCTTCAAACCACTCAGTCCATCTCTTATCTGAGCCTCAAAATTCAAAACTCTCGTACACCCCCGAGTCTTCCATATTATTGTAAGTTTGATTACCATTTATAATTATACGAAGAGACTAATAATAATTTGATTTGAAGAAAGGGAGAGGGCCCTCTTACAAGAGTTGATCTCATGTCATTAATCAATTAAAATTCAAATTTTCTCTGTAGAAAACAAATAAATATGAATCAAACAATGTACATATCATATTTGTTTTATACTCTGTTAATATTTGTATAAAAATAAATATTTCATAAGAGTCTACAAGTCAGAGAATATTAATAAGTTTTTTGACACAATCCATTCAGAATCAATGGTGTTAAGATGCAGCATTGCATTTAATTTTGCACCCATATATATAACAATAACATTGTTTTCTTTTGAAGAACAGAATGATGGGTTGTTTGATGAGGAATAATAGTATGGCAGTATTTTATTTTGTGTAGTCATATTGGTTGAAATAGAAAATAGTTTAGATAATCTAAAAATGAAACAAATGAAATAAATTAAATGCAAATGATTATTTATCTTATTTGATTAAAGAGCCATGTCAAGTTCCACTAAGTGATCCAACTAATGGGACAAACCCATAGGTAATTGATCCTTGTCCCTAATATTCCAGTTTTGTATTTGATTAGAAGCCCATTTGGCCAAACAATCTGCTACACCATTCCACTCCCTAGGGATATGAGTGAAAGTGGCAGACTCTAAAGAATCACACAAATGAAGAATTTGATTAACCACCAAGACTAATCTCCAATTAACATCCTTAAAATGTTGTTTGTCATACTATTATTCGGCGTAACCCATTGCACACCTAAAGTGCAATAGCTAGTTTCTAACTTTTAGGACCACTCTCTAGGGCCTTAACAGTACTAGATATTCCTCCATTATTCCAATCTACTTTCCCATTAAATTTGAAATTCACGATAACCAAAGATCTAAAGAGTCCTCTCTTTTAGGTGAACCCTGTTCTCCCTTTGATTTGGAAGACCAGAGACATAAACTACAAAGATTCATATCGAGAGATTCTAGTAAATAAAAACCTCAGATTGCCCAATCTTTGGGCATCTAAGATAACATTCTCTATCTGATATTCCTATTAACTCTCTTTCAAAGAGGTTTGAAAAATCACCAGCTCTTTCAAGTTGGAAGGTTCTTGAATTTCAAAATATTTTTATAAAGCTCTCAATGATAAAAACATTTTTTCCAGAGACAACCATAACGTAATGCTTTTCACTATATAGCCTTACTAAAGATTTCGTTTTTGACTGAGAAGATCAAAATACCTCTGTGTGATTCTTCCACAATGTTTTGAATCGTCCACCTTGAATTTTCAAAAACTGCAAATTTTGAAGAGGAATCCACGAAGGAATGCTTGGTTGTTCTGTCATAGCGTCGTCCTCAAGCTCGTCAAGCTCGAGCCATAGTAAGGAAGCTGACGTCTCAGCACAACTATCTGATTGGCCTAAAAAGAATGTAACTTGACAACCCATTGAATCGTCGAATATGGAATGTAAACATCTGGCTTTGGTTTCGGTGAGGATAGTTCTCAAATCCTTCAATTCCTGCATACACAGAAGAAAGCAGTTTAGTTTTCAATTCATGTAGAAACAACTTAACATTTGGAATATTATATAATACTAACGATAATTCTGGAGGGGTAACAAGCATACCAAAGATTCCAAATCTAGAGGATGCCACAGGCGATGAGGAGAGCTGAGCTCAACTACCATTTCTCTTCCCAAGTCCCTCAGGTGGTCATGCATTCTCAATACAATTTGCCCCCAACTACTGATTTCTTCTACAAGACATTTATCTTTTAATGTTTCCAGTGCATTTTGAGCATCCCATCCTGATCCCTCCAATATTCTTTCGGCTGTAACCTTCGGTTCACCCAGAAAGAAACAAGCAATATCCATGAAAATCTGTTTTTCTTCATCATCCAATGCGTCAAAACTTATTCTCAATCTTTGCTTGACATCTCGAGGCAGCGTCTCTCTGCCTTTAATCAATTTTAACTCCCAATAGCTATGAGGTCTACCACGAACGAGTCGGCCCAGAACTTGAAGAGAAAGAGGTAACCCTCCACACATGTCCACGAATTGGTCAACCAGCACCTCGTACCCGGTACATGGAAGGGGTTGGTCAAAAGCATGCCAGCAGAAGAGCTGCTTCCCATGGTTTATGTCCATTCCTTTTAAAGCATAACCAAAAGTAATCCCTGCGGATATCAACACTCCAACATCACAGGTTGTGACAATAACAAAACTATTACCTGATTTATTTAAGATATCCATGGATAGAGCATCCATCTGCTCCACATGATCAATGTCATCTACAACTATTAGGAAGTGTAAAGAGGGGCTCCTTTGTAGACTATCTTTGATATAGCTTGTGCCTTCCTCTATACTTTTAAAACTCTTTTCTTTGTGGAAGAGATCTTTGACAAGCTGACTTTGCAAACGAGGTAGTTCCCTTCTCACAGATGCCTCTCGCACATCAAACAAAAAACTTGCTCCACAGTAATTTGAACAGTTTCGATTATACAACTCTTTGGCCAGAGTTGTCTTCCCTAGTCCACCCATACCGAAAATGCCAACAACGTTAGGTTTATTCTTCCTTTCTTCCAGGCCGCAGTGGTTTTCAAAATCTTGTACAAGTTCATCAAGACATCTCCTTTCAAAATCTTTCACAAGATTGTCAAGCCCTACTGGATATTTTGCAACTTGTAAAATTCGTTTCCTTTGTACTTCCTTTTCTACTGCTGCTACTATGGTTTTGCAGCCACTGGAACTTTATAAAATGAAAGCAGAATTCCATAAGAAATTAGTAAACCAGATTTGAAGCGAAAAGAGAATTATATAAAGTAGAATTACCAAAACCACAGAAAGGTTACCTGTGAAATATTTCTCCAGCTATAAATGAAAGAGTTTGAAGGGCTTCCCTCCACTCGTTGAGCTTCTCGAGATACCTGTCCTTCTCTTTATATTTAATGAATGCATCAGCGTATACTCCCTTTCTATGTAGCGGAGTTCCCATGGCTCCACTTCATAAAATACTGGAATAATTTTGGCCTTAGTTTCTATCATGAGAACCAATTCAGCTAGGCACCAAGGGGACTCGGCATATCTTTTGAAAAAGATGGCTATGTGTACCTTAGCAGAGCGGATGGCTGTCTCAATAATAGAAGGAAACGAGTTTCCAAGTTCCTTCTCTTCGGAATCGAGAAACGCCTCTATTCCCAATTGCCCAAGACAGTTGTAAAGTTCAGTGGCCAAAGTTTGTTTGACATCGGTGCCTCTGTGATTGATGAATACATCGAACAATCTCAAAGATTCACAAACTTTCCTTCTTTTGCCAGCAGGTTCTATTGCAGAGAAAGCATTTAATTTCCGATTTTGCTGGTGAGATGATGAAGACGACGCCATTAGTTCCATATCAAACGCTAACAACCCGTTCTAAAAAACTAGAATGAGAAAGAGCACAGCGCATAGGATTTGATCACTGTGTGCGTAATGAAATGTGAGCCTTTGGGGAGGAAGAAGAGTGGAGTGAATTAAATAGATCATACTGCAGGCGAGTTCAATCTTTTCCTCGAAACTACGCGGAAGAGTATGGTGAAGTAAACTTTTACAAATTAGACAAGCGTTGACCTTTAAAATGAAGGAGGTTCAGTCCTTTCCTCGAAACATATAAGAGGGGAAAACAGGGAAAGAAAATGCTAAAAAAAATACTCAGTCGCCGGCTTGTACAAAGAATAAGGTGGGTTCAGTTTCATCGAAACATCCGAGGGAAGAAAAAGAAAATGCTTTAGAAAAGACAAACTGCGACATGTACGGAAGGAGATGGGATTTATTGGTGTTGAGGTACATTCTGTCGGCCGTTTGTGAGAAAATAGCAGTTTAAAAACAGGGATAGCAAATGCCTAAAATTTATTCAGTCCCTGTCCTATACAACGAATGAGATGGGTTCAGTTTCGCCGAAACATCCAAGGGAAAAAAAAATGCCTTGAAAGAAGACCCAATACGAAAAAAAAAATCAAAGAAGAGACTAACTGCTACATGGTGGCCACTTTTGAGATGGTTAGAGCCTCCCCCAAAAGCAATGGACCATGTCGGTGCGGCATTGACTTGGATAAATTATTAAAGAAGATGCCTCCTGTGATATAGAAATATAATTGATAGGTTATATTTATTGTGAAGTTTCAGTCAGTAAATAGTCGTACGTCAGAAATAATTGTTAGGTTTCTGTCAATCAGAGAAGTTTTTGCTGGTTTTCAATCAGTCAGAATTGTATGTATTAATTTGATATCAAATTGGATTTTTAATAAGATCAGATTGTATCTAGTTCAAATTATAAATTCTATTAGGTTGGATTGAGCAAGGGTTGTCTCACGAAGATAAGTGTCCTACTAAGTATAGTCAAATAAAAAGAATTATAGAAGTATATAATAAGAGAAACATAAGGGGTATTCGTGATGGCCTGACAAACATTCAAAATCTGAAGATAATTAGGTGTTCCAAGTTGGATGTGCTTCCCAACTTTACACAATTAGCTTTTATTTGACCATTTTAATTAGAATGTGGCTATAAAGTTAAGAAAATAGGTGGTCTGTAACATTGCATAGCATTGAAGACATTGAGAGAAGATATAAGATGGGAGGAGGTAGGCATAGAAACTTTGGAGCGTGTGGAAAGAATAAGTATGCTACATCTCATGGCAATCAACATAGCGATTGTAGAAGGTTGCATTCAAAGAATGCAAGTAATAATAGTTTATAAAAATATCCAACTCTAATTATTTTCAATTGAATGTGTACTAGTTTAATGTTGATGGGCAAAGGATTTGCAGAAATGGCCAAAAGATATAATAGTTTGTACATAGACAGTCCTTAACAATGATTTACTTATAGATGATTCCTTTACCTTTTACCAATATCTTCGTTACTGACTCCTCTTCTCAAACAATCTTCGTCAAACCATTCTTAAAATTATTCTCCAATGCCCATTGCATCCTATTACATGTTTTGTTGGCAAATTCATCGCCAACAATTCATGAAGGAAAATTCACCACCAGCAATTCACCGCTACGGAAAATTCACTGCTGGAAAATTCATCGCCAAGTAAAATTCACCGCTAGCAATTCACCAAGTTTTTGAAATATATAAATTAAAAAATATTGGTGAATTGCTGGTGGTGAATTTTACTTGGCAGTCCATGGCGGTGAATTGCTAGTAATGAATTTTCCTTCAATAAATTGCTAGCGATGAATTTTCCTAGAACCGCAATAATCATAGAATAACAACTAATCTAATCAAATACTATGAAGAATAATCTAATTTCAGTGGGCTCAATTGGGCCTCAAGAGGGAAAAAGAAAATCAATATGTAGGAGCAATGGAGGAGATGCACCTGCATAATCCACTAGTCATCGCTAGTTAAGATATATAGGCCTGTCCTCATACCAAACCGAACCATGCTCTCACTCAAATGAGAACAGATGAAATTATTTCCTACCTATCCCCTCATCTACCCTCGAATGTCCTATTTATAGGATGAAATAGAGGATACAAACACTATGATCTTATTATCTTGGACAAACATCTCACCATCAACTACCGAGCATTATAATAATAAACCTGACTCGTAGTAAAGGCTCTATTCAAACCATCTATAGTGGCAATCGAATCCCAATAGTAGCTTTGAATCCCACTAAAAATGAATAAGAAAAGAATTAATGGTTCTTGTCAACGCAAGAGTAATCCATGGAAATTGTTTAGTTCGAACTATTTAAACATTATTAAAATGGGAACAATATGTTATGAGTATGTTAGAAGAATTAGTTAGAATTTAAAATTTAGGTTGAATGATATAGTTCCAGGGTAAGAACTAATAAAAATTTGGATCAATATGTTGTTTGTTCTTGTGCATCTACATTTGAGATTTTATGTTTGTCTTTCATATTGTATTTGTAAAGATAATGTTAATAAGTGTGATGTAATGGTGAGTACCTATCTCGATTGTTATTGGTATAGCAATAACAAAATGTTAATGTTGAGTATTGCGATAGTTAAATGATTGATAATGCTTTATATTTTATATTTTGAAACTATGTTTAATATTATATAATATAATATGTATTATTATAATTTACTATTCTTGGTCTAGTATATTAATGATGATTATATTTCATAATTATTAAAGATTTTTTATTAATTTAACCTAATAAACGTAATCATTTTTAAGATAGGTTAGAGCCTCTTCAGATGTTTTAATGATAGTCAGTGTGGTAGAGGCATGTTTATTGACAACTATCGCTATTTGGACTAATTGAGAATATATTATTAGTTGAAGTTGTTCTTTGTGTCTGCAAGTGCCATCTATTCTTGAGACAAATACATTGTAAAATTTTGATTATTAATGAATTATTATTTGAATGATTGTAAATTTTTAATTGATTATTATTTTTATTTTTATGCTATGTTTGTTATGTCCCACCAACTCGCAACTACAAAGAGAGCAGTGTGTTTCAATATTGATAAATATTAGTTTTTTTTATTAAATACAATATATGAAGAATTTATATAGCAATACAATACTATGTACATAATTTATTACAATAGCAAATATTTATTTATTGGTTTGTACTAGAGTAGTAGTTAATTATTGCAAGTTGAGAAAATATGAATTGTAATCATATCGAAATAATTACTATTTGCTTGTTTTAGTAAATAATTCTTTATAGTTGTCAAGGACAAATTTAAATGATTTATTCTTAAATGTCTTGTATCCAATATTTATTATGAAAAAGCTTGCATTATAAAACTTTGTATAGTTTAATATAAATTTTGGCAGTGGTTCAAAGCTTGTATTATAGATCAAGTTATACACGAAGAATTGATGGTTTTGAATGTTTGATGTATGATATGTACAGGAATATGTCAAATCAAATAAGTAGTTTGAAATTTTGAAACCATTTTTTGTGTCAATGATGTATTGAAGTAATTGTTTTGAAGAAAATCAAGATTTCTTGATGAAAAAAAACCTATGGCCCTCTTTATTTGCAAATGTGATACAATATGATTATATGAATATGACAAATATAGAGTTTAATAAATCTTCATTATATTTAATAAAAATATGTTTGGTTAGAATAATAAAGTGTGAAATAGTTTGCAAATTTCAATAAGTATTTTTATACCAATTTACTAAAATCATTTTTGCAAAGACTAAAAGAACATATTTTATAACATCATAAAGTGTAAGTAGAATACATGTTGGAAACGATATTAGGTAATGTAATACTATTCAGAATGAAAATATATTTAATAATATTGTTAAATATATTTTATTTTATAAAGTAGTTATTGTCTACAAAATTAGTAGTTGTGATTTCTGAATGATAGATAACTAGATAGACTAGAGTTGGTAGAGAATTGAAAACCCTTTGTAAATGCATTTCCGTATTACCGCATTGCTACAATTTCCTAGTCACATCCATCGTAATGCACAAGGGTCAATCTCTTCAATACCTTATATTTTCTCCAGCTTTTCACAAGAGTCAATCTCAATCTTCTCTACGTAGCCTAGTCTGGAGTGACTCGACAACTCCTCAACCTCAGGACACTCACTTATAATCAACTCTGTCAGTTTGATAAGATCAATGGATCCTAACTCCTCAAGCTCATGACACTCACTAATAATCAACTATGTAAGTTTGATAAGATCACCATATCTTACTGGGTAAATGCACAAATTTGGGTCCACAAAACGTGGAATTTTTTGCCTTAGCTGAAAAAATGAAATCGGCTAAGCAAAAATGGGATCCCGATTTTTAAGAACGAGATCTCGATTTTTAAAAATCGGGATCCTGTTTCGGTTCGGATCCTTCTTTTTAAAAAATGGGATCTCGTTTGCTAGAGGATCCTGAACCGATGAAGAGGAAATGGGATCACGATTTCTAAAAATCGGGATCCTATTTTTTACAAATCGGGATCCCGTTTCGTAACAACATTTATTTTTTTTAAATCAAGAAATCTTAATTTTTACTAGCGCGCACGGGATCCCAACTTCAAAGCGACAACAACCCCAAAAGACCTCCCAGGTACCGTACACTCCCCCATTTTTGGCATTTTTCATTCCAAATTGAAATTGTTAATAAATTAATTGTTTTTAGCATGTTTATTTCAATTTTTTTAACATTTTAAGCATTTTATTTCGTGTTATTGTAGAAATGAGAAATTGTACAAATAGATTAAAAAATACGTCAAATTGTGAAGATTTTGAATAGAAACGAAAAAATAAACCTCGAATTGTATTTTAGAAACAAAATTTAACTTTTGAAACTTGAATTGTTTGATGAAACAAAAAAAAATTGTATTTGAAAACCCTAATTGAAATGAAACAAAAAAATTGCATTTCAAAACCCTAGAAATTGAAATGAATTAAAAATTTTCATTTAGAAACCCTAATCAAGCTTTTTGAAATCTCAAATTCAAATCAAAGAAAATAAAATAAAATTCAAAACTCTAGTTTGAAATGAAACTAAAAAAATGTATTAAAAACCCTAATTGCTTATAAATTGAAACCCTGAATTGAATTGAAATAATTTTTTTTGCTAAAACCCTAAATTGAAATCAAACAAATTATTTTGATTTTGAAAACCCTAATATTCGAGCTCAAGAAAATTAATTTGCATTGCTTAAATGTTTTAAATTTCATTTGCATTGTATGGAGAAAATGATATGTTAAACTTTAGTTTCAATGTTAAATTATAATTAGATTAGAAAAACTTTCCATTTTTTGTGAAATGAGTACAATATTGCTATATGAGTTTTCATTTAGAACTATCTTTTATATGAATTTTGATAATTAATTATAGGTCAAATAATCAGCCCTATTAAAAAGATGAAATAAAAATAAAACAAAAATAAAAACACACTCTAAATTGAAAATCTAGCTTCATCTAGGGTTGTAAGGATTAAATTCAAAATCTAGCTTCATCTAGCTTCATCTAGGGTTCTTGAATTGAAGTTGAACTACTTAAGAAGAAATGGGGTATTTTGATGAAATGTAAATTATTAGGGATGGTAAATAAATCAACTCTCTTTAAAAAATATAGATGTCTATTCTATTAGAGAAAAAAAGAGGATTTTGAACAATTAACTATTAGAAATTAAGATTCAAGTTATTATCTATTTTGAAGTAAAATATAGTTTTTAAATACTTTTTTTAGAAAAATAATGGTAAGAAATATATAAATTAATTTAAAGAATAGAGTTTAGGGCATTTGCATAATATTGTTTTTTGTGAAATTAAATGAGAGGGTTACTTGACACATAGAAACTAACTATTAGAAATTAAGATTTAAGTTATTAAGTAGTGGCATTTAAAAACACCTAGGGGTGAGTGTTGGATCTCAATTGTCATGTTCTCATAGGTTAGCCCTCATGATAAGATCAAGTTCATGATTATGGGAATGATTGAGGACAATAGTATTCAAACTTGGAAGTGGTGATGCATAATTAGATTAAATTTAGGTCCTCCTATTGAAGTGTTCCTAGCATAGTACTTTCAAAAATTTAAATGATTTGTGAATAATGATCAAGTGTAATTAAATTATAAAATAAAGACAATTGAATGCCTTTGAATACTAAGCAAGTTTAGTTGGCTCATAATGTATTATTAAATGTGTAGGGGATGGAAAATTTTGAATTTAAATTTTAAAATTTTAATGAATAAATCCATGGTTTAGGATTTACCATATATACTTAGAGGATTGGTCTAGGATTTAAATTTTTGCACTAGTTACCTAGACACTAAATAATCTAAATATTTTTCTTTTCTAAGTTCTTTTAGGTTCTTTCAATTACAAAAAATCTAAAATAAAATACTTGATTCAACATTAATTAATTTTATACTATACATTTTATACCATAAAATTCATTTAAGTGAGTTTAATATTAATGAAAAAAATGTTAAATAAAATAATCTTATATTCAATTAAAAAAAATCCAGTTAAAATATACATCAAACTCAATCCTAATCATATATAATTATGTGTTTCTATTATGGAAATAGTCAATCTATTCATAAAATAAAAAATATTCATAAACTAAGCACTAACTTGCAAGTCCATTATTCCAAGGGCCACCCAAACTTCACCCTAAGTTTGCTAAACCCTAAGCCCTAAACTCTAAAATCTAAACCCTCAACACTAAAGCATTCATTTTGTCTTAGGACCTAAAAATCAAATTTGGTTGCCTTAGGCAACTCCACCAAATTTGATTCCCTTAAGCCATGTCATTTTGTCGTAGAACCTTACTACAAAGATCCCCTTAAGCGAAATTTGATTCCCTTAAGCCAAATTTGATTCCCTTAAGCCATGTCATTTTGTCCTAGGACCTCACTAGACATAGATCCCCTTAAGCCATCCTATCACCCTAAATCGTAAATTGATGTCTTAAGGGGTCCTAATATGACATTTCTTAATGGGATCAAAGAAGTTATTAAAATTTGTTGAAGTTGCCCAAGGCAACACAATTTAACAATAATAAGATTGTGCAAGATTATAATATGAATGGTATTTCATGATCTAGGTTGGTCAATTGAAACAAAACCTATCTCAATCAACTGTTCCACAAGAAAATGTTCTTCACTAAAGCATTCATTTTGTCTTAGGACCTTAAAATCAAATTTGGTTACCTTAGGCAACTCCACCAAATTTGATTCCATTAAGCCTTGTCATTTTGTCATAGAACCTTACTACAAAGATTCCCTTAACCCATCCTATTACCGTAAACCCTAAAATCAAAACTCTAAACCCTAAACGGGCTAAAGACTTAATTTTTTCCTAGGCCCTTAAAGAAATTTAGTTACCTTGGGCAACATCACTGAATTTTATTCACTTGAGCCATGTCATTTTTTCCTAGGAGCTCACTATACATAGATCCCCTTAAGCCATCCTATCACCCTAAATCGTAAATCGATGTCTTAAGGGGTCCTAATATGACATTTCTTTATGGGATCAAAGAAGGGCGGGTGCATGGAAATGGGTAGCAATTCCGTGGACACCCCCTAAAAAAATATTTGAAAAACCATAACGCGCTCACGTTATGGCTCGTTATGTCGAGCCTGAGGATCGACAACTACAAACCAATAAGGTGAGCGCATTATAACGCACTCACATTATTGATTGTTAAAAGAAAAAAAATAAATGCAAATCTCTCATTAGGATTTCCACTAGTTTTTTTTTGCAGCTGCAACCACAACCACCACAATTTCACGCTCGCATTCTAGGAGCAGAATTTCAACAAATTTCTTCACCAACAATCCCTATTTCTTTGCAAAAATGGCGCCACGACGACGAGGAGCTGTGAGAGGTAAGGATTCTATGGTTTTTGTTTTGAATTAGTTATTTTTAGGTTGAATTTGTTAGTTTTAGGTTGAATTTTTAGGAGATGCAAATCAACCTGCAAACCCTCAAAATCCTCAATAGGAAGACCAACCAAATCCTCAAGATCAAAATCAAATACAACATCAACCTCCTCCACCAATCAGTCAACCCCCTCCTGGCACTCAACAAAATTTAATGAGTGAAATTGAGAACAACAAAAAGATAATTGAGGATTTGATCAGTAGGTTGAGTGATCCAAATGGTTCAACTGCAGAAAGAATGACCCTAGCAAATTCATTAAAAGATATGTTAAAAAATGTAGATTCAATTAGCAAACAAATAACTGGATGGCAAGATAGGAGGCAGGCGGCTAGGGATTATTATGCAAATAAACTATCATACAAGGATATGAAGGATTTAAAAATTACAAAAGGTGATTTGTGCTCATTATTCACCGACCCACGCACAAATCAAAATATTACCCTCAATGCGAAGAGGTTTCCTATCCACTGGTGCCACCACCAACAGATTAGGGACCATTTTTATGATAGGTGGTACATGGTCTTCGATTACCCACCGTGCAACAATTGTGAGGTCCCACAATATTTCCTTAGGAAACTATATAGTGAGTTTATATTGAACAAAATCCTAAATTATTTTGATATGAGAGATTTCCAAGGGAGAGGTGTGGGTTAGCTCAGGATAGACCTGGTGCACAGCCGGATCCTACACGGCAAGGTAGACGAGCTCTCGCTAGGCCACCTCGTGAGCACGTTGTTATGCCTTCCATCGTGAAGGAAAGTGCTGACGTAGAGAAATTGCAGGCAATAAACACTTTGACCCAGAGTGTCATCCATCATACTAGCCCTATTCTACAACACCATCCAGGGGAGTCTTCGAGTGGTGGCCTTTGAACACGTGTGTCAATCTTGCAGGGCTACTTGTTCATATGACCCCGTCGACACTCAGGAGACTGGTACGTAGGATTTGTCTGCAACTATTGAGATGGAGAGGGCAACTAAAATTTTTCATGAGGCATATGGCATTGATAGTCAGGTAAAAGTTAGTGCATGTGTTCATTGAATTTAATTTATTAAATTTTGATTTTGAAATGCAAGATTAACTAAAAATGTTTTATGATTTTAATAAAATTGTAGGGTCACAGTGTTGAGACTGGATACACCGGCCCCCCACCAACCTATTTCTATAGTACACCTATCGCTAGAGTATGTAAATAGTAAACAATTATAAATTTATTGCATTTTAATAACATTGTTTTACAAATGGTAATTTAATATGTAATTTTGGATGTTGAACAGACTAATATTGGAGGTTTTGATGGAACACTTCCCAGTGGTGGTGGATTTACTCAAACCTTCATGCAGGTAATAGAATAAAGAGCTTAACTAATGAATCAAGTACTTAATAGATTTGTGTAGTTTATATGCACATCGTTGATTACATTGAATATTTTGTTGTTTTATTTTCAGTTATTGCGAGACGATACATCTCTGAATGTGACAAGGCCAATGGATATTGGTGACATCTTCTATACAATCCTCGATGGCTCTGACAGAAGAGGTATGAGGCAAATTAGTAAATTTCAATTTACATTTGTTGTTATAGATGTTAGTTAGTGAAAAATCAAACCATTATTGATTCACGTTGTTTAATTTCTATTTGTATGGTTTATACAGGGCTTGAGCACGCTTGAGGATGGGTGTGAGAACATTTCCCTCGTGGAGAGAGATCATGAGATGGTTGTAAGTGATTATTTTTTCAAATATATCATTTTTTATAATGTGATTTCTATATATTCATGTCTTTACTTCTTATTGTAGCAGTTAAAACTTCACCATGAACTAAACCCTAAGAGGAGTAGTAGGAGCACTCCATGAGCGTAGCAAAAATGAGTGACAAACCTATCGCCATCCGAGCGAAAAGGAAAGGGAAATATTTTATTTCCAGGGCATGGAGAGCAATGACTTTTGATTCCAGAGTCCTTTGTTGTATGCCTACATGGCAGTTTTGTACATATTTTTTATTGGATATATTTGACATTGTATGCCTATATGGCATTCTCGTAAGCCTATATGGCTATTTTGTACATATATTTCATACTTATATCGACATATATTGATGTATGCCTACATGGCTATTTGGTTAATACAAATATCTTTTATCGATGCCTATCCATATTTGCATTCTAAATTGATGGTTCATTAGTTATGAGTTACGTGTATTCAAGGTAATTTCTATGTTAATACAAATATCTTTTATCGATGCTTATACTTATGTGATTGATGTATGTTTGTGTATGGGATCTTAGTAATTTCTATTTGATGATGCTATTGTGTCTTTAAGGTCTATTTATTAAAGGGTGCATGAAACAAGTTTTAAATCCTTAAAAATCTTTGAATTTCTTAGGTTTTTCTATTTGTCGAGTCTAGGCTCCGAGCCCGAGTCCAAGTCAAAAATTGGCTTGTCAAGTCCAAGGCGAGTCCAAGTCTTGTAACACTATTGTGAACACATCGAGGAATAATGTATATGTCGATGAAGAGAGAACCCATCCTTGTTTCTAAACAAACCATGGTATAGATATGGGTGGTCGAGATAAAACATCACTCTTCTGGGTAGTTCGAACCATAATCTTTCATGGCTGCAAACACACCTTCATTGTGTGTGTTCTTGATCCTACTGAATAAATGGTGGGACATGTTGTAGATCAAATATTGCAACCCTAAGTCCACAGAAGGTTACTTGTCCCGATTTCCACAAATTTCTTTAAGATGTTCATCCTTCTTGAGTAATGCCAACCACTATCATCGGTTGCCATGCTTCTAATGGAAAGTCAATTTGTTGTAATACCCAAAGGCTAGCAAGTTCATTCGCTCTAATACCATTGTAATGACTCAAGCTCTGGATCAATAGATTTTTGATTTATTTCTTATTGGATTGACAAAGGTTGTCATCCAATATTATTAAGATAGATAACGGAGTCCCCAAATTATAAATGAAATAAATTTTGAATATGAAATCTAATTCAAATATTAATTTGATAATGGAAATTTGATAATTAAATACAATACAACTGTTTCTAATTAATCAATTAAAATCATGTGTTAGCTTTGAATATAAATCTACCTATCATTGATATATAGGCCTTGAGAATTGGGATGCCTTTTCCTGATCGATACTTTTTACTCATGCATCTAACTTTGAGTCCTTTCTGGATTATATGCTTGAAACGTATACTCCCATATTATAATTTTTTTCTCATATAGGCCAATCCCACACTAGGTAATTCAATAATAAAAATAAGTCCGCAAATTGATTACCCTGATCTTCCCTTCTTATTCTCTTTTATACTTGAAAACTACACAATTGAATCCTGATAGTAATATCACAATTTGACACATTGTAGAAAATACCTCCTACTTATCAATTGATGAGCTAAAGTGGTTCTATAATGAATGTTTCATAAGGCACAACACTTGCTGAAGGTTTTGCAAATGGGGTTGCAAGCTAAGTGGGCTTAACCTTGGGGAAAAAAATTTGTGGTTAAGCGCTTGACACGGAGTAGTACTGAGATGGGTGACCTCCTGGGAAGGCCTAGTGCCTCACCTCTGTGAGCATCACCTGCATGCAATGAGTGCTAATTGGGCCATTCATTATCATGAGAGATGGGTTCTTGTGAACTCAACCCTCTTTCAATCCATTTCAGCCTTGGGAACATACATGAAGCTGGAGATCGTACCAAGTATGAGATCAACAAGTTTGTATAAAAAATTTAAAAAACAAAGAACAGTGTGAATAATTCTTATCTTATCTTCTCCAAAAGTTCATCAACAACCTCCATTCGAGCCTCTCAAGGCTTTACATAGTGTTTTACACCCTTTTCTAACTGATCCATGCCCTCAACTAGCTAAAAACCAACTTTCAAAACAAGTAACCATTGCATTTCAAATTTGTTGCTTTAAGCAACTTACAAATTTGCAACTTTAGACTCTTCCAACCTAAGGGATTGATCCGGTGGATCACAGCTCAGAGCGATTCTAGGTGTTTCGGTGAGAAAGAAGATATTGCCTAGCGTAAAAATACCTATTTGGACGTGTTGCAATGGTCCACTTGGTCACACAAGTTGTAGAACAAAAGTTGCACCACTTTGCAACTTTGCACTGCTTGCATTTGATGTTTTTTCCATCAAGTGAAAATCCGCCACCACGGGAAAACCAATTCGAGATAGCCAAAACCGAGAGAGGTTTTTGTAGAGGGGCTCAACATGATCCTATAGGATCATATGAGAATTTTATAAGTTTTACGGTATCCGAGTAATAGGATGCTAAAGTTTGCAGCCATTTTGCACTTTGGACCCTTAAGGGATCGATCTGGTGGAACATAGCTCAAAGCGATTCCACGTGTTTCGGTGCGAAACAAGACAATTCCTAGCATAAACATACCTATTTAGACACGTTGGAACAGTTAGTTTGGTCATACGAGTTGCAGAGCGAAAGTTGCACCACTTTGCAACTTTGCACAACTTGAATTTGACACTTTTTCCATCAAGTGAAAATCTGACGCCACGAGAAAACCACTCCAAGAGAGCCAAAACCGAGAGAGGTTTTTCTAGAGGGGCCCAACAACTTCCTATAGGATCAAACGAGAAGTTTTTAAGTGTAACGGTATCCAAGTAATAGCATGCTGAAGTTTGCAGCCATTTTGCACTTTGGACCCTTAAGGGATCAATTTGGTGGAACATAGCTCAGAGCGATTCCACGTGTTTCTATGCGAAAGAGGACCATTCCTAGAGTAAAAATACCTATTCGGACCCATCGGAGCAGTTAGTTTGATCACACGAGTTGCAGAGAGTAAGTTGCACAACTTTGCAACTTTGCACAACTTGAATTTGACACTTTTTCTATCAAGTGAAGATCCACCACCACGCGAAAACCACTCCAAGATAGCCAAAAACGAGAGAGGTTTTTCTAGAGAGGTCCAATGTGATCTTGTTGGATCAGACGAGAAGTTTCTAAGTTTCATAGTATCCAAGTAATAGCATGTTGATGTTTGCATCCATTTTGCACTTTGGACCCTTAAGGGATCAATCCGGTGGAACATAGCTCGAAGCGATTCTACGTGTTTTGGTGCGAAAGAGGACCATGCCTAGCATAAACATACCTATTCGAACGTGTTGGAACATTCCACTTGGTCACACAAGTTGTATAAAAAAAGTTGCAAATTGTTTACATGACCTTTATATGACCTTTTTAACATTGTTTACATTTCAAAATTCAAAGTTTGCAAATTTTCCTATTCAAGGCATTTACAGAACAAGGTGCTACTACACCAAACATGAAATCAAACCTTACAATATTTGAGTATATCTCATTATGTAATTAAATCTTATTACAATGCCTCAGGCACTTCGTTCTCACAAATCTTTTACAATGTCACTCATACATTCAAGATTCTATTTAAATGTCTACATCATAGGTGTTCATTATGAGGTTGACTTTAAATGAGTAACTTGCGATTCCCTCGCTAAGCTTCACACGCTCTTTTATAATGGCTTGAAATCAAAATTGAGATTTGTCAAGATCATCAAAATAAGGATGTTGCATTGCTTTTTTGGCTGAGATTCTCTTTGATGGCTCTTAAATCAACATTTTCTGCAACGAAAGATCAGTCAATTTTTAGTAGTTTACTTACAAATACGCAAAGTAAAAGAGAAAAAGAAAGAGAATCCAAAATGGAAATGAAATAAAAATAGATGGAAGGCACTTACAGATTTTGCATGCAGGCATAAAAATAAGGATGTTGCATTGCTTTTTTGGCTGACATTCTCTTGGATGGCTCATATATCTGCATTTTTTGCAAGGGGACACCAATCAGTGTAAAAGAAGATGATAGCATTGGCATCAAATAAATTAATGTGCATACAAGTATAAATTAATAAAAACCAATGTGCATATACTTACAAATTAATCCAATGAACCATCCGGTTCTGCTCTACTCTTTATTGTGTCAAGTATTGCCTCATAGTCAGACTCACGAACCTTCCATAACGTCTTGTTCAAAGGTCTACCCCTATATTTGGTCAAATTAAAATTGGATGCCATGACAAGTTTTGCGTAATGAAGAATCTTACGATGCATGTCAAAGTCCTAAAATAGCCAATGTTTAACACTTGAATGTGGGTACCTTCTTTAAAGCCATGTTCCAGTAACCACAACTAAGCCTGTAGGGTATTCGATGTTTTCTCCATCTATAACTGTGGCCTCCAATTTTTTTTCGGTCTCAACACAATGACACAAGTAATAGTATGTTCCCTCTTCCTTGTCTTCATCTGTAACTACATAAAAATGCCATGCATCGATATGTGCAAAAAATCTCTTGAAATTTGTCAACATTACGAATACAGTACAAAGTAAGATAACGATATGGAATTTCAACACCTAAGAAAGTAGATATATCACCTGGTTGAACTAGATCTGATACGTGGTCAAAGTCGACTGATGATTCCATCAGTGTCAGTTCCAATGCCGTCAGAGGGCAATACGTGTGAAGTGGGCTAAGATAACTTGTGAACCATTTGTCAACCCACTCCCCTGACTCACAATCATTCTAGGCTTGCATTGTACATGAAGAAAAAAAGCATGCCATGTTCCAAGTATCGATACTCCATGAACCTGCATTTGAGCTAAGGAAAGAGTGTACCTCACTCGATCCTATTAGTGTACAACAGTCTTAATATGGTGCAATGTTAGTATCATCCATCAACCAAAAAAATCTACGAACTGAAGACGTACCTTCATTACCTAGACCCATCAAATCATTACACCACTCGCCGATTGATTTTGCATCTGTAAACTTTGCATTGTATTTATACTTTAACTCTTCTTGTGCTAATGCTCTTTTCATGCATACTCCTGCACCATCATGCTCCCCCTTTCCATGTCTGGCCTCACAAAATTTCCACATATGTTGAACACTTGTAATGGCATGCATCCTACACAACTAGTAGAACATGCGTGAGTTCTGTAACTGTGCTGCACAGTTATCAAACCATATTATATGTTGATCGTATTCTATGCCCCTCTGAGCCAAACCACTGTAGAACATCTGGAAGCAACCTTGCACGAACTCTGGAGAATGTGTGCGATCATCACTAATATAAAAGTGGTACTCCCTCAATACCTTCCTTTGCTCATCTGTACTATCAGATGCATGAATGAATGTTATGTGCACAAATATCGAAACTTTTGTGGAGTTGTAATACTGTGATTGCACCTCATGTTGTGGTTGTAGAGTGTAGTTCTTTGCAAAGTCAACCACGGATACTATGCTTCCAACTGGAAAGGTGTCCTTAAATAGCTTGAACTACGTGTCCAACCATCGGGCTCTATGGGTATGCATTGCATACTCAGACAATATATTGTCATGAAATGTGGTCATAAATTGGTACACTAGAATCTTCTCAATAACCAAATCACACCTTTTTGCTTGAGACCCATCTTTTGTAGCATATGCCACTATTTTATACTTCCTGAACTGTACTAGTTTCTATTCCACCTCATCTATGCTTTCCATATGTTGACATACTGGCATACGCTGGAAGCCACCACAATGCTCGCATGAACCATCCAAGCATGTTGTCCTATAGATATCTAGCCATCCTCTATTTCACATAATTTTTTTGATAAGAACTCTCTTGAAGATTTTGGTGGGGCTTCTATGCCACAATCCTGCAAAACATTGTTAGTATGCAAATCTAAACATCATAATGGTTAGAAAATTCAATATGTAGTCTACAACAACAAGTAGTGCGTGTGTGATTTATCTTGACATAAAAAGGTTTAAGCAGTTCAAAAACTCTTTGAGAAATACTAATTTGAGGATAACCATTTTCAAATTTCCGAAAAAATTGGGTTTGAGTCATATCCAAAAACTGCTTTGGATGTGGCTCACGATTCCGACTACCGATTCTCCTTCTTACCACATCCCTTTGATTCGGAGATGGCCTTGTGTTATTCTTCCAATACTCTTGAATTAGTGTTCTAAAGGCTTCGACAACTTCTTTATCTTTTCGTGACAGTCTCCTCGACAATGCCCATAATTCATTTGTATCATTTCCCTCAATTCTTTGCCACCTTTGAATGGCTCTTGATAAAAAAATTCTACTAATTCCCATTTGTTCACTAGTCTTTTTAATTAGACGAGCTCTCTTTGTTTGAAAACTTACCAAAGTCGATGTAATGACATGTCGGGTGACATTACTATCCTTTGAGCATGAGGTCTTACCCACACTCTCATAAGCATCCATTAGATTCTTCACAATAGTGTCTTCACTTGATGCATTCGATGTTCTCAACCCAAGAGTCTTCATGATGTTCCTATACTTTACACCCTGCATTATTTCAACAAATAGTTGGCATCTTGCAGTCTCATTTAGCCTTTCAAAGAATCATTCCCAAATCTTATCAGCATATCTTCTACAAGTGCATGTTGAAATCTTACCTTCCATGTGCTACAAAATCTCATCATCAATATTAATCAAATACTTTGGCTTGCTACACAAAATTCTAGGTGGTGTTCTCCTAGGTACATACATCTCAACATTAGGAATTTCATCAATATTTAATTGAGGTGGGCTAGATTGCATACCTTCGATCAAGGGTGGAGAATAACACATACCTTGAGGTTCACATGGGGATGATGGCATACCTTCTTCGTCAATTTCGAGTGATGATGTACTCTCAACTTGAGATGTGTTGGATGGTGTCCAACAATATTCACTTGCGGTACATGGTGTCCCTCCATATTCACTTGCAGTAGATGGTGTCTGTCCATATTAACTTGTGCTAGATGGTGTCCCTCCATATTCACTTGTGCTTAATCGTGTCCCTTCATACTCACTTGTCATAGAGGGTGTGTCTCCAACTACAGTATCTCAATCTATCTTACGACGATGCTTTCGCATTCGTGCTTGTTATGCTGCCAATTACCATTCTCTTTTTGATGGTTGAGGTTCCTCTACAATCGGTTTGTTTTCATCAATCATTTCCAATTTCTTATTTTCACGATATGCTGCCACCCGGACTCTCTCCTTTTCTTTCAAGGTTTCGTTCTCTTCGTCTGTTAGTTTCCTCTTTGTCTTTTTCTTCGACATGGCGGATAATTTTATCTATACCATGGTAATGAGACGAATATTAGTTCCTAAAAAATGTATCCATTCAAGTTAATTGAAAAATATATTTCATTGAAGGCTTCATTTAAATAATACTTACAATCATCGTGTACAAAATTTAACCTAGCATGTAAACAAATGTGTACAAACTATGGAAGCACTAGGCTGGCCAGAGCACATTTCTAACTAAAAGTGAATAACCATGATGGTGATTCTGAAAACTAATGAGTGTAATGGAATCGTGAGTGTTTGATAAGTTTGTGGTGTAGGAGCACCTTGACAATCTATGCTTCCCTTTTGAAATTTGATTCAATTTTGGGTATCTTCATGTTGTAAGAGGGTCATTAAAGACATTTTCCATGTACTAGTTATATGAGCTTTCAAAGGTGGTTGTTTGTTAGTTATAGGCATTGGGGGGAGTTGGTTGTCATTGCAAAATGTTTAAAAAACCTCCATTGGCTCGAAGGGAGGATTTTTGTTCATTTTCAAATCCATTTTTTTGATAAAAAATGTTGTTTTCCAAAAATTCACTGGTTTTTTTGCACTTTCCTACACTTGTACGGATCTATAAAACCTCCCCTTGATATAAAATAATATAATATTGTAGACACATGTCTTAAATCTCTAATGCATCAGTTTTGAGGGCTTAACAGTACGTTTGAAGGGAGCAATTGACAATTTTCTGAAACCGCTCATTTCAAGCCAGACAAGGGTTTGAGTAGAATTTAATTATGAAATGACCATCCCACCTAATTTTATGACTTGTTTCTCGGTGAGATGGCATGTATATTGTTATAGTAGGGTATTTTATTGTTGAACATGCCTTGGAATGAAACTAATGACAATAGGATGGGGTTCTTAGGCTTAAACACGCACTTTTCCATGAGAATTTGAGGAACCAAGGAGTGATTTTGAAAAAGTGTTGAAGGAGTGGTCTATTTAATGAAATTTTGACCTTCTACAAGTTATTTTGAATATTTTTGATGCTTTGGAATGGTCTGGGAAGGCCCCCGATATAAGAGTTTCTATAAACCATCCCTCTTTGCATTAAAAAATGGGGTTTTTGTATTGGAAGCCTAGTTGAGCGAGTAAGGTCCTAAGACATATAAAATATCTTGTTTTGATACCTAATTAAAGACTTTTTTTGGGTTTGGAAGTCTTGTGTGAGGATCTAAAGGTAGTTCCTATGTAAAATTGGCCTACTCAAAGGCCTAAAATAGTGAAAAGGTCAGTTTTCTTAAAGTTGTCCCAAAGGAGTCATGTGATGGGTTAAGGTATGTCTTGCAACTCCGAAATGGGTGCTAGAATAATTCTTTTATTTTCCTGGTGTTTTGGAAAGTTTTGGAGTCAAGGGCCCAAAACTAGTTTTGCACAGTAACTAGATTCCAAGGGTGAAATGTGGGAAATAGTGTTTATGTTTGTTGTCCAGCTTGGAGGAGTGTTGGGATTGGTCCATTAGGCCTTTTTAATCTTGTTAGATTCCTCTTGAAGGAAAGTTGACATCTTCAATGGTTTTGGGTCCTCTAACTCTGCATCAAAAATGAGTATCACAGTCTGAAGTGTGTGCATGGTTTGGGAGATACATGTGACAATTTGCAGATGCTTGGCTACTAGTAATGTGGATAGTGAACAAAGGAACTAAATTTGTGTGTAAGGGATTACTTTTGAAAGGTTTCATTTTTTTTGTACTAACTCAAACAAAAATTTATTAAGCAAATAATGGTTTGGTTGTGCCTTAAGAATTATAGTTTGTGTTTGTAAACAATCGTGCCATTATGGAAGATTTAAGACAACTTGTGAATGACATAATAATTGGTTGATGTTTTGAGGAACCTAGTTGATTGTAATAAGTTATTTTCAATATTTTCAAGGTGTTTTGAAGGTCCTTAAAAGGAATTGGGAACTCTTAATGCTAATTTGAGTATACGAATCAAATGTTTTGTGAAGGGAAATATAGTTGAATAAGTGTGTCAAGAAAGGTGTTGATTTCTTCCTTTGTACTGCATCAACTTGTGCAGAGGTATTGGAAGGTGTTTGGACCCTTCAGAGGAATGGGAGAGGCTTGGAGTTGTACTAAAGGATGAATTTTTGGGAATGGTTCTGAGTTTCTAATCAACTTTATGCTATGTTACAATCAATTTTATGATGGTTAATCTATTATTTTGAGTCTAAAAACGAGTTGAAACCAAGTTCTAATGTTTTGATGAAAAGATGATTGAGTTTGTTTGTTTATCTTCTTCAATTTAATTTAGGGTCAGAAGTACCCTTGATGATTTGTGGATCCTGGTAAATGTTCTATATCAAGTTTAAAAGAGTAATTGGCAAGTGTATATAATTGTGTATATAATGGTAATTTAAAATTTTCATTGACAACCTAAGGTTCTAATGACAAAAAAAAATGAAAGCAAGCCATAATAGAATGAAAGAAAATTTGTAAGGACTTCACATACCTAAAAAACCAGACTTTCAAATGGAGGAGTTCAACCCAATTATGTAGCCTTAGCTTCTTCTTTCTTCAAACTCCACAATAATTTGACTTGTTCAAAAGCTTGTTCCCCTCCAAACTTCAATTGTATATCAATTTTCAATGGAATTCAAACTTCAATTGATATTATATGTATTTCAATATGGAAACTCTGCTATTTCATGCAAAGGTGGTAGAAATATCACGGAAAAGGTGATGGAATGTGAAAAACATGTTTGCACACTTCACAACATCACCAAAAAGTTGCTTTTTGTCGAAGCACGCATAGAGCTAGGGGAATATGCAAACTATGGGCCTTGAAATCATGGGCATATAGAGTTTTTTACCATTTTAGTGGAGTACAACATGCGCTCACGTTATAACATGAGCGCGTTATGTGAAATATGGTTTTCTTAGTATATTTCTTTTCTCCCTCTTTGTCTTTACCCTTTATCCTAATTCTATAGTTGTCCCCTGCACCCTTATAGTAGAGGAGATAGAGGTGAGTGTGTGTGTGTGTGTGTGTGAGAGAGAGAGAGAGGGAGAGAGAGGGAGGGAGAGGGAGAGAGGGAGGGAGAGGCAGAGGGTTAGAAATAGAAAGTGGGAGACATGGAGATAGATAGGGAGGAGAGAGGGGAGGGGGAGAGAGAGGGAGGGGAGAGAGAGGGGAGAGGGAGGGAGAGGAAGAGATGGAGAGAGAGAGGGAGAGGGGAGGGAGAGAGGTGGGAGAAAGAGA
>CM021100.1:210430147-210521144 GCA_007115665.2 Sequoiadendron giganteum
TATTGAATGGTTTAAGGGTATTTTCTAAACATGTATTTTAAATTTTGAAATTACAAATCTAATGCAGGTTCACTCATATCTTAGAGATCACATGGATCAATTCAATAATATTCGCAATCCACCTCCGCGCCATCCATCTCCACCACCTTCACCTCCACCTCCACCCACTCCACCTCATAACCCCCCACCTCCACCACTTGAAATCGATGGTGCTCATTTGCAAGCATGAATCAATTCCAATGTTAGAACCATCCAAGATCAAATCAACATTATTCAAAATGAATAATTTGTTGCACCACCTGTGAGGATGATTGAATCTAGGATGCAAACCATTGTTGATGTTGTCAGGGCTATGGATGGGATCTTACATGAGCATCGACAATGGCTAGAGGAGAGAACTTTTGATTATGAAAAGGAAAACATAAATAAATGAAGAGATGCAGTAGAGAGCCACAATAGTTCTGATTCTTCCTCCTCTTATTACGAGTTTTATCTCCCATGATTATTAAATTCTCAAGCACAAATAAATGTCAATAGTGAAATTCTTCAAAAAATTCAATCCAAATTGGCAGTTCAAGACATATAAGGACTAAATTCTTCCTCTTGTGTTCCTCAAAACAAGTAGAAAACTAGCATAATTCCACTTTAAAACTAATTTCTTCATGCCTCTGAAAAAATCAATTCATATTGCAAGTTGAAGACCTTTTGTTCCTCCTTTGAAAAAATGGGATCTCTCCTTTGAAAAAATTAATCAAAAATGCAAGTCACCACCTGTAAAAAAAATGCTTGATGAAAAATAGTCCAATTTTACTGCTCTTGGCCATACATGTGAAGTTGTAGACTTCAAAATAAAATTTGACAATAAATTTAAATAACATGGTTAAAAAGAAACGAGATCTCAATTATAGAACATGATCCAATGGGATCCCGTTCTATAATCAGGATCTCGTTCCCAATATTTATTATGGGGACCATTAGCAAAGGAATGGGATCCCATTTTGCAAATGGGATCTCGTTCCCCTGCCAATGGCCACTGTATTAAATATTGAGAATGAGATCCCAATTATAGAACGAGATCCCATTTTTTAAAATTTGAAATTATTTTTGCTTTGTGGTCGGGTTTTTGCCTCAGATTTTGGTTCGAGAAAAGAATTGGGAGTCCGAACCTAGGCCTACAACCAAGTTTGACTTGCAAGTTGAAGGTTCTAACAATGTCAGAGAAAAATATCGAGTTTGGACATATGGCTGACGACTTTATTTGCAGAATTTTTTGACGAAATTAAAACCCATTTTAGATGAGACAATCCAAATTCCAAATATGTAATTTTTTTTACAATTGGATTATTTTTTTCTATTTTTCAGTTAATTTCAAATGAAATTGGTCCATAAACTTTAAATATCAGGGTTTTTTACTATTTTAATAACTTTTGATCAACATAACATTTTGACGAACGGATTGCACGAGAGCAAACTTCAGACAATTATTTTCAATTAAAAAAAAAATATACAAAAAATGATAACTTTAGGTCATCTTATGCCTGTCGTACACGATGATATTTCAAAACAAAAAATATGCCTGATAAAAAATTAACAAAAAAAATGTAATTCAATAAAAAATTACAAAAAAATATCCAAAACAAGCTTCAGTGAGTCACAAGTCTTTTCCCAAAAGGATTTAGAAAAATATGATAATTTAGTTCAAAATATGGATGTCGTACATGTGCATGGTATGGTAAAAAAAATGACTTTTAAATAGTGGTTTTTACAAAAGCCTATTGAAACTCAATTTGTACAATCTAGGTATTGAATTAAATTACATATTTGGAAACTAGATTGTGAGTACTACATTTTATGATCAGTGAATTTTTTGAAGATTTCATCTCTAAGTGCTTCAAATTTTAAGGTCAAATGTGTCAAACTCTGAAAAATCAGGGAAAACACCCACTTTTTGGCCAAAAAGTGGACTCAACTTCTTGCCAGCACCCTACTCTTTGCAAATCTTTGCAATTGAGTAGAGACAAATTGATGAGTGTTGGTGGCAGCGTAATGGTTTGTAGCTTCTCACAAGAGTGAATCTCAATCTTCTCCATGCAGCTCAGTCTAGAAAGACTCGACAACTCCTCAAGCTTAGGACACTTAGCAATAAACAACTCTATAAGTTTGATAAGGTCATCGAATGCTACTACTTGTTGCAAATCTCTGCAATTGTGTATAGAAAGACTGATGAGTGTTGTTGGCAACATAATGTTTTGTAGCTTCTCACAGGAGTGAATCTTAATATTCTCTAGGAAGATCAGTCTAGAGAAACTTTTCAACCACCCCTCAAGATCAAGACACACACTAATAGTCAACTCTATAAGTTTCAGAAAATCATCAAATGGTACTACTCTTTGCACATCTCCGCAATAGCGTACAGACACACTGGTGAGTATTGCTGGCAACATAATGTTTTGTAGCTTTTCACAAGAGTGAATCTTAATCTTCTCCATGTAGCTCAATCTAGAAAGACTTGGTGACCCCTTAAGCTTAGGGCACTCACTAATAATCTGTTGGAAACATTTATTGTCCCTGAGCCTATCGTTGCTTTACCTACCTGTCAGGAGCCATTTTTCAATTGCAATTTTTGGGATCTTCATCCCTGCAGCTCCTGACTGCTCATAATTGAATGTAGTAGGAATTTTTGAATTCCCAATTAATGTTGGTAGGTAATGTCAAATTTGAGAGGGATTTTTTGAATGAGACAAATAGAGGGAATATTTTCCTAGTCTTTAGGTTGAATGTTAGTCAGCTTTTTGCAATAACAAGAGATTAGCAGCAAGAAGAAAAGTTGCAGCAACAATAGGGAATGTTCTCTAAACATTTTGTAGAGTGTTTGCAGTGAGTAGGATTGCTCCTGATCGTTCAGTGTTTGGCAGGAACAATAGATAGTTCTAGTCGAATAGGAATAGAGAGCTATGAGTAGCTCCTGATAGTTTATGATCTGGTTGAGTAGCCGATCGCTCCCCAAAAGTTGTAATAGGCAGTTTTTTTTTAGTTTGTTTTTCAAAGTTTTATGTCTTTCTCTTATGTATTGTCATTTCCATCTTGTTGAATAGAAATAAAATATTGCATGTCTCCTCTTGCTTTCGCATTTTGAGTTTTGGGTATTTCTAGCTTGATTGGAAATTAGAGCAACAACTATGCATTTATTTTGTGCATTTAAAAGTTTGACATGGTATCAGAGCTATAGGCCCCATTTTTGTGTGAGTTACGACATTTTGTTTTCTTTGGGTATCAAGCTTTTCTGTAAGAGACATGGTTGAAGATGAAGGAAAGAGTTGGCAATAGCCACCATCCTTTAATGGACAGAACTATGATGTCTAGGCAAAGAAGATGAAGACCATAATGGCTGCCAATTATTTGTGGGATTTCTGGATAAATGGGTTCATGGATATCAATGACCCAACTGCATTTGCAGCTCTCACAAATAATCAAAAGACCCAGTTGAAGGAGTAGAAAAAAAGGATGCTAAGGCATTGAGTTTGATTGAAGCAACCTTGACAGAGGCCATTTTTCCCAGAATAGCAGCAACGAAATATGCAAAGGAATCTTGGGAAATCCTCAAAACTAGCTACAAAGAGACTAAAAAAGGTCAGATCCGTGAAGCTCTAGATACTTCAAAGAGAGTTTGAGATTATAGAAATGAAATAAAGTGAGACCATCTTAGAGTTTCACACAAGGTTCTTTGATTTGATAAACCAACTGAGAACGAATGGATAAATGATGGAGGAGCAGAAGATTGTGGAGAAAATCCTCAAATGTCTAACCATGAGATATGATGCACTTGTCATTGTTATTGAAGAGGCAAAAGACCTCTCTACTTTGACGGTGGACGAGTTAATGGGTTCTCTTCAAACGCATGAGCAACGCCTAAAAAGGTCTATTACTTCCTCCGAAGAGAAAGATTTTAAAGCTTAGTCAAATGCAAGAGGAAGGGGGAGAGGTAGAAATGGCTCCCAAAAAGGTAGAGGCAAATCCAGAAAAAGAAATGTTGGAGGAGAAAGCTTGGGAAGAGCAAGCAACCAAGAAGGAGCAAGCAACTCTCAGAACAACTCCTGAAGAGGCATGAAGAACAACAGTTTGAATGAGAGAAATGACAAGAGCAACATTGAGTGCTACTACTGTCATAAGTTTGGGCATTATGCCAGTGAGTGCTGGAAAAAGCACGGTAATCAGTAAAAATAGAATACAAATGTGGGTGATTCAAATGTGGTTGAAGGAAATCAGTCCACAACCTTCATCACATGCAACATTGGTGAAGAAGGTAGCTCCGAAGTCTGGTATTTGGACAGTGGTTGTAGTAACCACATGAGTGGTAATGAAATCCTGTTTTCTTTCATTGATAAAAATATAAAGTCTGAGATTAGAATGGGGAACAATGGAATAGTATTAGTCAATGGAAAAGGATTTATCATGATCTACACCAAGCAAGGTGAAAAAAAAGAGGTCCAAAATGTATTTTTTTCTCCAGGGTTAAAGCATAATCTCATGAGTGTTGGACAACTGATCCGAAATGGATACAAAGTGTTGATGTAGAAGGGGCAATGCGTCATTTATGACAAGAATGAGAGGACAAAGGTGTTTGTAGCAGTTGTAATGAAAAAGAACCATATTTTTCCATTGAAGATTGAGATGTGCTTCTCATCTCAATTCATTGTTACACCTTTCATGAATGGAAAATGTACAACAGTACAACAAGCAACCCTCAAGAGCACCATTCAAGACCTCTCTGAGCTATGACATCTCAGGTATGGACACTTACACTATGCTAGTTTTGAGTCTTTTGTCCAAGAGCAAAATGATTGATGGTTTGCCAAGTATAGTAGAACCTAATGTTAGGTGTGAGGCTTGCATTTTGGGTAAGCAAAATAGACAACCCTTTGAATCAGACAACTCTACAAGGGCAAGAGCACCATTGGAACTAGTGCACACAAATTTGGTAGGCCCTAGATGCAAATCACATCTATTGGAAATAACAAATTTTTTATGACCTTTATTGATGATTTCAACCATAAGACATGGGTCTATTTTTTGCAGCATAAGTTTGAAGCATTTGATAAGTTTTTATTGTTTAAGGCCCAGGCTAAAAAAGAGAGTGGACACTTCATTAAGGTCCTAAGGTCAGATCATGGAGGAGAGTATACCTCCAATTGTTTTGTAAATTTCTATAGGAAAAATGGCTTCAAGAAGGAGCTAATAGCTAGTTATACTCTGCAACAAACTGGAGTGGTTGAAAGGAAGAATAGGACCATTGTGGATATGGCAAGGAGCATGATGAAAGCAAAGGGACTCCCGATTGAATATTGGGGAGAGGTTGTAGCAACAACTTTATATTCGATAAATAGAAGTCCAACAAAGGCGGTCTGTGACAAAGCCCCACAAGAGGCATAGACAAAATGCAAGTGGACAGTGGAGCACTTGAGAGTGTTCAGATGTGTGGCTTATGCTCATGTGCCTAAAGAAAAGAGGTAAAAATTAGATGATAAGGGTGAGAAGTGTGTTTTCATGGGTTATTGTTTAGAGTCTAAAGCCTACAAGCTGTATAGCCAAGTCACCAAGAAAATTGTTATCAGCAGAGATGTGGATTTTTTAGAAGATCAGCCATGGGATGGCACGATTGCTCCCGATCACTCTTGATCACTCCTAATTTCTCCTAATGTTGAAGGAAAGGAATATGAAGTGCAACATGATGATTTAGTGGAGCCTGCAATAGCTCCTGATAATTCTAGACGATCTCCCAATCGCTCCCGATCGCTCATGATTGCTCCTGATTAGAATATACAGAAAGGAAAGCAACCACAGACAACCAAAGAATGGGTCATAGAGAGCTCCTGACAGCTCCCAATCGCTCTCGATCGCTCCGGAACCATCCTGTTCAGCAGAACAACAACAGTAGTGAAAGTTTAGACCCTACTCTCACCTCCCTAATGCCAAAGAAGACCAAGAGTCTAAGGGAGATTTACCAAAATGAAAGGTATGATGAAGAGTTTGATGAGAACATGAATTTTACATTGTTTTCTCATAGTGATCCGATTTATTTTGAAGAAGTTGTGGAAGAGGATAAAGGGTGCGAGGCCATGGATGAGGAGATAGATGCAATAGAGAGAAATGACACATGGGAGTTAATTGATTTTCCTCCTAACAAGCAAGTTATTGCGGTGAAATGGGTCTACAAGACCAAGTGCAATGCTGAAGGAAGCATAGATTGACATAAGGCACGTTTGGTTGTTAAGGGGTACAAACAACAGTTTGGGAGATATTATGATGAGACATTTGCCCCTATTGCAAGGGTGGATTCTATGCTGTCAGTCATAGCAATTGCAACCCAACACAAATGGAAGGTGTTTCAAATGGACGAGAAGTCTGCCTTCCTTAATGGAGTGTTGAAAGAGGAAGTTTATGTGGAGCAGCCATTTGGATATGAAGTTTCAAGTGAATAACACAAGGTGTATAGGTTGAAGAAGGATCTTTATGGGTTGAAGCAAGCTCCACAAGCATGGTACAATAGGATTGACTCATATTTGATGAACAATGGCTTTAGCAAAAGCGATGGTGAGCCCACTCTTTACATCAAAGTAGCAAATGATAATATTTTTATTGTTTTCTTGTATGTTGATGATTTAGTTTTTACTAGCGATGATGATTTATTAATTGCTAATTTTAAAGAGGTCATGAAAAGAGAGTTTGAAATGACATATTTAGGTCTCTTGAGGTATTTTCTAGGCATAGAAGTAAAACAAATGCATGATGGTGTATTTATCTCTCAAGAAAAATATACAAATGAAATCTTGAAGAGATTTAGGATGGTTGAAAGAAAGCTTGCTCCAACACCCACAACTGTAGGTCTAAAGTTGAGCAAGGAAGATTGCAGCAATAATGTGGATCTGACCATGTATAAAAGTTTGGTTGGTAGTTTGATGTACTTGACTGCAACTAGACCTGATATAATGCATGAAGTGAGTCTTATTTCCAAATTTATGGAGACTCCAAGAGAAACCCAATGGAAAGCAGGTAAAATAATCTTGAGGTATGTGAATGGCACCAAAAGATATGGCATGTTGTACACAACAACAAAAGAGTATGGGTTCATTGGATACACTGACAGTGATTCGGCAGGAAGTTTGGATGATAGGAAGAGAACTTTAGGCTATGTGTTTCATTTGGGTTTGGGTGCTATCTCATGGAATTCCAAGAAGCAACCTATAGTTTCCCTATCAATAGCAGAGGCTGAGTATATAGTAGCAAATGTAGCAACATGTCAAGCTATTTGGCTGAGAAGAATCTTAGCAAATTTGAGAGAAGAACAAGAGGATGGAATAGTGATATTTTGTGACAATGTTTTGTCGATAGATTTGACAAAAAATCTTAAGTTTCATGGAAGAGGCAAGCACATTGAAATCAGGTATGATTTTATTAGAGAGTTAGTTGAAAATGGTGAAATCAAAATGGAATTTTGCAGGTTTGAGCAGTAACTAGCAGACATATTCACCAAGCCATTGAGCAAGGACAGTTTTCAGTGCCTAAGGAGAAGGTTGGGCATTCTTGATTTGTATCAGGTTTGATCTTGTTTTGTTGGATCAGGACAAAGGGGGAGTGTTGGAAACATTTTGGTGTAGGAGCACCTAGGAAGCATAGAGGAACACTAGGCTAAAACTTGAAGTTTAGGAGAATTTTTGTGTTTTAATGCTTCATGGTCATGTTGACCATTTAATTTTGAGTTAGTAGAGTTATAGCATGTTATTATAAAGTTTGTTTAGTGGATCTTAATTTAATGGGTGAGTTTCTCAGCTAGGAGTCACTAGAAGTTGTAATAAAGTCCAAAAATGTTGCATTGGAGCAATTTTTGCTTAAGGTGGTGGTTATGTCCGACCAAGGGGAGAGTAACCACTTGGTGAACCTTTAAAAAGAAGCACTCGACCTGTTTGAGAGGTTGGAAAGCATTTGGAACATCTAAAGTTTTTGAGAATAGCAAAAAGACAGTGATTTTTATGATGCAATTCCTTGTTTTCTGTTCTTGATTTCTGTAATAGCTGCTCAATGAATTGAAAGAGGAATTTTGTGTTCTTGTTTAGCATGTAGTGTAGCCTTTGGAAGTTTTGTTTTGGTATATTAGATTATTTTTTCATCGCTTTCATCCATTCTTGTAAATTCTGTGTTTTTCCTCATTTGTTGTTTTGACTGGTAAATTGAATAAAATGGGGTTTTAGACAGCACTCCCACTGTACCAAGAAGTATGGGGACATTGGGAATGTGGCTAAACTCCATCATTGTACATACCTTAGTAGTAGGAGTCTGTAGGAGGCAAAGCATCATGATCAAAGTCTTTCCCTAGGCGAGTTTGTTGATACCTGGCTTGGGAAGACAGTGAAATACATAGTCCTAATGTGGTAGGGGTGATGAATCCTTTATAATGCAAAGTGTGCAGTGGTTGTAGGAGCCTTCATAAAGGTTGGCAAGAAGGCAGAGTTCTTGACTGATCAATTGGAGGTTGGAAAAAGCAAACAGACCAAGAAAATGGTCTAGAAAACTCTAGTCCTTGGGAAACCTGAGATATGCCTGTGTACGGACAGAGAGGGTCCTAAACCCTAAAAATCATGTAGACCTTGGAAATTGAGCCAGGGTTCCTTTTGTAAGTTTATGGTGTTTACTAAGCAGGAAGGAGCAATAGCCTAATTTCTCGGGCTGAGAGACCTAATTGGGGCTCAATGCTACTAGCCCTTCTTAAACCCTAAACTAGGTTTGGTGGCAGCGATGGAAGAAAGAAGACTTGTGATTGAACAAGAATCACAATAGGGTGGTTTTGAAGCCATGGGAGATATATCACACCCCTACAACAAGATTTGTAAACATTTGGAGGATAGCTAGTCTTTAGGAGTATTAAGGGCTAGGGAGAGAATGAGAGGAAGAGCACCAAGTTTGGCTTGGTTAATGGACTTGAATTGATAGCAGGGTTGGCTAGAAGAACCAGGGGTGCCTAAATAGCATAGGACCTATAGGTTGAATGGTGGAGAGTGACACCAAAGGGGTTCATCAAGGTGAGACCCGAAGCATTGAGTCAGTGATTGCCTCAATCCAACCCTGTCCCTATCAGATTGGTATCAGAGCAGTGAAAGGTTTGGGATAGTGCACTTGTATGTCAGACTTGGAATCAAGTGGTTCCACAATCATGGTGACAAATGCTGATTTGGCAAAGAAGGTTGAAGACCAAGAAGAAGACAATAGGAGACTAAGAGAAAGATTGGCACAATTGGAGGAGACATTAAGCAATGTCCTGAACAAGGATGATGAGGACAGAAAAAGGGTACCTAAGCAAGAAGAGGTTGCAAAGGAGGACAAGATCCCTGAACCTGACCCTGTTCTACAAGAGGAGCCTTTCTTGAAGGCATTGAAAGCTTTGAGTGGGAAGGCACTTGAAGGAATCCCAATGTTTAGTGGAAAGATGGAAGCCGAACTAGTTATGGATTGGATAGAAGGTATGGAGAACCATTTCGAATGTGATGGAGTCACAGAGGCACATAAGGTAAAGGTGGCTAAATCTAGACTGAGAGGATCAGCTTTAACATGGTGGAAATTCATCCAAACAAAGAGGGAGAAGGAAGGAAAGAAACCCATCTCTACTTGGAAAGGTATGGTTGCAAAGGTGAGAGAAGCCTACATGCCAGATGACTATGAGATCCAATTGCACAAGAAGAGGCAAAGCCTAAGGCAGAAAGACCAAGATGTAAACACTTACACTGAGGAGTTTCAAAAGCTTTGTATGAGGTCTAATGTGATAGAGGATGAGAGCCTCAAAGTGGCTAGGTATCTCAATGGTTTGAAGTGGAATAGCCAAGAGGAAATGGCTCTTTTGAGTCCTAAAACAATTCATCAATGCTATCAATTGGCTATCAAGATTGAGGAAAGGAACAAGAGGAAGCAAGATCAGTCTTCTAGGGGCAGAGGCAAAGGCAGAGATCAAAGAGGACATCGTGGTGTCTACCAAGGTAGAGGTAATGATCAAAGGAACCAAGGAGAATCTAAGCTCACTAAGCATTGAGGTGAAACATCTTCAAGAGGAGGATTTAATAGAGGAAGAGGAGCAAGTAGGAGTAATTCTTACTTTGCAAACATGAAGTGTTATCATTGTAACCAACTAGGTCACCCTGCTTATAGATGCCCGGAGAAAGCTTCTTCTTCAAGCAATGAAAAGAGAGTGGCCTATGCGCAAGAGGACACCATGAGTCCTAAGGTAACTGAGATCAGTCATATTGAGTCTGAAAATGGAGAGAGTCTGATGTTTAGAAGAGTGCTGATAAGGCAATCGGTCAAAGAAGAACCTAAGCAAAGAAGAGCTCTTTTTAGAGTAAGGTGCAAAATACTTGGTAAAGTATGTAAGGTCATTGTAGATTCTGGTTCTACAGATAATATAATCTCAGAGGAGGTAGTAACTAAGTTGAAATTGCAGAAGGTACCTCATACCAACCCCTACAAGGTCACATGGCTGAATAAAGGGTAGAGTATTTTAGTTAATGAGCAAGTAACAGTGGAATTTTCAATTGGAGGATATAAAGATAAGCTATTGTATGATGTATTACCCATGGATGCATGTCATCTTCTACTGGGTAGGCCATGGCAATATGACAGAAGTGCCATTTATGATGGGAAAGAGAACACCATCTCATTCAAGAAGGATGGAAGAACCTTCAAGTTGCAGTCACTGTCAGAAGAAGATGAAGGACAGTCCAAGACACCAAGTGTGCTCCTTAGTAGTGGAAAAGAGTTCCTCAACACCCTACATGAAGGTGGAGAAGGATATGTTGTGTTATTGCAGTCCAAAGAGGAAGAGAAGATGGAAAAACCAGTCATACCAAGAGCAGTCTAGAATTTCCTTGACAAGTACAAGGATATTGTAAGTGATGGTACACCTGCAACCTTACCTCCAAAAAGAGCTATTAGGCATCAAATAGATTTCATACCTGGAGCATCATTACCTAACAAAGCAGCATATAAGTTGACACTGGATCAGAACTTGGAAGTAGCTAGACAAGTGCAAGAATTGTTGGATCAGAAGTTGATACAAAAGAGCATTAGCCCATGTGCAGTACCAGTAGTCTTGGCAACCAAGAAGGGAGGCAAATGGAGGTTATGTACTGAATCTAGAGAAATCAATAGAATCACAATTAGGTACAGGTTTCCGATTCCTAGAATTAAGGACTTAATGGATTGTCTTAGAGGGGCTCAATATTACACAAAATTGGATCTAAAAAGTGGATACCATCAGATCAGAATTAAGGATGGTGATGAATGGAAGACAACATTCAAGACAACAAATGGTTTATATGAATGGAGAGTGATGCCATTTGGCCTTTCCAATGCACCTAGCACATTCATGAGACTCATGAATGAAGTACTAAAGGATTTCACAGGAGTATTTGTGGTTGTCTACTTGGATGACATTTTAATCTTTAGCAAAACAGCAGAGGAGCATCTCAAGCATGTGGAGTTGGTACTTAGAAGATTGCAAGAGGAGAAGTTGGCTATCAACTTGGAAAAATGTGAGTTTTTCAAACAAGAACTGGTGTACTTGGGTTTTGTAGTCTCTAAGGGATCATTGAAAATGGATCCAAGCAAGGTGGAGGCAATCATAAGCTGGCCTACACCAACAACAGGGACTGAGGTACGAAGTTTCCATGGATTGGCCCAATTCTATAGGAAATTCATAAGAAATTTTAGTGGTATTTGTGCACTGGTTTTAGAGACAATAAAAGGGGGTGTGAAAACCAAGTTTGTGTGGACTCAAGCAGCTGAGAGAGGGTTTGAGAAACTGAAACAAGAAGTAGCAACTCAACCCATACTTTTACTACCTAGCTTTGACAAATTGTTCACTGTTGAGTGTGATGCAAGTGGAGTGGCAGTTGGAGGAGTGCTAAGTCAAGAGGGCAGACCTATAGCCTTCTTTAGTGAGAAGCTTAATGAAGCAAAGAAGAAATACTCAACCTATGACTTGGAAATTTATGCTTTGGTTCAGTCACTTAGGAAATGGAGGCATTATCTTCTACCCAAGGAGTTTGTAATCTTTACAGACAACCAAGCACTTAGCTATATGAATACCCAAGAGAAATTGAGCAATAGGCACTTGAAGTGGATGGAATACATCCAAGCTTTTACCCTCACCATCAAGCATAAGAAGGGGCAGATGAATAAGGTAGCAGATGCATTGAGCGGGAGGTTATTGATAGTTCAAGAGATACAAGTGAAAAGCATAGGGATTGAGAGCTTTAAAGATCTCTATGGAGAGGATGAAGATTTCTCAGAGGTCTATAAGGTATGTGTAAACTTTGAGAATCACTTTCATAGTCAGTATGCTGAATATACATTACAAAGTGGATTGTTGTTTAAAGGAAACCAGTTATGTGTTCCTAAAGGGTCAATGAGAGAAAACCTTATTCAAGAAAAGCACAATGGTAGTCTTAGTGGGAATTTTGGCATCAATAAGACTTTAGAACTAGTACAAAGGTTCTATTACTGGCCTAAGTTGGCAAGGGATGTTAGAAAATATGTGGAACAGTGTGTTGTATGCATGAGAGCTAAGGGAGGAGCTAGTAATGTTGGTCTTTATCAACCCCTACCAATTCCAAATAGACCTTGGGAGTGTGTGAGCATGGATTTTGTGGTAGGTCTTCCTAAGACCAAGACTGGTTTTGACAGTATTTATGTTGTGGTAGATAGATTTAGCAAGATGAGTCATTTTATTCCCTGCAAAACTACTCATGATGCAAGCTACATAGCTCATCTTTTCTTCAAGGAAGTTGTTAGGATCCATGGACTACCTCTAAGCATTGTTTCTGACAGAGATGTGAAGTTCATGAGTCATTTTTGGAAGACTCTATGGAGCAGATTGGGAACAAATCTGTCATTTGGATCAGCTTACCATCCTCAGACCGATGGTCAAACAGAGGTGGTTAACAGAGTGCTAGGAAATCTTCTGAGGTGCTTGACTAAAGAATATGGACAAACATGGGATATGGTGATTTCCCAAGCTGAATATGCCTATAATGATAGTGTCAATAGAACTACAGGGAAAAGTCCTTTTGAGGTTGTGTATGGGATGCACCCAAGAGGCATTTGTGAGCTTAGAGACCTTGGATCTCAGGAGAATAGGAGTGGACATGCAGAAGACTTCACTCAGACCATGAAGGAGATTCATGAGCAGGTCAAGAACACAGTTACAACAGCAACCCACAAGTTGAAGGAAAAGGTTGATTTGTCAAAGAGAGATGTGCAATTTGCAGTTGGGGACTATGTTATGGTCCACCTCAGAAAATCCAGATTACAAAAGCGCATGGCAACCAAGTTACAGATGAAAAGATTGGGTCCATGCAAGGTGTTGGCCAAGTATGGCAAGAATTCCTATAAGGTGGAATTACCATCAGATTTGGGCATCTCTCCAGTTTTCAATGTTGCTGATTTGATCAAGTACAAGGGATCAGTCCATGATGAGGAGCAGAACAACAAGGAAATCTTCAAGGACCTCAGTAATGTGAACTTTCCTCCACAAGACAAGCTTCAGGCAAAGAAACTCTTACAGTCAAGAGTGCAGAAAGCTACAAGGCACAAGGTATATATGGAGCACCTTGTCAAGTGGAAGAACAAACTAGAATCAGAAGCCACTTAGATACATGAAGATCAATTGAAAAAGCTTGGAATTGACTTATCATTACTCTCTCCTTCCATTCCTTAGTGTTTGAGCTGAGAAGGGGAGAATGGTGCAGGAGCACCTAGGAAGCATAGAGGAACACTAGGCTAAAACTTGAAGTTTAGGAGAATTTTTGTGTTTTAATGCTTCATGGTCATGTTGACCATTTAATTTTGAGTTAGTAGAGTTATAGCATTTTATTATAAAGGTTGTTTAGTGGTTCTTAATTTGATGGGTGAGTTTCTCAGCTAGGAGTCACTATAAGTTGTAATAAAGTCCAAAAATGTTGCATTCGAGCAATTTTTGCTTAAGGTGGTGGTTATGTCCGACCAAGGGGAGAGTAGCCACTTGGTGAACCTTTAAAAAGAAGCACTCGACCTGTTTGAGAGGTTGGAAAGCATTTGGAACATCTAAATTTTTTGAGAATAGCAAAAAGACTGATTTTTATGATGCAATTCCTTGTTTTCTGTTCTTGATTTCTGTAATAGCTGCTCAATGAATTGAAAGAGGAATTTTGTGTTCTTGTTTAGCATGTAGTGTAGCCTCTGGAAGTTTTTTTTTGGTATATTAGATTATTGTTTCATCGCTTTCATCCATTCTTGTAAATTCTGTGTTTTTCCTCATTTGTTGTTTTGACTGGTAAATTGAATCAAATGGGGTTTTAGACTGCACTCCCACCGTACCAAGAAGTACGGGGACATTGGGAATGTGGCTAAACTCCATCATTGTACATACCTTAGCAGTAGGAGTCTTTAGGAGGCAAAGCATCATGATCAAAGTCTTTCCCTAGGCGAGTTTGTTGATACCTGACTTGGGAAGATAGTGATATACACAGTCCTAACGTGGCAGGGGTGATGAATCCTTTATAATGCAAAGTGTGTAGTGGTTGCAAGAGGCTTCATAAAGGTTGGCAAGAAGGCGGAGTTCTTGACTGATCAATTGGGGGTTGGAAAAAGCAAACAGACCAAGAAAATGGTCTAGAAAACCCTAGTTCTTGGGAAACCTGAGATATGCCTGTGTACGGACATAGAGGGTCCTAAACCCTAAAAATCATTTAGAGCTTGGAAATTGAGCCAGGGTTCCTTTTGTAAGTTTATGGTGTTTACTAAGCAAGAAGGAGCAATAGCCTAATTTCTCGGGCTGAGAGACCTAATTGGTGCTCAAGGCTACTAGCCCTTCTTAAACCCTAAACTAGGTTTGGTGGCAGCGATGGAAGAGAGAAGACTTGTGATTGAACAAGAATCACAGTAGGGTGGTTTTGAAGCCATGGGAGATATATAACACCCCTGCAACAAGATTTGTAAACATTTGGAGGATAGCTAGTCTTTAGGAGTATTAAGGGCTAGGGAGTGAATGAGAGGAAGAGCACCAGGTTTGGCTTGGTTAATGGACTTGAATTGATAGCAGGGTTGGCTAGAAGAACCAGGGGAGCCTGAATAGCACAAGACCTATAGGTTGAATGGTGGAGAGTGACTCCAAAGGGGTTCATCAAGGTGAGACCCGGAGCATTGAGTCAGTGATTGCCTCAATCCAACTCTGTCCCTATCACGTTTATTGACCCTAAGCCTATCGTTGCTTTACCTACTTGTCAGGAGCCATTTTTTAATGGTAGTTTTTGGGATCTTCATCCCTGCAGCTCCCAACTACTCAAAATTGAATGTAGTAGGAATTTTTGAACTCCCAATTAATGTTGGTAGGTAATTTTGAATTTGAGAGGGATTTTTTGAATGAGACAAATAGAGGGAATGTTTTCCTAGTCTGTAGGTTGAATGTTGGTCAGTTTTTTATAGCAGCAAGAAGAAAAGTTGCAGCATCAACATTGAATGTTCTCAGACCATTTTGCAAAGTGTTTGCAATGAGCAGGATTGTTCCTGATAGCTCAGCGTTTGCCAGGAATAGCAGATAGTTCTAGTTGAATAGGAATAGAGATCTTTGAGTAACTCTTGATAGTTTATGATCTAGTTGAGCATTTGATCGCTCCCAAAAAGTTGTAATAGGTAGTTTTTTAAGTTTGTTTTTTAGAGTTTTATGTCTTGAACTTATGTATTGTCATTTCCAACTTGTTGAATAGAAATCAAATATTGCATGTCTCCTCTTTCTTCCGCATTTGGAGTTTTGGGTATTTCCATCTTGACTGGAAATTAGAGCAACAACTCTGTGTTTATTTTGTGCATTTAAAAGTTTGACATGGTATTAGAGCTATAGGCCCCATTTCCGTGTGAGTTAGGGCATTTTTTTTCTCTGGGTATCAAGCTTCTTTGTAGGGGAAATGGCTGGAGATGAAGGAAAGAGTTGGCAACAACCACTGTCCTTTAATGGACAAAACTATGATATCTGGGAAAAGAAGATGAAGACCATAATGGTTGCCAATGATTTGTGGGATTTCTTGATAAATGGGTTCATGGATATCACTGACAAGAGTGAATCTTAATCTTCTCCATGCAGCTCAGTCTGGAATGACTTGGCAACTCCTCAAGCTCAAGGCACTCACTAATAATCAACTCTTTAAGATTGATGAAATCACCGGATCCTACCACTCTTTGAAAATCTCTGCATCTTTCTACAAGCAGTCGGATGAGTGTTGTTGGCAACGTAATGTTCTATAGCTTCTCATAATTATGAATCTCAATTTTCGCCATGCAACTCACTGTGGAGAGACTTGGAAACTACTCAAGCTTAGGAAAATTGGTAATAAACAACTTCTTAAGTTTGATAAGATAACCACTTCCTAATACTCTTTGCAAATCTCTACAACTGTGCAGAGACAAGCTAATGAGTGTTGTTGGTAGCGTAATGTTCTGTGGCTTGTCACAATAATCAATCTCAATATTCTCCATGCAATTCAGTCTAGAAAAATTCAAGAACTCCTCAAGCCGATAACAAATGTTAATAACCAACTCTCTAAGTTTGGTAGGGTCACCATTTCTTGATACTCTTTGTAAATCTCTGCAACTTGATAATTGACGCCCATAAGATAAAATCTGCATGGAAGGAATTCAAACTCTATTAATAGGATTATCTTTATTTCTATTTTTTTTTAAGATAGAAGAAAGATCTAATTTTAAATATTTTTTTATATTGTTTAAATAGTTTTTTTTATCTAATAAAACTGCATGTAAAGCTAGACTTTTAAAGATTTTTCTTACCGGGGTGATCCCACAATAGTAGTTTACAATTTTTGGCCAAACTGGACACTAAAATGTTTTTTTTAAACTAGAAATCTTCACATTTGGGCACATATAGGGGCTAAACCGTGAGGAATTTGAAGATGACACAAACTAGAGTCTCGTCACATTTTGTCTGTAGATTCTAAAAGTATTTTTTTCAAAAAATTTGGAATCAAATTGTACTTATTTTTCCATCTCCCATGAAAACTGGTTTTTTCCAGAAAACAACATTTTTTAAAAGTGACACAAACCGTATAATGCATAACTTTTTTTCCATGAAGGATAAAATTCTAATTCTTTCAAATTTAGATTTGTAACTATGATATCTAGTGCTTCCACTTGGTTAGATATTTTTTTCTTTAATCAAGTTTCGAAGTCAAACCAATTACAATTCAAACATAGCGTGACCGTATAATGCGCAACTTTTTTTGTATTAATCGAAATTCAATTTTATTTTTTTGTTGGATCAAGGACTTCAATATCTGGTGCACTCATATTTTTCAATTTTTTTTTTGATAATTTGCTATTTTTCCACATGTGTAGAACAAAGACCTCCTTTTTTCATGAAAAACCTATGTTTAATAAAACTTAAAAACCAAATACATAATAAAATCTAAACATATTAAAATCATATTCGTTGGATAGCTCGTTCTAAGGACTACTTGATTCCAGTTGGGTTTGTGAAGTCTCCTCCATCTTCATCCTCAACCCGAGCTTTGAAGGGCAAAAATTATGGTTTCTTTTGTGCCAGAGAGTAGGGAGGTGGGAAAAGGGGGGTTCTCTAGAACCGGGGGGTTCTAGCGGACCCCCTTCAATATGCATTTTTCTTTTGTTTTTTGGGCGGGAAATGTGGGCCCTAAAACCAATTTTTTGCCATGGGGTCGTTTTTTCTCAGTTTTCCTTCCTCCATCAAATTGGAAACCACTATTGTGGTTTCACCCACTATTTTATTAGGATTGAAAAATCTTTAAAAAGGCATTGCCTCTTGTCGTTTTGTAAGGACAAAACGTACATAATTCACAGTGTATTTTTCTGCAGTATAGTGTCGAGATATTGAGTACATGTTGATTGGTTTATAAATGTAAATCAATGTGGGTTATCATAATGATGATATATGTTATTAGTAATTAAGCGTTACTCTTTAAAATTGGTTTTCAGTTAAAAAAAATAGTTGCCTACTAGTTTCAGAATCTTTACAACCTATAGATAAACTCATGAGTGTTATTGCCAACGCAATGTTCTATAATTTTTCACAATATCCAATCTCAATTTTCCAACACACTACTTAGTCTTGAGAGACTTGGCAACTCCTCAAGGGTGATCCCACAATAGTGGTTTACAATTTTTGGCCAAACTGGACACTGAAATTATTATTTTTAACTAAATCCTCACATTCAGACACCTATAGTGGCTAATCCATGAGGAATTTGAAGATGATGAAAACTAGAGTCTCATCACATTTTGTCTGTAAATTCTAAAAATATTCTTTTCAAAATTTTTGGAATAAGATTACACTTCTTTTTCCATCTCCCACAAAAACTGGTTTTTTTCAAAAAACAAGATTTTTAAAAAGTGACGCTCACCGTATACAACATAACTTTTTTTTGTATGAAGGATAAAATTCTAATTTTTTTGAATTTAGATTTGTAACTATGATATATAGCACTTTCATTTGGTCTCATAGTTTTTTATTGAATATTTTTTCCTTAATAGAGTTTTGAATTCAAACCAATTGCAATTCAGACATAGGCAGACTGTATACAACATAACTTTTTTTGTATGTATCGAAATTCTTTTTTTTTTTTAAATGGATCGAGGAAATCAATACCTAGCACAAACATATTTTTAAAAAAATTATTTTGATAATTTGTTATTTTTCCACATGTGCAAAACAAAGAGCTTGATTTTTGGTGAAAAACCTATGTTTAATAAAACTAAAAAAACACATACATAATAAAACCAAAACATATTAAAATTATATTCATGGGATAGCTCATTTCAGGACTACCATAATAATTTCAAATAAATTTTAAATGAATTCATTTGATCCCCCAAAAGGTAAATCAAAAGTGATTTTTTATCAGCATTTTGATAGGTGTAAAGGAGACTCATTTATAGGTATGGTTTAAAACTAGCGAGGTTCTATCCAAGGGGGTTTGATCTAAGGTGGTTTGATCAAACCCTCTTCAATTGGAATCCTTAAAATGGAACTTTTAAAGGCTTAAATCATTATATTTTCTAAAAATATGTGATTTCAGCAAAAATCAGTTCCTCTCAGAAATTGTAAACTAGCTTTGTGGGATCACCCTCAAGCTAAAGAAAATTACAAATAATTAGCTCTCTAAGATTTGTAAGCCCACTGCTTCCTGCTCCTCTACAAATCTTTGCAACTTTGTACAAACAGCCTGATGAGTGTTCTTGGCAACTTGTCAAGCTTAGGAGAATCACTAATTTCTAGCCAACATCTCTCAAAGTTACCCAACACACTTCTTATTTTCAAATTATGAGAACCATCCTTTAGAAGATATTTAAACTAACTTCATCCATCAACTATGATCTTCTCTAGTCAACTTGGACCTATAAAATCTGGCGACTCCTCGAGCTCTAGACAACCCTGAATACTTAATTCTACAAGCTCTTCATAACCAAAATTGATTGTTTCCAAATTTAGACAACCATCCAACTCAAAATATTTCATCTTCACATTTACATCAAATTCTATGCTATCTAGAGACTTCTTACTCATCTTCATGTTTTCATCAAATTCTATGCCCTCCAAACACTTCTTACCCCTGAAGGCAAGTCTTCAAACTCAAGGTCTGAAAATTCAAAAATGATTAACAACAGAAGATTTATAAGATTAGATGTTCCTGGTAGTCTTTTGAGTTTTTAACAATCTGTAACTAAAAAAAAATTTAATGTCTTTACCCTTGTTAAATTCACTTCCATACCATTTTTTATGGCACCAAGTTCGATAGGTTTAAGGCTGGGATAGTGAATTGCACTAGGGAAGATCTTGAATAAAAAAAATTCAGGGCTAGTTTCTAACTTTTCAAGGCCACTCACTAGGGCCTTAACACTCCTAGATATTTCTCCATTATTCCTATCTACTTTCCCATTAAATTTGAAATTCATGATAACCAAAGATTTACAGAGTCCTCTGTTTTAGCTGAAGCATGTTCCCCTCTGATCTGGAAGATATTAAGAGATTCTAGCAAAGACAAACCCTAGATTGGCAATCTTTGGGCATCTAAGAACACATTTTCTAACTATATGATATTCCTATTAACTATGGAAAGCCTTTCAAAGAGGTTTGAAAAATCAGGTCAACTCTTCCAAGTGGGAGGGCGCCTGAAATTCACAATATATATATTTTTATAAAGTTCTAAATGATAAAAAGAATAGTTCGGAGACAACCATAACATGATGCATTCCACTTTATAGCCTTACTAAAGATTTGGTCTTTTGGTGGAAAAGATCAAAGTACTTGTATGCGATTCTCCCACAATGTTTTGAATCCTCCTATGTGGATTTTCAGATACTACAAATTTTGAAGAGGAATCCATGAAGGAATGCTAGGTTGTTCTATGTCTAACATATAGTGGTTCTCAAGCTCGAGCCATAGTAAGGAAGCTGACGTCTCAACACAACTATTTGATTTGCCTAGAAAGAATCTAACATGATAGCCAATTGAATCATCCCAAATGGAACATAAACATCTGGCATTGATTTTGGCGAGCATAGTTCTCAAACCCTTCCATTCCTGCATACACAGAAGCAAGAAGTGTAGTTTTCAATTTATGTAGTAACAACTTAACATTTCGAATACTATAAAATACTAATGAGAAATCTGGAGGGGTAACAAGCATACCAAAGATTCCAATCTCGAGGATGCCATAGGTGACAAGGAGAGCTGAATTCAACTGCCATTTCTCTTCCCAAGTCCCTTAGGTGGTCATGCATTCTCAATACAATTTTCCCCTTTTCACTCACATACGGAAATTGACCTTTTTCACTCACATACAAAATTTTGGAAAATTCCCCTTCTTCACTCACATACGAAAATTTGTTTTCTTCTTCTACAAGACATTTCTCCTTTAGTGTTTGCAGAGCATTTTGAGCATCCCATACTGATCCCTCCAATATTATTTCTGCCATACACTTCGGTTTTCCTAGAACAAAAAAAAGCAATATCTATGAAAACCTATTTCTCATTATCTTCCAATGTGTCAAAACTTATTCTCAATCTTTGCTTTACATCTCGAAGTAGCGTCTCTATAACTTTAATCAAGTTTAATTCCCAATATTTGTGAGGTCTACGATGAACGAGCCGGCCCAAAACATGAAGAGAAAGAGGTAGCCCTCCACACACATCTACGAATTGGTCAACTAGCGCCTCATAGCCAGGACATGGAAAGGGTTGGTCAAAAGCATTCCAGCAGAAGAGTTGCCTCCTGTGGTTTTTTTCCATTCCTTTTAAAGGATAGCCAACAGTAATCCCTTTGGATGTAACCACTCCAACGTCACGGGTTGTGACAATAACCAGACTATTACCTGATTTATTTAAGATATTCATAGATAGAGCATCTAACTGCTCCACATGATCGATGTCATCTACAACTATTAGGAAGTTTAAATGGCGGCTCCTATGTAGATGATCATTGAGATAGCTCGTTCCTTCCTCTATACTCCTAAAACTGTGTTCTTTATGGAAGAGATCTTTGACAAGCTGACTTTGCAAACAAGGTAGTTCCCTTCTCACAGACGCTTCTCTCACGTCAAACAAAAAACTTGCTCCAGAGTAATTTGAACGATTTCGATTAAACAACTCTTTGGTGAGAGTTGTCTTCCCCAACCCACCCATGCATAAAATGCCAACAACATTAGGCTTATTTTTCCTTTCTTGCAGTGGTTTTCAAAATCTTGTACAAGCTCATCTAGACATTGCCTTTCAAAATCTTCCACAAGATTGTTAAGCCCTACTGGATATTTTGCAACATGTAAAAATTGTTTCCTTTGCACTTCCTTTTCTACTGCTGCTACTATGGTTTTGCCGTCACTAAACTTTATAAAATGAAAGCAAAAATCCATGAGAAAATAGTAAACTAGATTTGAAGGGTAAAGAGAATTATATAAAGTAGAACTACTAAAACCACAAAGATTACCTATGAAAGACTTCTCCAGCTATAAATGAAAGAGTTTGAAGGGCTTCCTTCCACTCATTGAGCTTCTCAAGGTACCTGTCTTTCTCTATATATTTAATGAATGCATCAGCGTATACTCCCTTTTCAATGTGGCGGAGTTCCAATGGCTCCACTTCATAAAACAGGGGAATAATTTTGGCCTTGCTTTCTAACATGAGAACTAGCTCAGCCAAACATCAAGGTGACTCTGCATATCTTTTGGAAAAGATGGCTATGTGTACCTTAGCCAAGCGGACGACTGTCTCAATAGTAGAAGGAAACGAATTTTCAAGTTACTTTTCTTGGGAATCAAGAAAAGCCGGTATTCCCAATTGCCCAAGAGAGTTGTAAAGTTCAGTTGCCAAAGTGTGTTTGACATCGAGGCCTCTGTGATTGATGAATACATCAAACAATCTCGAAGATTCATCAACCTTCCTTCTTTTTCCAGCAGGTTCTATTTCAGAGAAAGCATTTAATTCCCACTTTTGCTGGAGAGATGATGGAGAAGACGCCATTAGTTCCAATTCAAACGTTAACAACCCGTTTTCAAAAATAGAAAGAGAAGGAGCAAAGCGCTTAGGATTTGATCATTGTATGCGTAATGAAATATGAGCCTTTGGGGAAGAAGAAGGGCAGAGTGAATTAAATAGATCTTACTGCAGGCAAGTTCAATCTTTTCCTTTAAACTACACGTAAAATATGATGAAGAAAACGTTTATAAATTAGACAAGCGCTGACCTGTATAATGAAGAAACGAGATTCAGTCCTTTCCTCGAAACATACGAGCAGAAAGACAGGGAAGGAAAATGCCTAGAACATATTCAGTCCCCTGCCTACACATAGAGTAAGTTGGGTTCAGATTCGTCGAAACATCCGAGGGAAGAAGGAAAATGCTTCAAAAGAAAATAAACTACTGCTACATGTACGAAAGGAGAGATTCATTCTGTCGCTTACTTTTGAGAAAGTTAGAACCTCCCAACAAAGCAATGGTTCAGTTTCGCCGAAACATCCGAGGGAAGAAGGAAAATGCTTTGAAAGAAGGCAAACTGCTACATGTACGAAAGGAAGGAGGTAGTGATTGATTTATGTGGAGATTCATTCTGTCTCTCACTTTAGAAGTGAGAGCCTACACAAGAAAGTAATAGTTCAGTTTCGTCGAGAGAGAAAAATGGAAATGCTTTGATAGAAAGCAAACTGCGATGGGCTTGATTGGTGTGTAGATTAATTATGTCTCTGGCTTTTGCGAAAGTTAAAGAGCCTCCCAAAGAAAGGAATAGTTCAATTTCGTTGAAACCTCCAAGTGAAGAAGGAAAACGCTTCGAAAGAAGATAAAACTGCTACATGCATGAAAGAAGATGGAATTGATTGCTGTGGAGATTCATTCTGTCAGCCACTTTCAGAAAGTAAGAGCACCCCCAAGAAAGCAATAGATCCTGTCGGTGTGGTATTGATCAGGATAAGTAATTAAAGAAGATGGCTCTTTTTATTTAGAAATTAGAGATTTTAGATATATATAGTGGAATAAGTAATTAACAAAGATGACTTCTTGTTGGCTGGGCTTAACCAGCACACTCTGGTGGGGGCCCACTCAACTTTTTATTTTCCCTTTTGTTTCCCGTTGTGCTGCTCTAACTCTATTTCCTGTTTCCTGTTGTGCTGCTCTAACTCTCCACGGTGACAGTCACTGTGAGGGTTAAGGGTTAAATTTAAATTTCAAATTTACCGTCTGCCCGCACATTTCCACTTAAACTAGCACTTGCACCTCAACGAGGTGCAATGATTACGCCGATAGTAGGATATACTCTAGCAATATATTGAAGGGCAGGGAAAAAATTGCAAGAAAATGTAAATTGATTTTCTTAATACTAACTATTTATAGTAGAAGTCAATTGATGATGGGATGTGCAAAAACTATTTTATGGCATATTAAAACCACTAACTCAAGAGATTGGTTATGTATAATACAATTGTTGGTGGTTGACGATGAGCTTCTTAGTGTTTTATCCACTCACATAGTTGAGAATAATCATTTTAGGTGAATTAATTGGTTGTGTGTTGTCATTTGTCATTCTCAGAGACTTTTGTTAAACAATTCATGGGTTTTATGTCTTCCTTCAATTTCCTTAAGTAAAGCTTGTTAGACAGTTCACATTCTTGTGCATGACTTTTCATTTTGAAGTATGCATACTTGGGTAAATTTTGTTGTTAGAAGAGTTAGAGTAAGTTCTATCTCTCTCCCCAAACTCTTAAGGTAACCTATATGCAAATTGTGAATGCCATCTTGTATCAACACAACCATAACGAAACTGATGCACACAATTTAATAAAGAAGGTAGACACAAAACTCTCTCTTGAATGATATCAAATTATGAATAATTACTTTTTTTAGCTTATATTACAACATGGCTCAAAGTTTTTTGTAGTTTCATAATGTCTCATGAGAGGAAGGAAGTGTGACTTTAATAGTTTATATAGAGATTTAATTAGGATCGTGTTTTATTTGATCATCCATAAAGTCCATACTCGCTATTGTAAATTGTTATTAATGATGATAGAAATTCTATTTTCATGGAAAGCATTGGAAACTCACATATAATGAGTACAAAATATGTATGATGACTAAAACCAAAAGAGCTAACATTGATCATAATATAAGGTTACAACTCATTTATTAAATTTTGGATTCATTAGTGATTGAGACCAATATATACCTTTGTCTTATAAATCAAAATGGTTTGAATGAGACATCATTGTCATTTATTTTGTGGCAATGTACCTAGTGTCAAATGTCCTTCAAATTGTGATTGACAAATATGTCAAGATTAAATTAAGAGTTAGTTTCAAAATTTTATGTAAAGACTTAGAGGTTTGTAAGGGAAACCTAATGGATAGTGATAAGGGTTGGTTAACCACAAGGAAAAGTATTGATTACAAACATATTACCACTATAATCATATAATGTATTGTTTTTGATAATTTAAGCAACAAAAGAAGGGTGTTGGTACATAATCATATCACTAATTGTTTACCAGTAAATTTAGGATAGTATAAACAGAAGAGGAAAATAACATCTAATTTGTAAACTAAGCTATTATAGGAATTTATGAAGTCACACTACGAGGTAAATGAAATAAATGGGGTTAGAACATTATTAATATAATATTGAGTACCCATCTTCATTTGATAATATAAAGTATATAATTAATGGCATATGCATATCAAGGTCTAAAAGGATGCTCTGATACGAGTGAAAAATCCCCATATCAACCACATTGTCACCCTCAACCTAGAAATCAATCATATTGAGGTTTTCTCTAGTTATACTATCCTTCATTCACATAATAATTCCAACAAAATTGGCCTTCCTTCTCATCCAAATCTTTGCACCCACTTGAAATCCGGAAAATAATTGTAGGATGCCAAGTAAAATTATGGAGAGCCTCCTCAAAGAATCTTGTGAGAATCCTGCAACCTATGCACTCCTTGAGAGACCGCGTTACCCTTTCATATTTCATGTCTTTCATGCCTTCACTTTGGCTTGTGTCCGCATCCTTTCCCTCGATGTGCAGTCTATGTAACAAACCCACTATGTCATCCATTTTCTCTGTTGGATGATATCTCCCAACCTTGCCATGATCGATGGCATGTTCCTTGAAGAATCCAAAGAAGGAACCTTCACTATTGATTCTCATTTACTAATTGTGTTTTCCCAATGTTCCTAAAGCTTCTTATTAAATCCATTTTGTTGCAGGTAGGGAGGACACTAACCATAGCAAGGCAGATTTGTCTTTAGTGCCTACCATTTGCATCTTCTTGAATGTTTCTAAAGCCCTTTCAATGGACCTATTTGTGCATAATAGTGTATAGAACCCTTTCTCCTCCCATTTTTCCCTTCCTCACCGCCTCTACTACTCACATTTTTCCCCATCTCCCTCTTCACATTTTTCTCCCCCAATCACTCTAGTGCCCCATCTCTTTCTCTCCCACTCGGACTTGAATGAAAATTGCTTGGGGTGCAAGGGTTACACCGATTGAAAATTATATGTAATTTAACATGCTTAGGAGACATATTCTTTATTGTTTTTAAGAATTGAAGCTCAAAATATAAAAACATACATAGAGAACACATTTGGCATGCTTTGCATACTAAGGAGAAGGAAACCTAAAGGCTTGTTCAATCTAATTTATATCATTTAAACCTTCATTCTATGAAAAGAATCACATGTATGTGTAAATAGAGATAACATAATCCCCTAAATATTTTATGTATTTGACATTTTCTTCTTTTGAATTGATTGAAGGGTCTCAATATAAAATGCAGATCAAAATTTATTTTCAAACCAGAAGCAATATACAATCTATTTATTTTATGATTGTTAGAGTAAAACCGAATCATAGAAATAATTAAATAAATAAAAGAAGAAAAAATAAATCTTATTGTCTTATAATTATGATACTATTTTCCCCACTAACCACTATATTAAAGAAAAATTAAAAATGTCTCTAAACAAATGTAAAAAAGTGAAGACTATTCATTTTTCGCTATCATAATTAAAGAATGTTAAGATGTGGCATATAACTCCAGCACCAACATTAGGGGTGAGACATCTTATGGCAATTGTATTATTATATTAATTTTTGAATTGTTAAAATAAGAATGTTGTATATGCAACAATTGTGGCCTTTATGTCTTTGTTATTTTTTTTTAATAATAAATATAATTATAATACTAATTTATTTAAAATAAATAAAATAATAATTCCTTTAAAATAAATATATAATTATATAGATTTAATAAAATAATATATGATATACATAAAATGATAATTTATTGAAAATAATTAAAATACTAATTACTTTAAAATAAATATCTAGTTATATAGATGCTATTAGGTATATAATATATTGAATATAATAACTAAATAATTATATATAAATTAAAAATAATGACATAATTTAATATATATTAGATTAAAATAAATAATCAATATAATATTAATATTAATTATGTAAAATAAATATATATAATTTTTTAAAATAATGTCATAATTTAATATATATTAGATTAAAGTAAATAATAAATATAATAAAGTAAATAATAAATATAATTATAATATTTATTATATATAATAAATATAATAATACTAAAATAAATATACCAAACATAATTTTAAACTTATATATTTATAATTTTATTTTAAAAATTAATTTAAATTATATAAAATGTAATATATAATAATTAAATAAAAAAATATTAATTTTGTTTTAAAAAGTGCTAAAACTACACATGTACAGAAATGAATTTGCTAAGTGTCCATACACTATTCCAAAGCTCCTATTTTTGCACACGTATGTAGTATGCTTTACACCTGCCCTTTGTATTTTATGCGTTTGTAATATCGTGCAATTCTATCAAAATTTTCACTCCCAATTACTCCAAGAAGACAAGCTGAGATTTATTGGAGAGCTAAAGTAGGAGGGCATGACTGCCATGGTAAGCGATGGAATTAATGATCCACCAGCATTAGAATTAGCAAAGCTTACAATGTCAAGGATATGTTCTAGAGTGCTTCATTAATTCAAAGATTTTGAGAGCATCCTTGGAAAATCCATTTTGTGCATATCCTGAAATCATTGCATTCCATGGCATGACATCTCTTTGGGGTATTTTTTCAAACAGTTTACATGCCTTTTCTATGCTTCCACATTTTGCATACATGTCCACCAGGGCAGTTGCAACTGCAACATTTGATAATTTATTCCTCTTTTCTTTATGCCTTGATGGATGTCCATACCCTGTTCCAATGCTCCTATTTTGGCACAAGCAAGTGGGGAGAATGTTGGTAACAGTTGTGGAGTCTGGCTTTACACCTGCCAATTGCATTTGCTTGAAAGTTTTTATAGATTTAAAAAAAAGTCCATTTTCTGCATATCCTGCAATCATTGCATTCCATGAGATAACTCTCTTTGAGTCATTATGTCAAACAATTAACGTGCCTTTTCTATGCTTCAACATTTTGCATACATGTCTACCAGAGCATTTCCAACTATAATATCTAAAGAAAAAATCTGCATTCCATGATGATTTGATGGTTGTCCATACCCTGTTCAGAAGCTCCCATTTTGGCACAGGCAGGGAGGATACAGGCGAAGGTTGTGGAATTTGGCGCCCCTTGCATAATGCCGGAGTTGGATATCAGATATATGCAAAATGTGGGGTATTTACTCCTTGATTCTGACTTTCCTGATGTCTATTGGTTTTCAAGCGTCATAGAATGTAGCTTTGTTTTTTGCTTTTTCGTGGATTTGACCTACATTTGTTTCTTTTTGTACTCCTTGATTCTGACATGCCTGATGTCTATTCTGAAAGTAGTGGCTAGGCAGAGTTTGGAAAGTATTGCGAAATTCCTCCAGTTACTCTAGTTTCAATAATTTGTCCTATACAATTTACCAATGTTCTTTCTTCTTTCTGTAGATGGAAGACTCTAATAAGTTTAGCTTTGTATCAATAGTGATTAATTCATCTTAATACATTGTTATTTATTAATCTCCGCTAATTACCGACACTTTGTCCAACAAACTGCAACTAAATGTAAATTTATTTCTTGCAACTAAATTCTACCAGCAAATAATATACGTCCAAGAATTCCTAGAACTACTGTAACTAAATTTAGCTATGAAAACTTGGAGTTAAACTTAAGCTAACAAAATTAACTAACTCGCTTGATTGAAGGGATAAGATGGAAAGAGTCGGGTAGATGACAATTACCATGTTAATAATAACAGTTATCAATGTTAGTTGAGAGGCTATAGGCAACTTAAGGGCGCAGGCCTTTTCCCATAATTTTACCACATTTAACCAACTCCAAATTCTTCCAAATAAATAACAGTATAGGTTAGTAAGTTTTTTATCTGATACAAAGATCAAAAGTAGAGTGTTTGCAAGGGGTTGCTTTGCTCCTACGAAATCTAGCAAATTATATTTACGTTTTTCCCTTATTAGGTCAAATGCTTCATTCGTCGTTGCAATAAAACAAAGAAATATAAGAGTCACAAGAAAGTTGTTTCAATTTTTTCAAACTTCTGTTTTAGATTCTAGAATATCGAGATGAACTAACAAGACTTTAATTTCTTGCAAAGTCAGAAGGGACTTCTCAGGTGAGATTCATTGATACTAAATTGCTGAAATTGCAAACCATGGGCATTCTAAATTGTTGAAATTGCAAACCATGCCCATTAAAAATGAAAAGCAAAGAATCCATACCTGGACCTGTAGCGTAGTCGATGGATTCCTGGAGCCTTACAGTTGAATGCTAAAAGAAGCCAGCCAAACTTCGTCCGTCTTGCTTGTGCCTTGCGTCCAGGTGAGGGCCATCTTAAGGCTGCTCGTCATTTAATAGCCACAGTGTACATCTGGTGGCATATTAATTCGCAGGCCACCGAAGAAGACACCAAGCATGGTCTTTTACAGCATGGCCCGACTCGCACCCATACCTGATTACGTCAACTTGCCACTAAAATATGCGATCCATGTACTCATTTTGGGCTATTTTAAAAACGGCGAACCTTCACCCTAATAACTTGATCAACTACCTCACAAGTAATGGTTGTTAGTCGCCTCAGATGAAGGGTTTTCATATTTCCACCGCTTTTAAAGTGGTAGGTATGCCTTGCACGTTGGGCGGGACGAAGACTTCTTCCATTCAGATGACGCAGTACATCACATACAGTGAGGCTTCATTGCAGCAAATTTCGATCTGCACGCCAGTCATTGGGTGGCGGTCTATACTTAAAATGGCTTTATCTCCAGCCAAGGGTCAAGTGATCGGCTCTAGCCATCCGTGCAAATCGGAAACCCCACATTCCGGCGTCTAACAACAGACAAAACCGATGGGTTTCCGTGATAATGAAGAAGGCTTAAAAAAGGTTACATAAATGTATGATCTCTTCATGAAAACTACTTTCATAGGCTTAGATCAAGAGCCATCCAATTTTGCATTAGAAATTATGAAAAAGATGGTAAAGATTAGTAATATGATCAGCCTATTAAACACAAACATCTAGAGTAAGAATATATGTACAAATATTATCATATTCTAAAATTCAAAGTCTTAGATGTAAATTAAAATACTTTTATATTTGTAATGGTAATATTCATATTTTCATGTTATTTTATATTTAGTTTAGTTTTATTTTAAGATGTCTTGTTAAATAGATATAATTTAAAATATTTTTATAGTTCATAATTGTAATATGCATATTTTTATTTTTGTTTCATATTTAGTATTGTTCTTATTTCAAGAAGATGTCTTAATAAATGTATATGATGAAAATGGTGTAATCTTTAGTCTTAAAACCTAAAGAAATTTTGTAGAGAATATTCATCAAGATCTTTTTTTTAATTAGTAAAAATACTATCAAATTAATTTTTTTATGAAAACAAATGGATTACATAGATATTGAAATTGCTTTCTTTTTCTTAAAGTGGATTTTTTCAGATCCATGTTTTAAAAAAATATCTCTAAATTTTATCTTATATTTAGGTTATAATGTTTAGTCATTTAATAATTAATTATTTTATGATGTGTTATAAAATCACTCTTTGAAAAGACATAATTAAATCATATCACTTAAAACAAGAAAAATAGTGCAACTATAAAAATAAAAAATACATATTCTTCAAATAATAAAAATTATAACTATTCACTATTTTCTATATTTTACAAGGAAGCAAGCAAAAAGAATATGTAGGGGTGATGCTTGAAAAGGTTGTGGAGTTTAGTTTTATGCCTATCAATTAGGGTTTCTCAAAAATTTTGAAAGCCTTGTCCAAATCTAGTTTGTGGATATTGTATAATCACAAGATTCCATGAGATAAAATCTCTTTGATCCATTATATTAGTCAATTCACATGCCTTGTTGTTGCTTCCACATTTTGTATATGTGCCTATCGACATAGTTGCTACTAGAATATCTAAAAAAATTCCCCTTTCCTTTTCACTTTGATTGATGCCAATATTCTATTCCAAATGACCAATCCAAATATCCTATTTTAGAACACGAATGGAAAATAAGTTGCAAAGGTTGTAGAATATTTCTTTACACCTACTACCACTTATGTTTGCTTGAAAGTTTCTAAAGCCTTTTTAAAAATTCTATTTAATTTCATTTCAAAAGCAAGGTTCAAGTGAATGGGATGATATGATGTAAACTTACAATCCATGTTTAAATACAAGAATAATGCAACCCAAAAGAAAGTGGACCATTGGTTATAATCAAAGTTTATTGTTACCTAAAATAGAAGTAGATCACTATTTAGAAGGGGATTTTTACTAGCTCTAACCACATCAATAAGGTCAAACCTATATAATACATACATGGGCCCAACAATCTACACAATAATTACATTAAAAATAACAAATATTATTTTAAATAAGTTGTTTGCTCCATAGTAGGTGTTGAATCTTGAGTTTTCACCCCTGCTCCTTTTTACTATTTCGCTCATGAAAAACACTTCATGTTCTCAATTATGATTTAGGCATGTGGTTAATCAAATGATAGAAGAAAAAATAAAATAAAATATAATGTTTACCATGTGGCTAACAATTGAATACTAAGATCACCACCATAGAATTGACTAAAATAGAAAGAAAAAGATATCTTTCAACAAGAAAGTTATAAACAAATTAGACATGTTGATAGAACTATGTTAGAATTAGGTGTCATTTACCTTACAAACCCCTAGAAAAGTTTTAATATTTTTATTTAACATTATTGATAAATAACTATTATATCTCCAAGGAACATGGAGAGGGTAAATTTTGACACTCTATACTATAGGAAAATTATTTATTAACTATTTATGATCTCACATGTATTTGTGATGCAGTTTGAGCCAGTGTTTACTTTCAGGGAGATATTAAAAATCAAGTAAAAACTACGATGCATGATAAGGTCTAAGAGGATCTTCTATAATTAGATCTTATAATTTAGATTTGGTCAATCTTCTAATGGAGCATCTAGGATTAGGATATTGATCAATTTCACCATTATGACATTATTTATGATGCTAATGATGTAGGAGGTGGATTTAAGGTGCATGAAAGGAGTTACTTACTATTCAAGATCAACTGACCATTTTGGTGAGGTATGAGATTCTTCATGAAGACTTGGAGGCCTAGTTTTAGGTGTATGGTATTAGCCACTTATTTTAAAGTACCACTCATGGTATCTTATACTCATATCTCTTATATATTGGTGCCTTGAGATGGTAGTAGTATTAGGTTATTTTATAGGTCATTCTAGTGCCATTATGCTATAGGATTTTAGAGGGATAGATCTATGATAGCATTTATATCATTAATACAAACTTAGGTCTCTTTGGTGTGGATTTTTCCTATAAGAATTTCTCCACATAAATATCCATGTTATGATATTTTAATTATATTTTATGGTTAATTTATATTTCCATTTAAGATCTATAATTGTTATTGAATTTAGGTGTATTCAGATTAAAATATCTCATTGTATAGTTATACTCTATTCCAACATTTGGTATGAGAGCCACAATTGGATATATTAGAGATAGGATCACCTCTTTCAAAGTGTTTAATTATGTTTTTTATATAGTAGCATTATGTTATTTTTTTGTAGTTTCTAGTTTTAGGTCATTTAGATCATACCTAGTTCATCTAGTTCAAAGACATAAAAGTTTAATGAAATAGAGTTTGAGCTTTGAAGGCTAAATATTGAGGATCTTTTAAAAGAGATAGATCAATAGTTTTTTCTAAAGAGTGAAACCAAATCTAAAAATACATCAATTGAAGAATGAGTAATACTTGATTAAAAAATATCATTGAACCATACAATCATGTTTATCTAATTCTATTATAGTGAATATTTCAAATGAATCTACTTCATATAGATTATGGAATATAGTAGGAGTGATATATCAAACAAATAGCAACATTAACAAGATTTTATTTTTTAAACTCTTAAAATGGATGATGCGTACTTGGTTGAAGAATAATTAATTGAATTTAATCTATTCTTGAGTCAATTACAATCTATTGATGTGAATATAGAGGAATGTGATAGGTGTAAATTCTATTCATATATTTTTTGCTTGAATATTGGGATAACCTAATCCTTGTTATAAGTGGTTCAGTGTTAGATGATCCAAAGTTGGATGCTCGAGCATTGTCACCTTGATAAGAGGAAATGAGGAGAAAGTAATTAGATGGGTTAGAGGATGCATGATATGTATGGGGAAGATATAAAGAGAGACAAAAAGATAAATAAAATATTTGTAAGGAAAAGTTTAAGGATATATCTAATTCCAAGGGAAAGTTTGAGACACTTAGTAAGTGTAGGTTGAAGTGTTAAAACTGTGAAAAATGACCACATCTCATAAAGGTATTTTAGTAGAAGAATACATATAATGATGATTCCTCTATAGATAATTCTTTTGATGATAATTTTTTTGATTCTTTTATTATTTCTATTAATAAAACTTTTGATCTCTTGGTTGGAAGATTCAAGTGCATTTAAAAATAAAGAACAACCTAATGATAAAATGTAGAAAATTAATATATTTTTTAATTAATATAGATAATATAAAAGATGCATGTACAAAACATCAAATGATGGATAAAATAAGGAAGGAGAAGGTGTGCAGGAGAAGGTGTGCATTCATTTTTTGATGAGGAATAATAGGATACTCTTGTTACACCTCTCATAAAGTTCATGTGGTAATGTAATCCAGTTAGAAGGTGTGTCCCTTCTAATTACAATTTGTATTTACTTTATCATGTACTAATTATGAGCCTACAAATATGAAATATGATTTATATTTAGATGAGTATAATTCCTTGTTAGAGGCCATGGAAAATGAAATAAAGGGTTTAGAAAAATGTGACACATGGGATCTAGTTGAGTTTCCCAAGTGGAGGAAATTCATTGGATGTAAATGGGTATTTAAAAAGAAATTTCAAGAAAATGTAAATTAGAGTGGTACAAGGCTTGGTTAGTGGTAAAGGGCTGTTCTTAATTTGAGGGAGTGGATTTCACTTATACTTTTTCTCCTCTAGATAAAATAACCTCTATTAGATTCATTTTCTCTATTACTATTGCTTTTGATTTAGAGGTAAAGAAAATGGATATAAAAAATAAAATTTCTACATGGGGATCTTGATGAGGAAACTATGTTTGCAAGTTAAAAAAATATTTGTAGTGTTTAAAATAGTCACTTAGGATCATCTTAATATAAATCATATAATAAATATGTTAACATTATTTTTGTAGCATTTTACCATGTAGGATTGTAAATTTCAATTAGTACTCTTTCAAGTTGGCACTATGATATCTCTATAGAAATTCCTTAAGATGAATGGTGACCTTAAAGATATGCAAAAAATCCATATACTAGTGTTTTAGGTATCCTCATGTATCCTATGGTTTATACAAGGTTGATATTACCCAAGAAATGGGAGTTTTGAGAAAGTTTATGTTGAACCTTGGTAAAGATCATTTGACTTATATGTTAAAATTGTTTTTAGATATATACAAGGGACATCTAACCATTTCAACTTTTATCATGACACTAATGATGTGTGTGGAATGATTTAATTATATGTATTTTTTTATTCTAATAGGACTAATGATCTAAATTGTAGGAGGTCTATAAGTGGTAGGATACTATAGTCAATTGCCATCTATTTGGCTAAAAATTTGATGTGCCATGCCTGTATAAAGCACATTGAAAAGTTCAATGTAATTATATTTGGGAAATGGTTGAAGGTAGTATAAAATCATGTTATAGAAAGAAAACTCCTTAGATAATGTTGTATATTCTCTAAATAGGTAAATAGGTAGAAGTAATTTTAGCTAACACAAAAAGGTCACGAGTCTCCCCTCTTTGAGAGCTTGATTGATTATGTTTCTTGAATATGTCATTGCAAAGTAAATTTCACGTGGGAGAATTTTGGGATTATGTGTTATTTACCTTACAAATCCTTATACATGTTCTGATAATTTTATTAAACATTATTGATAAATAATTATTAAGTCTTGAAGGAACATGGAAATGTAAACTTAGACATCACACTACCTAGTAGGAAAATTATTTATCCTCTCACATGTATTTGTACTAGCACTTAAGCTAAGAGTTAATTTTGGAAAGATTTTGAATTAGGTAAAGAGTGGGTTGTGTAATAAGATATAAGAGGATCTACTATTGTTGGATCTTATGATAGATTTATTCAATCTTCTCATGTAGCATATAATTGTGATCTTGGTCAATTTGACAAAATTATAATGTAGGAAGATGATATAACGTGGATAAAATATTTTTCTTATTATTCATGATATGTTGATTGTCTTAGTGAGGCATGAAATTCCCAACAAGGATTTGGACACCTAGTTTTAGGTGTGTGGAATTAACCACTTGCTTTAATACCATTCATGGTATCTTATATTCATCTCTCTTATATATTGATCCCTTGAAATGGTAGTAGTATCAAGTTGTTTTAGCATCATTAAATTACTAGAGTTCAGAGGGTAAAGGTTGACAAAAATCTCATGTATCATATGGTTGTGTTTATTTTATTATGTTATATTGAATGTTTCTAAAAAATCTATGAAATATAAGTTATGGAATATAATATGAGATATTATCAACCAAAGATCCTCTTTAACAATTTATTTCGAAAATAAATTGTATTCTCTTAAAATGTTGTATGAGGACTTAGTTGCAAAATACTTAAATGAGTTTAATATAATCTTGAGTTAGTTACAGTCTATTGATGCGAAGATAGAGGAAGCGGATAAGTGTATTTATTTTTATGTTCATCTCCTAAATCCTGGGATAGTATAATCCTTTCTATCATTAGTTCTTGTTTTGGATGATCCAAAGCCAGGTGCCCTCATTGCCAACTTTCTTAGAGAGAAAGTAAGGATAAAGTGTTTAGATGGGTCAAGTGATGCATTACATGCATAGGGAAGATTTGAAGAGGCTCTATATATACATGGGTTTACATTCTAAAGAATAATTCTGCTATATTTTCTACTTTCAAAATTTTTTAAACCACTTATTGAGAAATAAACAAATAGTAAAGGTTTTGAGAATAGATAATGGTGGTGATTTTTTACCTATATATTTTTTTATTATTCTACATGTGAAAGGAATATTAGGTATAAAAAATTCATATACTCTACAAAAAAATGGAGTAGTAGAAAGAATGAATAAAAATTTGGTGAAATTGATAAACACGTCTACCAATTCTTATTTAGTTAAAAAACCTATTAGTTGTGCATAGGTAAAATACCATTAATTCCTCATTTTAGGGATTTTAGTAGTATGGAATATGTTCATGTTCCTAATGAAAATGGGTCTAAAATTGTTTTTTATGGATAACAAGTGTGTTGTCACAAGTTATGGTGAGAATATTAAGGGTTATAAGCTTTGTGGTCTTGTATCATAAAAAATAATATATTATAAGGATGTTATTTTTAGAGATATTAGTGAATTTAAAATTATGAACAACCTCATGAGAAACCTAAAAAATAATGCATCTTAATATTAAGATTAACAAATAGGAAGATGCATAGATAAAATAGAAACAAACTAAATAGGATGAGGAAGTAAATGGTTCAATTTTGAGTTTTGATGAGGAATAATAGGAGCCTCTTCTTACACCTCTCGAAAGGTCCATGAAGAAATATATAATCCAATTAAAAGATAGATCCCTTATAATTATTATTGTCTATTTGCTAAATATCATATACTAACAAGCAAATCTAAATCTATGAAAGAGGCTTTATATTTAGATGAGCACGAATCCTAATTAGAGGCTATGAAAGATGAAATAAATAAATTGGAAATTTTTGACATGTAGGATCTAGTTGAGCTTCTCAAGGGGGGAAATGAAATTAGATATAAATGCATTTTTTAAAACAAATTCAAAGTAGATGGTAAGTTGGAGCAATAAGTGTCAATTAATGGGAAAGGGTTACAAAATTAGAAACCTCAAAGAATATTGTAGATCCTCCCACTAAGATAGTGAGCACGAAGAAGTTTAGTAGAGGAGAGAGGCCATGGATCTCTCTTCTTTGAGATCTTGATTGATTATTTTTCTTGACTTGATCATTGCAATGCAACTGTTAAGTGAGAGATTATTAGGATTAGGCTCCATTTACCTTGCAAATGCTTAGACAAGTTTTAATAGTTTCAATCAACATTATCGATAATATTTAACAAAATTTAGCTGTCATGCCTCCAAGAAATATGGAGAGGGTAGACTCGGTTTCCCCTCTAAGTGGTAGGAGAATTATCTTTTAATTGTTTATCCTCTCACTTGTATTTATAGTGGCATTCAGTTGGGAGTTACTTTTTGGGATATATTGAAAATTAGGTAAAGATTATGATGTGTAAGAAATATACGAAGATATTCTATTACATTGGATCTTATAATAGATTTTCTCAATCCTCATATGAAGCACCTAACTTATTTTCTTGGTCAATTTGTACTATTATGAAAAATTTATGACACTTATGAGGTAGGAAGTGGATGTAAGGCACATAAGTGAAGCTATGATATTTTATTTTATTTCTTAAAAAATGAGATTTTTAATACTAGAGAATAAAATATTTTTATGGGATGAAATTATATATTTTTTTTTTTTGTGTAGGAGTTCAAAATTTATAATTTTAAAAGTTGATAAATTATAAATACATATAGAAATTATATTGATGAGTGAATTTTTTATATGTGAAATGTAAAGGATTAGATGATGGAGCTAAATGTTTGAGTAAAGAGATATCTTATGTTATTTTTCAATTAGTAAATTATCGATTATATTTATTGTTATATAATCAATATTTATTGTGCGAATGACGAGTAGAAATAAAATGGAAGCAATTGACATATTTTTATTCTTGTTATAAAGTAGCACGTTGGTCCATATTTAAATAGGTGTTAGCAGTTTATAGAATCTAGTTTAAGTTTATTTGCTATAATGCTAAAAAACTAATGAAGAAAGGGTTGATTTTTAGTTGGTCTTTAGGTCTCTTAGCCAAATAAATGTCTCTTGTTTAAGTTTGTACACACTCTTTTTTATTGCTTTCTTGTACAATATAGAAAAGAATGAAGAATATGTATTTTTAATTTTCATTGTTACACTATTTGTCTTGTTTTAAACCATATGATTTAATTTTGTCCTTACAAAGAGTATGATTTTGTAACACAAAATTTAAAAAAAATATTAAATGACTAAACATTATAACCTAAATATAAGAAAAAATTTAAAGATATTTTTTAAAAACTTGGATCTGAAAAATCCACTTTAGAAAAAAGAAAGCAATTTCAATATCTATGTAATCCATTTGTTTTCATAAAAAATAAATTTTATAGTATTTTTACTAATTTAAAAAAATTCATGATGAATATTCTCTTCAAGATTTCTATAGATTTTAAATGATTTCATTTCCAATTTTTAAAAAGTATAAGCTGAAAGATCTTGGAGGTTGAACGATATAGAATGGCATTAGGGATCTTTTACACCCAATCTATTCCCTTCTAATTAACAATGTTGCCTTTTAAAGAAGAAGTCATGTTGTTGTGCAATGTAATACCCCTTCGTTTTGCTTTCTAGACTAGACAGTGTGTCCTTGTTTTGTTTTGGTTGCTTTTAGGTGTTTCTGGATATTCAAATACTTTCATATACGTTATCATGTGTGTGTGATTTGATCGCTATTTATAGAGAGACATACTATTTGTGTGATGTGATGTATTTATCTGATGCTTTATTTGACATGTTTTAATTAGTGAAATAATGATGGTTATTATAACATGTTCATTGCATATGAGATATTTGAGTATTATTGAACGGTTAGTTTATGATGAATGTATTGGTGAAGGGGATGGGATCGCATCACTCGCTTGCGAGCGCCCTTCGATTCCTTGATTTCCTCTTCATGATGTGAATTTTATGCTGCTTATATATATATGATCTTTGTTATCTCATTTACAGATTTGCAGATACATGACATCGACTCCACTTGCTTTCACAGGTTTGAGTGTGTCGACCCAACGGTTAAGTTGAACGGGAGATAGTATCTAGGTAACATGTGTTAGGTCTACACCCTAGCCAAAGTGTGTCGTCAGTCGTAGTTGTTGTGTCATTGTTTGCCTTGTTTTAATATTATTTAATTCTGAAGGGTTCATGATTATGAAAATAAATGTTTAAAATTATGCATTAAATAATGTTGGTATTTATTTAATTAATTTTAGACATTTTTGATAGAAGATTTTTATTTAAATTAATTAATTAAATTTAATTTATTTAGTAATTTAAAATTAATCCAAGGGGTTAAATTTATTTATTAAATAATTAAAATTGATTAATTAATTGTTTATTTTGGAAGTTGAAAAAGAGAATTAAATTTATGTTGGAATTAATTTTGAATTAAAAATTATTAAATTATATTGTAAAATTAAATGTGGTTGTTAAAGATATTTGTTAATTGCCAGCATGTGTGAGTTAATTAATTAAGAAGTTGTTAAAAATTTATTCACAGAGAAAATTTGGGATTTCGTTAAAGAAGAGGAAAGTTTCTTCACAGGAGTGTGAGGATATTTTTGGAGGAGGATATTTTTGGGAGAGGAATGTAAAATTGAAATAAAAAACACAGAAGATTGTAGAGGTTTTTTGCTGTAAGAAATTGAAGGGAATTGTTTTGGATAGTTGTTGTGAAATTGCGTACATACTTTTTTCTAGAAAAATTGCGTTTGTTGGGAAGAAGCTATGAAAGCTTTGGAAGAGGCTCGACATCAAAACTTCAATACTTCAGAAGCTTCTTGAAACAGGTTCCTTTCTTGTGTATTTGGATTTGTTTAAAATTTGTTTTGGAATTGTATAGCTATAGAAAATTGTTGTGCTAGATCTATAAAAGAAAGTTTAATTTGTTTTACAAAAGAGGAAATTCAAAGTTTTTGTGATTTCCATGAAGAAACTTAGGAAATTTTAGTTACAGTGAAACCAAAGAATAAGATTTGAGATCTTTGAGGAATCATTAGATTTAAACAATTTAAATTTAGGAAATTTTAGTGTTTAAATCTGTGTTGAAATTATTAAAACTTTTGTAGGAATAAATTGTGAAACCTCTGTATTTGTAAATTTTGTCGTGGAAAAACCCAGAGGAAATGTAGAAACTTATTGAAAGCTTCTAGAAGAAATTAGAATATTTCAACTCTGTTTTTGAATTTGAGAAAGATATTTGAAATATTTATTGTAGAAAGCTATTTGAAAGATTTATTGTAGAATCCTCAGTGAAATTTGGGTTCTCTGGAATATTTGCGCAACTTTTCCTATAGCTGTGTTTTTGATAAAATTTTCCCAATTAAAATTAGTATGTGAAATTATATATATATATATATATATATATAATATATACATATATCTGAACACACACACACACACACACATATATAAATTTACTTTTTGAAAATCTTTAAAAAATCTGGGTTTTAATATCGTCGTACGACGAAACTGTTCTGAAAAAGTCGGATTTTAATTGTGTTTAAAAAAAATTAAAAAATTAGAAATAAGAATAAAATGCAATGTTGAATGTATATTATTTGTGGTTGGTGGGGTGGTCAAACCCCCACCTCCCACATATGTGGTGGGAGAAGTGTTGCCTATGAGGCAATGTGCCCACCTCATAGGGGGCTGCCCCATAGGGAGCGCTGCCTCCCCCTCTTTTAACAATGGCCGGTTGTACTTTATGTACAGTCCGACGTACCCTATGTTAAAATGCTGGTAGTAAAAGAGTGTGTTCCGTCCGCCCTCCGATGGAACTCGGATTTCGAGGCTTAGACTTTATTTAATATTAAATTTATATAATATATATAAATATTATATATATTATATTCAATATATATATATATATATATAAATATATATATATATAAATATATATATACATATATATAATATTTATATGTATATATATTTCGGAGATTATTAATAAGGTTTTTATTATTATTATTTTAAATGAAAAAATTGGTATTTTGTAAAATGATAGTAGATATATTTAATGTATATATAGTATGAGCATATATATTTAAGTGTATATTTAATGTTCTACCTTATTTTAATTTGTTGCATGCAATTTAATACTATTGGATGTTTAAAAGGAAATGGTTTGTTTGCATAGTTTAGATTGATAGAGAAAGGGGTATTTTAAATAAATTGAAAGAAATATAGGATCTAGTTAAAAAAATTGAAGGGATTTACTTGCATGGATTTATGTTGATTTTAAAAGTAAACAAGTGATTTGATTTAATTGTTGAGTTAGTATTTCCCCTTCGCTACAATTGATGATGCAATTAATTATATTAATCAGTTATTCTATTAAAGTAATTATTTCTTTATTGTGAAAGGAATTTGAAAGGGAAATGGATTTAGTGAATCCAAAATTAGTTTATTTCCTTGTAATTGTATTTTGTGATGTTTTCCTTTGTGTTCATGTTTGGGGAAATGGGTTAATTGTGTCTTTAATATGTAAGTCTTCCAAAGGATCCTAGAGGATGGGGGTTGTCGTTTGGTGATGTCAACCATTTGTTTTTTCCCTTGGGTAGTGCATGGTGCCTTGTTAGTGATTTACCCGATTTCCACAAACGGGAATGATTTGTGCCTCCTTTGGAAGGAGTGGATTAGGTGTTTTGTTGCTTCCAAGTGTTTGGAGTGAGTTTCATTATATGTTGCCTTCTAGATTTGGAGTGGTTGTTTTATCTTGTTTATATGCACTTGAGATTCCCTTGGTGATTGATTTGTATGTGTGTTGTCAAATAGAAGAGTGGCTTCCATTAGGGGCTAGAGCCCGTAAGAGGTAAGACTGGGTAGCCTATGGAGGTAGGTTAAGCAAGTGATAACTAAAACAATGTAATTAGAAGTTTAGGAAGTACTTCACACTAAAAATATAAGTTCTAGCCTCACTCATAGTCGCAAGTGCTTGTTTAGGCTTGGAGTGAGTGGGAAGGCCTAGAATGGCAAGGTCATCTATCTTGTCATTATGAGAGGTATTTGATTCCACATTAGTAAGTATGAGGGACGAGGGTCGGTTGAGATCTCCAGGATTACCGGGGCCTATGAAGATCCGTTGAGGGTAACTCATTATGAGTTGTGCGATGACACTCTGTCTAGGACAACAGTTGGTATGGTTTTATGTGTATGGTTTTCTTAACACACTCAATCTATTTTTATATCTAGAAGAAATGTAACCATGTTAGTGTTGTACTTGTGGTTGTATAGTTCATTTGATTGGTTGTGTTAGTGTGAGTCAACTTATGATTAGAGGTTGTAGTGTTTGTCCATGTTATGTAGTTACTATCTCCTAGCATGGGGGGTGGGCCTTCGGGTACCACTTGGTTGGGTGGAACATGCACCATACACCATTGGGTCCCCCTTTGATCTTTAGTACTTGGTGGTGAGATATCCAGTTGGAGAGCTCGTAGTTCCTACTTTAATTCAAGTGATATATTTATTTCAATTTGAATCATGATATCTTACCCCTCATTTGTTTTGCAAGGTGGATTTATGTATATTGTAACACCTTTATATAATTACCTCATTCTAGGAATGAGTGATGTAACCTTATGATTAAGTTAATAGGAATGGAATTTTGTTATATCTCTTTATGTTATGATGTGTCTTTATTATGTATGGAATGAATGAGTACTTGATTCATATTGTAATTAAATGCTATGTATTTATAATGATGTATGTTTGGGTTTTAAGTAATCCCAATCTTGTAGCCTTAGAGGTTGATGTAAATTAGTAAGTGAATGTGTATGTTAATTACACTTTAATAAAAAAAAATTATATGCTTAAGTAGTGAATTGCAACTTCCTTTAGGGTTATGTGGTGGGGCATTACATGCAACCAATCCAACAAAATAGAGAACAACCAAACATCCCAACCTTAGCTGCTAGCAATAACAGAGAAGATGGAGAAGGAACAAGAAATAAACCCATCAACACATCATCTTTGCAAGAGCGCATTGAGTAGCCAAACAAACCCAAGATCACTCTTCAACCACTGTGCACCCCATCCCTGGTGCCACCATTACACCCAGTGCCTACATGACTGTGGGGAGAAGGATTATAGTCTGCAATGCACTTATGTCCAAAAATGTAGTGGTGAGCACCTCCAAATTTCCAATGCCCTCTGTGCACCAAAAATAACACTCCTAGCCCTTGAAGAATGAGTCATAACCTCATAGCTTACAATAGGAAGAGTAACTATGATTTTTTCAAGCTCTGTATGTTTGATTTCAAATGTTGTGACTTAAATGGAAATGCACGGGTAGGTGGTAAATTTGAAATTTAAACTTAACCCTTAAACCTCATAGTGACTGTCACCATGGAGTGTTAGAGTAGCGCAATGGGAAATGAGAAAACGGAAGGGAAAGAAAAAGGTTGAGTGGGTCCCCACTAGCCACCTAAGTAGTGAACGCTTAGAGTGTGTTGGTTAAGCCAACCCCTTCTTTTTTAGTTAAATATAAATAATTGATAAGTTATATTTAGTATGAGGTTTTTGACGGTGAATTGTCTCACCTTGAAAACAATCTAATATTTTTAATTTTTTTTTTCTAATTTTCAGTCATTATTGAACTTAGATCAAATTGTATTTCTAATTAAATCAAATTATATTTATATTAAATCAAATGTGTTTAAGTTTTATAAACTCTATTAGATCAGATCTAGTAAAGGCAGTCTATTGAATGAGCATCTGACAAAGATAAACTTCTACAAAATATAGTTAATTACAAAGAATTATAGGAACTTGTATAACTTGGAGGAACATAAGGGTATTCATGATGACATAATATAGTCAATTAGAAAGAATTATAGGAGTGTATAACATGGAGGAACATGGACAAAGAAAACATCATACTAATTCTAGTCATCAATAACTAATTTGTAAGTGTAACCATCCATAATATGTGTAACTATTTTTAATGTTTAAAATCTTATTGAAACTTTTGAGTTGGTGGATCCTAGAATCTACCACCCTCATTCTAGTGGTGGAAATCAATCTAACTTAATATATAATATCTCCTATCATCGTTCACCTACATTATAATAGTGAATCCAATTAATCCCTATAACAATGTGGGTAGTTCCTAGCATATAACATCTATATGTAACTAGTGATAGTTGGCTAATCCCTAGGATATGGAACCTAGCCCTTGGCATCCATAATCTACATTCTATCAGTGATAACTAACTCAATCACAACTATATTAGACTTGTCTCTAACATGAGTGATCATCTTATAGCTCGATAATCATAATTAGTGGTCTAATAGTATTATATTCCTAAGACTAGATGTTCGAAACTCCACCACCAATATAGGTGCGATAGCTAGATCATTTAAATTATATATAAGATATTCATTAATTCATACCAAGCACATGCCCTTAATCATATTTCTAGGAAAATGCATCCTATATAATCACCAAAAAAATGGTTATGAATTAAACATAATTAGGGAGATTTTTATAACTTATGAAAATCCTTTGATTCTCAAATCCATTAGGTATACCTCATGCTAAACATAGGGTAACAAGATTTTTCATAGCCTTATAGTAGCTTAGTTATGCAATCATGATGTAGTAATTTTATCAAGCATGTCTCTTATGTTTAATATTAACTTAAAAATACTATGCACTCTATACAAAGTTATTATTTTATGATTAGCAACCATTCAACTTGGAGGAATTATAGTAAAATTTAGGAATTAAAAATGGATATCATGTGCATTCTATACACCTCCACACTAGGCCCCTAGACTTAACAAATTATGTGCTACCATGTACAATATAGGCTAACAAGGTTAGTAAAAGTTTCCTAATTTTTATTTCAAATATTACTCATTGTATCTCATTACAAGTCCAAAAGGCCATAAGATAATACATGTAAAACCAATATGGACTTCACACAAGTAAGAAGAGTTTCCTTCTATAGAATATTTTATTGTCGGTATTTTTTTATATTTACAAATTCAAATTCATTTGTCAAATTTTCAAAATAATTATTGTGAGAAATCAAGAATTTCATATAAATGTATTTTTTACCATTTGAATATCAATTCAGAATTAGGCAACCTAGGCAATTTGAATATCAATTGAGCATCCTAAAAAGTATCCCAGACAATTGAGGAGCGGAATAAAGTACCATTTTATAGCATTTTCATCAATCAAAATTCATGTTAGCAATGCATCATGTAAGATTTATTTCATGTTTTATGTTGATTGTTTTTTGAGTACTAACACTTGTAGGACCTCCAATTAAGTTATCCAATTCTCCTTACATGAGATGCGTGACATGACTTCAACCCATCAAGGAAATCAAATTTGAGTGGTAGGTTGTAAAACTTGTGATTTATCATAATTTATTTTATCCATTTGCAACTACTCGACCTAGGGTAAGCATTCTTTATCAACATCATCATAAGCAATATTGTGGACATGGAAACACCAAAACAAGGTTTGACTTAGGCGAGCCCCTATACAACACAACCCTTCCTCTCCTCTCTTTTTTGTAAGTTATGAAGTAGATTTATAGAAGATTAAAGGCTCAACATCAAGATCAAGCATTCAAGCCTAGCCATCCATCAAATTAGGGCTAGATTAATTATAATTGATTAATAGATGAAATTCTAAAGATGAACCTGAAAAAAAAGAACCTACAAACTGTAACTTATTGATACATATTCAAAGATTCCAAAAACCCTCATTTCTCAATCTAGGGAACCCATTCCCCTAACTAGATAGTTTTATCCCAAATTTGAATTAAAGTTTCCTTTGTCTCTACTCTTTGTTCTTATTTTTTCAATTTTTCTCATCAATTCTATAATTTTTACATTTCCATAAATTTTGTGTAGTTGTACAATTGACCTAATTTACATAATCAAACCAATTTAATTCCTAAATCAACGCACACACAAAAAGAGGACCAAAACCCTGATCAACCATTCTAGCTCTTCCTTTAGGGAAAGTAGCCAAGTGGTCTTGTATGGTCACTTTTGTGTCCTCTCAAATGCGATGTAAGTGGAAAGGTGTGATTTAGACTCTAGATATTTTTTCCCACATCACACATTTATGCCATGGTATGACATGTGTACAACATCCCTATTAGATTGTAATGATATGCCTTAATCCACTAGCACTCTAGGTATTTTACAACCTAACTAGCCACCTCCTTCTTTCTTGGCCAAAAGTAGAGGGATTTCATGTTTGCACACATCATGGTTACCTTGAGATGTGCCTCATAAGGTGCATTAAAACTTTCCCCAAGGATTCTTGTTCAAAATCCACCTTCCTTGGGTATAAATATTCACTCTTAGTATCAAAGGATATCAACATCTCTAAGGTGATAGTCTAGCTTATATGTCCCTTGTCTAGTGATTTATTTTCATTTTCTAAAAAAAGGGATCTATTTCAATGCATCTATTTGATAATTTCTTATGGGTTAAACCTCATTTTTGGTGCAGGAGCACTTGTTTGATTTCTTGACTCCATGAGGCCATTTGTAAATAGTTGCTCTATTTTATGTATTGGGTCTTATAATAAGGTTTATAAAACTATTTTATAGGTGTTTGAGTCTTAGGAAGTAATATTTGAAGTCATTTGTCAAATAATGTTTAAAGTTGTTCCATATTGTAAAAATTGTAAAAGTTGCTCAAGAAAGTTGTCAAGCAACTTGTCAAAAGTGTCATTAAGGTGTTTTGTCAAAAAACTAACTAAAAGGTGGTTGAAAATAGTTGTTTTTGGTTGTAAATGTATAATTACACCCTCCAAAACTCGAATTGGAGAGGTTGGAGACATTATTTGTGAAGTTTGATGAATGGCAACCTCAAGTTTGGTGTGCATTTTATGATTTCTACATTGTTTCCAGGTTGAAGTTGTGGTTTGTACGGCCTGGTATGCACTCAAATAATGGATTATCATATATGGATGGAAATATCTCTGTTTCTAGTTTCCAATTCTTTTTGTCTCATTCAATTTTATTGAGTTTTGTGGGAGATATGATTATTTTGGTGAGACTGCCTATTTTAACAATATTGTGCAGACTTTACAGTCTGAAAGAATGTGATGGTACGGATTTCAAAGTATATATTTTTGGTCTAAAACCAGATTTATGTTGTTCCTATATGAATCTACTTTCATTTGCTTCAAGTCTCATCAAATTTCATTAAGATTTGAATAAGTTATGATCATTTTAGTGAGGGTAGGTTTGAACCCTGTCTAGGGTTTGCAGTTTTGGGGAAAATGAAATAACTTCTTTTGGGATACCATGGTTATGTTTCCAATGTGACATAGAATGAATAATAGAATGTGTTATACAAAGATTGATTTGGATCAATTTTGAAGGATTGTGAGATATGTTGTTGAATCCTCCTAACTCTGCATCAATTTTCATGATTTCAACTAAACTAGCTCTATAACCTGTAGCATCTTCAAATCAAGTTTTCTTCCCTTTTACATCAAAAATATCAAACTTGTTGTTGCTTGAGAATTCTAACCACCTCATTTTTCAAGTACTTAGGTCAAGTTTCATAAATATATGCCTATGTCCTTAATGATTTTTATTTAACTTGAATGGTATTCCTACGAGGTACTACCTCCATATCTTTAATTCATGTACAATTGTTATGTGTTATAAATCCTAATAAGATAATTGAATTTGTTCTTAAAATTATCTTATTCAAATACAATCACATGACCATTTTTCATTAAAAATATTAATCCATCCAATGAGGTATGTGTTCATACTAAAAAGTCCTTCTAAGGATTGGGTACTTGCAAAATAGGTGTAGTGGTAAGGGCTTTCTTCAATTGTTGAAAGACAATTTCACACTTTTCTAGCCACTTGATTTTTTTATTCTCATTAGAGAGAGGTTATTTGGTTGGCTACTCACAAAAAATTGGTAATATCCATCCAATCACACTAAAATTATTCCTTTTGATACATTCTTAGGGGAAATTTAGTCACAATTGCTTGGATCTTAGTTGGGTCCACCAAAGTTTCCTCAATTAATATGATGTGTCTTAAATAGTGTATCTTTAGTTGGAAGAATGAACATTTGGTGAATTTACAAAAAAGTTATGCTCCCTTAGCTATTGTAGTATAATTTTTAGATGCTCTTCATACTCTTATGGATTCTTGGAATAGATTATAATATCATCCAAGAACACTAACACAAATTTATCTAGGAAATCATGGTAAACATGATTTGTTAAGCTCATAAACATAAAAAGCGAAGCTGGTAAACCAAATAATACCACTAGAAACTCATAATGATCATATCTAGTTTGAAATGTTGTCTTTGTAATATCTTCATCTTTTATCTTTAGCTAATGATAACCAAACTTTAGATCTATTCTTGAAAAAAGTGTGGTTCCTTATATTTGATCAAACAAATTATCAACTCTATGAAGAGGATATATGTTTCTAATGGTCACTTTATTCAACATTTAGTAATCAATACACTATCTTAAATTCTCATCCCTTTTCTTGAAAAAGAACACTAGAGCTCCACATGTGGACACATCAGGGCAATTTAGACCTTTCTCCATTAGATCCTAAAACTACATTTTCAGCCCCTATTATTTAAATATATTCATTTAGTATGAATAATATGAAATAGGTTCAACCCCTACAACCAAATCAATTGAGAAATCATTTGAACTAGTTCTTAAGGGTTAAGCCTAGAAAATCTTTAGGGGAGGCATCTTGAAATTTCTATAGGATCAAATATAGTTTTCTATATTAGGTACTAGATATTCACTTCCTTCCTCAATATTAATTAGGAAGAGTTTGCTTCCCTTCTTCATTGGCCTCTTAACTTGTATGGTGGTGTTTGTGCTTTATAGTATTGGTCCTTGGATTCTTTGGAGCATCACTAGTTTCCCTTGGTCATCTAGGCATCAACCCATTCATTATGGAAAAAATATTAAGTTGCATGTAACCTAAACCAATCCATCGATAGGATCATATTATAAAACCCTAACTTAGTGTCAAATAGGTTTACTCGATTTTTTGTATTACCTAGATCTACTCCTTCATTTAAGTTGAGATCCATCCTTTTGAGTCTTACCTAACTTGAGCTTCCTTTAAGTTGAAATCTAGCCTTTAAGTCTTAAGAAACCTGAACTCTACCTCAATTTTTGACAACGATCTCCTTGAGGCTTGATTGAAGTAATCGATACCAAAACAATATACTACATTTAGTGAAATCTTTCATGATGACATAACCTATTAAAGTGTATCATCTATTCCATCCTTGGAGTCTTCAAGTGGCTTTTCCAAATGTGTCCACACTCTTTGTCAAGTGTACACACTTCATCCAAATAAAGGAGGTTGTTGTTATGGTTTCCCTTTCAATCACCTCAATCTAATTTTGCCTCTCTTTTACATGCACACAAATTCAAGAACGCAAACAAACCGTTTTATACATGCAATCCGACTTTTCTACACTTTTTGGATGCACTCTCGAGACTATAAGCTCTAAATTTTTCAAAGTTCAGATGCAAAAATGATCCTGGCCTATTTTTATGGGAAGAATATTTATCTTCCCTTTTAATCACCTCAACATTCTTTTGCCTCTCCTTTGTATGCACACAATTCAAAAATACAAACTCGCCCTTTATGTGTCATTAGACTTTTGTACACTTTTGAATGCACTCTCAAGCCTATTATTTCCAGATGCAAAGAAGAAAAAAAAATAAACCCATTTTTATCAACCAAAGTGGCATAATTAATGCTTCACCTATCACCTATATAGATTTTAACACTAGACATAGACTAGGAAATCCCATCATGTGACAATTAACACAATTCTAAATGTTGAATTGCCAAAAATATACATTATAATAGCTTATATATGTAAACAAATCTTCTAATTATGAAAAGAACATTTATCGAATTATGAAATTCTATATTTAAACTCGCTATTGGAGCGTCGATGCTTTGGAAGATACATAGTATCATTAGAAGACTACTATTATGAAGAAAAGATGCACAATGTGTTGAATTTAGGAAACTTTGAATGAACTGCCGTGAGAGCCAAAACTCACTCTTTCGCAACCTTATTTTGTTTGGCGACAATGGTCTTTTTTATCTTTCCACTAGATGACTTAATCCACTTGTATACTGGGTGTTTAGGTACCCAAAGACAACATAGGAATAGCCCTTCAATGCACATCGCCCTCTTTCATAGTTTATAATTTGTGTGAACTAATAATGGGCATGGCCCTACATGCCAAATGCTCCCATGACAGCGTCAAGAGTAGTTGTCAAATCTTGAATGAGCAGATGAGTTTTCAATTCAAGGGTCCAAACTTTTTCCCCTTGATTGTTACAAATTTCATCTATTTCACAATTTCGGTGACTTCTTGTGCTGATTTAGTTTTCACAACTTACTGTTCCTCTTGATCTTCTTTATCCCCTGAAGCATGGCATGGCATTTATTAAATTTGAGTTCTCTTAAGTACATCAAGTTTTAAAAATAAGCATATCCTTTCGCGGCTATCTGCTGGAGGATAAATATGTTGTTAATACAGCAACAGCTTTCAAACTTATCCAGCCGTCAGTCTGAACCAATGCTTATATAAGGAAGGCTCTCATTTCGTAAAAAAATCAGCTACTGCACAAATTTAAGCTTACTCTTTACAGGAAGATTAACAAAAGTGACAAGTGCGACTGCAGGACAGGTTATTACTTGCAAAGGTCAGTTGAAAGTTCGTTAATCCATTCTTTCAATTTGCATTTCAATGTTATTCGTTTAAAGCAAAAAAAAAAATGTAATTTGATTTCGTAAGCAGCTGTTGTGGCATGGGCGGCAGGGGAACCCCTGAAGATTGAGCAAATTCAAGTGGCACCTCCGCAGGCCAGTGAAGTGAGAATCAAAATCCATTACACTTTCGTGTGTCGCTCAGAGGTTATTTACTGGCAATCAAAGGTATAAGTAGTACTATCAATACCAACAAGATGAAATTTTCTTTGATCTGAATCTCAGTGCTGCTTTTCCTCGATTTCAGGGCCAGAATCCTATTTTTCCGCGTATCTTTCGACATGAAGCAGTTGGGTAAGGCTTCCTTGCCTTCCTATCTCATATCCACAAAATAGCAATATCTCACACAATTTGAATTAAGTAGTGGGAATTCAATTATCTTGTTATTTTGTATAAAGATAGACATTTTATTTTTACATATTAAAATTAACAATTCAAAAGCAACAAAAATGAAATAGGAGAATGTTGGAGGTTATTTTTGCTTAATTTTATATAATTTTGTGTTCAATATGTTTTGTTATGACATGAAATGGATAGGTTGCAAGAGCAAACACTTGATGACTTAACATAGAAGAACGATGTCGAACAAAATATTCCTTCTTCTAGTACTTGAACACAAAAAGAAAGTGAAAAGCCCATTGTGAGAGTTTGGGAATCTTAGAAAATAAACAAAAGAAAATGTGGTCTTGGTCATAAAGGTGTTGTTGGGTCTAATGTTCTAAAGTATTTGAAACCCATCAAATTTATATCTAGACGTCTTATGAATGCATGTCAAGTTGAATCTTCCTCTATAAGTGTTAAATTGGTTCAATCAAAATTGTGTTTCAATTGTGACATCTTTGACAGAGATTAAGCCAACTACTCCAAATAAGGCTATGTTGAATGTTGTTGAAGCTCCTCTTGGTGATAATAATGATGCTAATAATTTTTATGGTGATGACAAAGATGTTGGTAATATTGTTGGTGACAAAACTAATGTTGCCAATAATATTTTTGATGATAAGATTGATTTCTCTTATCTTGAGAGTATTATGAATTCCTTTTAGATTTGAGATTCATTTGATTTGAATTTTTATGATTTATTCTAATGATGTTGTTGCAATGCATCTTCCTTCTAGAAGAGACATTTGTTGGCATGTAAGACAAATTTGAGTGGAGACTTACAAAGATGAATGATGTATGCTTCATAGGAACTTCACAAATTTGTTGATCTTGTGGAATTGTTGGTTTATTTCAGATTTTGTATAAGTTGTTGGTGATAGCTTTGTACATTTTTTATCTAGAAAATTGTAAGATGTAGGAAAGATCCTAAGATTATTGATATCAATTTTGATTAAGATTTTGAGATTGCATGTCCTAGACTTTTGGATGGATAAAGATGAGTTGACCATGCATGATCATGATTAGGAGTGAGCACCAGAGGTGAGAGTGGCACATGATGGTAAACTATAATCTAGTCATCTTTGATTGGAGCGAGCACTAGAAGAGTAACTCACGATGGTCACATGTAGGTTGATCAACCTTAATTGCAGAGTGGTTGCATCAATGATTGGAGAATGCAGATTCATTATTTTTGGGAGATGATCAAGGAGATGCCTTGAGTCAAGAAAGTGATATAGCACAAGTTTTGGAGATTTTCTTCAAAATGTTTATTATGGAGGAGAAATGATGGAATAACATGACCATCTTTTTTCCAATGTTCGTTATGGGGAGAATGAAGGATAATGAACATTAATTTATGTAATTAATTATTTTTTATCAATAGTTGTAAGTTTCAATTCTATTTTTAAATTTATATATACAACAATGTATTCTGGTAATGTAATAGAGAATGAAAGTAATAGAATAATTTAAAGTTTTATATCTTCTTTTGTGCATTATGCAGATTTTTCAGTTTTATTATTGTTTTCTATATTCTTTCAGTTTCTGGTTTAAATTGTTGCAAGTTTTTGTATCAATATTTTCAATCATATTCTCTAAATTATCATCCAAGATAATTCTTTCGATTATTTTAGTTCTCTATTGTGATCCTAAATATCAATACAAAAAATTGCACACAACATAAACCAGAAACAGAAACGATCTGAATTATTTTTAGTCAATTTGGCCTAGTTGAAAGGACTATATTCTATTGGCAATTGTGAATGACAGGGTGGTAGAAACTGTGGGGGAAAGAGTAACACATCTCAAGGAGGGCGACCATGTACTGACTATATTTACTGGGGAGTGCGAAGAATGCGGGCACTGTAAATCAGAAGAGAGCAATATGTGTGACTTGCTAAGGAATAACGCGGAGAGAAGAGTTATGATTAGTGATGGCAAGTCGAGGTTTTCCATCAGAGGACAACCCATTTATCACTTCCTGGGGACATCGACATTCAGTAAATACACCATTCCACACGTTAGTTGTGTTGCCAAATTAAATCCTACAGCTCCTCTCAACAAAGTCTGTATTCAAAGTCGCGATGTCTCCACGGGTACATCAACGTGAATAGCTAATTGATATCACCAAGTATTGTTCAATGTGTATTCTACATTTAGTTACACTTATTGAGTGAAATTAGGGATGGGTGCTGCATTAAATGTGGCCAAACCAAAGAAGGGTTCAACTGTAGCAGTATTTGGTCTTGGAGCTGTTGGGCTTGGGGTAAGTATAACATATATTTACAAACTCTAATTAATCCTTGCAATGTGAAAATAATTCCAATCAGGGGCCGTTTGTATATTTTAAGAGTTCCATCCAAAATTCTATTTTCCATAATTGTCAACAGTGGAAGTTTGAATCTCTTATTTTAGAGTTGTTTTCTTATTTTAAGGCTGTCGTAGGAGCGAGAATGGCTGGAGCTTCCCGAATTATAGGCATTGATTTAAATCCTGGAAGATTTGAGAAAGGTGTGAAAGATACTTTGATGCAAGGGTAGACTAAGATTTTTATATTCAGCCATGTTGCACTTTATCTTTTCACCAAAGTTTTTGTCATTGTTTGTATTGCTTTCATTTTCAGCAAAGGAAATTGGAGTAACGGAATGTATAAACCCAAAAGACCACCAGAAACCTGTTCAACAGGTTTGTTAACCTCGATTTTTATGTTGTTTTGATCACATACTTTGAGATGCTCGATCAAATCTCAGGGAATACAAAGTTATAGTTTTTCCTAGAATCTATGGACATCACCCTTCTCGAATGTCAAAATATAAAAATATTAATGAATATCTTATGCTTTAACAGGTAGTTGTTGAAAGAACTGATGGTGGTGTAGACTATAGTATCGAGTGCACTGGGAATGTTAATGCATAGATTCAGGTATTTGACTCTTGTCACGACGTATATCCTCTTACCCTGTAGTAAGCAAATGATGTTTCCATTACAGTAAAAGAACATGTATATGTTGCACAAACTAACTAGAGTTAATATTTGTATGCATTTAAAGGGGTGGGATGTGACGGTTTTTAGTGGGAGTGCCTCATTCTGATGCAATGTTCTCCACCAGTCCTATGAATTTCCTGAGTGAGAAAACACTAAAAGGAACCTATTTTGGGAACTATAAGCCCAGGTCAGATCTGCCAGGTTTGGTGGAAAAATACATGAACAAGGTAAGCATTACAAATTTCAGTGTTTTGTTCTCCCTGCTGTACTTTAGTTAAAGAATCTTGAAAGAAATTATCTGCTGTTAATTTTCAAAGTTCATGAATCTTTTTCTGAAAGGTAGACAAACATCTTTGAATACATCTCAAGTTACTAGTGCCTAATTAGATGAGGTGTCTGTTTTTGGTGCAGGAGATTGAATTGGAAAAGTTTATCACGCACGAAGTAGACTCTGCAGACATCAACAAGGCATTTGAGTTCATGATGCAAGGAGAGTGCCTGAGATGTGTGATCAACATGAATGCTTAGAGAATTGAGAAGACTTGAGTGTTTTGGAGGTTTTGGTTTACACGGAGATTGTTAGAACTGTTGAAAGATGGCTTCGATTGTCAAGTGTTTTTTTTTCTAAAAACTTATAAGGGATTTAGAAACCTAGTTAGTGATATATATTGTAAGTTTTAATATTTCTTTGTCTGTAAATATTGTAAGTTTTAGTATTTCTTTCTCTGTAAATATTGTAAGGAAAACATGCTTGTAAATCTTTACAAAGGTGAGATTTGGGATTGGAATAAAAATTATGTATTTAAATTTTAGTTATTTTATTTATTTTAGGCAGTTGAAGTTAGTGCTTGTAATTTTTTTGTTATAGATTATTATTCAATCAAACAATCTAAATCTAAATAATTGTATAGTATATATATATTTTTAAATTAATAATTAATATAATATTTTTGTATAGAATGTATTGTAATTTTATAATTTGAAATATAAATATATTTGATTTAATTTAAGTAATAATAACATATTTTGGGATGGGGGTGTAGTTTGATTGGCTAAAGCATCATGTTGTATACAAGAGGTCACAAGTCACCCATCATGATCAGGTATAAAAGACTACGTGCAATCTAAAAAATAAATAAATAAATAAAATAATAATAATAATAATAATAAAATATCTTATTATTCATAATAAAAATAAAATAGTATGCATTGTAAACTAAATAAAAGTTGAATTATTGAATAATGACATAAATGATGATAACCAAAATCAATGAACATACAAATTATGCATTCTTAAAAAGTTGATATAATAAATAGGAATTGAAGAATTGAATTACTGAATAATGACATAAATGATGATAACCAAAATCAATGAACATACAAATTATGCATTCTTAAAAAGTGGATATAATAAATGGGAATTGAAGAATCCAATAATCTTTCTTGTTCAATTTATTTGAATTAATTAATAAAAAAATTTATAAAATTAATTTTTTAAATAAGATTAATATATATTGATGTAATCTAAAATATTGGATCTTAGCTTTAAAATGATGAAAATTAGAAAAAAAAATGGATACAAAGGGAACCTAATAAATTATTGGGAAAATGAGAATCTAAAAAAAAATTAACATTTGGAAATCATTGTAATGCTTTCTAAATGACAATATAATTGTGATAGTGTGAATAAAATGATCATTTGCACATATAAATGTATAGTTTACAAATAACCAATTTTAAACTAAAAATAACTTGCTTACTACCAAAATTAGAAAGCAATAATAATAACACAACAATGTGGCACAATAATTGAGATTATATAGCATAAAATAATGGTTAAAAAAATTAATTTAAAATATCGAAACATAATAAGAAAGAAGACATGAAACTTCCATGTGAGAAAATCATCAAAATACATGTAGCTAAAAGAAAAAAATTGGGTTGATTGTTTGTGATTTTTCAATATAGTTAAGACTCAAATTTGAATTTGGTGTTTCAACCTACATAAATGAGAAAATGGAAATATATTCATAATTGATTATGTGTGACTAAGATAAATACTTGATAAAATAAAATATAAAATATGAGAATAATGTACTTAATAAAATATATGGAAATAAGAGTGGGAGATGTAGCTAGTGGAGTATCTAAAAATGCTCGACAATGTTTTTAGGAATATCAAAGGAATTATGTATAGAAATTGTTATATTGATTATCCAAGAAATTGGAGTAAAGAAACCTCTATTGCATGCATCTATCTATAAAATAGAGATAAACTAAATATAGCTAAAAATAACATCTCATAAAAGGGAAACATAAAGAAATATCATCCAAAAAAGAGAAGTGAATCCAAGGTATTCTAACATCATATTCAAACAATTTACTTGGATATAGGCCTAATAAACTTAAAAATACAGACTAATAGTATGAATAGAATAACCTATTAATATGGTGTCTAAAATAGTCCTAGAACTCGAAAAATTGTTGTAGAACACTCTCTTAATTAGCCACACCCTCTTTTATCTTCTCTCACATGCCCTATTTTCTCAACTCTTTTTCTACCCTCAAAATATACCTTGAGCCAAAAATTTACTCATCCTCCTCAACTCTTATGGTGTTTGAATTGAAAAATTCATACTTCTTAGGCTAGAAGCTCTATTTTCAAAGGTATAATTTACTCATCCTCCTCAACTCTTATGGTGTTTGAATTGAAAAATTCATACTTCTTAGGCTAGAAGCTCTATTTTCAAAGGCATACAAGAAAATTTTACTGCGAAAGCATGGTTTCCTTTTGGGCACCATGTTATAGGATAGCTAGGCTTTTAATTTTGGTCTCTCCATTTCAATTTAACCCATAACCTCTTAATTCCTATGCTCCTATTCGTCTTTCTTTTCTTACCTTTCTTATTTTATGATTTTATTCATGTTAATGGATATGCATTGTGATTTATATATGTTTTCTTTTTATGTTTATATTTTCAATAATATATTATATCGGATGTTTTATTTATTAAATTTAATATTATCTAAGGTTAGACGAGGAGCTAAATTAAGGTAATTATCAACATCATAATAACGTAAATTTCTAAGTGAATATGGAATCAAAATAAAATGTCATCATTTCCCTAGTTTCAAGCATAAACACTCAAAAAATACCTATAGACTCTAATGATCATAAAAAAAAACCTTACTAAATATTATGATGTCTACCATGTACTTACTTTACATGAATATATGGTTAGGACACTATATACTCTTAAAGTTCTTTATGAATTGACATTAAGAACTTTTTGTCTCTCTATGAAACCATATAGTCCACTTCACCTTGCACCCTACTACCTATAAGTCAAACAATATTCATCGTATAATTCATAAGGTAGGGGTTAGTTTAATTTAACATGTAACATAAAATAATTTTTCAAATCCATAAATACTAGAATCCTTAATGCTTCACACACACAAAGTTAAATAGAAAATCATGGTTATAGATTCCTACCTGCAGCGTAAATTAGAAAGGTTCTAGTGGGTCTTAGAAGTTGGTTATTATAGGGATGTAACAAATATACCATTAGGAAAATAATATTATCCCAACTAATATTAAGATGCATGGGACATGTAGGGGATGTGGCACTTGAATATGCTCATATACATCGGTATATAATAGAGATACTCTATGAAGATTCATATAAACCTCATCCACAATCCTAAAAATGTCATCATAGAGTTGAGGAAGTATGTAGTGGCCCTAGGAAATTAAATATTGGTGCATCTTAGCTTCCAATTTGTAATATAATATCCATTATCATTTGATAGAATAAAATTCAATTAATTAATTGTATCCACTTGCATCCTTAAGATGCATCACCTACCCAATCTTTACAAAAATAATGCCAGCTTGGTAGAGGCCTAAATTCTTAACTTATGCCATTTATATAACTCCTAATTTTTTTATGTGTAGTTAGGTGAGTCTCAACCCACTACTCTTAAATTAGAATCTATAATTTTTTTCATACATCCTCTATAGTCATCCTCTATAGACTAAATCATAAGATTTATAAATATCCGCCTTAAGTAATATACCTTACTTTTGACTCCATAAAGTGTAGAATCTCATGAATAGTGATATTAATAGCAATAAATTTTCTACTAGGGATGAAAAAATTATGGTTATGAGAGATCGACTTAGATTAAAAAAATGATCCTAAAAACCAAAATATTAGAGAAAAGAGTTATAAATGATATTGTAGAAACTAATAAGGTACAAGTCATCCATAAAAAAAATCTCTTTCTTCTTAGGGACGGGGAAATAAATTTTTTATTATTACTACTATATTTTTTAGTATTATGAGTTTATCTAATAATGGTGTCACGTACTGATTTTGTCGATTATTTAAATGCAATTATTAATCATGAGATTTTTAATTATTATGTTAGATGATTATTTAAAATTGAAATTGAAATTGAAAGTGAAATTTAAATTGAAATGCAAATGAAATGATTTGAAATGCATTTTTATGAAATTTGGGGTTTGTCATTGCTGATGAAAATTTGAGTGCAAGTGAACGCAAGAACAGGTGAACGAGAATGAAGGCGAGAACATCGATCAGGTAGAGTCGTTTTAGCCATTAGACGTTTATGAGGATGATGGAATCTCACACACCACTTAGTTATTATTTTAATGTATTTTTGTGTTGATTATACTTGCAAATTTAAAATAAGTTTAATTGATTTCTCAAATATATGTGAAAAGAATATGTTTGTTTTAAATGGCGATTTGATTATTTTTGTGAGGAAATTGATTTTTTTATAAATAAATTGAATTCCTTGTGTAAATATTTTATTATTATTTAAAAATAATAATGTTTTTATTCTAAATTTTTGGAATAAACTTTTAATTTCAGAAATATAAAAGAGGTAAAATAGTGTTATTGATTTAATTGATATCTTCTCATTTGATAAATGAAAGAGGAAAGATTTGTTTGAAGAAAGAGATAAATAAAAAAATAAGTTATTGAAAACAAATTAGAAAACAAGCATTACGTTCAAAATTTGAAATGGAATTCAAATCAGTAGTTAACAAATTGAAAAAAAAATATCTTTCAATCAAATTGAATGCAATCAAAAAAATGGAACTTGGAGTTCTGGCTATTTGGCTAGAGATCAAACACAAAAGGTGGATCTGAGTTTGTTAATAACTCCATCATTTTACATGAGATAAAACACAGAGAGAAAATTTGAATTGAAAAGGAGGAGTGAAAATCCGTTTTTTGGAAAGACAGGCAAAAAAAAGAGATATTTTTCTTTACATATTTGGCTTGGATTCATCTATTTCTAATACATTCGCATAGAGGAGGAGGACTATTGTTTCTTATCAAAAAAATACACTGCTCATTCCCTCATATTCCCATCAGGTGTGACCAAAGAGAGAGGAGCGCAGTTTGTTTTTAGTTGAATTATTTTTTTATCTTCTATCATCAACTGCCATACGTGGCTGGAAGGAGAGCTTTAATCTTTTTTTTTTAAGAACTTCCACACTCCTTTATTCCGTACGCAGCTAGTAGAGGGAGACTTAGACTATGGTTATATCTCTTCCATGAAGCGCGCCTAAGGGAAGAAGAGGCACGGCAGGAAAGGAGAGAAGAGGGAGAGAAGTTTTAGAATGCAAGGAGAAGGAGAGGAATGGCACGCCAAGGAAGAAAGGAGGGAGGAATACTAGGGAGAAGACAAAGCACAAGAACAAAAAAATAGAAGATAAAGGGGCGACCAACAAGGGGGAGAAACTCCCAACAAAAATAAAAAAAGAGAGATAGAGGTAATAACAATAATTCTGGCTTCCATCATACACAAGCAACAACAAAAGATTCACAACAAGAAATTGACAGAACAAGACACAAAACTCATCTCCAGATTTAGGAAATTACCAGGTAGAATTAAATAAAGCATTATTTAACAAAATTCATGATCATAGTATGTTTAATTGGAATCATTTTCTTCTATTGTAGTATTTAAAACTATTGAAAATCATCACTGTTTCTATTAAATTTTGAAGAAATTTCATATACCAAACTGTGATTTTACCAAAAAAACCATTGAACAACTTAACAGAAAACAATCAAGAGACAATAGATTTATTATTTTAGGAAATTCAGATTTAGAAAAAGATTCACACAGAAAAATGTATATTTCAATTAGATTTTGAAAAGCTTCAGAAAAACCAAAAACTGTCAGATAGATTTAATTTTCAAAACGAGTGAAACAAAAAAGATAGTGATTTTGATAAAAATACTTTTTGTATATTAAATTTGTTTGAAAATAAGAGTTAAAATCAGTAATTTTCTAGAATGAAACTAAAATTACTACAAAACAGAAGTAAAAGTGAGTTGTTAAACATGTTTTTGAAAAGTTATTATTTTATTTTATGGAAAGGACAAAAACATAAAATAAATCAAATAAATTAAAAATATAAATTACTTGGAACAAAACGAATTGGAATAGGATTATTTCGAAGTCAAAATAAACTATATGAGTAAATGAACCGAAAGAATGTGTGCTCATTTATTCATGTTCAAATATGTACTTAGATTACATATTTGAGATACACCTTCTTTTTGTTATTTTACTATTTGATTTAAATATTAATTTAATGTTGTTATGTTTAAAACAATGAAAATACTGCATTTAAACCATATTTGCTTGAAACAAGATTGTAGTTAAAGATGTTTGTGAAAGATCATTTTTTTTTTTTGAATGGAGCCATGCATGCTTGATAAATGAATGTGCATGACATGTGTTTGGAAAGTTACCTTCTGGGACGGGTGTCGAATATGGGTTTATAGAGAGTGTAGTTTTTCTTTTCCAAAACTACTTTTATTTGTCGTGCATGACATTTTACTTGGCCAAGTAACTTAAGAACCATTGAAATAGATGGAATGAATTAACTCTCTACCATATCCTAGTATTGAACTTGCTTGTTTCTTAAATGAATTAGAAAAATGAAAATGCTTGCGGTTTTACTAATTATACTAGGCACGCACTAGATTTCATCTTGCTTGTCGACTACTTTTTGCTAAGCAATTCGTGTAGGGTCAGGTATTCTTTGAATGACTAAGGAATTTCAGGGAAGTGTAAGCTTCGAGGTTGGGCGGAAAAAGCGTCTGATTCTTGTTCTCATCTTCATGTTTGAAGATATGCTATTGGATTGAAGATCAAAGGATGGTTTCTTCATTTATCTATTATTGTATTCTTTAATTAATTATTGTAGAGCTTGAGGCGACATAATGCCTAAGTCTCGAATTGTAAACTTATGTTAGAAATACATTTGTATTATTATTAATGTCGTGTAAGATGACATGCGTATGAATTTATTTGGAAGTATTATGAATCTATTTGTAGACTTTAAGTCGTTATTTTGAAATCGTTTGGATTTTTGAAGTTTATTGAATGAAGTGTCGACTTTCTTTTAAATATAAATGAATTTATTTAAATTATTGTCGATGTTTTGAATTAAAGAGTTTCGCTCTTTACAAATGGCCACAATATTTATTAGAGCAGGAGTGCTCTAGAAAAGAAAATTTATGGTTGATAAAAAACTAACCCAACCTATGTGTTAATGAGATGAGCCTCTAAGGGATTCTAGGATGTTTATGTTGAACTATGAAAAATAATGGTAGTAAGGTCTAATTTGAGATTTCAATGTCCTTAGGATTGTTTTAGTAAAATTTTGCTAGACTTGGACTTGGTGGGTTTTTGTACTTACCAACAAACATAATTAATTTTTAGGAATGATTAAAAAGAATAGTTTTGGGAGTATGTATTGGTAATCTAAGAATTTTGAATTTTATTATTAATTAATTAATTTAGAAAGTTATTGTTTAATAAATATTGGTTTATTACATGGTTCTATCTTAAACCATCTTATGACTTTCCTTTTATAGTATTATTTCTATTTCACTTCCATGAGGAAAGTTTCTTGAATGGTCATGAAACCATGAGTATAGGAATCTAAATGTATGTTGTTGGAGTAAATTAATCATCATTAATTTACTCTAGTGTTTAATGCAAACTTAGGAAAATTTCTGTAGTTTTGATTGCAAGTACATTATTTCATTAATCATGCATTTCAATCAGTTAAGCGACTTAACTCATTCAAGCATTATGTTATCTCACTTCTTTCTTAGTCAAAACTCCACCATTCAAGGATCTCATGTTGAGTTCATCTGAGTCTACATAAGGATATTCAATCCTTCTTTGTATTCATTAAGTATTCAATTAATCAATATTGTTTCATCCCTTTTTGTTGTATTTTCTCATTTGCATGTGACGGGTTTTCTTTAGAATATCATCCAGGGCTTGTGGGATCCCAATCACAGATTCTTTCATGATATCAAAGCTCAAGATCTAAAGATCCTTCATCTCTTTTTTGAGTTTTTTTTGGCAATATTTATCTTAGTGATATATCTTTCATAGCCTCTTAATCTACAATTTGCAGTCGATTCATCTTTTTAGGGGCACTATTGTGAAAAATCTGATTGGAGGCCTACGATTGAACTTGAGGAAAGATTTATTTTGAGTTTGTGGTGGAAGCTTTTGGTGAATGCCCCTGCATAGTAAATAGACCCCTGGCAAATGCATTGAATAGTAATTCAAAATAACTTTTCACTAGGCCAACTCTCTTCTTTCATTCCATGGCCCTAAGCAATCGAAATATATCTGTTTGGGTGATTAAACATCACTGTACATGATTGGAGGGTTAGATTCACTTGGTGCAAGGTGAGATCTATTATGGAAGCATGATTTAGCCACCTAATTTGACTTTTGTGTTCATAATTGTTGGTTGCTAGGCTGATTCTCTTCTTTCGGTGGATAGAAGCGCATTTTCTTCAGCATTTAAGGTAAGGCTTTGCATATATATGTTGGCCAATTGACATTGAATAGGCCCACGATTGTTGTTGGGGGCATGGTATTGCTGTTGGGGGCATGGAAAACCTATTGCATTTATCATTTGGCATTTAATGATAAATACAGGCTATAAAATCTCTTCCTCACTTTGTCAAAACCCTTTTGGTCCATGATTTGCGTGATTACCCTATTGCTAGCTTTGAATCCTGTGAATATTGAAGTCGTATTTTAAAAGAAAATACTCTATTTTGATTGAAAGAGGTGTGATTTGTCACTGAGGATCATGATTTTATCTAAGTCGTGATCTACATCCTTTAGACCCGTAATTTTCCATCAGCTAGGCATGAAGATTTGCAGGAAGATTTATGTGAAGTTTTTCATCGAAATGGAGGCAGATGTAAACCTTTATTTCTAGATGCATGTATGTTTCTTTCCCTAATTTTTTTGCTTTCTCCTTGCTTTCTTCCTTATTGATTCTTTAAATATTGATCATGCTTTGCAAGCACCACATGATAAAGATTTGGGAAAATTTGGAACTTTGTAAAAATCAAACTTATATAAAGTTCCATACGGGGGTTTCTAAATAAAGCATCTAGTATAGGTTTCTTTCATTTTTCTTCTGAATAAATAAACTTAGAATATTAAAAGTTGCTAAATAACTGTCAAGCTCTACACTAATCCTCCAATCGGCAGCCAAAAGTGTTCTTGTTTTTTAAATTTTTTTCTACATGAGATTCCAGTGTCGCATCTTCATGTTCTTCCAAAGTTTCTTTCTAGCAGGGTTCTTGACTACATGAGCTTCCAGAGTCGCATCCTCGTGTGCTTCCATATTTTCTTTCTAGCAGGACAATATTGAGCATTGGATAAACAATGACATCATCCCTAACGGAGGGCATCTTTGCAATTCTTCAATAGTTGCAACTTTCTTCTTTAGTTTGAATAAATTGTTGACAACAACATCACTATTGTTGCCCCACCATATTCATCACCTTTGTAGCTTTTTCTCTATCAGTCTTCATAGGATCTTGGATTGATCATCATCATTTTATGACATGTGAACACGTGAGAAATTTTCAGAGGCATCCATCATGCATTATTTTCCTTCATTAGTTTTTTGCTTCTCCTTAGTTTTCATTCAGGGGGGTGTTGGAGTAAATTAATCATCAGTAATTTACTCTAGTGTTTAATGCAAACTTAGGAAAAGGTCTCTAGTTCTGAATGCAAGTGTTATTTCATTAATCATGCATTTCAATCAGTTAAGCGACTTAACTGATTCAAGCATTATGTTATCTCACTTCTCTCTTAGTCAGAACTCCACCATTTAGGGATCTCATGTTGAGTTCATCTGAGTCTACATAAGGATATTCAACCCTTCTTTGTATTCATTCAGTATTCAATTAATCAATATTGTTTCATCCCTTTTTGTTGTATTTTCTCATTTGCATGTGACAAGTTTTCTTCAGAATATCATCCGGGGCTTGTGGGATCCCAATCACGGATTCTTTCATATGTTAATTGAGAACACAAGGTGAGGATAACTACATGAGAATTTGGTACCTTTTGGAAGTGGTTATGTAAGTAATCCTCGGGTGAAGGATGCTCCTATAACCTAATTGAATATAGGAGGAGTTTAGGAAATAACTCCAAGGTTTTAGGTTGTTCCTAACTTGATCAAACCTATCTATTTAGTATATTTGAATTTGAAGCTATAATTTATATTAGACAACTATGAAATCACCTTTCCATCTTGTAAGGACCCACTATATGGGTCCAAGCCAATAAAAATAAATTTACTATCATCAAGCTTATCTAATTTGAGATTTGATGTGTATGAATATTTAGATCTAATCCAATATTGGATAAAATTATAGATTCACTATCATCATGGTATATCTATAATTTTAATGTACAATAGTGTAAGGTACAAAAAATCCCACAATCTATTAAGAAACAACTTAAAACTATAGGTTCTTATTGGTTATATTTGTAATACAAATTGATAGTCACAATAGGATTTTGACCATTATAGATCTGCATCTTTATTTCTTGAGGAATTATGAGTGAGTGAATGAAGTGGATGGTTTGATATTTCTTACTTTATGAATTTCCATCTATTTATATATGTGTTTAAATGAAAGATAAATCAAAATGAGTTTATGTATATATTTTGATGGATCCCTTTATATAGTAATTTAATCAGATTAACTTGTCTAAGGCATGGAACCTCAAGAAAGTATGTGTCATCTATTAGTGTTCTTGTACCTTCTAAATCAACTCGAATTTTAAACTGATATTGATACAAGATTTGACTTCTTAACATAAAAACTATGGTTGAAAAAAGGACTCTATTAGGGAATAAGTAGAGGATGAATACTCTCTTAAGCATAGAATGTTCTACTTTCCCTTAGGTGATCACCAAAATTACAAAATATTTAACCTAACTCCTAGATAACCTTATCATTTATTTGCGATGATAAAATTTAGGGAGCATTCTTCGCTAATATATATATGGTTGTATCATAGGATTGGCCAACTTTTAGTAGTAGCATATAGATATTCAAATGCCAAGAGCTACTTAATTTGATAGGCTTTCAATAAAATTTCACCAATGACGTGTAGGTGATGTATGCTATGATCTACCCATGTTAATAGTTCAATATAGGAATTGGAGTATCAAAAGTAATGTATGTTCTTCCAGTCTCATTTCTTACTTTGGGTATGACTCAATGTTTTAGTAATCAAACTAGTCAAGGTGATTGATAACTATAAGAATTGGCTATGAAGGTAGCCACCCAAGATCTAGAGGCCTAATGGAATCACAAGCATAAGAGAGAAAAAAACAATATGAAAAGAATAGACTGTATTCTGCCAATAATGCAAATAGAATCAATGTATGTATCAATGTACAAATGTAGTAGAGACCCCTTGGTTATATAGCCAAGGTGAGAACATAGGAGGGCATAAGATTATGACAAGTGTTCTAATCTTATGACATGAGACAACTGTGAAAAGCTATCACTCCACCTAAAGTGGAAAAGTGATAATGTGATAACCACCACAAAAGGTGGAGAGGAATCACATGATGTGTCCACGAAAGGTGGAAATGATAAAGTGATAACATGATAAGTCCACCAAAAGTGGAAAAGCTCCAACAACTCCTATGTGGTCCCTAAGTAAACTTAACTAAGGTGTAATGATGACCTAGGACAAGGTACAACATAATTAATTACACCAACACCCCCCCTTAAGTGCAACTTAGGGAGAATGTACACAAGTGCAAACAATGCAAGATGGGTCCTGACAACTAGGCCATGTTAGGTACCCATGTACAAATGCAATGCAATCTCTCGTAAAGTGGAGAAAAGGAGAAAACCACGTGGGAAAAAACTCCCCCCCAAAAGAGAGATGAAAAACAAGAGAAAATGCTCTCAAATGTATGAGAAGGACAAAATCCCTGGAAAAGGAAAAAGTCCCCCCCATAAGAGAGAAAGAAGAATTCAAGTGACCTCCTTAGATGAAACATCTTTCACCCCCAAGAGAGCTCGCAAATGATGATAGGTACTCTCAGTGAAGGGTTTGGTGAAGATATATGCAACCTGTTGTGCTATAGGACAATACTACAAATCAATGTCCTGCTCCTGTATCAGCTCCCTGATGTAGTGTATATGAATCTCGATGTGTTTGGTCCCTTGATGGTGAACCGGATTCTTCAAGATCTGGATGGCACTTTGATTGTCACAACAAATGACTCAAGGATGTGGAATAGTGAAACCAAACTCAGCGAGAATATTCTGAAGCCAAAATAGCCTTAGTAGCTGCATTAATAGCCTCTCGATACTCAGCCTCAGTCGAAGAAAGAGCAATAGCATGCTGCTTCTTACCTCGCCAAAAAATGGGGCCAGAACCAAGATGAAAGTTGTAGCCAGAAGTGGACTTACGATCATCAACATCGCCAACCCAATCAGAATTTGTATATCCCACCAAGGTAAGTCATGTACCTGTTGCATAGTGAATCCCATGATGATGTGTACCCTTGATGTAATGCAAGATGCGTTTGGCTGCTTTCCAATGAAGCTCATGTGGTTCCTGCATAAAGCGTGAAACCATGCCAACTGCAAAGGAGATATCAGGTCGTGTGTGAGTCAAGTAGATGAGACTCCCAACAAGTTGACAATACAAAGTGGCATCAACAAGTGGAGTAGAATACTTAGCCTCAAGCTTGACTCTTGAAAGAAAGGGAGTCAGAGCAGGCTTACAATCAGCCATGTGAAACCGAGCTAGAAGATCAAGAGCATACTTGGGCTGAGAGAGAGATATCCCAGAAGCTGATTGTGAGATCTCAATCCCAAGAAAATAGTGCAAAAGCCCCAAGTCAGTCATAGCAAATCTATCTTGCAAAGCAGATTTGACACTGCCAATGATGGATGAGGTACTCCCTTTAATGATCAAGTCATCAACATAGAGAAAAAGTAGCAAATGAGAGTCACCTTGTCGCAAAATGTAGACATTTGGATCTGAATGACACCTAGTGAATTCTGCTAAGAGAAGGAAGGAATCCATCTTGGCATACCAAGCCCTAGGGGCCTGTTTGAGGCCATAGAGAGACTTCCTCAATCTGCAAACCAAAGAAGAATCTTGTATGAATCCTTGTGGCTGCTCCATGTAAATCTCCTCATGAAGATCCCCGTGAAGAAATTCACTCTTCACATCCATCTAATGTACAACCCAACCATGAGCTGCAACAATAGCAAGTGTCAAGCAAATGGAGTTCATTGTAGCAATGGGTGCAAAGCTCTTTGTATATTCAACACCTGGTTACCTATGAGAAACCTTTTGCCACAGGTCGAGCCTTGTATTTATCCACACTTCCATCTACTACATACTTGGTCCGATAGATCCACTTGCATCAAACCATCTTTCTCCCCTTAGGGAGTGGAACTAAATCCCATGTGTTGTTCCTCATCAAGGAACTATACTCTTCCTCCATTGTTGAATCCCACTCTAGAACTCTTGATGCTTCGTTGAAGGACTATGGATCGGAAGCAGTAGCAATAAAAGCATGTGGAAAATCCTCATGTTGTGACCGAGTCCTTCGAGTATCTGAAGGATCCCCAGCAAGAGAACCTGTTGACTGAAGAGTCTGTCGAGCCCAACGAGATCTAGTAGGAGATGAAGGATGAGGCTCCTCAACTGCAAGTGGAACCTGCAAAGGTATGATGCTATGAGTTGGAGTTGAGGGAGAATCATCATTTGAGTCACTATTGTCACTTTCCACTATGGAGGAAGGAAGAGGAGGATTAGAGGCTAAGCTAGGAGAGCTTTCCTCAAAGTGAACACTCCTCTCAATGAATAACTCATGTGTCTCTAGATCCAAAACTCTATATGCCTTAACCCCTTTAGGATATCCAACAAAGATGCAAGGCCTACTCTGAGGTTCCAATGCCTTGTGTTTCTCTGGAGGTATGCGTGCCCAAGCTGGACAACCAAAAACTCTGAAGTGTCTCACAACTGGTTTTCTACCACACCAAGCCTCAAAAGGAGTCATACCCTTCAAAGATTTATGAGGAACTCGATTCTGGATGTGAGGGTCACAACTGATAGCTTCTGCCCAAAATTGAGGACCAAGAGAATGAGCATGAATCATGCAGCTAGCCATCTCCTTAAGGGTTCTATTCATCATTTCTGCAACACCATTCTGTTGTGGAGTGTATGCAACTGAATGTTGAATATCAATCCCCTCAAGAGTACAAAATTCCTCAAGTCTATTGTTCACATATTCCCTTCCATTATCTATGCGGAGAATCTTGACTTGCTTCCTTGATTGCTTCTCAACATGAGCCTTGAAGGCTAGAAATCTGTCAAACACTTCACTCTTGTGAACAAGAAAATAGACCGAAGTGAAGCGGGAGTAGTCATCAATGAAGGTGAGGGCATAGTGGGCCTTACTGAATGATGGCACTGGAAATGGACTTGCTACATCACTATGAACTAATTGAAGAACTTCCAAAGCTCTCCAAGACTTCCCTTTGTCAAAATTCTCTTCTGGATGCTTACCTAAGGAACAACCTGAACAAACACCTTCTAAAAAGCTAATTTGAGGGAATCTTGAAACCATATCCTTGGAGCTAAGCTAATGAAGATAGTGGTAATTGAGACTTCCAAACCGCTCATGCCATAGCTTGCTTTCTGAATTTGAATGAGTGAGCAATGTTGTAGAAGGAGACTTAGGAAGAAAGTGGGAAAATGAGTAAAGCCATGTGTTGTGATTGGCTTGTCCCACTACAAATAAGGCATCATCCTTAAGTTCTTTGATGACAACTGAATCTGGTAGAAACTCAACTTTCTTGCCATCTCCAAAGTGAGTGATTTGGTAGATTGAAAGAAGATTGGTGCTCAAGTTAGGAACATAGAGAACATCCTCAAATGTTCCATCATCCATGACAACCGAACCTTTTCCTTCAACTTCCACTTGAGCGTCATCACCTATGAAGATGTGAGGTACCTTAGATGGCTCCAAAGAAGAAAACTGCTCCCTTGTAGAACCCACATGATGAGTAGCACCCGAGTCAAGTATCCATTGTTGTGAAAACCCTGTAGTAGCCATAAAAGCTTTCCCTTATCCTTTTGATTGTGAGGAAGTGGAAGGAGATGAACCCTTCTTCTTGTAGGTGGATGGAAAATTGATGTTGTTTTTCTTGATGATGTTTGTCAACTCATCAATTTTCTTATTATGGCAATGATGCTCATCATGACCAAATCTCTTGCAATATGAGCAAGTTGGTTTCTCCTTCTTGGTTGAATTTCCTTTCTTAGGAGAAAAATTCCCTTGTTGTGGAGAGGATGATTGTGCTTTATCTCGTTGTGTCTTTGGCTTAAACTGCTTCTGCTTCTTGTTGGAACCCTTTCCTTGAGTCCCTTGATTCCCTTGATTAGCCACCAAAGCTTTGGACTTTGAAGACTTGAGAATCCCCATGCTTATCAACTTTGCTTGCTCTAACATCAACATTTCTGTGAATGCATCAAATGATGGAAGAGTGAAATAACTACCCACTGTCAAGCGATGGGTTTGGAAGCTAGAAACAAATGTTGCATATTCTGATGGAAGCTTTCCCAACAAATTGTAAACCAATTGTGCATCCTTTTTATCAATACCACAATCCTTAAGTTGTTCTCTTAACTCATTTGCCTTAGTGACATAGGCTTGGGTGATCCCACAATAGTGGTTTACAATTTTTGGGCAAACTAGACACTGCAATTATTATTTTTAACTAAATCTTCACTTTCGGGCTCTTGTAGCAGCTAAACCGTGAGGAATTTGAAAATGATGCAAACTAGAGTCTCATCACATTTTGTCTGTAGATTCTAAAAAAAAAATTGAATTTTTTTGGAATCAGATTGCACTTTTTTTTCCATCTCCCACAAAAACTAGTTTTTTCATAAATCAGCATTTTTAAAAAGTGATGCTCACCGTATACAACATAACTTTTTTTGTATGAAGGATAAAATTCTAATTTTTTTGAATTTAGATTTGTAACTACGATATCTAGCACTTGCATTTGGTCTCATAATTTTTTATTGAATATTTTTTCCTCAATCAAGTTTCAAAGTCAAACCAATTGCAATTCAGACATATGTGGACTGTATACAACATAACTTTTTCTGTATGAATCAAAATTCAAATTTTTTTTTTTTAATGGATCAAGGACATCAATACCCAGCCTCAGCGTATTTTTAAAAATTTTATTTTGATAATCTGTTATTTTTCCACATGTGCAGACCAGAGATTTTGATTTTCAGTGAAAAACCTATGCTTAATAAAACTAAAAAATAAAATACATAATAAAAGAAAATCATATTAAAACTATATTCGATGGATAGCTCATTCCGAGGATTATCATTATCTAGCTGGGTTTCTGAAGTTTTCTGCATTTTCAAATTCAAATTGAGCTTCGAACGACAATTTTTTACAAAAAAAAACTATTTTTTGAGAAGCTAGGGTAAAAGGGGGGTTCGGCCGAACCTACTCTAAGGGGTTCGGCCGAACCTAGACAATTAAAAATAGTGAAAAAAATTCACAGGGTCCGATAAAATGATGGGTTTTTTTTTAAAAAATCCCTATTAAGGGGGTTCGACTGAACACTAGTTTGCTCGAACCCCTTTATTTTAATATTTCCGCTCACATGAAAAAGGGGTTCGAATGAACAATTTGGTTCGGCTGAACCCCTTCACTTTGTGTAAAGGGAAAAAATGACTTTTCCCTTCCTCCACAAAAGTGTTCACCACTTATGTGGGTTCAACCTCTTGTATTGTATCAAAATTCTTAGGATCTAACATTGTGAGATCATTGTCAAGCTGATAACCTCTAATCTCATCAACTTGGCCATACAATTGACCAAACTTTTCCCAAGCTTCTTTAATTGTTTGACACTTTTCAATTTGAAAGATTACATCTTTTGATACATATTTCCTCAAAGTTCCAAGAGCCATAGTATTTTTAGTGAGCCAATCCAAATGAGTGTTAGGATCAGTTTTAGGATCAGATGGTGCAACAATAGTTCCATCAATATAATGAGTTAATCCTTTTCCCATCAACTTACTCCAAGCATCAATTTTCCAAGAAGCGTAGTTATGTGGAGTTAACAATGGAAACTTAGGAGAACCCATAGCAATAAAGATAAAAAGAGAGAGAGATAGGAAAAATCACACAAGACACCCCCCCAAATTCACTCAATCAAAGAACCCCCCCCCCCAAAATGATGATTTGGCACTTTATACTTAGTGCGTTTACAATGGCCACTTGCAAGACAAGCAAAGTGGGCTTCTGATTTCAATACTTTACAATAGTCTTAAGTAGGCAACAAAAGACTCAAATGACTGATACAAAAGACCAAACTGAGATCTTATCTTTACAAATGCCAAAATAGGCCAAAAATGACCAAGTGTTGAAAGTACAATTTTTGATCACAATCACTACAAACTCATAGTACCACTATGAAATTCAAGAAAAATCACGCACTTTCAAAAAACACGGCACCTGAAAAGGAGTTTGTATGAGCCTGAACAAAGCCTCAGAAGTTGTAAAAATGATGACAACTCAGCTACATCTATGAGAAACTAAATTTTTTGAAAAATTTGTGCATCAAAACCAGAAACTGATTACACCATCATCTAGAGCACAAAAAGTTAGCCCAAATCAAAAAAAAATTGCTCCAAAAAAAGAGTCAAAATGAGCAAGATATGAGCCTCTGAAGATGAATTGCAAAATCAAAAACTCAAATGAGAGAGGGTCTGCCAAATTTCAAAAGGTCGCTGACGCAGCGATGATGTCAGTAGTCCATGACATTAAAATTGACGGTCATTTTGCCGTCATGGTCGTCGTCACTTCCTGCCGGAATAATCGCCAGAATATTCTTTTTTGGTCGGAATATACCCTACCAGAATCTTTTTAAGAGGTGCCAGAATCTTCAGATTTTTTGGAATATTCTAAAATAGCTGGTGACTAGCGCCAATATTTGGGTTGCTGGTAAAGTTTGAACTGGCGGCGATGGGAGAAGAGGGGCCCACAGGGGACCATGGCCACAGACCGCCACGTGGCGGCTTCTACGGGTCACGGTACCAGTGGTACCTTCCTGGTACGCCTGTGATAGTCTGTGTATGCAAACTTCAAGAAAAACACTCTTTTTTTTTTTTTTGATTTTTCAAAACAATTTTTTTCTCAGAAAATAAATCAAATTTAATATTTGATTTTCTAAAAATATTTCAAAAAAAATTCCGAAAATAAAATATTATTTTTAAAAATCGTACCATCGCCCTCTGCAATAATGTCAATCCATACAACCGAGGAGGCAAAAATTTCCCAGATGGCTCCGAGCAAAGTTGTCCGATTTTGACGAATTGAAAGTCAATCTTAGGGTTTTTGTCCCTTATGGACGCAATGGCAGTGTCTTGCTGAAAATGTTCTGAAAGTATGGCTACCTCCTGGATCTAGCAACCACCTCCGATCTTCAAACCCTTGTAGATTTGGCCTCCAATGTCCAACTGAGATGAAACAAAAGGAAAATTTGACTTTCTCGGACACTCTGGATGCAATGGTGATCTCAGATCTGATGCAACAAGCTCCCAAAGTGCACCTGCAATACAAGGCCAAAAATGGAACACCCCCAAAATCTGGTATTTCTATGAAGAAAATGCAAGATTGCACTCAAGATCTCCCCAAAATGGCAATCGAAAGGCACTCCAATAGCTCTGATACCATGTAATAATTGGCTATGAAGCTAGCCACCCAAGATCTAGAGGCCTAAAGGAAGCACAAGCATAAGAGAGAAACAAACAATATGACAAGAATAGACTGTATTCTGCCAATAATACAAATAGAATCAATGTCTGTATCAATGTACAAATGTAGTAGAGACCCCTTGGTTATATAGACAAGGTGAGAACATAGGAGGGCATAAGATTATGACAAGTGTCATAATCTTATGACATGAGACAACTATGAAAAGCTATCACTCCACCTAAAGTGGAAAAGTGATAATGTGATAACCACCACAAAAGGTGGAGAGGAATCACATGATGTGTCCACGAAAGGTGGAAATGATAAAGTGATAGCATGATAAGTCCACCAAAAGTGGAAAAGCTCCAACAACTCTTATGTAGTCCCTAAGTAAACTTAACTAAGGTGTGATGGTGACCTAGGACAAGGTACAACACAATTAATTACACCGACAATAACACATGCACTAACTAGTCTCAAGTGAGGTAAAACCATAAGAAATCTTAATTATGTTTATTTGATAATAAAATGACTCAATTTTTTTGTAGGCTATGAAAATATTATTAATGGTTGTGCATTTGGTGTGTTGTCAACTTAATGCACTTTTCAATGTTAATGAAAATTAATATGAGATTATTCTCTCATCATCTTAGTTAGTTATGAAACATGATAATGATGGAATAATGGTGTAACATGGGATACAATTACTTTCCTTTTCCTTATTTTCACTTATTATAAGGGTTTATATGTTAGTGAACCTGGTAAAGGATAAAATCCAAGTAGTAAGTTTGCATCCATGTCTTTATGCTAGTTGATCACTACATGGACATGTGATGCACATATGATGTTGATCACTATGTGTATACATGATATATGCATGAACTAGTCACTATGAGTGTATGTGATGTATGTTTCAAGTTAACTAAGTATACTTGTGACATACATATAAGCTAGATATGTAATTTTATGTTCCTAACTTTCTTGTTGACACTATACCAACATCTATCTAGGATATTATATCACACCATATTGTGATATATAAATTGATCCTCAAGCATAAAATCAATGAGTAGTTATGATTTAATTAAGAGAGGTTAGAGATTTCGTTCTAATTGTGTGGATATATTTTTTCTATTTTTGGGTATATAAAATATGTAGCCTTTGATTCTTATAAGAAGATACATAGGCAAGGCCATTTTCCTTGAACCCTTGAGGAATAGGTCTAGGTCTAATGGTCCTTATAATGAGATGTGAGCTTATGCTATATTTAGCGCAAGAATGTAAAGATGTGGTAATTTCTATGGTTTGGTAAGGTCATTCATCTAGAAGTTCTAAAAGGAAAAGAGGTTTCTTGGTTAATTCAGATGGTACTTAAAATGTAATAAAATAAGTTGGAAAAAGGTAGTAACTAAGGGTGATTATTATGAACAAGTAATGAATTTACATACATTGTTATAGGGTGTTTTGTTGTTGTTTGTTGATGTTTTACATACTTTTATGATGGTTGGCATAGATGAGCATGGCATCTTGTGACAATGACAATCCTCCAAATACATTTTAAAATATTACCAACTCGAGATAGTAAAAGAAGAAAAGAAAAAAAACCAACTAGGGGAGCCACAAAATCACTCTATGTAGGATTAAATTTACAACCAAATTACATATTAGGGGATGCAAAAACTACCTTAATTTGCAAACTTAACCCAAGAAAAAATATAGATTTGAAACATAGAGTCTAAATCATTAAATTGATAGAGAGGTAACATTTCTAAATCAAAGACATTTTAATGTGTAGTTCCCCATCAAAAATCATATATTCTATGATTTTCAAGCTAAATATCTTTTACTTATTACATTTATATTTATGACTTAAATTTAATTCAAAATCACATTAGCTTACAAAATTACACATTACTATTATTTAACATTGTTTAAATTAAATTATCCCTCTTTAATATTATACAATTTTATTTTGGTTAAAAAAACATTTTATTCCATAAAATTGAGTTTTCATATTACAATTTATTTTTAAAAAGGAATATAAAAAATGCAAAGAGATGATTTTGAGCTATAAAGTGATGCATTTTAAGTCACATATCATGATCAAATTATTACCCAAAAGATAGATATAAAATACCATTATTTTATTATGTCTATATTTATCTAAGTAATTTTTTATTTTTTTTAAATGTATTTATTTAATTATTAATTATTATTATTATTATTATTTTGTTATGTAAGCTTTTAGATGGTGTGATAATTTAGGTTGGACCACACCGGGTGAGTTCTTAGAGGAGGGATCTCATCCGCACAAATTCACAATTACATCTATTTTATTTAGAAATGGTCAAATTGGACCATTCAAATCACTTCCTACTGCTCTAGATGTCATTATCAAAACCAAATCTATTCTAGATTAAACACAAGATATTGTTGCCACCAAAAATAACAAGACTTAAGATTTCACCTTTCCTCCTTTTTTGGAGGAACCCAATGTCATATGAAGTTGAGGATTTTGCTTTCTCCTCTTTACCTTTGTCCACCCATCATCTTTTGGATGGCATTGCTCTACATCTGAACTATCAAAGCAGCCCATAACCACTAAATTCTCCATCGACACAGGAGCGCAAGCCGAGGTGGAATCCAGTAGTTGACAACACTCAACATCTTACCAACATCGCAACCTATAACAACGAGAGATTAAATTTTATTATTAATATAATATTTATTATTAAATATTAATAGTGTGATATCCAAATGACTCGTTAAATATAGTATAAACATCTAAAAAATAAATATCTTTTTATATCTTTTAGACATATATTTAAGATATCCATTCTAATATAATAAAAAACAATTCTTTAATAAATTATGTATAAAAAATTATATAATATTAACATCATAAAACACATTACTATATAAATTATATAAAAAATAGTCAAATGAAAAAAATATAATTGAAAAGAAATTATTAAATTAATATTTCAAAGAAATTGAATCAAGACCTCACTCAGCACCTTTTAAAGACAACTATAAGCAGTTGAGTACGAGAAAAATTGCAGGGTCAATAAGGGGGGGGGGAATAAAGATAAGGAACCCAAATGGGACTATTATCCTTCTAAGGAGATCAACAATCAGAAGCCATCAGACCTAAAAGAGATTGGATTAGTGGATAACAACATTCTAGCGGAGGATGTCAAAGGGGGATTATTCCCACTTACTAATATAAATAGGAAAAAGATTAATGGAAGGCTAGGGAAAGAGAATATCTTGATCAAAAATTTTGAGAAAGTCCAAAGCCCACCTCTCTCACCTAGACTTAAGGCAGTGTATGAGCTCTTTGGAATGGCAGAGAACAACACGGTTTCAAAAAAGGATAATGAGAAAGAGAAGAGAAAGCTTGCTTTTATAGACAGACTTCTGGATCCAGATTACTTGGAGGAGGAGGAAAGGATTGAGGTATTGGAAGGATTGTCACTCTCAGAGGCTTTGGATAAGGAGAATTCATGTTGTAATCTGAATGGAGATAATCAACTAGAAGAATCGGAGATACCTTCTCTATCTCCAAGTAAGTCTGAGGTGTTTAACTTTAACTTGGGGATTGAAAGATCAATATCAAATAAGATGCCTCCAGATTGTGGGAAAAAGTACAAGAAAGGAAAAGGACGCAAATCTTTAGCTTTTTAAGGTCCGAAGAAGGGGAGGAATCTGATCAAACCAAAATCACAGACTATATGCATGTAGGGAAGGGGAAGTTCCTTCCCAAGGAGAAATGAAGATCATATTGTGGAAAGTTAGGGGCTTGAATGCTCCTAACAAGCAATGTTTGATCAAACGTTGCATTTTTTCCTTCAAAGCTGATATTATCATGTTGCAAGAAACAAAAAAGAGTGTTGATCAAATGGCAAAATTTAATAGAGCAATAGGAAGTTGGGATATGGAATTTGAAGAGGCTATTGGAACCTCGGGTGGGCTAGCAATTATGTGGAATCCACAAAGAGTTGATTTTAACAAACTGGAAGGAAGAACCAATTGGATTGGTGGAATTATAAAAAGTCTAAACTCTAACTTGAAATTCTCTATTTTAAATGTTTATGGTCCAACCCCCACAAAGAAGAAACTGGAAGTATGGGAAGAGATCAGCAACAGATTTAGGTTTTGGGCAGAAAAAAACTACATTATCGGAGGAGACTTTAATGCCATCGTTCATCTTTCAGAGAAAAGTGGCGGGTTACAAAGATAATCTCAGCCTCAGTTAGACTTCAAAAACTAGGTGTTAAAAGAAAATCTCTTAGAAATTGAGTTGGAGAATGGAACCTTCACTTGGAACAACAGAAGAATGGGATTCGGTAACATAGCTGAAAAATTAGATAGGTTCTTTTATAAAGGAGATTTAACCACCTTCCCATTTGATTTCAAAGCTTCCATTTCTCCAACATCAGGTTCGGATCATTATCCTATTCAACTTGAAATTCTAGGAGAAAACAAACCGTTGCAATGCCCATTCAAATTTGAGAATATGTGGATGAAAGACAAGGAGTGTGTGAAACTTATTGAAAAATGGTAGAAGGAATGTCATGTTGAAGGATCTAAACTTTTTTGCTTCATGACCAAATTGAAGAAAATTAAACAAAACCTTCTTTGCTGGAACAGAGTTCACTTTAAAAAAATTTTTTATTCTAAAAGCACAATAGAGAAAAACATTAATGACCTCAATGAACAAGTCATCCAACAAGGCATGAACTCAGAGATGTTTTGTAAGGAAAAGGAGCTCTTAAGGGATTATGAAGACATTCTGGCCAAAGAAGAGATTTTTTGGAGGCAGAAATCAAGAGAGATTTGGCTGGAAGAAGGGGATAAGAACACAAAGTTCTTCCATAACAGTACAAAACAAAGGAGAAGCACTAATAGAATCCACAAAATCAATGATGATAGTGGGAAAACCTTAGAAGATCAATCTAAGATCCAAAAAGAGATAATCCAATTTTATTCAAATCTTCTTAACAATTATGAAGGTTCACATCTTGCAGCTCAACAAGAAATGTTGGTAGATATCCCTAGGCTGATTTCAAAGGAAGATAATAAGATGTTGATGGAAAAATTTATGGAGGAAGAGATACAAAAAGCACTAAATCAGCTCCATCCTGACAAGGCCCTAGGCCCAGATGGATTCACTGCAAGTTTTTTCCAGAAATGCTGGCCAATTTTGGGTTCGGAAATGTCTGAAGCATTAGAAGCAGCAAGATCATCAGGAAGATTTATGAGAGAAATCAACAACACTTTCATTGTTTTAATTCCTAAGAAATAAAAAGCACTATGTCTAGATGAATTTAGACCAATATCACTTTGCAACACAATATATAAGGTGTTGACAAAGACCCTTGCAAATAGATTGAAAAAGATATTGCCAAAAATTATAGGAGAAGAACAGAAAGGCTTTGTTCCAGGAAGATCCATCTTTGATGGAGTGATAATTGCTCAAGAAGCAATTCATTCTATTCAAAAAAATAAGCAGCCAAGTATGATCATAAAACTTGACATCAAAAAGGAATATGATAAAGTAGACTAGAGATTTTTATCTAAATGCATGGAAGGTTTTGGGTTCTGCAAATCATGGATAAACCTGTTATTTTATTGCATTTCTACCTCTAAATTCTCCATCCTGATCAATGGGAATCCATGTGGTTTTTTTGAAAGTTCAAGAGGAATCAGGCAAGGAGACCCACTCTCCCCCTTCCTTTTTATCATCATGGTTGAAGCTCTTGGTAGGAAGTTATGCAGCCTTCAAAGATCTGGTTCTATCAGAGGAGTGGAGGTGACATCTTCAGTTTAGCCAATCACACATCAGCAGTTTGCAGATGATACAGTTCTTTTTGGGAAAGGTTGTAGAGGTGAGGCCTTACAGATGAAAAGGTTGCTATCAATATATGCTAAGGCCTCAGGACAAGTAGTCAATAAAGAGAAGTCACATATTTTCTCCTTTCATGTCGAAACATGAACCCAAAACCAAATATTAAGGTTATTAGGTTTTAAGGAAGGTAGACTTCCTTGCACTTACTTAGGGATACCAGTAGATAAATCCTTGAGATCTTCTTCAGCCTGGAAACCAATTGGAGAAAAGATGGATAGGCGAATGGAGACATGGAAATCAAAGTGGTTATCTTGGGCAGGGAGAATTATAATGCTGAAAGCAACTCTATCAGCCATTCCCATTTATCTAATGTCCTGCATTTCAATGCCAAGCGGAGTCTATATGGATTTGATGAAAAAGTTCAGAATTTTTTTTTGGCAAGGCACAGACACAAAAAAGAAGTTTGCACTGATTGCATGGGATAAGGTTTGCAATCCAATTGAGTACGGAGGCACGGGTATCAAAAATCACTTATGGCAGAATAAGGCACTAGGGGCTAAGCTTTTTTGGAAAATTCATAAGGAACAACACCTCAAATGGGTTAGGATCATTAGAAGCAAATACCTCACAAACTTAAATAGTGAAGAGGCATTAAGAGTCACAGATTTTCCTAGGGGGTCCCGTATTTGGAACTTTATTGCTAAATCTAGTGATATTATACTTAACCATATTTCATGGAATGTAAAGGATGGGAAGAAAACATTATTTTGGAATGACTCATGGAGAGGTTACCCCATTATTAGTAATATGATGGACACAGCCAAAATTAGCCAAATTTGGTCAGCCAAATGGGGAATTCATGTAAGTGACTACATTACATTATCAGACAATAACCAAGATTGCAAATGGGAGTGGAAACAATTTGAAGACCTTGATATACCATTTGTGGAGATCAATAACCTCAGACAAGTATTAAAGGACAAATTTATTTTGTTCAAGCAGGGAGGGGACGAGATTATATGGAATGGATCAAAATCAGGTTGGTATAGTGTGAGGGATGGTTATAAAATAGCATTTGGGCAGCAAGAAAGAACCAAAACCTAGTTACCTATCCAATTATGCTAGAATAGAGTGTGCATGCCAAAGGCTAGCATCTTTACATGGGCGGCATTGCAAGGTAAAATTTTGACAGCAAATTGGTTTAAAAGAACTAGATATCAAGGCCCTTCAAGATGTTCACTATGTTATAATAGTGAGGAGAATGTCAACCATATGCTTCTAACATGCCCCTTTTCCCTTGAATGTTGGCGATGGCTTTGTGCTAAACTTGGTTGGATATCAACATTACCAAATGATATATTAACACTATTCAAATCTTGGCCAACTCTTTTTAGGGATAGCTTGTGTGGAAATTTATGGATCATTTCCCCTTCAATTATGATATGGGAACTATGGAAGGAGAGAAATAGGAGAGTATTCCAAGGGAAACCCATGGAGATAGAAATGCTTTTGAATAAGATTGAAGCTGTCATTGTGGAAACAATGAACTTGAGAATTCATGCCCAAAGCAACAAATCAAAATTTTACACAGGTTGGGATGATAGTATGTTCAAGAATTGGTTTGGTCTAACAACTCCTCAAGTTATTGGGAAAGGTTCTCAAGTCAGCAAACTAAACAGAGCAAATTGTAAATGGAGACCTCCAAATACTGGTTGGTTCAAACTGAATTTTGATGGAGCGTCTAGAGGGAATCCAGGTGCATCAGGAGCAGGTGGTGTGATTCACTCTTGGCAGGGAAAAACTATTGCAAGATATTCAAAACCATTGGAGATTGATACAAACAATGTGGCAGAATTTAAGGCTCTAGTGGCAGGGCTATCCCTTTGCATAGAATTGAATTTGGCAAAGGTAGAAATTGAAGGGGATTCGGCCTTTGTGGTAAATGTGATAAGAGCTAAGAAAGTGTTGAGCTGCAAATTACAATCTTTACTAGATTTAGCAATAAACCTGATGGATAAGTTTGAAAATATAACGATTAACCATATTTACAAAGAAGGCAATTCAATGGCAGATGCATTGGCAGATGCATTGGCAAATATGGGAGTTGATGGAACGAATCTTAAACAGTTAACTCCATGATGAGCAAGGATAGCTTTAAGGTTTCATGTTCAAATTCTAATTTTGTTCAGGATAGCTTTAAGGCTTCATGTTCTGATTTGGATCTTCTCATGGAAGCCATGATTCTGCTTGTTTTATCTTCTGTTGAGGCTTCAAGTCTTGTAAATCTTTACTTTTTTAACTTTAATACAATCTCCTCGGCTTCGGCCCCTTATTTATCAAAAATAAATAAAAATTAATTAATTAAAAGATACGATTTTCAATCAAATTAGTTTTAAAATTTGTGAAAAAACAACTTTAAAAGGATAAACATCATATTTTGAAACCAGTCCAAAAATGATAAGATTATATCATGATAAGGGGACAGTTTTAAAGCGAAAGAGGAGGCGGATGTCTGTTGAGTCGGAAAAATGGGGGCCTTTTTAAAAACAAGCATATCCTTTCGCGGCAAGGTGCTGGAGGATAAATATGTCGTTAAAAACACAAACAGCTTTCAAACTTTTCAACGGGAAACAAGGCTATCATGTTGCGTTTATGCTCATCCAGCCATCTGTCGCAGCCACAAAGCAATGCTTATATAAGGAAGGCTCTCATTTACTAAAAAAAATCAACTTTTGCACAATTTTAATCTTACTCTTTACAGTAAGATTAAAAAAAATGACAAGTGCGACTGCAGGACAGGTTATTACTTGTAGAGGTCAGTTGAAAGTTCATAAATCTATCATTTCAATTTGCATTTCAATGTTATTTGTTTAAAGCAAAGAAATTTTGCAATTTGTTTTTGAAAGCAGTTGCCGTGGCATGGGCGGCAGGGGAACCCCTGAAGATTGAACAAGTTCAAGTGGCACCTCCACAGGCCAATGAAGTGAGAATCAAAATCCATTACACTTCCTTGTGTGGCTCAGACGTTATTTTCTGGCAAGCAAAGGTATGAGTAGTACTTGTAGACATCCAAATTTGATCACTTCCATATGATCAAAATTGTCTACTTTATTCATCTATTTCATTAATAGTGATTAAATAATTTATTTAATCATTATTTCATTTTCTGCTTAAGGTTCCTAAAGTATCTAATTAAATAAATTAAATACTTTACCTTACACCCTGTTCTTCTCTAAATTAAATAAATATGACAAATTATTTAATTTAATCTTTTAACCCATTTGAATTAAAATCAATTTTTAATTTCTCTTTTCTCTCTCCTTGTCACATTCTCCATAACCCTCTTCTAATCCAAATTAAATTAATTAATCTATGATTAGGATATGCACCACTTAATCTTGATTAAGTGTCACATCCTCCATAATCTCCCACTTGCCTCTAATCTCCCATTAATTACCTTAATAATGTGTTTGCACAACCTTAATCAGAATCATTAGCCACATTTGGCTTACCTTTTCTGGTCAACCTTCCCACTTACCATTTTTGGTATGGACTCCCTTCCCCATGTGAATTTTTAATTCACATTTATTCAACCAAGGTTCCCCTCTTCCCCATGTGAATTTTTAATTCACTTTTATCTTCCCAAGGTCTTCCCCATCCCCCATGCAAGATTCTAGAAGCCTTGACTTGTCACTTCACATGTGCCAAGGGCTTCTAGAACCTTGGACTTGTCACATCACCCACATGTGACAAATCTCTAGCTTTTTGGAGACCCTCTTTTATCCACTAGATTCTTTCAATCATTGTGAATTTTTAATTCACTTTTATTTCTCCAAAGAATCTTTTCATCCCCCAAGATCCACCTCATCTCCACATCACTCCACCCTAGGACATCTCACCCTCCACATGTCAAGATGTGAGGGCTTGTGAGTCCTCAACTCACCATAGCCCTTCATCTTGATCTTTCTTGGATCAATCCCAACCGTTGAATTCTCTAGAGAATTCAATTTGGCCTATAAATACCCCTTCAATTCCTTCATTTTGGGGGATCAAGTCTTTTGCAAATAAACTCTTGCAAAATTGCCATTCAATCTCTCATCCATTTTAGCATCCATATTTCATCAATTCATCTTGCATCCACTTCATTTTCATTGCCATCCAAGGAGCACACAAGACTTCAACATCAAGGGCCAACCAAGGAAGCAACAACATGAAGGTATAACAGCAATTTATCTTGCTTTCATATTGTTCATCTTCTTAGGCTAATCATTGAGGTGCCCTATTATCTTGTTGTTTCTCTTTATTGTACTATTAGTTTTATCTAACATCTCTCACACTTTAGGAAGCAGCACTTTATTAGGATCATAGTACTATCAATACCAACAAGCTGAAATTTTGTTTTATCTGAATCTCAGGGCAGCTTTTCCTCTATTGCAGGGCCAAAATCCTCTATTTCCGCGTATCTTTGGACATGAAGTAGCTGGGTAAGGCTCCCTTCGTATCTCATATCTTTAAAATAGAGATCTCACCCAATTTCAAATAGTAGTGGGAATTCCTACTTGACACTTTCAACGGCACATTCAATCTTGAGGTGAAAAAAGTAGTGGGAGTAAGACAAGATATTTTCTTTGCTGTATATGCAGACAGAGTGGAAAACAGAAATAGTTTTTAAGATATTATGAATTTGTTCAATTTCAAATTTTGTAAATTCTGAGTGTTTGGTATGTTTGGCATAAGGAGGTTTTGTTAAAGAGTTCAATTTGATTTGTTGGTTGTTGTTGGTAATTGGAATATGTATTTATAATTGAATTTATAAGAGAATGTGTGCTGTGGAAGTTCATAAAGATTTGTAATAAAGGCGAAGTAGGTTGAATAGAAAGTGTATGTTTTGGAAGTTTGTAAGGATTTGTAATAAAGGGAAAGTAGGTTGAAGACTTTGATTCATAATTTTGAAGTGTGATGTGCAATATTAAAAGGAGATAAATTTGCAATGTGATATTGCAAGTTATTTGGGAGATATTAGATGTCGGTTTGCTGCTATAATATTTTTTTTGTGTGTGATAAGGAGAAATAAGTCTTTAAAAAAAGTTGATCTACTTTGTATGAAGATGACAATTTCTCTTTACATTTTAAAAATGACAACTCAAAAGAAGCAAATGAAATAACAAAATGTTGAAGGCTATTTCAACTTACTTTTATGTTGTTTTGTGTTCAATATATTTTATTACGACAAGAAATAGAAAGGTTGCAAGATCAAACACTTGATGCCTTAGCATAGAAGAAAGATGTTGAACAAAATGTTCATTCTTCTAGTACTTCAACACAACAAGAAGGTGAAAAGCCCATTGTGACAATTTGAAAATCTCATAAAATAAATGAAAGAAAATGTGGTCTTGGTTATAAGAGTGTTGTTGGGTCTTATGTTCCAAGTATTTAAAACACAAAAAAATTGTATCTAGAGGTCTTATGAATGCATGTCAAGTTGAATCTTCCTCTATAAGTGTTAAATTGATTTAATCAAAATTGTGTTGTTTTTGTGGTTGTCGTGTCATACTGTATACATCAATTTTATGTTGTGACCTACACCATTTTTCTTTATGTGGTCAACATACTCTTAAATGTTTTCATTTTTTTCAAAGGAGAGTGCTAAAACATGTGTTATGTGTTGCTAATCCTTTGTTTGAACTCGCCTCAAGGGAGACACCAAGCGGTTATTTAGATATTATAGTTGTGACATCTTTGATAAAGACTAAGCCAAATGCTCGAAAAAGGCTAAGTTGGATGTTGTTGAAGCTCCTATTGGTGATGACAATGATGTTGGTAATGTTGTTGGTGATGACAAGGATGTTGGTAATATTGTTGGTGATAAAAATAATGTTAGTACTACTATTGTTGATGATAAGATTGATTTTTCTTATATTGAAAGTGTTATAGGTTCCCTTTATGTTTGAGATGGCTTTGATTTGAATTTTAATGAATTATTCTAATGATGTTGTAATGTGATTTTCTTGCAAAAGAGACATTTGTTGGTATGTGTGACAAATTTGAGTGGAGACTTATTTTATGCTCCAAATGAACTTTGCAAATTTGTTGATCTTGTGAAATTGTTTTTTTTTTTTTTCAAATTTTGTATGTTGTTGGTGATAGCTTTGTACATTGTTTGGTCCTTAACCTTGTAATATTGTAAGATAGGTCCTAGGAGTATTGATATCCAGTTTGATTAAAGTTTTGAGATTGCGAGTTGTAGAGTTTTGGACAAATAGATATGAGTTGACCATGCATAGTCATGATTTGGACTGAGCGCTAGAGGTGAGAGTGAGTCATGATGGTCAATTGTAGTTTGATTATCTTTGATTGTAGTGAGCACTAGAAGAGTGAGTCATGATGGGAACCTATAGGTTGATTGTCCTTGATTATAGAGTGGTTGCATTGATGATTAGAGAGTGCAGATCCATCATTTTTGGAAGATGGCCATGAAGATGCCTTGAGTCATAAAGTGTTATAGCATATATTTTGGAGATTTTCTTTAAAATGTATACTATGGAGGAGAAAGGATGGAATAATGACCATATTTTTTCCAATGTTCATTATGGGAGAAAATGAAGAATACTAAATATTAATTTATGTAATAAAGTGTTTGTTAATAAGTAGTTATAGGTTTCAATTATATTCCCAAATCTATATATAAAACAATATATTCTCATAGTATCATAGAGAATGAAAGTAATGGACTATTTGTAAGTTTTATATTTTGTATCATGCATTATGTAGATTTTTCAGTTTCATTATTGTTTTTTATATTTCTTCAATTTTAGATTTAAATTGTTGCGAGTTTTTGTGTCAATATTTCAGATCACATTACGTCATCAATCATAAATAATAGAGAGCTAAAAGAGTCGAAATAATTCTCAATAATGATTCATGACATGTGATCCAAAATATTGATAAAACACTTACACACAACATGTTTAAAAACAACAGTAATGATCTGAATCATTTTTAGTCAATTGGACCCAGTTTAAACGAATTGGCAAATGTGAATGGCAGGGTGGTAGAAAGTGTTGGGGAAGAAGTAACACATCTCAAGGAGGGCGACCATGTATTGACTGTATTTACTGGGGAGTGCGGAGAATGCAGGCACTGTAAATCAGAAGAGAGCAATCTGTGTGACTTGCTAAGGGTTAACACAGACAGAGGAGTTATGATTAGTGACGGCAAGTCGAGGTTCTCCATCAGAGGACAACCCATTTATCACTTCGTGGGGACATCGACATTCAGTGAATACACCGTTGTACACGCTGGCTGTGTTGCCAAAATTAATCCTGCAGCTCCTCTCAACAAAGCCTGTATTCTAAGTTGCGGTGTCTCCACAGGTACATCAACATAAAATAGCTAAATTGATATCGCCAATTATTGTTTAATGTTTATTATACATTTAGTTATACTTATTGAGTGAAATCAGGGATGGGTGCTACATTAAATGTGGCCAAACCAAAGAAGGGTTCCGCTGTAGCAGTATTCGGTCTTGGAGCTGTTGGGCTTGCGGTAAGCATTTACACTCTATTCAATTCTTGCAATGTGAACAGAATTCTGGTAGAATTTGTCTAGAGATTTTTACCGAAAAAGGGTCGTTTTGGATATTTTAAGAGTTCCTTCCAAACTTCCCGTGGAAGCTTCAAATCTCATATTTTAGTGCTGTTATTTCTTTTAAGGCTGCTGAAGGAGCAAGAATTGCTGGAGCTTCCCGAATTATAGGCATTGATTTAAATCCTGGAAGATTTGAGAAAGGTGTGAAGGATAATTTAGTGCAAGGATAGACTGAGTTCTATATCTAACCATTTTGCACTTTCTCTTTTCACTTGAGTTTTTCTCATTGTTTGTTTTGCTTTCGTTTTCAGCAAAGCAATTTGGAGTAACGGAATGTATAAACCCAAAAGACCACCAGAAACCTGTTCAACAGGTTTGTTAATCTCAATTATTTATGTTGTTTTGATCACATACTTTGAGGTGCTCTTATCAATTTCAGAGAATACAAATTTATAGTTTTTCCTAGAATCTATTGACATCACCCTTCTCTAATATCAAAATATAAAAATATTAATGAATTTATTTTGCTTTAACAGGTAATTGCTGAAAGAACTGATGGTGGTGTAGACTATAGTCTCGAGTGCACTGGGAATGTTAATGCAGCGATGCAGGCATTCGACTCTTGTCACGACGTATATCCTCTTCCCCTGTAGTAAGCAAATGATATTTCCATTACAGTAAAAGAAGATGGATATGTTGCACACACTAACTTGAACTAAACTTTGTGTGCATTTAAAGGGGTGGGGTGTGACGGTTTTAGTAGGAGTGCCTCATTCCGATGCATTGTTCTCCACCAGTCCTCTGAATTTCCTTAGTGAGAAAACACTAAAAGGAACCTTTTTTGGGAACTATAAGCCCAGATCGGATCTTCCAGGTCTGGTGGAAAAATACATGAACAAGGTAAGCATTACAGATTTCAGTCTTTTGTTCTCCCTACTGTACTTTAGTTAAAGACTGTTGAAAAAAATTGTCTGCTGTTAATTTTCAAAGTTCATTAATCTTATTCTGGAAAGTAGACAAACAACTTTCAATACATCTCAAGTTACAAGGGCCAAATTAGCTGAGCTGCCTGTTTTTGGTGCAGGAGATTGACTTGGAAAAGTTCATCACGCACGAAGTAGACTTTGCAGACATTAACAAGGCATTTGAGTACATGATGCAAGGAGAGAGCCTGAGATGTATGATCAACATGAATTCTTAGAGAATGGAGAAGACTTGAGTGTTTTGTTGGTTTTCGCTTACAAAGAGATTGTTAGAACTGTTGAAAGATGGCTTCGATTTTCAAGTGGTGTTTTGTTTTTTTTTAGAACTTATCAGGGATTTAAAAACTTAGTTAGTGTTATGTAAGTCTTAATATTTCTTTGTCCGTAAATATCGTAAGGAAAATGTGCTTGTAAATCTTAACAAATCTGAGCTTTGGGACTGAAACAAAGTTATGTATTTAAGATTTTAGTTATTTTATTTATTTTATATTAGTAATATTTATTTTACTACTCAATAAAACAATATAAATCTAAATAATTGTATAACATATTTTTAAATAATTTTATAATTGAAAATATAAATACTGAAGGAATAGAGGCAGAGACAAGGGCAAAAAAAAAATTAACACAGAAAAATTTCGATATATTATATTCATAAATTTTATCAGAACAGCTATATCAAGCTTTGCTACTATAGAGCAATTTTTAATTTCTTCTGTCTATCTGAAATTTACATCCCCATCACCTTATATCATAGTCACGACCAAAATTCATAAATACCATATTAAAGGCTAATTAAGATAAGCCATCAAAATCATGTTTATTCAAATTAACTACATTGTCCTTAAACATTGAAAACATGTCCATTTAAATTAAATAAACGTCCTTTAAATGCCAGCACATAATCCACTAAACTTTGCCATCAAAAATATAAGATACCGCTATACAGCAGAAGAGAGAGAAGGTTGACGCAGTATCACGGTGGTTACCGCCCAACCGTTGAGATCTCAGGAGAGACCACGGTGGCCAAGGTAACCGCATTACTGCGGTGAGGGAGACTGTTGGCCATAGTAAGGTAGTGTACACCGCTCCACCGCAGGTGGTCATGAAGATAACCTCGGGACGATGGTAACCTAACACTTGCAGTTAACCGCCCAACCGCGGTGAGGAAGCAGATAGGTCACGGTACCGCGGGAGATGAAGCGCCAAGCAACCGTGAGACCGTGGATAGTGAGTGGATGGGCCGCGGTATTGCAGTGGACACCGTGGTACCACAAGCCAGAATGACTGATGGCGCGGTGGCGCGGTAGGAGCCAGGAATAAGTGCGGGAGTTGGGTGAATTCCCAACACTCCCCCTTGAACACAACTCTCGCCATTCTGAATGACAAGTCTGAATCTCTGGTGTATGAAACTATCTCTGCCCAGCGCCTTTGTGAAAATGTTCGCTTGCTGCTCCTCTAACCTGCAAAAATTCAACGTAATCTCTCCAGAGTTAATTAGCTCCCTAATGAAGTGAAACCGTGTGTCTATGTGCTTGCTCCTCTTGTGGAAGACATGATTCTTTGAAAGGGCGATTGCTGAGTTATTGTCACAATAAATGAAAGTTGCTTCAGATTGTTCATGTTAAATTTTTTTCAAAACTCTCCTCATCCAAACTACATTGCATGACGCACTCGTAGCTGCAACATATTCAGCTTCAGCTGAAGATAATGTAACTATTGGCTTCTTTTTAGAAGCCCATGAAACAACTTCACTGCCAAAATGAAAAGTGTAACTAGACGTGCTCCTTCTATCATCTATGCTCCCAACACAATCACTATCTGTATAACCAATCAATTTAAATTTACCTAATCTTGTATATTGGATGCCATAATTTTTCATTCCACTTATTTATCTCAAAATTCGCTTCCTAACCTTCCAATGTGAGTCCTTTGGTGTTTCCATAAAGGTGTTTCCATAAATCTAGAGATCAAACTAACTACAAACATTATGTCTGGCCTTGTGGCTATCAAATACATTAAAATTCCAACAAGATGTTTATACAGTGTAGAATCAACATCTCAACCTTTATCTTCCTTGCTCAATTTCAAACCAGTCACCATTGGAGTAGGTGCAGATTTACAATTCACCATATTAAATATTTTTAAAACGTCATTGGCATACTTTGCCTAGGAGATAAAAATGTCATCGTCATCTTGATTTACCTCAATGCCTAGGAAATATCTCATTAGACCTAAGTTTGTCATTTCAAACTCTTTCATCATTGCTCCTTTAAACAAATCAACTGATAGATTTCCAGTTAAGATTAAATCATCAACATACAGAAAAATAATTAAAATTTCACCGTTCTCATTCATCTTAGTATACAAAGTTGGTTCACTGTTGCATCTGAGAAATCCATTTTGTGTGAAATAACTGTCTATTCTGCCATACCAAGCTCTTGGGGCTTGTTTCAGACCATATAGTGCCTTCTTCAACTTGTAGACTTTATCTTCTTGTCCCAATATCTCATATCCAGGTGGTTGTTCAATCTATACTTCCTCTTCAAGATAGCCATTAAGAAATGTCGATTTCACATCCATTTGGTGAACTAACCATATGTTTTGTGCTGCTATGGCCAATAACATTCTGACTGTGTCAAGGAGAGCTAAAGGTGCAAAATTTTATGTATAGTCAATTCCAGGCTGCTGTGCATATCCTCTTACAACCAATCTTGCTTTGTGCTTCTGCACTTCTCCATTTGCATTCAGTTTTGTTTTATAAATCCATTTAACACCTATAACATCTTTATGTTTTGGAAGACCCTGCAATTCCCATGTCTGATTGTTTTCAATTGAATTGTTTTCTTCATCCATTGTTGTTATCCACTTATCCTCTTTAATTGCATCTTCATAATGGATTGGATCTTCAGCTTGAGAATAAAATGCAAAAAATGTGAACTACTGTGAATTATTCTCACCTTCATTCTGATTGTAAATGTCACTTATGTTTTTGATTTTTTGTCTTCTCATACTTGCCAAAGTTGGGTTTGAAAGATCACTCAAATCTGCAGAATGTGGACTTGAAGTTCTTGTTGTAGGTGGTGTCTACAGTCCTCTTGTTGTTGCTCTTACATTT
>CM021100.1:210521244-210567501 GCA_007115665.2 Sequoiadendron giganteum
CCTTTGCATAGAATTGAATTTGGCAAAGGTAGAAATTGAAGGGGATTCGGCCTTTGTGGTAAATGTGATAAGAGCTAAGAAAGTGTTGAGCTGCAAATTACAATCTTTACTAGATTTAGCAATAAACCTGATGGATAAGTTTGAAAATATAACGATTAACCATATTTACAAAGAAGGCAATTCAATGGCAGATGCATTGGCAGATGCATTGGCAAATATGGGAGTTGATGGAACGAATCTTAAACAGTTAACTCCATGATGAGCAAGGATAGCTTTAAGGTTTCATGTTCAAATTCTAATTTTGTTCAGGATAGCTTTAAGGCTTCATGTTCTGATTTGGATCTTCTCATGGAAGCCATGATTCTGCTTGTTTTATCTTCTGTTGAGGCTTCAAGTCTTGTAAATCTTTACTTTTTTAACTTTAATACAATCTCCTCGGCTTCGGCCCCTTATTTATCAAAAATAAATAAAAATTAATTAATTAAAAGATACGATTTTCAATCAAATTAGTTTTAAAATTTGTGAAAAAACAACTTTAAAAGGATAAACATCATATTTTGAAACCAGTCCAAAAATGATAAGATTATATCATGATAAGGGGACAGTTTTAAAGCGAAAGAGGAGGCGGATGTCTGTTGAGTCGGAAAAATGGGGGCCTTTTTAAAAACAAGCATATCCTTTCGCGGCAAGGTGCTGGAGGATAAATATGTCGTTAAAAACACAAACAGCTTTCAAACTTTTCAACGGGAAACAAGGCTATCATGTTGCGTTTATGCTCATCCAGCCATCTGTCGCAGCCACAAAGCAATGCTTATATAAGGAAGGCTCTCATTTACTAAAAAAAATCAACTTTTGCACAATTTTAATCTTACTCTTTACAGTAAGATTAAAAAAAATGACAAGTGCGACTGCAGGACAGGTTATTACTTGTAGAGGTCAGTTGAAAGTTCATAAATCTATCATTTCAATTTGCATTTCAATGTTATTTGTTTAAAGCAAAGAAATTTTGCAATTTGTTTTTGAAAGCAGTTGCCGTGGCATGGGCGGCAGGGGAACCCCTGAAGATTGAACAAGTTCAAGTGGCACCTCCACAGGCCAATGAAGTGAGAATCAAAATCCATTACACTTCCTTGTGTGGCTCAGACGTTATTTTCTGGCAAGCAAAGGTATGAGTAGTACTTGTAGACATCCAAATTTGATCACTTCCATATGATCAAAATTGTCTACTTTATTCATCTATTTCATTAATAGTGATTAAATAATTTATTTAATCATTATTTCATTTTCTGCTTAAGGTTCCTAAAGTATCTAATTAAATAAATTAAATACTTTACCTTACACCCTGTTCTTCTCTAAATTAAATAAATATGACAAATTATTTAATTTAATCTTTTAACCCATTTGAATTAAAATCAATTTTTAATTTCTCTTTTCTCTCTCCTTGTCACATTCTCCATAACCCTCTTCTAATCCAAATTAAATTAATTAATCTATGATTAGGATATGCACCACTTAATCTTGATTAAGTGTCACATCCTCCATAATCTCCCACTTGCCTCTAATCTCCCATTAATTACCTTAATAATGTGTTTGCACAACCTTAATCAGAATCATTAGCCACATTTGGCTTACCTTTTCTGGTCAACCTTCCCACTTACCATTTTTGGTATGGACTCCCTTCCCCTGTGAATTTTTAATTCACATTTATTCAACCAAGGTTCCCCTCTTCCCCATGTGAATTTTTAATTCACTTTTATCTTCCCAAGGTCTTCCCCATCCCCCATGCAAGATTCTAGAAGCCTTGACTTGTCACTTCACATGTGCCAGGGGCTTCTAGAACCTTGGACTTGTCACATCACCCACATGTGACAAATCTCCAACTTTTTGGAGACACTCTCTTATCCACTAGATTCTTCCAATCATTGTGAATTTTTAATTCACTTTTATTCCTCCAAGGAATCTTCTCATCCCCCAAGATCCACCTCATCTCCACATCACTCCATCCTAGGACATCTCACCCTCCACATGTCAAGATGTGAGGGCTTGTGAGTCCTCAACTCACCATAGCCCTTCATCTTGATCTTTGTTGGATCAATCCCAACCTTTGAATTCTCTAGAGAATTCAATTTGGCCTATAAATACCCCTTCAATTCCTTCATTTTGGGGGATCAAGTCTTTTGCAAATAAACTCTTGCAAAATTGCCATTCAATCTCTCATCCATTTTAGCATCCATATTTCATCAATTCATCTTGCATCCACTTCATTTTCATTGCCATCCAAGGAGCACACAAGACTTCAACATCAAGGGCCAACCAAGGAAGCAACAACATGAAGGTATAACAGCAATTTATCTTGCTTTCATATTGTTCATCTTCTTAGGCTAATCATTGAGGTGCCCTATTATCTTGTTGTTTCTCTTTATTGTACTATTAGTTTTATCTAACATCTCTCACACTTTAGGAAGCAGCACTTTATTAGGATCATAGTACTATCAATACCAACAAGCTGAAATTTTGTTTTATCTGAATCTCAGGGCAGCTTTTCCTCTATTGCAGGGCCAAAATCCTCTATTTCCGCGTATCTTTGGACATGAAGTAGCTGGGTAAGGCTCCCTTCGTATCTCATATCTTTAAAATAGAGATCTCACCCAATTTCAAATAGTAGTGGGAATTCCTACTTGACACTTTCAACGGCACATTCAATCTTGAGGTGAAAAAAGTAGTGGGAGTAAGACAAGATATTTTCTTTGCTGTATATGCAGACAGAGTGGAAAACAGAAATAGTTTTTAAGATATTATGAATTTGTTCAATTTCAAATTTTGTAAATTCTGAGTGTTTGGTATGTTTGGCATAAGGAGGTTTTGTTAAAGAGTTCAATTTGATTTGTTGGTTGTTGTTGGTAATTGGAATATGTATTTATAATTGAATTTATAAGAGAATGTGTGCTGTGGAAGTTCATAAAGATTTGTAATAAAGGCGAAGTAGGTTGAATAGAAAGTGTATGTTTTGGAAGTTTGTAAGGATTTGTAATAAAGGGAAAGTAGGTTGAAGACTTTGATTCATAATTTTGAAGTGTGATGTGCAATATTAAAAGGAGATAAATTTGCAATGTGATATTGCAAGTTATTTGGGAGATATTAGATGTCGGTTTGCTGCTATAATATTTTTTTTGTGTGTGATAAGGAGAAATAAGTCTTTAAAAAAAGTTGATCTACTTTGTATGAAGATGACAATTTCTCTTTACATTTTAAAAATGACAACTCAAAAGAAGCAAATGAAATAACAAAATGTTGAAGGCTATTTCAACTTACTTTTATGTTGTTTTGTGTTCAATATATTTTATTACGACAAGAAATAGAAAGGTTGCAAGATCAAACACTTGATGCCTTAGCATAGAAGAAAGATGTTGAACAAAATGTTCATTCTTCTAGTACTTCAACACAACAAGAAGGTGAAAAGCCCATTGTGACAATTTGAAAATCTCATAAAATAAATGAAAGAAAATGTGGTCTTGGTTATAAGAGTGTTGTTGGGTCTTATGTTCCAAGTATTTAAAACACAAAAAAATTGTATCTAGAGGTCTTATGAATGCATGTCAAGTTGAATCTTCCTCTATAAGTGTTAAATTGATTTAATCAAAATTGTGTTGTTTTTGTGGTTGTCGTGTCATACTGTATACATCAATTTTATGTTGTGACCTACACCATTTTTCTTTATGTGGTCAACATACTCTTAAATGTTTTCATTTTTTTCAAAGGAGAGTGCTAAAACATGTGTTATGTGTTGCTAATCCTTTGTTTGAACTCGCCTCAAGGGAGACACCAAGCGGTTATTTAGATATTATAGTTGTGACATCTTTGATAAAGACTAAGCCAAATGCTCGAAAAAGGCTAAGTTGGATGTTGTTGAAGCTCCTATTGGTGATGACAATGATGTTGGTAATGTTGTTGGTGATGACAAGGATGTTGGTAATATTGTTGGTGATAAAAATAATGTTAGTACTACTATTGTTGATGATAAGATTGATTTTTCTTATATTGAAAGTGTTATAGGTTCCCTTTATGTTTGAGATGGCTTTGATTTGAATTTTAATGAATTATTCTAATGATGTTGTAATGTGATTTTCTTGCAAAAGAGACATTTGTTGGTATGTGTGACAAATTTGAGTGGAGACTTATTTTATGCTCCAAATGAACTTTGCAAATTTGTTGATCTTGTGAAATTGTTTTTTTTTTTTTTCAAATTTTGTATGTTGTTGGTGATAGCTTTGTACATTGTTTGGTCCTTAACCTTGTAATATTGTAAGATAGGTCCTAGGAGTATTGATATCCAGTTTGATTAAAGTTTTGAGATTGCGAGTTGTAGAGTTTTGGACAAATAGATATGAGTTGACCATGCATAGTCATGATTTGGACTGAGCGCTAGAGGTGAGAGTGAGTCATGATGGTCAATTGTAGTTTGATTATCTTTGATTGTAGTGAGCACTAGAAGAGTGAGTCATGATGGGAACCTATAGGTTGATTGTCCTTGATTATAGAGTGGTTGCATTGATGATTAGAGAGTGCAGATCCATCATTTTTGGAAGATGGCCATGAAGATGCCTTGAGTCATAAAGTGTTATAGCATATATTTTGGAGATTTTCTTTAAAATGTATACTATGGAGGAGAAAGGATGGAATAATGACCATATTTTTTCCAATGTTCATTATGGGAGAAAATGAAGAATACTTAATATTAATTTATGTAATAAAGTGTTTGTTAATAAGTAGTTATAGGTTTCAATTATATTCCCAAATCTATATATAAAACAATATATTCTCATAGTATCATAGAGAATGAAAGTAATGGACTATTTGTAAGTTTTATATTTTGTATCGTGCATTATGTAGATTTTTCAGTTTCATTATTGTTTTTTATATTTCTTCAATTTTAGATTTAAATTGTTGCAAGTTTTTGTGTCAATATTTCAGATCACATTACATCATCAATCATAAATAATAGAGAGCTAAAAGAGTCGAAATAATTCTCAATAATGATTCATGACATGTGATCCAAAATATTGATAAAACACTTACACACAACATGTTTAAAAACAACAGTAATGATCTGAATCATTTTTAGTCAATTGGACCCAGTTTAAACGAATTGGCAAATGTGAATGGCAGGGTGGTAGAAAGTGTTGGGGAAGAAGTAACACATCTCAAGGAGGGCGAGCATGTATTGAGTGTATTTACTGGGGAGTGCGGAGAATGCAGGCACTGTAAATCAGAAGAGAGCAATCTGTGTGACTTGCTAAGGGTTAAAACGGACAGAGGAGTTATGATTAGTGACGGCAAATCGAGGTTCTCCATCAGAGGACAACCCATTTATCACTTCGTGGGGACATCGACATTCAGTGAATACACCGTTGTACACGCTGGCTGTGTTGCCAAAATTAATCCTGCAGCTCCTCTCAACAAAGCCTGTATTCTAAGTTGCGGTGTCTCCACAGGTACATCAACATAAAATAGCTAAATTGATATCGCCAGGTATTGTTTAATGTTTATTATACATTTAGTTATACTTATTGAGTGAAATCAAGGATGGGTGCTACATTAAATGTGGCCAAACCAAAGAAGGGTTCCGCTGTAGCAGTATTCGGTCTTGGAGCTGTTGGGCTTGCGGTAAGCATTTACACTCTATTCAATTCTTGCAATGTGAACAGAATTCTGGTAGAATTTGTCTAGAGATTTTTACCGAAAAAGGGTCGTTTTGGATATTTTAAGAGTTCCTTCCAAACTTCCCGTGGAAGCTTCAAATCTCATATTTTAGTGCTGTTATTTCTTTTAAGGCTGCTGAAGGAGCAAGAATTGCTGGAGCTTCCCGAATTATAGGCATTGATTTAAATCCTGGAAGATTTGAGAAAGGTGTGAAGGATAATTTAGTGCAAGGATAGACTGAGTTCTATATCTAACCATTTTGCACTTTCTCTTTTCACTTGAGTTTTTCTCATTGTTTGTTTTGCTTTCGTTTTCAGCAAAGCAATTTGGAGTAACGGAATGTATAAACCCAAAAGACCACCAGAAACCTGTTCAACAGGTTTGTTAATTTCAATTATTTATGTTGTTTTGATCGCATACTTTGAGGTGCTCTATCAATTTCAGGGAATACAAAGTTATAGTTTTTCCTAGAATCTATTGACATCACCCTTCTTTAATATCAAAATATAAAAATATTAATGAATTTATTTTGTTTTAACAGGTAATTGCTGAAAGAACTGATGGTGGTGTAGACTATAGTCTCGAGTGCACTGGGAATGTTAATGCAGCGATGCAGGCATTCGATTCTTGTCACGATGTATATCCTCTTCCCCTGTAGTAAGCAAATGATGTTTCCATTACAGTAAAAGATGTATATGTTGCACAAACTAACTAGATTTAATCTTTGTATGCATGTAAAGGGGTGGGGTGTGACGGTTTTAGTAGGAGTGCCTCATTCCGATGCATTGTTCTCCACCAGTCCTCTGAATTTCCTAAGTGAGAAAACACTAAAAGGAACCTTTTTTGGGAACTATAAGCCCAGATCGGATCTTCCAGGTCTGGTGGAAAAATACATGAACAAGGTAAGCATTACAGATTTCAGTCTTTTGTTCTCCCTACTGTACTTTAGTTAAAGACTGTTGAAAAAAATTGTCTGCTGTTAATTTTCAAAGTTCATTAATCTTATTCTGGAAAGTAGACAAACAACTTTCAATACATCTCAAGTTACATGGGCCAAATTAGCTGAGGTGCCTGTTTTTGGTGCAGGAGATTGACTTGGAAAAGTTCATCACGCACGAAGTAGACTTTGCAGACATTAACAAGGCATTTGAGTACATGATCCAAGGAGAGAGCCTGAGATGTATGATAAACATGAATTCTTAGAGAATCGAGAAGACTTGAGTGTTTTGTAGGTTTTCGTTTACAAAGAGATTGTTAGAACTATTGAAAGATGGCTTCGATTTTCAAGTGGTTGTTTTTTTTTTGAACTCATCAGGGATTTAAAAACCTAGTTAGTGTTATGTAAGTTTTAATATTTCTTTGTTTGTAAATATTGTAAGGAAAATGTGCTTGTAAATCTGAACAAACCTGAGCTTTGTGATTGAAACAAAGTTATGTATTTAAGATTTTAGTTATTTTATTTATTTTATGTTGTAATATTTTTTTTGTTACTCAATCAAACAATATAAATCTAAATAATTGTATAACATATTTTTAAATAATTTTATAATTGAAAATATAAACACACTTTGCTTAGTTTAAATAATAATAGAGTATCTTATTATTCATAATAGAAATAGCATGCATTGCAAACTAAATAAAAATTGAATTATCGAATACTAAAGGTATTACTCAATACTGAAGATTGACATAAATGATAACCAAAATCAATAAACATATAAATTATGCATTCTTAACAAGTTGACATAATAAGTAGGAATATGAAGAATCTAATAGTTTGTCTTGTTCAATTTATTTGAATTAATTAATTAAAAATAATAATATAAAATATTAGACATGATTTTTCTAATATACATTATTTACTATAAAAAATTAGTGAATGGTGATTTATAATTGTTTTCTTATCAAATTTTAATTAAATCAATTTTTTAAATAAATTTAATATAAGATTGATTTAATTAAAAATTATGTTTCTTTGCTTTAAAATTTTTTAAAAATATTGAAAAAAAAAAAAAAGAAGAGAACCTAATAAATTGTTGGAGAGATGAGAATCTAAACAAAATTAACATTTGGAAAATATTGTAATGCTTTCCAAATGACAATGTAATTGTAATAGTATTTAAATACACTATGGTCCTTTGCACATATAAATGTATAGTTTGCAAATAAGCAATTTGTAAAATAGAAATTATTTTTTTACTGTAAAAAATAAGAAACAATAATAGTAACACAATAATCTAAATTCTATAGCATAAAATAAATGATACAAAAATAAATTAATTTAAAATATTGAAACATAATAAGAAAGAAGACATATGAAACTTCCATGTAGAAAATCATCCAAATACATGTAACTAAAACCAAAATATATTGGGTTGATTGTTTGAAATCTTATCAACACTATCAAGACTCAAACTTGAATTTTGGTCTTTCAACCCACATAGACAAGAAAATGGAAATAGATTCATAGTTGATTTTCCATGTATCTGTGACTAAAAAAACACTTAATAAAATACAATATAAAATATGAAAATAATGTACTTAATAAAATATATGAAAATAAGATTAAGAGATGTAATGGAGTATCTAAAAATGCCAACAATGTTTTTAAGGAATATCAAAAAGATTATGTATAGAAAATGTTATATTGATTATCCAAGAGAGTGGAGTAAAAAAATCTATATTTGCATGCAACTCTCTAACAAATAGACTAAACTAATTACATCTAAAAATAACATCATGTAAAAAGAGAAATTTAATGAAGTATCATCCAAAAATAATAATTTATAAATGGAAATTCAAAGAGAATGGAATTCAAGATATTCTAACATCATATTTTAACCATTAACTTGGATGTACGTCTAATAAACAAAAAATACAAACCAATAGTAGGAATAGAATAACCTATCCAAAACAATCCTAAGACTTGGAAAATTTGAATCTTTTTCTTCTCAGTACTTTACTCTCATATTTATTTATCTTTTTGTTTTATTTTTTGGTTGAGGAATTTTTTGTTTTGTGGTTTTTTAATGTTTCTGTTTTTTTTTCTTGTCTTTTTTTTTTTCTTATTTGTGTTTAGGTTTATTTGTTTGTGTAGAATATATATCTTAATATTTGTATATATTTATTTATATATTTGAGTGTTTTGTTTTTGTTTTTTTAATATATACATTAAAATATATATCCTAATAATTTTATATATATCTTAATATTTGTATATATTTGTTTGTGTAGAACATCTATCCTAATATTTGTATTGGTTTATTTATTTGAGTTTTTTTTTTTTTGTTTTTTTTAGAATATATACACTATATATTTGTGTGTGTGCATAGATACATAGATATATACTAATTTAATTTTTTGATTTTTTGTTTATTTGTTTTTATATATTTGAGTTTATGTTTATTTATTATTTTTTGTTGAATATTTTTATGTCAATATTTAATCCTCAACTTTTTCCCTCTTTACTCTTTTTCTTATTTCATATTCTTTAATTGCTTCTTTCTCCTTATTTCTTTTATTTTTGTTCTTTATATAGATATATTAGTACATTATTTTGATATTGTATTTCCTTATTTGGTGCTCTTTTTTAGTTTTCTTTGTATCTTCCGTAAATCCCACATATATATGTACATATATACATGTATATGTGCATTTATGTCCTTTCTTTTATTCTTATTTCTTTAATTTTCCTTTGTTCATTCTCTTGTTTAATCCCCTCTTCTTTAAATTTACCAATTCTATGTCTTTTTTATTATTTCTTAGTTTGGTAGTGTATTGTCTTTTTTGTTTTCTTTCTTTTTGTTAGTCTCATTATATTGTAGTTTTTAGTTTAATATCCTTTAATTTTTAATTCTTAATTGTCTTGTCTCCTTGGGTTGTGTAGCCTTCTCTCCCCTCCCCCCTTCCTCCCTCCTCTTTCTATTTAGGTTGTTCCTAGTCTGCAACTAACACTCTTTCTCTCCTTGAGCTCTTTCATCCTGATGATGGATCATGGAGTGTGATCTGAAACGTTGATGCAAAAAACTGTCACACAATCTAATCTAGAAACAACAACATCAAATGATATGGATTGTGGAAACTTGAAATCATTACTTGGAAAATTGTTGTAGCACACTCCCTTATTTAGTGATACCTCCTTTTCTCTTCTCTCACATGCCCTATTTTATCTTCTTTTTTTCTACCCTCAAATATACCTTGAGCCAAACATTTACTCATCTTGAACTCTTATGGTGTTGCAAAAACATGGTTTCTAAAAAGGGTTGGTTGGCTAATTATGCCACATTCATCGAGAGAGGTGGGTATTGTATGGATATCAAGACATATGGCCGACACAGTTTTTGGAATATCAAAGGGTTGGCCCGCTCGGCCGACCCTCCTAAAACAAAACAAAAAACATGGTTCCCTTTAGGGAATCATGCTATAGGTTAGCTCGGCTTTTAATTTTGGTCTCTCCCTTTCAATTTGACCCATAACCTCTTAGTTCCTATGCCCCTAATCATCTTTATTTTTTTAATTTTCTTGTTTATGATTTTCAACATGTTATTGGAGATGATTTAGAATATACATTTTTATGTTTATATTTGATAATAAATTATATTATGTTTTATTTATTCAATTTAATATCATCTAAGGTTAGATGAGGAGTTTAATTAGGGTATATATCAACATCATAATAAGGTAAATTTATAATGGTTTAATTTAACATTTAATATTAAAAAAAATTCTAACTATGGTTCACACACACAAAGTTAAATAAAAAATCATGATTATATATTCCCATCTCTAGTGTAAATAAGAATGGTACTAGAGGGTCTTAGAAGTTGGTTCTTATGGGGATGTGACAAATATCCCATTAGGAGAAAAAAATTGTCCCAACTAATATTAAGATGTATGGGAGATGTAGGGAATGTGGCACTTGAATATGCTCATATATGTGGGTTTATAATAGAGATGATTCTTAAATATTCATAAAAACCTCATCCACAATCATACAAAGATCATCATATAGAGGCATGTTCTTGCTTTTCATTCCACCAAATTTTCGAATAATATTTTCAAGATTGGGTATGGAAATGGGCCAACAATCTGGATGTTACAAATCCATATGTTAATAGCAAATATGGCAATAATCCATTAAAATTGAATGCATTAATAGTGGTATAGGTGTATTACAACTTCCTTAGTATTGGAATAGATAATTGGGTCAAGAGAGTGTCCAATTTGTATTTCTATAAAAAAAAATTAGATATTTCTTTCCAATTATCCATGTATTGCTCAAGTTTTTGTATCTCCCCTTTCTTGATCTTCACTCTATGACCAAGTTCAAAGATAAAATTCATAGGTGAATTTTATTGATATAAAATCGAAGAGACTCAATTTCAGAGAACCCAATTAAGTAGCCCGTTCCAACACAAATTATGGGAACCCAAAGAAAGTTTAATGACTATCTTATAAAAAAGGGAAAATAGACTCAAAATTTCTACTAGCTTGGAAGATATTATGGGTTTCAAGCTTAAAATTTCTATTAGTTTTTTTAAAATATTAAATAAATAACATGACTGAGGAAAATCCTAGCATATCGTGAAAACTTTGATTAAATGCAACAAGGGCTATTAGTGGGTATACCCTTCTTTTTTTGCACCATTCAAAATTAAAATAGTCAATCTTGCCTTTGTTTTGTCACTTAAAATTAAAAATTGTTGATTGTATCTTGTTGTTTACCCTTCTTTTTATTTATTTGAAATATTAACTAGATTTTTTTTTCAATTTGTAGACTTTTCTCTCATTGAAAATGGGAATGTGGATTATTTCTCGAGTAGCTAGAACTAGATGCTTGGGTTTTTTTACTCATTATGGACATGTATATTGCATATTTATCAGAATTTGGTATCAAATATAAATGTTAATTTGTTAAAGTTGATGGGAATGCATAAATGAAAAAAATCACCAATAAATTTGAAGTTTCCTCTACTTTGAATCAACAATGCCAACATTGTAGTCCTTATCTATTCATGAATTTTGATTTGAAACTTCCATGCAACATTTAAATATTTAAATAAATTCATATATCCTCTAGGTAAGCAATCAATTGTATTGTCTTTGTTCATCCCAGGTGGCACATTCTCCTCTCCTCTCCTACCAACCCAATTAACAAAGGACAACTCAATATTCTACAGGAATAAAAATGTTTAATGTGCAGCCTCAATGTGTGAACAAAATGGTGTATGGGATTTTGATACGATAAATTGAGCAATGGGAAAGGTAAATATGGTAGGTAAAGGGAACAAAATCACTTGAAAAAAATGTGCTAAGTAATGGGAATAGAATTCCTCAAAAAAAATGGTGGGGAACAAGAAATGTCAGATTAAAATCAAGCATAAGGTAAGGAACAAAACAGTCACTCAGGTATGCATCTCGGAATTTGAACCTTATCTTTTTTCTATATAACCAAAGCTTTTGAACCAAATATTTCTAAGAAGTTGAATCTTTAGACCATTCCTCTCACCTGATAAAAATGAAAATAAAAAATAAAAATAACAAAACAAAAAATAGTATGGCTCGTGTCAGCCTTGGGCTTTAACCTTTTTAACTCGCTCCAAGTAGTAAACCTAGAACCCCTTCTATCCCCTGCACAAAATATAACTCCCCCTGATTTTGAAATTAGATTATAACAGAAGCTCCTCTTCAAAAAAAAATAACCAATAAAATCCTAAGTCAATGTGGAGCGCAAAGTGAAATAAAAACCACACCCTCATCAACAAGCCTCTTCCTTATTACTATAGATGAAGTCTACTTTCTGGCATTGTAAATAATTAAGGTTCTATACGGGATTAGTTTTCTTTTATCTCCGAAGGAGGTACTTGAATCTAAGGCTGCCTTTTTGGGTGGGTGATGAAACATTAGCACCTACTTGGCTAAATTCAGTTTCAAACCCCATCTACTCTGTATCAAAAAGAGGAAAATTTATATATGTGCCCCAATATTGGGGCACCTAAAATAGAAAAGTTAATCGCATTGTTAAAATTTTAACCCCCATTTGCAAATTTCCACATTAGCATTGCCTGAATATCTAAATTTGGTGGTCTATAACAACTCTCTCATTACTCAAGCTAACTGTAGAAGGTGGCTTTGAAAGCATAAAAAAACATATAATCAGCTCTTGGTTTTTTGTTTTTGTCTCAAAAAGGAACAAGTGGCATTTTTAGCAGATAATTCTAGTATGAAATTCCTCAATCCCTTGACTAAACAAATTTTATCTCCTCGAAGGTTATTTTTGCCAATTTTTTTAAAAAACGAAAGTTCTTCTTGTTAAAAATAGTAGCTTGAAATGTGTTCTCCAGCCTAGAACCGTGTCACCTAGGCTAGAGTGGTTGTGGAGAAGATCTCTCCACTTTCCTAGTTTTTTTTACCTTATCTACAACGCACTTGCCAATTTGGAGATTTCTTTTTAGCAACAACTCTAATTTTTTTCTAAGTTAATCTCTACTCCACCATAGGTGAATAAGAGGTTATAAAAAGGAGATCGATGTGAGTGCTGGAGATATACAGATAAAGTTTTTTTTGCAGGAATGACACAAGAGAAAGGGAGATTAGGGTGAACATAAGGAGAAGTTGAAATATTATCCAAGATTGCAGTATTACTATGGATGTCAAGTTTTGGTAGTTATTGTAAATTTCTTATTTTTCGTAGTAATAAAATCTCTCTCGTTGAATGTTGGTTTTTCCCCAAAGTTAGGGGTTTTCCAAGGTAAATCATTGTATCAAAGTGTGATTGGTTTTCTCTAATTTTTGTTGTGTTAAGTATTTTGTGAATGGTGTTGTGCATGCTTTAATTCTTTGTTTCAATCATTTGATTTCTGTTATACGAATCTCTGAGTTTAAACAATAGTGAATTTATTGTTGGGTTTCACAACAACAATAAGGGAGACGTTTTTTTCACATGGTATCAGAGCAATATTCTAAAAGAGAAAACTAGGGTTTAATCACACAGGTGCAAGTTTCAATTTTCTTTTGTGTTCAGGGAGGTTTAAGTTCAAGGGTTTCAGCAAAGGCAGCAACCGGATTAAGAGATTCAGACAAACTTGAGGGGGATTCAAACTTTGGTGCGTGGAAAGCAAGAATTCTTCTGTTACTAGAGGAGAATGGTCTGAAGGAATACGCAACCACTATCATTTATGTTCTGACAGATGCTACGCTATTGACGGCCTATTGGAAAGAAGATGCCAAAGCTAGACGCATCGTTATGGATGAGGTCAAGGATCACCTTGTTCCTCATATTGCAGATTTAGACACTTGAAAAAATATGTATGATGCCATAGTCAACCTATACCAGAGTTCAAATTTGAACAGGCAGCTGATTCTCAGGGATAAGCTAAGAAACACCAGAATGAAGAAAGGGGAGATCGTTGTGGACTACCTTACCAGGATCAGAACAGTAAAAGATGAGATGATAACTATCGGGGTAGCAATACCAGATGATGAGGTTGTTAGGATTGCATTGGAAGGATTCACAAAAGAATGGGACATCTTTGTCAAAGTTGTATCCAGACAACAAGATATTCCTCATTGGGATCGTTTGTGGACTGATTTCACTCAGGAAGAGTTACGAATGAGTTATGTTAATGGAGGCAGTAGTAGTGGTCGTAAGGGTGAGGTAGAAGAGAATGTTGCTCTTGCCAGCAAAGGCAAAGCTAAGAAAGGCTCAAGCAGTGAGTCTACCTCCAAAGGGGACAAGAAGAAAAAGAAAGACTTGAGCAAAATTAGATGTTATGGTTGTGATCAGCTAGGACATTATGTCAGTCAATGTCTGAATTGGAAGAAAGGAGACAACAAGAAGAAGCAAATAGCAGCTTCAATAGATGTTGATGAGCTATCCTCTAGACTAGAAAGTGAGTTTTCTCTTGTAACCTGCTTATCTAGCTTGAGCACTACAGGGGTCGGGTATATTGACAGTGGTGTGTCATGCCATATGACAGGAGTTAGAGAACACTTCTCCAACTACAATGCAGAAGAGATAGGCTTCAAAATAAAAATGGGAAACATGTCCACATGCACTCCAGTTGGGAGAGGGACTGTTTCATTTCAAAGGGAGTCAAGCAGTGATATTAAGATCACAGATGTATTGCATGTGCCAGGGATGTGTATGAATCTGATTTCAGTATTTTCTCTTGAAGACAAAGGGTACAACATACTCTTTCAGAGACAAAAGGTGTATTTAAAACACAAAGACTAGAAGAAGGCAAAGCAGTTTGGGGTTAGGAGTGACAATTTATACACATTGCAATTTGAAACTCCAAAGGCACTAGTGAGCAGTGATAGCAGCGGGGAAATAGGAGAGCTACGACATAGACGGATGGGACATATACACCATGGGGCATTGAAATTTCTCAGAGAAACTGTGATAAGAATTCCAGAGTTGAGTGCAAAGCATGGTGACACATGTAAAGGATGTGCACTCGGGAAATTTTCAAAGGCAACCTTTCCTAGAAGTGATAGTAGAAGCACATGTGTTCTTGATTTGATACATTATGATATTTGTGGTCCCATGTCTAGTCAATCTTTGAGGGGTTATGAGTATTATGTAACCTTCATTGATGATCTCTCCAGGAAGACCTAGATATATTTCTTGAAGGCCAAAGATGAGGTCTTCAATCGCTTCCAATAATTCAAAGCTCTTGTGGAGAATATGACAGGTAGGAAGATCAAGGTTCTTCGTATAGACAACAGGGGTGAGTATAAAAGAAAATCCTTCCAAGAGTTCTGCACCAGAGAAGGAATCAAGAGAGAGTGGATTGTTCCCTACAACCCACAACAAAATGGGGTTGTTGAGTGTAAGAATGGGGCAATTGTTGAAGCAGCCAGGGCCATGTTGTTTGATCAAGATTTGCCTAAGTATCTTTGGGCAGAAGCTTGCAGCACAACAGTCTATATTCAGAATAGAGTCCCTCATAATATTTTGGGAAAAATGACACCAGAAGAAGCCTTTATAGGGAAGAAGCCTGAGGTCGGGCATTTTAGGATCTTTGGCAATATAGCATACTACCATGTACCATCAGAGAAACGAACCAAGTTAGATTCGACTGCAGAGAAAGGTTTCTTTGTTGGATACAGTGAGACCTCCGAGGAATACATGATCTTTATTCCAGGGACAAGGAGGATCATAGTGAGACGAGATGTGAAGTTTTTGGAGGAGAAAGCCTTCAGAAAATCTCAGGATTTTCCAGCAATTGAGCAGAGTCAGCAGATTGAAGCTCCAAAAGTGGATCAGGAGTCTCAGGTATAGGGCACTGTGACAGGAACAAATGCAGATACAGGTACCTTGGGTGATTTGAGTCCACAAGTTCAGGAGCAACAAAATAAGGAACAACAAGCTCCATCTATTGGTGTATCTCCTACTGGTGGGAGAAGGACTAGTCGAGTGGAAAATCAGATTGTGCGAGACGCTCAAGAGTTTATGGGAGCTCCTAGAATGAGTGGCAAGGAGAGGAGACCACCAGCTAAATATTCAAATTATGTGGCATTAATAAGCGAGCTCGTTGATAGTGAGCCTTCTAGTTATCAAGATGTTGCATAGCAATAGGTTTGGCAAGGTGTCATGGTGGAGGAGTACAGCTCCATCATGAAGAACGATGTCTGGGAGGTAGTGCCAAGGCCTATAGATAAGGCAGTGGTTGGTTCTCACTGGATCTATGAGATCAAGCATGCTATAAATGGTAGTAGGTTAAAGAAAGCACTATACGAACTTAAGCAGGCACCCAGAGCGTGGTATGAGCACATAGATAGCTACTTGCAGAGCATGGGATTCGTGAAGAGTGAGGCGGACTCCAACCTTTACTATCTCATGGTGGGAGGTGAACCACTTATTCTAGTTTTGTATGTGGATGATTTATTTATGACTGGTTCACTGAGTCTTATAGATGATTGCAAGAGGGACCTAGTAGCAGAGTTCGAGATGAAGGATTTGGGGTTGATGCACTATTTTCTGGGACTAGAGGTGTGGCAAACAGAGGGAGAGATTTTCCTTGGTCAAGGGAAATATACTATGGAAATATTGAAGCGATGCAAAATGTTGGACTATAGACCCATGTCTACACCGATGGTTACAAATTGGTGGAAGATCAATGCATCAAGGCAGGAGGTAGTAGACCCCACCTTGTATAGACAACTTATTGGGTCATTGATGTATCTGGTCAATACAAGACCAAACATTTTCTTTACAATCAACTCTCTTAGTCAGTTCATGGTAGAACCAAATAGAGTACATTGGACAGCAACAAAGCATGTGTTGAGGTATCTACGTGGTACAATTGAGTATGGGTTGAGATATACTCAGGGTGATGGTGTCAGGTTGATTAGCTACACTGATGCAGATTGGGCAGGTAATGCAGTGGACAAGAAAAGAACTCCAGGGTGTTGTTTCAGCATGGGATCAGGGGTGGTCTCTTGTTACAGTAGGAAATAGAAGTATGTTTCATTAAGCTCTATGGAAGCGAAGTACATGGCAGCGAGCATGACAACATGTGAGGCCATATGGCTTCGGAAGCTGTTAGTGGCATTGTTTGGTCAGGAGCTAGAATCGACCATCATTCATTGTGATAATCAAATTTGCATAAAACTCTCTAAGAATCTTGTGTTTCATGATAGGTCAAAGCATATTAACATTAGATATCACTTTATCGGGGATTGTGTACAGCGTGGATTAATTCGACTACAATATATATCTACAGATGAGCAAGTTGCAAACATCTTAACGAAGGCCTTGATGAAAAACAAGTTTGTCTTCTTCAAGGACAAGTTAGGTGTTGTAGAGAACACCTTCCTTGCTAAGAGGTAGTGTTAAAAATAGTAGCTCGAAAGGTGTTCTCCAACTGTGTCACCCAAGCTAGAGTGGTTGTGGAGAAGATCTCTCCACTTTCTTGTTTTTTTTTTTTTAACCTTATCTACAACGCACTTGCCAATTTGGAGATTTCCTTTTAGAAACAGCTCTAATTTGTTTCTAAGTTAATCTCTACTCCACCATAGGTGAATAAGAGGTTATAAAAAGGAGATCGATGTGAGTGCTGGAGATATACAGATAAAAAAAAAAATTTACAGGAATGACACAAGAGAAAGGGAGATTGGGTTGAATAGAAGGAGGAGTTGAAATATTATCTAGGATTGCAGTATTGTTGTGGATGCCAAGTTCTGGTAGTTATTGTAAATTTCCTTTTTTTGTAGTAATAAAATCTCTTTCGTTGAATGCTGATTTTTTCCCAGAGTTAAGGGTTTTCTAGGGTAAATCATTGTGTCAAAGTGTGATTGGTTTTCTCTAATTTCTGTTGTGTTTAGTATTTCGTGAATGGTGTTGTGCATGTTTTAATTCTTTGTTTTAGTCATTTGATTTTTGTTATACGAATCTCCGAGTTTAAACAATAGTGAATTTATTGTTGGGTTTCATAACACCAATAAGGGAGACGTATTTTTCACACTGCTCAAAACAAAACTAGGTGCAAGATCAAGAGCATATCAACAAAAAAAGGTCTTTTAAGCATCCCTTGATCATTTTCGTACCTAAGTCTTCATTTTTCACAGGTAAATGATACATACAATTATTAAGTATCTATGAAAAAATCATATACTAAGATCCTGTACCATAGCAATAATCTGGATATTTGATTCCAACAGAACTTAACCTTTTGGAATACTAGAATTCCAGTTCATAAACCTAAATTTTTGCTTCTCTTCTAGAAAAGAGCCTTCACTTCTCTCAAAAATGGAACCTAACTTTCTATCATTCTTCTAGAGAAGAGACTTCATCACATTCTAAAATGGCATAAGCCAAAGTGAAATGGCTCATCGTCATTTAACATCAAACTCAAAATCTCTAAAACAAATCACACTCGCACTCGAAAGCCACAAAGCTGTCATCTCATTTCTTCCTTCTCCAAATGGGTAGCACTCTTCGTGGCAGTCGTTGAAGAATTCATCGCCTCTCACTTTTCCCCATCTAAGAGCCGTCTCCTTTCCAACTCTCCTTGATGAATTAGTGACCACTAGAACTTCCAAGTGTCCAGTAGCTTAATCCACCCTTCGCAGCCTCTACGAAAACGGTTGACAGAGTGATTGGGAAGGAGAGGCAGAAGTAACATCTCAACTAGGTGCTTTGGTATCATTCATCACCCTCCCTTCTCTCTCTGTCTCTGTTCTCCCGTGCTGCTTCCATCTTTGATGAAAAAATCGCAGACGATATCTACATAAAAGATGTGAACTCGCAGTGTATAGGTTTTTCGCACTTGACAGAAACATTGGTGTTGTTGGTATCACGTTACTTCTGGCATAACAACTACTAAAAAGTAATTATCGAAAGCACACTGCTCAATGAAGGATGAGTATCATGGAAATATTACTGTGATAGATTGAGTCTGGAACACACATCAGTTATGGCGGTAGAAACCTCACACATGACAATGGTCAATTCTAATTAATGTGAACTCAAACTAGCAAAAAAATGATGACAATTGTTTTTCGATCGTAACAAAACAATAAACGCAGCCCACAAACAATGAACTTGGCCCCTGTACGAAACTTAGATCGAAGCAAGGTGGCGGCAAGACCGATGGTTGAGCTCTCAACGCGTCACCATGCCGATAAAAAGTCAGATTCCCTAAGTCTACTCTATCATGATGCATGCATCAGTATTACGTGGCACTATAGTGGTGAAATTTCCATTTTCCATAACTCCGAGAATAAATTAGATGGGAGATAGGTAAAACTTTCTAAGCGGAACCCATTCCCCTCCTTATGGGTGGGACTTATCTAACCAAATAAAAACAAAAAAAATGTCAGATTAAGTGGGCTTCATAGGACCGACCACCTAAGAAGTCAATGTTTAGATTGTGATGGTTAAGCTAGCATTTAAAAATTTCTACATATACAAAACAGAGATGGGATTGACATTGAAAATTAGGATAAATTTTTACAATGAAAATATGTAGATAATTTATCTTAATTTTCAAAATTTGGTATCAAAGCTAAGTTGGCTTGATTAGAGATGGGGACACCTTTTTTGGAGTGTTTGATTGGTTTTATTGTTGTAGTGGGAGTGTGTTGTGCTTTCTTGCAATTTTAGATTCAGTGTGATAGGAGATCATGGCTAGCTCATCTCAGTTGGACATTGAAAATTTCAATGGTATTAGGTATGAGCTTTGGAAATTAAGATGGAGGATCTCTTTGAAGAAAGAGATCAATGGATTGTTGTTAGTAAAGAGAAGAAACTAGATAGTATGTCAGATGAAGATTGAACTAAACTAGACAAAAAGGCTCGTGGCACTATTTGTTTGTTTTTATCTAACTTTATTCTATTAAATGTGTCTAATGAGACTAGTGCATATAAATTATGGAATAGAATAGGAGAGATATAACAAACTAAGAGTCTCATTAACAAGTTATTTCTGAAAAAAAAGAATTTATATTCTCTTAAAACGAATAATGGAGGATCGATTGCAAAACACTTGAATTCATTTAATATAAACCTAAGTTAGCTACAATCAATTAATGTAAAGATAGATGAGGAGGATAAATGTATTTTATTATTATGTTCACTACTTGAATCTTGGTATAATCTTATTGTTGCAATCAATGGTTCTTTTTCAGATGATTTAAATTTGGATGCCCTCGTTGCAACTCTACTTTCAAAGTAAATGATGAGAAGGACTTCAAAGGGGTCTAAAGATGCATTGTGTGCATGAGTCATATCTAAAGAGAAAGGTAAGGACAAGAAGAAAGATGAAAATGGAAAGTTTCAGGATCATTCTAAGTTCAAGGGAAGGTCAAAAACACCTAGTAAGAGTAGATTGATGTGTTAGAAATATGGTAAACGAGGGAATCTCAAAGAGGAATGCAATCTAATAAAAAAAAATGATGATTCCTCTATAGATAAATCCTCAGATGATGAAGCTACAAAATTCTTTTATTATTTTTGCTAATAATACTTATGATGACTCTTGGTTAATAGATTCAGATGCATCCTACCACATGACTCCTCACAAGGAATAATTTTTAGGATATTTAGCTTATGATGGTGGAAAAAATTTCCTCTGGATAATAGCACATGGAAAATTGTAGGATGAGGGGAGGTAAAATTGATCTTCAATGATGGAAGGGTTAAAACCTTTCAATATGTATTGTGCATCCATGGGTTAGCTAGAAATTTAATTTATGTACATCTAAAATGAATGATTCAAGAGTATATGTTACTTTTGAAAAGAGTGGTTACAAGTTAAGTAGAGGATTTTAGCTAAGGGTAATAGGTGTGGCACCCTATTTAGATTTGATTATTCTACTTTCTGTAACTCTGTTAATTTTGATGACAATTTTGACAACTTTGCAAAATTACACTTTTGATCAATCTTAAATCTTCTTCACATACAAATCTACACACATAAAGAGGGAAAAATTATTTGTTTTTGGTCAATGAGGGTTTGCCTTGGTCAAACCTTGTTTTGGTAATTAAACCTTAATGAAACAATAACGAAAGGAAGGATTGATGAATGAACACTAGCTTGTTGCAACTCACCAAACCCTTTAATGGATGCCCTTAGAGGACTAAATTCTAACACATCTCTCCAGGGACTTGATCTTGCATAAAGTGGCTTGATTGGATGTTGATCTCAATACTTGAATGCTTGAAACCTACATCACAATGTTGGCTCCAAAAACATGCATAGATGCAAATAACTTTGACATGATGCATGAGATCTTGAATGTTGATGTAGAAGTGACACTAGAGAAAAATTCTAAAACTCACTCATCCAAACAAACTTAATTACAAATCACCACAACAAGCAATTTGATTTCACAAAACACTAGGTTTCCAATTTTGCAGCCGAAAGAAAACTCAATTGGTGAACTCATTTGTTAATTCAATTTCAATATCGCACTAAACCTTTGCAGGCTATTCCCAATTCATTCACAATTAAAAAAAAAATTGACAATCATTACAATGAAATTACATATGCAATGCCAATTTATTAATGGAATTACAAACAATAACTTTTACCATCTGCATTAATGCTTTCCCCATTCTGAGATTCCATGGCCTCTTCCTCAACTTTGTGCGCCCCTAAATCTTTTAACCTGCATTCAATATTAATTGGCTTGTATTCATTCACTATTCTTACTCGATTCTACATTTCATTCAAATCCAACCTCTCCTTTCATCCTTATATGTTTTACCTCTTGTTGTGTGCCCCCTTTAATTTGCAATTTTTATTTAATTTTTATCCTCTCTCTATTCATAGGCCCCCTCCTTATCCTCCTGTGTAGCCCTACAAATTACTAGTCATGCCTTTAATTTATTAATTTTTCAACTCATGCACAACTTCCTTCCTCAATTCGCAGCCCCTTCAAACCTCTACCTTACACATCTCTTTCACATAAATCTGCACTTTAAGCAAAATCCTAAACATGGCTTAAAATGGTTTCTCATGTAGCAACCTTTGTCATTTTATCTTTTATTGCAACCCTTCCCACTTCAGATATCCAATACAACCCTTATGTCTTTTTCCATGATGCATACAGGATTTTTTGTTTTGTTTTTATCTGAGGCATTATCCCTCGGTCACACCCCTTCATATTCTTTCTCCCTCTATAGTCATGACTCCTCATTCCTCTTTCAGCATATCCTCATATGTATGGCACCCTCTATCTTCTCTACCCCTTCAATTTCCCTATTCTCATGGTGAAAGAAAATATATAAAAATAAATAAAGTTAATACTACATGACAAACCAAATTATCATTTAAACATGTGGCATAATCATCCAATGAATATATGTATATGCTTAACATTATTTCGCATCGACCTTCGAAAACAAAAATGAGATTTATGCAGACCAAAATATACAACGTTGTATGATATTTTGTCAATTAAGTGACAATAATATCATCTTACTTCCTCCTCAAATAACTCTGGCTCAAAGTTGAAATTGCATTCTGACAGAGAATAAAACAAAACCAAGTCAATATGTCTTTTTGATGATGTGGATCATAGGTTTTCCCGAGATGCTCTTGCATCAAGAAGATTGATAAATCTGCTCTTGAACATTTTGGACAATAATATTTGCTCTTGTGAAAGCTGCCTTAATGTTGCTTTTTGCTTCTAGGATTTGAATTGATAAAAAGGCCTTGTATTTATAAGTAATTTTCTAATTTCTTGATAATTAAACATCAAAGGCCGAAAATTGCAATTTGAATTCGAAACATAAAAATATTGCTAAAAACATATTAAAAATTGAGATCTTCAACTTAAGGAGGACCCTAGGACACTCAATTTCCAAGGCAATTTAATTAATGTTAGTAATTGTTTAATATAGGTTCCCCTTTTGGAAAATGAGATTAATTAGGTTTTTAAATGCATAATTGAATTAGAGGCTTAACTAATTTCAATTAATTAAGGGGAATCAAACAAAGTGGGAAAATGTAGAGTACGTTTTCCATCACTACACTAGGTACAAAAGAATAATAGTAACCAAAAATTAAATAGAAGACACGACTACTAAGAATCTATAATAAGAAACCAAAATTTATGCTTAAATTTGGTTAATTGGTGTTGTATTTCATACTACTTATATATATATATATATATAATAAATTCATATTAAATTAACTCTTGTTGAACCCTACCAATCTTCTTTACACTAAAAGAAAGTGCACTCAATAAATAAATATTTGAGAAAAGTGAGATTATTGGAGAAGTGTGTCATTCTCAATCCCATCTTTCTATATGGTTATGTAAAATTGTCTTTGAAAAAAATAATTGTCCCTTTGTTTCATGTTTTGATCCCTCAAATGTCTTCTATTTGAAAATGATAAGGGGCTAAGGTGCTACTAAAGGATAGTGCATATGTGACTAAAAAATCAAATTGAAGACATACATGTTGATTAAAAATAATTCAATCTTCCATTAAAATTTTACCATTGGTCCAAGATTTATCAAACATGTAGCCACAATACTATGTGTCAACCTATTCCAGCATCCTTGCGAATGTATCAACTACTGATTGATCCAGACATCTCCATATGGATATATTCATATTCTTGCAAGTTTTGAATATCATCACTAAGAACTATTATCATTGATTTTTAGGTAAAAAGACATGAAGAGATGAGTTCTATATTGCTTAAAGTGTGATCAAATGGCCTACACATTATGAAAACACATATAATTGGTGTCACTTGGCACATAAATTTAATCACTCTTCATATAAGAGAGAAGAAAAAGAATGATATAAGGATGTAGCGAGGGAGAGGCATAGAGGTAGAAAGAGATGTACATAGATAGGGAGCATTTTTTGTATAGTCAAAAACATCATTTTATTAATGACTTGCCAATTGATCTCATGTATAGCATGCAAGTGTGCAAAAAACAAAAAAACAAAATGCTAATTGACCTTCAACGCCCCTTTGATGTACCCATTGTACACCAAGGTGTGATTGCTACTTATACTTTTAGGCAAAACCTCATGGTGAATGATACCAAATAGGTTACCATTATAATTACATAAAGAAGCTAAAATCTCCTATTAGGCCTTCAATAAGGGGAGGTGTACATTGAACCCAAGATCCTTGGAATGAACTTGCACCAAGTACATGTCTAGTCATTTGAACTCCTTTAGTGAATTTCATTACCATTTAATATTGTCACACCACTCATAAACATTTCTAACTTGTTCCCCATGGCCAAAAATATTATCCTTGGAATAATCTAAAGCACAAATTGCATACATCAAAGTTTATGTTGTCCTTGCCTACTTGTTAAAAGATGTTGGAAATGAAGGTAATATTGTAGCTTAAAACTTGTAAAACTATGATATTGTAGATCTAATTAAGTATTCTTTGTCACAATTCTTTGTTTATGATTAATCTGTTTAGATCAATTTTACCAATTGTGTTAGAGTAATTGGTTATTTACTTGATTACTTAAACAATATTTGTTTAATTAATTAAAGTTCTAATTTATCTCTTTTACACTTAAGCTAACATTAGGTGCATAATAATTAATTATTTTATTAATTATTAATGTGCAAGCCTAGGGTTTTCCTTTTTAGGGTTTTTTTACCTATATGTGGTTGAAAACTTTTCTTTTGTATGAATTATTCTTTTTACACATTGGTGAATACAGAGCTCCACATCTTTGAGCATTTTACTGTTTTCTCTGTGTTGCTTTTCTTTGCTTCTCCCTGTAACAGGCATTCTTAGCTTGCAAAGATCACTGGGCTCCTATGAAGTTGTATTTTCTCAACTTCTACATGGTAGCAGAGCTTTCCTGATGCATGCCTATTCTTGTTTGAAGAATTTGGAGCTACAAGGGTTGGATCAAGCATTCACAGTTTTGGGGTTTGCTTTTTTGATCCATGGAATCACCTACAATTTCAAAGAATTTTGAGTCCAAACGGGCCTCGCCATTGGATCCGCAGTGGTCCAAAACCCCTAAATCGATTGTTCATTCGTCCATTTTGAACAAAGTTGATTTGAGGGGCAAATTTTTTTACCCGTACGGTCATCCGTCTACATCCTGGTAAAAAAATATTTTTTTTCTGCGTTAATTTTCATCAGATTTTTTTTTTTTTAAATATTGGCGAAGTTTTTTATTTCTTTTAAAAAAAAAAATCAAAATAGAAAAAAAGTAGTTTAAAGGCTTGCTTAGGCCTTGGTACAGGGTACCCACAGGGACCTGCGTACGCAGGCCTGCGGGCCCTCTATACGTAGGTCGGCGTACTGCCAGTCGTCGCCGGCTTTATCGCCTATTGGCGGTCTGACAGTACCGTCGACGGCGGTACTCTGGCCGCCAACTTTTTTTTAGTTTTTTTTAAAACAAAAAAATCTCTGTTTTTTTAATGGTTTTTTTATGATTTTTTAAAAAAAAATCAAAGTTTTATTTGTTTTTTTTTTCAAAAAAAATATTTTTTATTGTAATAAGCCCTATTGAAGAAATGCGACGACGGCCATTTAGCTGTCAAACTTAGGCTCAGATTTTTTTTGCGACGGCCGTATGACCGTTAAATTTAATGTTGCACTGGTTTTTTCCCCTTTGGAGCTGTTTTCTTCCAGAGGTCATAACTTGGGCATACGATATTGTTTTTTGGCAGATGAGATATCGTCAGAAGGCTGGTTTTGTCAACTTTCCAATGGTGTGGGTTTCTTTGCTTTATTTTTTTGCTGGTGCATTCTACAGCCAGTTGAATTCAGAGGAGCTATTTTCAGTCCCGAGCTCGTAACTTTTGACCCATTTCTCCGTTTTTCACGATCTCAGCGACGTTGGATCTGTCTTTTAGAGCTCTTTAGTTCCATCCATGCAATATTTCCAGATTTCCCTCCAGGTATATTTTATTCAATTTTTTGTGTTTTCACACTCTGGTGAATTACCTGGACATATTTGCTCGTGGGAACTTCTCGTTTGCATGGGATGCTTTGTTTTTTGTTGTTCTTCATGTATTTCTAGTTTTTTTTCCTTTGAGGGAATTTTGAGCATCATTTGTAAGAAATCTTCTATGTAAACGCATTGAGATAAAGTGCCACACTATTGTACATGTATTTTGGAGATTTTGCACATAAGGTTGTGCCATATTTTGTACTTGCACTGTATTATAAAGTGCCATGGGGGGTTGTGTAGTGCCTTTGTTTTTGCCATCACACCTTTGTCCGGTGAATGTCCCTCCACGACGACAGTGGATCCATATGATTCCAGCCTCATGCATGTGTGTTATTGTTTTGCACACCACTTTTTCAGTTGCAGGTGCTTTCTTGTGCACTTTCAGATGTTGTTCTTTCTCCTTCATGCACTACAGGGTGTTACACAACATTTCAGTGGATCTATCAGGCTCTCCCAGTTCAGCATTATAGGGGGGTATTATACTGTTCGTGTTGATGCTTCCTTGGTTTCGCCTTGGAAGGAATCTTCCATTCTCAGTTGATCATAGTTTTTCAGACTATTGGTACTTGTGCCATTTGTATCTTCGTTCCAGGTGTTTGTCTTTGTTTATTCGAGTAGTGTCGTTTGGGCACTCATGCAGATTGTTGTCTTTCTTGATCCTAATCATCCTATCTTCAGTGGAGGTTCTTCAACACCATAGCAGTCATCTTTTGACAGTTGTTTGCAGCTTCTTCTGCTTCAGTGATGTTCTTCATGGCTTTCAACATCTCTTTTTGGAATAGAGTTTTTCCCATGAGGTTTTCTCTATTTCTCCACTTTACAGAGATTTGGTTGTATTTGGGTACCTGATCTGGCCTTATTGTCGGGACCCATTGTTTTTTGCTTTCAATAGCTTCTTCTAGGTTTTAGCTTCTCCCTAAGTCTAGCTTAAGGGGGGGTGTTAGAGTAATTGGTTATTTTCTTGATTAATTAAAACAATATTTGTTTAATTAATTAAAGTTCCATTTTATCTCTTTACACTTAAGCTAACATTAGGTGCATAATAATTAATTATTAATGTGCAAGCCTGGAGTTTTCCTTTTTAGGGTTTTTTGACCTATATGTGGTTGAAAACTTTTCCTTTGTATGAATTATTCTTTTTACACATTGGTGAATACAGAGCCCCACATCTTTGAACATTTTACTGTTTTCTCTGTGTTGCTTCTCTTTGCTTCTCCCTGTAACAGGTATTCTTAGCTTGCAGAGATCACTGGGCTCCTATGAAGTTGTATTTTCTCAACTTTTGCAAATTGTAGAAAGAGACACAATATTGTAAAAGAATGAGATAGAAGATAGAAGTGACATAGCACATACATGGAGAAACCCTTTTGGGAAAAAACTCCACCAGAATTAATAGTGTTTGTATTATTTACCCTTAGAAAAATATTACAATAATATTGTATCAATCCTTGATTGATATGCTTCATTTCCTTCAACAATCCTTCTTCACGACTTGCAATAAACTATCATACAACTCTCATACACTTGATGCAATTAATAGTCAATTATGAGCATGTAAAACTCATAAGAGTTGTACAATATAAGAGCATAAAGCTCCTCACAAAAATATACACCTAGATTGGGCAAGTGGAGTTCCACAATGTAATCTGAAGTCAAACCAAAGTCTTCCTCAATTTAGCCACCCCAAACTGAACACTTAACTGAACTTTGGTCAAGAAGATATCTTATAAACTTCACCTTAAAGTTGGCACCCATGAATGAGCCTCACTTGATTGAGCCTTGTAAATATCTTCTCATGCAAAAGGTGTTAACTGAAAGATGCCAACTTGGGCACCCAAGGTGAACCCAAGTCAATCTTAGTTAACTAAAACATATCTCTCCACCAATTCATGCAAACATTATGCATGATTGATCATCCCCACTTAACTTAAAATATCCACCTGTTATTTGTCATGCAACCGAAGTCATTAGTCATGCAACTCAAGTCAACTAACATGCAACTCAAGTCAACTAGCATGCAACTCAAAATAACTACATGCAACTCAAGTCAACTAGCATGCAACTCAAAATGACTACATGCAACTGAAGATAATTGAACTATAACTAAACTGAACTAAACTGATACTGAACTAATAGTGCCACTCCACTCATGTAAATATAAATCCCTAATTTGTAGGATCTAAACATGCATTACTAAAGTGTTATCAATCTTCCAAGCAGTTAACTAAAGCAAGGTGGGTTCCACCTTCCATGTGGGCGCCTCATGTGCTCCTATCTTGTAGGAACTCTTCTTGGATGTCCCCACATATTCCTATTATTTAAGAATAATCACAAATGTCAATTTACATGTTCATTTCATTTGAATTTAATCTCTTTCTAATCCTAGTGTTGGGGAACACTTTCCAAGGACTTAGGAAATACATGAAATATGTTTAGGATTGCAATTAAATGGCATCATATTTCCAACATTCTCCCACTTGACATTATACATTGCAATTATTCTAAATAATGAATCATTATTATAAATCAAGTATAGGACCCAAGGTCAATGGCATTCCTGCACCAAGAGAACTTATCTGTAGGAACTGGTTTCGTAAGATAATTTGTAACATTGATCAAAATATCAATTTTCTCAATCAATACCTTCCCACTTTCAACCATTTCTCGCACAAAGTGATACTGAACATCAACATTCTTAGTACAAACATGATACATAGGATTTTTGGCTAAACAAATAGCACTCTGACTATCACATTCAAGTCTAATTTGCTTGCAATTAAAACCAATACCTTTCTCAAGTCTCTGTAACAAAATTGCCTCTTTAGAGGCATGTGTAGTAGCCATGTACTTTGCTTCTATGGTGGACAAAGAAATTGTGGGCTACCTCTTGTCCAACTAACTGCAGCTCCAAACAAAGTAAACACATAGCCACTTGTCGACCTTCGATTGTTCAAGTCTCCTACGCAATTTGAATCAACAAAACCCTATATGTCCAATGATTTGTACATAATATCAATATCATTAGTACCACGATAAACCAAAAAGTAGTCAGAAGTACCTCGTAAATATATAAACACCCTCTTAACATAAGTTCAATGTTCTTTACCAAGGTTAGACATAAACCTACTTAGAACTCCCACTACTTGGGCTATATCTGGTCTTATACAAACCATTGCATACATCAAACTACCAACTGCACTAGCATATGCAATTTCAGAAATTTCCTCGTGATCAAAATGAGATTTAGGACTCATGTCTAAACTTAACTTCATGCCAACTAGTAAAGGAGTATTAATTGGTTCACTATCCTGCATGTTAAATTGTTTCAAAATAGTATCAACATAGTTTCTTTGACTTAAGCAAAGCTTTATGTTACCTCTATCTTTTTTATCTCCATACCAAGGAAATATTTTGCAACCCCTAGATCTTTCATCTCAAATGTGCTACAAAGTTGTGCTTTCAATCCTTTGATCATTACCTTAATGTTACCAATAAACATGTCATCAACATACAAGATAATAATTAAAAGCTAATCATCAATAAATTTTATGTAAACACAATGATCTTCCTCACTCCTAACATAACCAATTTTTAATGCAAAAGCGTCAAACTTCTAGTACCACATTCTAGGTGACTGTTTCATTCCATATAAAGATATTTTTAAACTACAAACCAATAATTATTTTCCTTTTACAACAAAACCATCAAGTTGCCTCATATAAATGTCCTCATCAAGATCCCCATGTAAGAAAGCAATTTTCACATCCATTTTCTCTATCTCAAAATCATAAGTAGCAGCAATAGATAAAAGGATTCTAATAGAAGTTAATTTAGAAACAGGAGAGAAGATTTCATTAAAATCAACTCTCTCTCTTTGGGAGTAGCCCTTGGCTACTAATCTATCCTTGTACCTTTCGAGATTACCATCTGCTTCAATTTTCTTTTTAAAGATCCATTTACAACCAATGGTCTTTCTTCCTTTGGGGAAACTCTCAAAATCCCATGTGTCACAGGTATCCAAGGAAACCATTTCTTCATGCATAGCTTGTGACCAAAGCTTGTTCACATCTGAAGCCAAATCTTCCCTGTAAGATCTAGGTTCATCATTAGTACTCATCAAAGCAAATATACAACAGAAATTAGGTGGGCTATACCTATCAATGGGATTTTGTTGTCTTGTGGATCTTCTCAAAGAAGGTTCTTCATGTTCCTCAATATGCTCATCATAAGCATCTATCTCAAAACTCTGTGAACTCTCCTCATCCAATCCATCCAATTGTTCTTCAACATGTGCATCTTCATGCTTCTCAATATTTGTCTCAAAATGCACTGTTCGAGAAGTATACTTCTCCTTTGGTTGTTCTTCTCCTATATAAGATCTAAATTCTCTAAAAATCACATCTCTAGATAAAGTAATTTTTTGGATTAGAGAATTCCAAAGCTTGTAACCTTTTACATTTTTACCATAACCTATGAATATGCATTTATGTGCTTTTGGATCCAACTTAGACTGCTTTTCTTTAGGCACATGAACAAAATCCTCACAACCAAAGATCCTTAAATGTGCAACACTAGGTTTCCTACCTAACCACATTTCATAAGGGGTTTTATCTTCAATAGATGAACCAGGAGATCTATTGATTAAATAACAAGAAGTACTTACAGCCTCGGCCCAAAGGCACTGATCTAGCTTAGCACTACTTAACATACTCCTAGCTCTTTCCATTAAGTTTTGGTTCATCATTTTTGCTACTCCATTTCGTTGAGGTGTATATGGAATAGTTTTCTATCTCACAATTCCTACATGCTTACAATAATCATCAAATTCCTTAGAACAATATTCACCACCATTATTTGATCTCAACACTTTTATCTTATGATCTAATTGTTTCTCAACTAAAGCCTTAAATTATTTAAACTTATTGAACACATCAGATTTGTTATTCATAAAATAGATCTAAGTGTATCTTGAGACATCATCAATAAATGTGACATAATATCTAGATTTTCTAATAGAGTCAATATCCACACGACCCATAACATTTGAATGAATAATCTCTAATAATCTTTTAGCTTTATTTGTTCCATTAGGAATTGAAGATCTAGATTGTTTTTCAAACACACAATGCTCGCAAAAATCATTTTTGTCAATCTTATAATCAAGAATATCATCAACCAATTTCTTATTAAGAATGGTCCTAAGACCTTTTTCACCAATGTGACCCAATCTATGGTGCCACAACATACATGTATTTTCAGCTTCAGTTACATTGGTTGATTTATTCAAATTGGAGGTATTAAGCTTAAACAAAGTCCCAATCTGAGATCCTTTAGCAACCACCACATTCCCTTTCACCAATTTGCAACCACCTTTGTCAAATGTCACATGCATTCCATAATCATTGAACTTAGATACAAAAAGTAGATTTCTAGCAAGTCTTGGAATATGTAAAACATCATTAAGGGTCTTAACCCTACCATCACTAAAACACAAATTTATCTCTCCTTTGCCCACAATCTTTGTTCTGCTATTATCTCCAAAGAATACATTCCCTCCATCATATGCAGTATACTTAGTGAACCACTCCTTGTTAGGAGTTATATGATAGGAGCAACCTGAATCAATAAGCCAAGAGTCATCACTAACATTTTTACATGAAATGATCAATGCATCATTACCGTCATTCGAGGATTTCTCTATAGAAGCATCAGAACTCTTTTTCTTGTTCTTACAATCCTTCGTTACATGTCTCAGTTTCCCACAGTTCCAACACTTTACCTTACTCTTACCAGGGGTTTTAAATTGTCCTTTGGACTTACCCTTTCCTTTCTTGTCTCCCTTAGGTTCATTTTCCTTAGACCTACCTCTTACAAACAAGGCATATTGGGATCCTATTTTAGACTTCCTTCTCATCTCCTCTGATAGGAGAGTAGGAATTATATTATCCATCTTAGGATTTGCACCACTACCACCGATAGCAACAATTAGATTTTCCCAAGACTGGTAAAGAATAAAGTAAAAAAATGCATTTATCTTCCTCTTCTAGCTTTACATCTACAGATGCTAACTGACTTAGAATCAAATTGAAAGCATTTAAATGATGTGCAACAGAATCACTATCTTTCATCTTTAAAGAATACAACTGTCTTTTCAGATACAACTTATTAGTAAGACTTTTGGTTTGAAAGATATCTTCTATCCTCTTCCACAATTTATATACGGTAGCTTCATCTAAAACATTCAAGAGAAGAGCATCAGCAAGACATAACCTTATGGTCCCTCTTGCCTTCTTATCAAGCTTAGCCCAATCCTCATTTGACATTATTGTAGATGGATTTTTCTCATTACAAACAACTAACCATTGATCTCTCTCTTCAAGGAGATCCTCCATTTTTAGTTTCCACATCTCATAACTAGATCCATTGAATCTTTCAATATCTAGACGAGAAGTCGAACTCATTGTAACACACTTATTTTACAAATTTGCAATAACACGATAGTTAAAGCTCCCACTACAACCAAAAAAACTTCAAACTTTTAAGAGAAAGGCGTCCCAAACCCTACCCAACCATTAGCTTTGATACCAAATGTTGGAAATGAAGGTAATATTGTAGCATAAAACTTGTAAAACTATGAGACTGTACATCTAATTAAGTATTCTTTGTCACAATTTTTTGTTTGTGATTAATCTGTTTAGATCAATTTTACCAATTGTAGAAAGAGACACAATATTGTAGAAGAATGAGACAAAAAATAGAAGTGACACAGCATATACATGGAGAAACCCTTTTGAAAAAAAACTCCACCAGAATCAATAGTGTTTGTATTATTTAACCTTAGAACAAGATTACAATAATATTGTATCATATGTTGTTTTGTCTTCAATAATCCTTCTTCACAACCAACAATAAACTCTCATAGAACTCTCATACACTTGCTACAATTAATAAACAATTATGAGCATGTAAAACTCATAAGAGTTGTACAATATAAGAGCATAAAGCTCCTCACAAAAATCTACGCCTAGATTGGGCAAGTAGAGTTCCACAATGTAATCTGAAGTCAAACCAAAGTCTTCCTCAATTTAGGCGCCCCAAACTGAACACTTAACTGAACTTTGGTCAAGAAGATATTTTGTAAACTTCACCTCAAAATTGGCACCCAAGAATGGGCCCCACTTGATTGAGCCTTGTAAATATCTTCTCATACAAAAGGTGTTAACTGAAAGATGCCAACTTGGGTGCCCAAGGTGGACCCAAGTCAATCTTAGTTAACTGAAACATATCTCTCCACCAATTCATGCAAACATTATGCATGATTGATTATCCCCACTTAACTAAAAGTATCCACCTGTTATTTGTCATGCAACCGAAGTCATTAGTCATGCAACTCAAGTCAACTAACATGCAACTCAAAATAACTACATGCAACTGAAGATAACTAAACTATAATTGAACTGAACTAAACTGATACTAAACTGATAGTGCCACTCCACTCATGTAAATATCAATCCCTAATTTGTAGGATTTAAACATGCATTACTGAAGTGTTATCAATCCTCTAAATAGTTAACTGAAGCAAGGTGTGGTCCACCTTCCATGTGGGTGCCCCATGTGCTCCTATCTTGTACGAGCTCTTTTTGGACATCCCCACATGTTCCTATTATTTAAGAATAATCACAAATATCAATTCACATGTTCATTTCATTTGAATTTAATCTCTTTCTAATCCTAGTGTTGGGGAACATTTTCCCAGGACTTAGGAAATACTGAAATATGTTTAGGATTGCAATTAAATGGCATCATATTCCCAACAAAAGAGAGGATTAACGATATAATTTTTTAATTTACCCTTAATTTCTTTTATAAAAAATCAATTAATCAAGAATTGAAAAACTTCAAATAAAAAATTGTAATATTGAAAATTGCACACACTTGCCCTTTCCCTTATATTTTGGTTCTATGATGATTAAGTAATTTTTTGTCTTAATTAATGCATAAGACTATAATTTTTTTAGAAGTTTACACAGTCTTAGATCTTCATCTTAATAACCTTTGTAATTTAATTGGTTGATTTTGAGTTCAATGATTGAATAAAAAATAATAATAATTCGCTAATTTATAAATAAAATTAAATATTTTTAAGTAAATTAAATTGCTCTAAAGTAGCTTTATAAGAAAACGACAAACAAACAAAAAAAAAAAAACTCTTCAATAAATAAAATAACTTAGGATTGATATCTTAGACATACATATATATATATATAATATTTATTTTTAAAATTGCTTCCAAGAAATAAAAATAACTCTTCAAAATATAGTAATTTTAAAATAAAATAGCTAGATATTTTAAATATATCTTAGTTTTAGATATTTTAAAAATCGATATGAATTCTACATTGTTCTATTTAAATACAATCATTACATGATGATTGATGACACTCACAATCTTGAAATGTAGTTATTATATTAAATCCTACCCAATGTAAAGTAATAAAGAGAAAACATGTTTTTTTTTTTTACAATTTTTTTTATTAACGATTTATTACTTATTTAAATAATAATTTATTTTTTGTTGATACGTAAGAGTTTTGTTGATTATTAATATTAAAAGCTTACAAATATCTGCTCATGCAGGATAATTTCAAAATCCATGAAAACTATACTAGTTAAACTACTTAGTCACCATTTTAAACCCCCATCCAAAATTTGGGAGCGCCAAACATGGAAAGACCTTTGCACATAGGTCCAAAGCACACCCAACCATAAATTGCCCATCATCATAGATAAACACCACTACCTAATAGCCACAAAGATGCATAGACTCCATCTATACAAAATTTCAGAAAACCAGTCTTCATCTTATATCACCACTACCCAGACCCAGACTAAACCAGAAAGAAAACAAAGCCGAATTCAAACCCTAAACCTTTTGAACTCATAGGAAGCCATTCAGCTTAGCAAAAGCCTCGAATTCGACAATCCATTCATTGTCTTGCACCGCCATGAGACCAAAAACCTTTTTGATGTATTTCATAGCCACTGCAACGATCATTTTATCTCATGAGAGTCGGACCCTCTAAATCTAACAAAAAGGGAAAGAACTTCACAACCTCGTCTAAATTCCTCGGCAGCTCTAAATCACCAGGACGAGGAATACCAGTCCCCACAATGGCCACCTTCAGCACCTCATCCACACCCACCAACAAGTCCTTTATGAAAATATTTTTCAACACCGCTTTGGCCTCCATCTTCGATACACAACTATCTAGCAGCGATGCCAAGAACCTGGAAATGACATAAGTGTTGTCCCTCCCATACTCATTTCTGGAAACATGCCCATCACCCAACACCATCTTCACTGTCGCGACTAGCAAATGATCATTATTTATCATTATCCTTTTAAGGTGATGGTCTATTATCACCCTAAAAGTCGTTTGTCTAGTTTTGGCGCCCAGAGAGATGGGCGTATCTGCAGCAAACCCCACCACTCCCTCCACTAAAACTTCAATTATGAATTATGACCGCCTTGTCATCCCAGAGATATTTCAACCTCCCTAAAGAGCCAATACAACAAGAAGCACACACCAAACACCAGAAGCAAGTTTTAAATCGTGGCCGCTACAGCTTCCTTCGTTGCATTTAAACTCGAAGAAAGCTCTAGACACCCATCATTAAACAAAGCCTAAAAGGAAATGGCTTTAATGCCATGACACTATCCACAAGAGAACCGTCCTCGGCCTCAAATGCCAGCCAAAACTTCTTTGGGGACTATCACATGCGAACTGGTACTTAATATTCGTCATATTAACAACATGCCTTTTCTTGTAATGGGAGTCTGTAATGGACTCCAACTAGGCACCCTTCACATGGGAATTGGCCAACTTTCCATCCAATGTGGACGTCTTGTCACACCACCCCTAGGTCAAACTTAATAGCAAATGGAGCCCAACGACAACACACCATCCCCGCCCACTTCACCTACCACATGCCTTTCGCCGCTCTTGGGCAAGGGGGGGAAGCAGGGCACCCACCCTACCTCCCACTATTTAAATAATAATACATCAATAAAATTGTGGAGAATAATATTAAAAATGTAGTAAATTAGAAATATGAAATTATTAAGATTATTAGGATTATCATATAATAATAATAATAAGATATATTGACTTAATTTGAAATAAAATATCAATATTATAATAAGTGAATAATATTTTTTAATGTAAATAATTTGAAATAAAATATCAATATTATAATAAGTGAAAATAATATTTTTTAATGTAAATATATATTATGATATTATAAAGAATAAACTTTAAGAATTAAGTTATATTTCTAATAAATTAAAATATTATGGTATTCTAATAATTTAAAACATATTGTAGTATAATAATAATAAAATTATTATAATTATAAAATATTATATTTTGACATAAGAACTATATTAGTAAATTTTAAAAATATACAAAGAATATTAAAATAAGTTCAATATTAAATTATGAGAAGTTCTTAATGATAAATAATATAGAGTTATAAATGATAATATAAAGTTAACATTGACATTTAAAATATAAAGTTAAAATTAAAATTGTAATATTAGATTATAAGAATATTAAAAAGAAAAAAATCACAATCAATTATAAATAGAATATTGAGTGTTTAATATTATGTAAAGAATTAAATGTTAGAAATCAAAAATTAATTAAAAATATTAATAATTTTTTAAATATTTATATTACAATATTATAAAGAATAAATTAATCGGTAAATATTATATTATATTTAGAAGAAAGTAGAAAAAATCTATATCATTTATAAATAAATAAAAATAATTATAGTATAAAATTTTAAAAATCAATCAATGATAAATGATGTCATGATAAAATATAAATATTATTTAAAGTGTGTACATTCTATTTGTAAAATGTGACTTCTTTATGACTTTTCTCTTTGATTTCTAAATTTGCAATCTCAAATATTTCAATGAATGGAATTGTTGAAAAGTAAATTTTAAAATATTTTTTATTAAAAAACTTGAAAAACAAATATTTTTTATCAAACAATTTATTAATAACAGTTAAAAAATACTGATTACAATAATATTATCTGAAGACAAATACTAAAAAACTCAGTTTATAAATGATGTACTTATCAACAATTATACGTAACACACTCACACTTTTCCACTCTTCACCTTTATTCACCTCTATTCGAATCCACCGCTTCATTACTCCTTTCCTACTTAAAACAGCTTCCACGTTCTTATAATTAAAATCGTAACTCCAATTATCACTTGCTACCATTGTAATTATCCAAATCGTAACTCCAATTATCACTTGCTACCATTGTAATTATCCATTCTCCTTCACGCACCTTAGGCCAGGTCTCGGCATAAACATCTCCATTGAAGGTCTCGGCGACATCCCCATTGAAGCGAGGTAATTTCATTATATGCTTAGAGCGTGGAAGTGATTTATTTACATCCTCTGCGGAAGTACTATCCACTGCAACCACGTAGCATCCAATAACCGCTGCCCTATTTGCATCACCTTTTTTGCAGCACTCGTTTATGTCCACGTGACCTGTCCACGTGACCACTGTTTTTAGTAACAATCTCAGTGAGTGCTTCAGCGCTAATATGAGCGTCAGAAAACAGATATTCGTTTAATCTTGATTCCGCTCCATCCACTGTTCTTCCAATCATATTCAGTTTCCTTGGCATACACTGAAATAGAAAACAAAATACTCAGTACATATGGTAAATTCTTTTCAATTACAGATCACTTAGAACATTACTTACGAAAATATAGACTAATTTACAAGGACAAATGACAAAACAAACCTGAAGGTCAAAAATGAAGTAAAAGAACACCTCGGGAGTGTTGAAATCATTACCTTCAACTCATGAATGCAATTCTGTAGTACTGCATGGCTGCCAAGTCGCATCCATTGTAATGAACGCAATTCTTCAATACCTGATATTCTCTCCAGCTTTTCACAAGAGTCAATCTCAATCTTCTCCATGCAGCTCAATCTGGAGAGACTTGGCAACTCCTCAAGCTCAGGACACTCAATAGTAATCAGCTCTTTAAGTTTTATAAGATCACCAGCTCCCGCTATTCTTTGCAAATCTCTGCAACAGCATACAGACAGACTGATGAGCGTGGTTGGCAGTGTAATGTTCTGTAGCTTCTCACAAGAGCGAATATTAATCTTCTCCATGAAGCTCAGTCTGGAAAGACTTGGCAACTCCTCAAGCTCAGGGCAATCAATAATAAACAGCTCTCTAAGTTTGATAAGATCACCGAATCCTACTACCCTTTGCAAATCTCTGCAACGGCATACAGACAGACTGATGAGTGTTGGTGGCAGCGTAATGTTCTGTACCTTCTCACAAGAGTAAATACAAATATTCTTCATGCAGCTCAGTTTGAAAAGACTTGGCAACTCCTCAAGCTTAGGACACTCACTAATAATCAGCTTTGTAAATTTGATAAGATCACCTGATCCTCCTACTCTTTGCAAATCCCTGCACCTTTGTACACACAGACTTATGAATCTTTTTGGCAGGGTAATGTTATGTAGCCTCTCACAAGACTCAATCTTAATATTCTCCACGCAGTTCAGTCTGGAAAGACCTGGCAACTCCTCAAGCTCAGGGCAGTCAGTAATAAACAGCTCTGTAAGCTTAATAAGATCACCAGATCCTACTACTCTTTGCAAATCTCTGCAACTGTGTAGAGACAGACTGATAAGTGTCATTGGCAACGTAATGTTTTGTAGCTTCTCACAAGAGTAAATCTTAATCTTCTCCAGGCAGCTCAGTCTGAAGAAACTTGGCAACTCCTCAAGCTCAGGGCACTCAATAATAAACAGTTCTGTAAGTTTGATAAGATCACCACCAGATCTTAATACTCTTTGCAAATCTCTGAAACAGCGTACAGACAGACTGATGAGTGTTCTTGGCAGCGTTATGTTCTGTAGCTTCTCACAAAAGTGAATCTTGATCTTCTCCATGAAGCTCAAACTGGAAAGAATTGGCAACTCCTCTAGCTCAGGACACTCGGTAATAAACAGCTCTGTAAGTTTAATAAGATCACCGGATCCTATTACTCTTTGCAAATCTCTGCAACTGTGTACAGATAGACTGATGAGTGTTGTTGGCAGCGTAATATTCTGTAACATCTCACAAGAGTGAATCTTAATCTTCTCCATGCAACTCATTCTGGAAATACTTGGCAACTCCTCAAACTGAGGACACTTGGTAATAAACAGCTTTGTAAGTTTGATAAGATTACCACTTCCTGATACTCTTTGCAAACCTCTGCAACTTCGTACAGACAAACTGATGACTGTTGTTGGTAGAGTAATGTTCTGTAGCTTGTCACAATATTGAATCTCAATATTCTCCACGCAGTTCAGACTGGAAAGACTTGGCAACTCCTCAAGCTCGGGACAATCACTGATAAACAACTCTCTAAGTTTGATATGATCACCTCTTGCTGATACTCGCTGTAAATCTCTGCAACTTGTTGATAATTGATGCCCATAAGGAAAAACCTGCATGGAAGGATTTGGAACTCTATTTTTAGGGTTACCTTTAGTTCTATTATTTTTTAAGATGCATGAAAGGTCTATTTTCGATAGTGTTTAAATTGGTTTTTAAAACACTAGGCTTTTTAGCTTCTTCTTACTGTTTTTTAAGGATTGCAAACTCTTTAAAATAATAAAAGTGCATTGCCTCTTGCTGTATTGTAAGGACACAAAATACAGAATTCATGGTGTCTTTTTCTGCAGTATAGTGTCAGATTTTTTTTTTAGTACATGTTAGATTGGTTGATGGCTATAAATTAATGCGGTTTATTATAATGATAAAATTTATTATTAGTAATTAATTGTTTCTCTTTAAAATTGGTCTTCAATTAATTGAAAAAATTGTTGGGTGATAGTTTCAGAATATTCGCTTAATCTCAATTTGTGTAATTAAATCTAGGGTTACAGTTTAGATAATTCAACCAGCAGAATCTCCACAACCATATCACTTCTTGCAAATAATGACAGTAACAGATCTGGAAGGAAATGATTAAATTATCTGCAAAGTAATTGTCTGAAAACAACGCAAAATTCTACCAGCATTTCAAGATTACAGGTTAGATTCATACAATATTATTCGCAGATCCCAGGCACAATTAAATCGCCTGATGAAGGCATGAATTACCCAGCGCAGGGTAGGTTAGATCCCAAAATAATCACTTGGTAACTGAGGTGTGGAACCCTCAGTTACTTGTCCAAACCCTAGCACAGACTACAGATTGGAACGCTTCTGTATCTTGCTGCCCCTCTCCTTGGTGCTGCTTGGCATACCCGAGGATCTGAGCCTCGTGATTGAACTCTTCAGGTCTGCCCTGATTTGAATCTGAAGGGTGGCGATGGCTCCTCCAAGCCCTAGGTCGACCTCCACACTCTTGCAACAATGGGCTCTTATGCATGCTGTTGCTGTGAAGATTCTGTGAAATCCCTTGCAACTGATGACCTGCAATTTATAATTTCTGAGCAGCTCCACAACTTGAGGTTCTGCTGATGGACAGAGGTCCCCAAACTCCTACTCGCCCAGCCTCAATTGGCTCAATGACAGGGATTCGTCCCTACTGAGCTGATTGCAAAACGTCCTGATCCAAACTCTTCATTAGCTTTTATACTTAGGAGTTAGGACCTCCACCACAAACTCCTTTCCACACCAGACAGGGGTTTCGTCCTACAGGTGTCTTCCCAGCTCTATGACAGGGTTTTCCATCCCTGCTAGGGCAGTCGCTCAACAATGAGCAGAAAATAATTTCATGTTCCAAAGATGCCCTTATATTTTTTAGATTTTCTACATTTATACCTGACCCAAACAACATAATAATATAATATAGCAGGCCGGCCACCAACAAGGATTGGTGCCCAAAAGGAAACAAATTTCAAGATGACCACCAAAAGAGGGAAAATTCAAATTTAATATTAATATTAATATTTATTATTTTATTATTTTCCTAATATTTAAATTTGTTTATAGAATATCGTGTTAATAAACACTTGTATTTATTAATTAAGAATGCCCTTAGTCGGCTGTCTTGGAGGGGAAATGACAGTCCTCGCCTCCCAAATGTTGCTTGTCCTCAAACAATGTCAGCTCCAAAAGCTCAATCCATTTCAAGTCAATGTTGCTCCTCGATCTTGGGTACTGCTCTTGTAGAATCCTGGAAATTTCTTTCGATGGTTTGTTCTCAAATGTGAGCCTTGCAAATCCTTACAACAATCATCTGTCTTAACAATAATATGTGCATCACACCCAATTCTTGTGCTAGTGGAATGTTTTGTTGACAGATTTCCTACACCAGAAGAATCACAACTCAATTACAGGGACCTTTCCATTGGAAGTGTTTATAAAGACCATTAATTGATCTGCATTTTCCTCACACCCTCTATTTCCAGATAATGAAGAAATCAACCCTTCTCCAGCTCTAACTCTTTAACACAATGACACATTTGGATGAAACTTCCTGCAGTTCATACTGAAGCTTGAGTTCAATCAGTTCCAATTGTGTATGTAACTAGTCATCTTCAGAATCCACAAGGAATGAAGGGATATAGTCGAAAGATGGCAGGCTGTTAGCAAGACCCTTTGAGGAATTTAAGTTGATTTTGATAGAAGAAGAGATTCCAGAGTTTCTGTAATGTCCCCACTCTCGGAGTGACATCATGGTGGCTCGAGTCTAGCCCATCCAGCATTCCCATGGGTTAGAAGGCATGAAAAGGGAATGAATTTTGGCTTTAAGTATCAAATTTTGGTAGAATGTGTTTAGAGAATTAAGAGAGTGTTACCTTTAATCCAAGCTAAGCTTGATGCTGATGTTATTTTCCACTTGAAAAGTCAAAGCACACAAGGAGGTCAAAGCAAGCAAGGAGGTCTATTTGCTGGTCAAAGCAAGCAAGGTGGTCTATTTGCACAACCAAGCACACAAGGAGGACAAGCAGGCAAGGAGGTGAGTCAACCTCATCCAATCTGATCAGCTTCTAGAAGCTTCCCCTTCCTATGGCGGTTTATTTAATTTAAGGGAGAAGCTACCATAAATTAATATTTTAAGAACAAATCTTATCTCTTCCTTGGGGCGGCTGAAGGAAGCTTCCAATATAGAATTTTATAATCTCCAAAAAGACAAAAAAGCAATCAGATTCTTCTCGAAAGGCTTGGGGAAACTTAGCCTAAAAGAAATTGAATATTTTAATGGAGTAAATCTGATCTTCTTTGGCTAGTGTCTTAGCCTTGAAGCAAAGTAAATATTTTAATAAAAGCTAATCTGATTCAACCCTAGGGAGGCCTTGTCTTAAGGTCTTATTTAAAGAAGGCTTGGGGGAGGATAAAGACATGTTATTTGGTATTATTATCTCATTGTGAGAGAGATCTCTTGACTGGAAATATTTTCAATCGATTCAAGGTGCTGCTCCCTTGAACTTTGTGGTTTGGTGATGTCCCCATTCCATCTTTTGAGGTGATTTCAATCAAAAATTCATCAGTGAGCTTAATCAGATTGCTTTAGCAAAGCTTAAGTTGCATATTATGACCTTGTTTTGAGACACTTACATCTTTACTTGCTGATAGAAGGTTTTAAAGAGGTTCGTGTGGCTTAGAAGGATATTTCTGGCGATTTCCAGCTTCAAGCAAAATAAGATTATTGTTGCAGCAGTCATCAAATTACTTTCAACATCAGATCTGAGGAGTTTTTGGCATTTACAACCTCCTGTGGTGCTACTACAATCGATTTCCAGTCATCTCCAGCTGGGCATATCGCCCTACTTCACTTAGCTTCATCTAGCATTCGTAAAGCTAGGGTTTGGTCTGGTGCTTTGGCACAACTGAATGTAACTAAAGGTCTGAAACTCAAACAGACCTAGCTGATTGTATAGTTTCTGGGTATGATCATCTTGTTTATGTTCATCTTGTTGTTTGCCTAAAAGATACGTACAAGTTCATTTCTTGTTGTTTATGCTTGGAAACTTCCAAAATTACATTGTAAACAAGTTAAGAGTTTAAGTGCAGCAAAAAGGGTAAAAATCTCAGTTAGAACCTAAAGGGGTTCTTACAGTTTCCAATTTTTTCACCATCAATCAAAAGTAGTTGGTCTTCACTGTCAATAACTTGATCAAGAAGTCCACGGATTTCATATGTACCCAAACCAATGATAGTGTTAGATAATTTACAAGTATCCATTGTAGCCACATCACTACGACCATTGCTCTCAAATGTGCTTATTGGGAGGTTTTCACTTCCTGAATGTCGTGCTTCGGGAATAGCATTCTTTGATGTCAATGGAATTTGAGAAGCTAGATCTTTACCCACACATACAAGAGGTACAATTGAGCTTGTAGGAGAGCCATCAAAACTGCTGTGGTTATAGATAAATTCTTCAAATCTCCCATACACAATACCTTCAAATCTGATTGGTAAAGCATTTTCAGTTGGTAAAGCATTTTCAGTTGGGGTGGTCTCTGATGGTGTAACCAGGTTAGACAATGAGACATGTTTTCCACATTCTTACCCTTTGGAGTGATCTTCATAGGGAAAGAATCAATCAATCTATCCATTTGGTCTTCATCAACCACATGCGAGTGGAGCTCGTTCGAGATGTTCTCAACAGCATTTTTACTTATGTCATCATTTTCATGAATAGAAACACTGGGCTTCCATTCAGGTACTATTCCAGCAATCAGGGTATCAATCAGTCCTGCTAGTGGCATCAAATCTAGATCTGACAGGTCAGGTTGCTCAATCGTTTCCCTTGCAACACTAAAAACTATATCACTATAAATAAATAAATAAAAAGATGAAATGGATATTTCTTGCATGACCTCCATGATTTGCAATGCGGAATCGCAGGGATATGGTATCAACATTCTTTTTCTCCCCTTTCAATTTCATGTCTTCATTATTTGTTGACCTTCGCACTTCCAGGAGGGGCAAAAGTAGTATACAACCACTTTTCTCAATTTGAGAACCAGAGGAATAATTGGACTCCCTGTCACTATCACCAGTAATAGATCCAGATGTGGAATTAAAGACAACCGTCACATCATTAACAGTTGATGACCCATCAAGATGCACAGAGGGGGACCTTGATCCTTGTTTAGTGGACGCTTCAATGTTTCTTGCAGGAGGCATAACAGAAGATGGAATATGAATATAATCTAGAGATTGTTTACTATAAACACATAGCAGGAAAGGATCCATCAAAATCACCCTTGCAAACAACCTATTGGGCGCTGCTACAAGACATTTTTCAATGAAAGCCTTAATTCATGGATTTTTAATTTCATTCAAGGTAGCTGGCTTAATACCAGATATCACTTTCTCATAAATGTGAGCTAAATTTTTACATTCACTGTATGGATGCTTAAAAATCATCATATCTAATAGGCACATACTAGATGAATAGACGTCAACTAGTTCGTTATATTCTTCTTCATAAAGGTCTGGACTCTAGAGCCGTAGTAAAGTGGCCAAACCAAGATCCCCAATTTTAACCTTTCCATGGATATCATTAACAAAGATGTTATCACATTTTAAGCCTTCGTAAATAATTGGAGATTTTTGAATGTGGAGATAAAGTAAGCCCTCAAGAATTTGTCTTGCCCAACCCTTGACAACCTTCATGTCAACATGTTTATGTTTCTTTCGATATTGTCTCAGAGTGCCCGATGTGAAAATCTTTGTTATGATATTATTGATTCTAACTTGGTTCCAAGCCACTTCTATCCCCTCAAAGACCCTTGCAAAGGAAGCAAGGCGATTAGTTGTATAGCTTGCATTAGAAAGAATAGCCATCTCAGACTTGTAGGTCACTTCATTTACTAAAACTGAGAAGGCATCCACACATCCTAAGGGTGGTGCTAAAAAGGGTGTGATTTCTGCTCCATTGATGCCCAGATGTTTTCAATATCACTCCTTCCCAATGCAACACGCAAAACCAGTCTCCCAATCCGATCAAATCCATTGATTGTAGTCTTATAGTCTTCTCCTTTCCAGAGTATTGTTGAACCCTGGGAGGCATTTTTGTGACAGTAGCTCTACTTGGTTGCAATGGTCCGACACTCTAGCATTGCAAGCGTGAACTCTGCCAAAGCTGCACTGTAGATTCAAAGAAATCACTTCCACTGCATATTTTAATGCTTCCCATAATGTAAACAAGTGTAGGAAACCAATAAGCTAACCTTACCATCAGAGGAAAATATGGCCTTTCTAAAAGAGATTTTGTTGAAGGCCTCCTTCTCCAAGCTGATTCAATTTGAGATTGTGGATATGAGATAAGTTTTTTTATCACTCTTGGTAGTATGCCATTCCTTATGTATGTAGCCAAACCCTCAACATTGATGAGTCAGTAATCCCAAAGACTTGGACTTGTGATGGCAGCAACAATAGCAACCCTGCTATCATTAGTCTTTTTTTCCCTTATTTTCACCCATGGTTAATCTGAACTTTCCTCGTATTTGGTTGTATGGAATGATGAAATTGTCAACAATAGTGATATGGGACTTATTACAAACTCTACCCCTTATACCTCTTAGCATATCGCCTGGATCCCACACCAATACATAAGAATGTCCTTGGCCTCAAAAGAAGGGACCCTCATGCCCTAATCCATGGGGTATAACCTTCATTTCTCCACTACCATTAGGGGTTTTCATGATATACTTGCAATTCCTCCTCATGGGGATCAATCTTAGTCGAATCATTCTTCACAACAGCATAACTAATTTCTTGAATAACATCATCGTATGGTTCAATCATTTCCCTATATAGCAAATCAACATTATATGATTCAATTACTTCCATACCTAAAACTTGGGTGGATGCTTCTTGGACAAAACTTGAAATTATTGACACCTTTTCCTTCATCTCGAGCTCTTCATGCCCAACAAATGGAGTCTTTCTCGTCTTCACTTCATCGGTCTTTTGCTGGTGCACACTATCACTAGAGATAAACAAGGAATCTTCACCTTCAACTTGCCGATTAAGGTCCTCTTGCTCTTGCTCCATGATGTCCGGTAAATTCAACTTTTCTTCTTGGTCCACTATCACAACTTCTTTCTTGACATCCTCTTGTAATT
>CM021100.1:210567601-210595727 GCA_007115665.2 Sequoiadendron giganteum
GTGAAAATCTTTGTTATGATATTATTGATTCTAACTTGGTTCCAAGCCACTTCTATCCCCTCAAAGACCCTTGCAAAGGAAGCAAGGCGATTAGTTGTATAGCTTGCATTAGAAAGAATAGCCATCTCAGACTTGTAGGTCACTTCATTTACTAAAACTGAGAAGGCATCCACACATCCTAAGGGTGGTGCTAAAAAGGGTGTGATTTCTGCTCCATTGATGCCCAGATGTTTTCAATATCACTCCTTCCCAATGCAACACGCAAAACCAGTCTCCCAATCCGATCAAATCCATTGATTGTAGTCTTATAGTCTTCTCCTTTCCAGAGTATTGTTGAACCCTGGGAGGCATTTTTGTGACAGTAGCTCTACTTGGTTGCAATGGTCCGACACTCTAGCATTGCAAGCGTGAACTCTGCCAAAGCTGCACTGTAGATTCAAAGAAATCACTTCCACTGCATATTTTAATGCTTCCCATAATGTAAACAAGTGTAGGAAACCAATAAGCTAACCTTACCATCAGAGGAAAATATGGCCTTTCTAAAAGAGATTTTGTTGAAGGCCTCCTTCTCCAAGCTGATTCAATTTGAGATTGTGGATATGAGATAAGTTTTTTTATCACTCTTGGTAGTATGCCATTCCTTATGTATGTAGCCAAACCCTCAACATTGATGAGTCAGTAATCCCAAAGACTTGGACTTGTGATGGCAGCAACAATAGCAACCCTGCTATCATTAGTCTTTTTTTCCCTTATTTTCACCCATGGTTAATCTGAACTTTCCTCGTATTTGGTTGTATGGAATGATGAAATTGTCAACAATAGTGATATGGGACTTATTACAAACTCTACCCCTTATACCTCTTAGCATATCGCCTGGATCCCACACCAATACATAAGAATGTCCTTGGCCTCAAAAGAAGGGACCCTCATGCCCTAATCCATGGGGTATAACCTTCATTTCTCCACTACCATTAGGGGTTTTCATGATATACTTGCAATTCCTCCTCATGGGGATCAATCTTAGTCGAATCATTCTTCACAACAGCATAACTAATTTCTTGAATAACATCATCGTATGGTTCAATCATTTCCCTATATAGCAAATCAACATTATATGATTCAATTACTTCCATACCTAAAACTTGGGTGGATGCTTCTTGGACAAAACTTGAAATTATTGACACCTTTTCCTTCATCTCGAGCTCTTCATGCCCAACAAATGGAGTCTTTCTCGTCTTCACTTCATCGGTCTTTTGCTGGTGCACACTATCACTAGAGATAAACAAGGAATCTTCACCTTCAACTTGCCGATTAAGGTCCTCTTGCTCTTGCTCCATGATGTCCGGTAAATTCAACTTTTCTTCTTGGTCCACTATCACAACTTCTTTCTTGACATCCTCTTGTAATTCTGTTTTAGGTTCCATCATCTTGGGTTCTCCCTCTTTCAGAATGATTCTTTTGGCTCCTGCTCTCTGCACCTTCTCCTCCTCTGCCCTTTTCCTTGTCTTCATCTCATAGTATTCTGTAAAGGACATGTCTCTTCATATGGCAACACTGAAGGCATTGTACTCATCATGAAGTCTTGTCATTTCATCTCCTTGGTTGGGTGGCTCTTCTTCCCTAGGTGCTGCCCCTTCCTTTTCCAGAAATTTGGCTCTAAACGTTCTTGGATTTGGATTGGTTGAGCCCCTCTCACCACCAAAGCTGCTCCCTTCAATTCCATTTTGTATAGTTCTACCAGCACTCAGTTGCTGGTTCAGTCCCCCTTAGAGGTTGGACCATTCCAACTATAGTGTCCTTTATGTTAGACTGAAAGTCCTTGCTCTCCCTGATGAATTCTCGAGAGTTGTCTTCCTCTTTGTCACCCATGGCAACCTCTTTTCTCTTTTCCCTTTGCTGATACCTCAACCCTTTGTCACTCACACTCATGAATCTGCATACACACACAGGCTGGCAGGATGCCAAGCTCTGATATGAATGTAATATCCCTAGGGTTAAATCTAGGGTTACAATTTAGATAATTCAACCAGCAAAGTCTCCACAACCATGTAACTTCTTGCAAATAATGGCAGTAACAGATCTGGAAGGAAATGATTAACTTATCTGCAAAGTAATAATCATACAAGGCAAAGTTTTACCAACACTTCAAAATTACAGGTTAGACTCATACAATATTATTTGCAGATCCCGGGCACAATTAAATTGCCTGATGAAGGCATGAATTACCCAGTGTAGGGTAGGTTAGATCCCAAAATAATCGCTTGGTAACTGAGGCATGGAACCCTCAGTTACTTGTCCAAACCCTAGCATGGACTACAGATTGGAATGCTTCTGTATCTTCCTGCCAGTTCCTCTCCTTGGTGTTGCTTGGTATACTTGAGGATCTGAGCTTGGTGATTGAACTCTTTAGGTCTGCCCTGATTTGAGTCTGAAGGGTGGTGCTGGCTCCTACAAGCCCTAGGTCGACCTCCACACTCTTGCAACAATGAGCTCTTATGAATGCTGCTGCTGTGAAGATTCTGTGAAATCCCTTGCAACTGATGACCTGCAATTTATAAATTCTGAGCAGCTCCACAACTTGCACAGCTGCTGGTTCTGCTGATGGATAGAGGTCCCCAAACTCCTACTCGCCCAGCCTCAATTGGCTCAATGACAGAGGGTTTGGTCCCTGCTGAGCTGATTGCAAAAAGTCCTGATCCAAACTCTTCATTAGCTTTTTTACTTAGGACGTCCACCACAAACTCCTTTCCACACCAGACAGTGGTTTTGTCCTGCAGGTGTCTTCCCAGCTCTATGACGGGTTTCCATCCCTGCTAGGGCAATCACTCAACAATGAGCAGAAAATAATTTCATATTCCAAAGATGCCATTATATTTTTGAGATTTTCTACATTTATACCTGACCCAAAAGACATAATATAGCAGGTCGGCCACCAACAAGGATTGGCACCCAAAAGGAAACAAAGTTCAAGATGGCCACCAAAAGAGGGAAAATTCAAATTTAAATTTTAAATTTATTAATATTAATATTTATAATTTTATTATTTTCTTAATATTTAAATTTATTTATAGAATATACTATATAGTGTTAATAAACACTTATATTTATTAATTAAGAATGCCCTTAGTCGGCTGTCTTGGAGAGGACATGACAATTTGCCCCACTACTCAGTCTGGAGAGACTTGCAACTCCTCAAGCTCCAGACAATTACTAATAATCAGCTCTCTAAGATTTGTAAGCTCTGCAAAGCTCTGAAACTCGTCAAGCTTAAGACAATCACTAATATCCAGCTAGCGACTCTCAAAGTTACCAATTATGAGTTACCTAATATCCAGCCAGCAACACACTTTTCAAATTACGAGAACCATCCAACAGAAGATATTTAAACTTCCTTCATCCATCAATTATAATCCTCTCAAGTCAACTTGGACCTATAAAAGCTGGCAACTCCTCAAGCTCCGGACAGCCCCTAATGCTTAATTCTACAAGCTCTTTATAACCAAAATTTACTGTTTCCAAATTTTGACAATCATCCAACTCAAAATATTTCATCTTCACGTTTTCATCAAATGCTATGCTCTCTAGACACTTCCTACCCCTGAGACGCAAGTCTTCAAACTCAAGGTCTGGACATTCAAAAATGCTTAACAGCACAAGATTTGTAAGATCAAATGTTCCTGTTAGTCTTTAGAGTTTTTAACAGTTTGTAACTAAAAAAACAATTTAATGTCTTTACCCCTGTTAAATTCACTTCCATGAGACTTTTTATGGCATCAAGCTCGATAGATTTAAGGCTGGGATAGTGAATTGCACTAATGAAGATCTCGGATAGAAAATTTTCATGGATAATTTCTAGCTTTTCAAGGCCACTCACACTACTAGATATTTCTCGATTATTCCAATCTACTTTCCCATTAAATTTGAAAGATCAAATGTTCCTGTTAGTCTTTAGAGTTTTTAACAATTTGTAACTAAAAAAACAATTTAATGTCTCTACCCTTGTTAAATTTACTTCCATGAGATTTTTTATGGCATCAAGCTCGATAGATTTAAGGCTGGGATAGTGAATTGCACTAATGAAGATCTCGGATAGAAAAATTTCATGGATAATTTCTAGCTTTCCAAGGCCACTCACACTACTAGATATTTCTTGATTATTCCAATCTACTTTCCCATTAAATTTGAAATTCACAATAAACAAAGATTTACAGAGTTCTCCCTTTAGCTGAAGCCTGTTTCCCCTCTCATTTGGAAGACCAGAAACATAAACTACAAAGATTTATATTGAGAGATTCTAGTAAAGAAAAACCTTGGATTGGCAATCTTTGGACATCTTAGAACACATTCTCTAACTAGTAACTATCTGATATTCCTATTAACTCTGGAAACTCTTTTGAAGAGATTTAAAAAATAACCAGCTCACGGTGCCTGAAAGTAAAAATATATTTTTGTAAAGCACTCAATGATAAAAAAATAGTCCAGAGACAACCATAACATAAAGCATTCCACTATATAGCCTTACTAAAGATTTCATTTTTGACTAAAAATATCAAAATACCTGTGAGCAATTATCCCACAATGTTTTGAATCGTCCACTGAGAATTTTCAAACACTGCAAATTTTGAAGAGGAATCCACGAAGGGATGCTTGGTTGTTCTGTGATACTGCCCTCAAGCTGGAGCCATATCAAGGAAGCTGATGTTTCAACACAACTATCTGATCGGCCTAAAAAGAATGTAACTTGAGAGTTCATGGAATTGTCAAAAATGGAATGGTAACACCTGCCATTGTTGTTGGCAAGGATAGTTTTCAAACCCTTCAATTCCTGCATACACAGAAGCAAGCAGTGCGGTTTTCAATTTATGTAGTAATAACTTATGATTTGGAAAATTATAATACTAACGACAAATCTGGAGGGGTAACAAGCATACCAAAGATTCCAAATCTTGGGGATGCCACAGGCGATAAGGAGAGCTGAGCTCAAGTGCCATTTCTCTTCCCAAGTCCCTCAGGTGGTCATGCATTCTCAACACAGTTTCCCTTTTTCTACTCAGAACCGAAAAATTATCTTCTTGTTCTAGAAGACATTTATCTTTTAGTGTTTCCAGTGCATTTTGAGCATCCCATCCAGATCCCTTCAATATTCTTTCAACCATACACTTCGGTTTCCCCAAAAAAAAACAAGCTATATCCATAAAAACCTGCTTTTCTTCATCATCCAAAGCGTCAAAACTTATTCTCAATCTTTGCTTTACATCTCGAGCCAGCGTATCTCTAGCTTTAATCAATTTTAACTCACAATAGCTATGAGATCTACCATGAACGAGCCGGCCCAGAACCTGAAGAGAAAGAGGTAACCCTCCACACACGTCCACGAATTGATCAACCAGCGCTTCGTACCCTGTACATGGAAGGGGTTGGTCAAATGCATGCCAGCAGAACAGTTGCCTCCCGTGGTATTTATTCATTCCTTTTAAAGGATAACCAATAGTAATCCCTGCTGATATAACCACTCTAACGTCACGGGTTGTGACAATAAACAGGCTATTATGTGATTTATTTAAGATATACATGATCAATAGAGCATCTAACTGCTCCACGTGATCGATGTCATCTACAACTATTAGGAAATTTAAAATGGGGCTCCTAGATTATCTTTGAGATAGCTTTTTCCTTCCTCTATGCTTCTAAAACTTAGATCTTTGTGAAAGAGATCTTTGAAAAGCTGACTTTGCAAACTAGGTAGTTCCCTTCTCACAGATGCTTCTCGCACATCAAATAAAAACCTTGCTTTAGAGTAATTTGAACGCTTTCTGTTAAACAACTCTTTGGCGAGAGTTGTCTTCCCCAATCCACCCATGCCGAAAATGCCAACTATTTTAGGCCTATCTTCCCTTTCTTCCAGGCCGCACTGGTTTTCAAAATCTTGTATAAGTTCATCAAAACATCGCCTTTCAAAATATTTCACAAGATTGTTAAGCCCTACTGGATATTTTGCAACATGTAAACATCGTTTCTTTTGTACTTCCTTTTCTACTGCTGCTACTATGGTTTTGCAGTCATTGAAACTATATAAAATGAAAGCAGAATTCCATGAGAAATAGTAGACCAGATTTGAAGGGAAAACAGGATTACATAAAGTAGAACTACCAAAACTGCAGAAAAATTACCTGTGAAATTTCTCTCCAGCTATAAATGAAAGCATTTGAAGGGCTTCCTTCCACTCGTTGAGCTTCTCCAGGTACCTTCCCTTTTCTTCATATTGCATGAATGCATCAGCATATACTCCCTTTTCAATGTGGCGGAGTTCCCATGGCTCCACTTCATAAAACACAGCAATAATTTTGGCCTTGCTTTCTAACATGAGAACTAGCTCAGCCAAACACCAAGGTGACTCTGCATATCTTTTGGAAAATATTACCTTGGCAGAGAGGATGGCTGTCTCAATAGTAGAAGGAAACGAATTTCCAAGTTCTTTCTCTTGAGAATCAAGAAAAGCCTGTATTCTCAATTGCCCAAGAGAGTTGTAAAGCTCAGTTGCTAAAGTTTGTTTGACATCGGGGCCTCTATGATTGATGAATACATCAAACAATCTCGAAGATTCATAAGCCTTCCTTCTTTTGCCAACAGGTTCTATTCCAGAGAAAGCATTTGATTCCTGATTTTGCTGGTGAGATGATGAAGACGACGCCATTAGTTCCAGTTCCAACCCTAACAACGCGTTTAAAAAAATAGAAAGAGAAAAAGAAAAGGACATAGGATTTAATTGTGGTATGCGCAATGAAATAAGAGCCTTTGGTGAAGGAGGACGGTAGAGTGAATATAATACTGCAGGCGAGTTCAATATTTTCCTTTAAACTACGGGGAAAAGTATAGTGTAGAAAACTTTTACAAGTTAGACAAGCGCTGACCTGTAAAATGAAGAAGGGAGGTTCAGTCCTTTCCTCAAAACATCCAAGGGCAATAAACGGGAAAAATGCCTTAAAAATTATTCAGTCCCCATCTTAGGTTAGGGCAGGTCCGCATGGCGGTGTTTAGTTTATTTTGGTTAGGAGTAATTATTTAATTTATTTAATTTATTTAAAAATTATTTGTGGAACTGACGATCTTATGAACAGTTAATTTTGCTGCTTATTTTTAAACAGTCAACTTAAATTGGTATTTTATAATATTTAATAATAATTTGTACAATTAAAAATTGAAAAAAAAATATTATAAAAGAAGGAAAAAAAAATTGTGAAACCATGTGATATTTTTGACATTATGCACTTGTTGCTTATTTCCAGCCTTTTTTTTTCACTGTTTATTTTCAATTCTTAAACACTAATTGTTCAAAAAAAATCCAAATTATCATTTTTCTATAATATTTTTTTACATGAGAACAGTCCATCTACTTAAATTTAAGTAGCAATATATTTAAGAAGTTGCATAAGAACAGGGGGCTAGTTTGGTAAAAACATTCGAGGGAAGAAAAAGAACATGCTTTAAAAAAAAAAACTGCTACATGTACGAAAGGAGATAGGATTGATTGGTGTGGAGGTCCATTATGTCGGCCATTTTTGTAAAAGTGGGTAGCAGTTTAAAAACAGGAAAAGTAAATGCTAAAAAAATATCCAGTCCCTGCCCTGTACAACAAATTAAAGAAGACTAACGGCTACATGATGGCTACTTTTGAGGTGGTTAGATTCTCCCCCAGAAAGCATTGGACCATGTGGGTGCGGTATTGATTGGGATAAGTAACTAGCTATTGCACTTTCGGTGTGCAATGGGTTACGCCGAATAATTGTATGGATGTATTTTAGTAATTGTACACATATTGATTGAATTTGATTCTTTGTTGACATTTTGGTTGAAATAGAACAATATGTATTTAACATATGAAAACAAAACAATTAAAAACTCCAATGGAAATAGTATACAAATAAATAGGAAGTTAAATTTATGTGATTAAAAAATGTAGAATAAGGAAATATATACAATGTTTAAAATAATGTTTTTATAAAATGTTAAATGTGCATTACAAGAATGTCTACAATTGAATACAATGGTACAGTGATATTGTAACACGGTCACATTGAACTCCAATGTATTTGTAATAAAGAAAAGAAATATTTAGTATTTGAATAACAAGTAATAGAAAGAAGAATGTTGAAGTTGAATGTAGTAAAGCAAGAAGAGATATATTTTACAACAAATAATCTATATAAATTTTGGTAGTGAATTAAGCAAATAAGAAAGTGACATACCTTTAGTGGTTCAAATGCATTTTAAGAGCCTGAGGAGTTTGAATTTGAAATTGCCTCAATCAGTCCTCTTCAATTTTTCGGCAAGCAACATATGGGCTTTGTTGCATGCGTGCATATCGTTGGAATGTGAAGGCTGGGTGTATGTGAAGACTTTGTAGATCGGGTATTCTTGAAATAGATGTGAAAGTGAGGCCTTGTCGATCTATGTTGCCAATGTCGATTGTGGCCCTTGGAAGTGTTAGGCCTTGTGACTTGTGTATTGTCAATTCCCATACCATTTTAAGTGGAATTTGGTGGCGAAGCCCCCGATTGGGATATTATTTGGATTGTTATGGTCCCAAGGTGGTCCAATGTAATGTTTGAAATAAACAACAACAAACAAGGGTAGTTGAGGTGGATTCTCTCCCTCATTGTATAGGATTTCTTTTACTTGACCAAGTGCACCATTCACGAGCCCTGTTTCGACCCATATATTTGAGCATAACATGACCTCTTGGCCAATAGATAAAAAAAATTGAGCTTGAAGTTGTTCATCTGGATTTGTGTATGTTGACCCCCTAAGTTGTGCTGCAGTGCAAAGTGCAACTAGCATTGCTAAAGACAACAACATACATTTGTTGTGTAGTAACACCAATTCATTTGTTGTAAAAAGATGCATGGCAGATAAGAAAATTGAGTTTTCTGTAGAATTGAGTGAGGAACTTGAGCGTGACATTAGAGCTTGTTAGTCTTCTTGTGTAGGCTCTGCATTTCGTAGATTGGAGAGAAGTGCACGAAAATCAATTTGGGAAGGATCATCACCAAATTGTCAAAATATTTGTGTCAAAGTTACCACTGTTGTGAAGTTGCGCCATAGGGTCCCATCATAGGATGTAGAAGCATACATGGGGATATCTTTAACTGGTGGAAGTTGGCCCAAGTCACCAAAGAGAATAATTGAGCGCCCTCCAAAGGGCAAGTGGTTGTGGATGGGGAATGCTTCCTGTAGTCTCATGTCAATACGTTCTAGCAACTTTAGACCAATGAAGCTCATTTCATCTATTAAAATGTACCTAATAAAGTACATGCTTTCTTGGAATGTCGCAAGTGTTTGCCCTTGTAGGGGGGCCATTTCTTTTATTGGAATGCGAAGAGCACAATGAATTGTTGATGCTTGAATGTTAAATGTAGCAACACCTATAGGTGCAAGAAGTAGTAATGGTGACTGGTGAATTGGAGTTGAGCTCATGAGGGCAAACCTTATTTTTTTTATGAGGTGTGACTTTCCAGTTCCTACAATTCCTTGAACAATTAGCTTTAGTGGTGGTTGCAATGGAAGAGTGTTGTGATGGGACCAAATTATATCGAACGCTTTTTGCTGTTGAGCAGAGAAAGTAGTATGGGTTTGTTCATTGAGAATATGGTGCACTTGAAAGATTGGTCGATTGGAGTCGATGAAAGTAGTAGCAAAATACATTTGCAGTGGGGTGAGGCTAGTATGTTGTCATTCATGGTGCATGTCAATGTCACGTCGACCAAGCATGTCTAGTGCATCAAGTTGAATTGGAAGGTATGGGTACAAATTTGAGAGAACCTATCATTCTTCAGGGTTGTGTCCTTGCAACACATGGTCAACACTTGAGCTACTGCTAGCTTCTGATGCTTTGACTGGACTTGGATGTGTGCGGTGTACATGCCATGGCCTGTAAGTAGAAGAGAACCTTTCCCATTGTGATATAATTTGATGTTCAAAGGACCCAAATTCAATGTCAATATTTCGGAATGGGTGGTATAGAATTAGTTCACTCTAGCAAAATTCATGAAAGCTTTTGTCATCTCTTGCAGAGATGCTTGTGAACCTAGGAGAGACATGAACAATTTCTTTGTGGGGGCGTTGCTTCCATTGCTCATTTTTTCGAGAAGCTTTAAAGGTCCATTTTTGGGTCAGTTCAATGAGGGACATTGCCTGTAGTTGAATGGGGCGGGCCATGTAGGCATCAATGTATGTGGGTGATGTGGTAATTGTTTGTGGTGAGATCAAAACACGTTGAAACTTGTGGTGATTAACATTTAAAGACACAAAAGTCCTACTGGATATGGAGAGGGGCAACTTTAGTAAAAGATGGCAAGTTTCTTGGGCACTAATATCACGATCAACAAGGCTATCAGTAAGTAGTTTTCGAAAAGCTATTGGGGCAGGTATTTCTGATTCTAAATTGGTTGAAATGTGAGATAACATGGCATGATAGGTTTCGGATTTGTGCTCAGCTTTTGCTGCATATTTTGCAATATATTTGAGGACAACATCAATTGACAATATAGGTTGGTAATCTACATTAGCTCTCCAGATAGATAGGATAGATGGGTTATGGAGGTTCAAACGATCATCATTGCGAGCTAGTGTGTGCTTAGGGCAACCGATCTCATCATGTGAAAGACTTGACTAATCTTGCATGGGCCATGGTGCTTTATAGCAACATACAGTAGATGTTCCTTTCCTCCTAAGGCATGTTAGCAAACTACACTTTGTGTGTCATTCAACACGGTTGACCAATTCACAATAGTCACTTGAAGGGTCGCATGACAAGATCTTTGTTGTATCCAGTAAACAAGGATCATCAAGAACAAAGCGGTGAAATGATTGGTTTCTGAAGTTGAGGCTACGTGGGTTCCAAGCTGAGACATATCTATCTATGTAATCAAGTGCATTATGTACAGACTGAGTGTCATTCCATTCTAATCTACTAATATCAGGTGCTTGTTCAAGCCATAGAAAACCATGGATGTGTGCAAATCCCCTGTGTTGCCATTCATACCTATGAAAAGATGATATTTAGCAAACTGTTAAGGTAAGAGTCTATTGTTAAAAATGAAGTGATGATTTCTAGTAAACAATCAAAGTACGCATGTATTGTTCATGAATGGGAAAGAAAGGTTTTATCTATACCAATATTCAGATGCACCAAGAAGTTTTTCCAAGACCTCTTCTCGAAATGTAGTAAACCTGTGGTGCATGTGGATTGTAGTAAGGTGTGGATTATGTACAATGTTTTGGATCCTCCATCTAGAAGCCATAGAAGGATTTGTAGGAGGCTTGGTAGGCATGACTATATGCAAGTCTGGCCATTTTGTATCTGCTGCACTAAGGGTGAAGAAGAGTGAGGGGCAACCAATTTGAATGACCATATCAGAAAGCTCTCCTCGACGTTGGGTCCAAAATGGACGAGTTCCACGAATTGATGAACTGAATCGAATGAGTTGATCTGCAAGTTTGTCATCTGGCATGTCCTTCAGTCTTTGGTGTAGGTCTGAGACTGTCGAGGGAAGCGAAGCATCGAGATGTTTGTTGATAAATACAAAGGATGTTGCTTGGCTACGGTGGCGCATAATAATATTTAGTATGAAGTACCTAAATCGAGGGTGTTGGCCAAATCGATTATCATGGTACCTTAGGAGATGGAGAGCATATTCGTGTAGTTTAATTTCTTTGATACTTTGTTGCTTGAATGTAGCTTTTCCTTTTGGGAACAAAGTGGGGAATGCCATAGCAAATAATCCTTCAGTGGTGTATTCATTTATAGGATATGGAGAAATGGGTGGCCATGCAATGATTGGTGTTGGTCGTCCAACACCTAATTGTAGCAAAGAGCGCACTTCTTCAACCTTTGTACGTGCATTTGGGAGATTTGACACAAAGGATGTAGTTGGCAACAAGCTTTGTTCATTGGGGTCATATTCTGTATTGCTTGTGTCCTCAAAGCTTGTATTTGTGGTTGTAGGATTTGAAAATGTAGCATAAATAAGGTTAGAGACATCAGTAGAAGACTCTGGCAAAGTGGATAGTGCAAGCGCATCTATTTGAACATCCTTGTAGTATGGGTCATTGCACATCTTATATTTAAGTGCCTCGTGGACACGTCCTCTACTAACGTGGAAGCTATATGGTTGTTGGCCGATTTGTTCCCTGTTAACTATTAGTATATCAAGATCATGAATATGTCTAGGCAAGTAGGATGCAACTGTAGATATATCTTGAGGAAAGCAAATAGTGTGGCCACTATATTTTAGTTGCCCCCCCCTTGCATAGGTAACTTGAAGTATTGGGCTAACCTTGGCTATTAACATCTCCTCAACTTGGGATAGAATTTGTAAGCATACAGGTTGCTCACCAAGGTCCATGTTGATCCAATTTGAGAAGCGGTGGTCATTCTTTTCATATGTGCATCTATAACAAGTAGGGATTCCATTTGACTGTCTGGTTTTGATTCCTGGATATCTCTCCATGCAAACCATACAAGTTGACATTCTTGATAGGCTATCTAACTTTGAGCGAAAGTTATTTCTAGCAGAGAAAAACTCATGTGGAAAAAGTGGTGAAGGGGGCATCTCGATAATTGGGTCAGGATGGACTATATTTTGCGATAGAGGTGCAATTGTTTGTTGGTTGGGTATGGTAATAGGAGGAGAGATTGTAGATGTCGAGGCTCTAGCAAGATAATTTTGATTGGTTGCACGTCTTCGTTTGTTAATTTCATCTTTCCTTGCATGGTATTGTTTACGTTTCTTCTCATTTTGACGAGAACGTTTTTCTTGCATACTTTCATTTTCTAGCTCCATAAAAATGAATGTTGAGGATAGAAGCAATGAATTAGATTTGTGAGAGATCACTAGTAGAATATATAGGCTATATACATACATATATGTACATATATATATTATAGATTGAGAGGAGATAACGTTGTGTGATTAAATAATTTGTAATAGAAGAGGAAACAAAAACATGTAAATATATGGAATGTTAATGTACAAAAATTTGGTAAAAAACATATAGACAGTGTTCATTTATATGCTACGAAAGTTAGAATTTTGAACAAAATGTACCAACAACTTTATATATGTGGACATATAATGTTTTTGATAATAAGATAAAACTATTTGTATTTTGTGCTAAGGTTTACATATATGGGTAGGTCAAGTTTACAATATTGCTAAGAAGAGAGAAGTGCAACATTTAAATTGGTTACAAAAATTATATGGTACGAAGGAGAACATTTGCTAAGAAAATTTGAATTTGAAACAAAATGTTCTAGCAACTTTTTATATGTGGGCATACAATTTTTTTTATTACAAAATAAAACTATTCACATTTGGTGATAATGTTTACATATATGGGTAGGCCAAGTTTATAGTATTGCTAAGAAGAGAGAAGTGCAACATTTAAATTGGCTTTATGGCAGTAATAACAATGCTTTGTGTTTCCTGTCCACCAAAGAGAATCATTTTGATGCTAAGATCAATGTAAAACTGTCTACCAACAATATGGTCCAAAATGTCTCTAGCAGCATTAGGTTTAGTAAGCAATAGTTGCAAATCTTCGGCGTTAACACCCAGTAAGGAATTTGTTGGGCCTTCAAATGCAGTAACTTTGAGGAGTTCACCACTTGCATCTTTCAAGTCCATTTTAAGCATGTAGCTAAAGTCACACACAAGGAGATCTGTAGAGCACTTTGGGCAACAAAAACCAGTAGGTGAAGTTTGCAAAACCTTTTTTTTACACTTTTTATTGTCCACCAATAAAGGGCATGAAAGGTAATAAAATTTGTCAAGGTGCAGTTTTGAAATGGAGGCCTTTATGCAAAAACATTTCTTTTCAAGCATGCTTTTATCTGCAAGAGATGAGATATTTACTGGATTTGCAAACTTTATGGGAGAAAGGTGTTTTTTTTACAACGAACTAAAGGGATTTGCAATTTCTGTAGTGGCATACCATGTTTGTAAGTTTGAGGCCTCTACTAAATTTGGGTTCAATAGAACTTTAGTTGGGAAAATAGTATCAAGACCTATCCCACACCACGAGGTAATACGTCTTGATTTAATCAAAATAACATAAGGTTTTGGTTGTATAGGCATATCAGAAATTTGCATCCCATCAATATAGCAATGATGACCCCAAAGTGTAACATCTATGGTACAAGTTGACATGTCAACAATTGTAGCAGTGCATTTTAGTGTCTCTGTACCATCTCTTTTACAAATGGTTGAAGCAGGGGAGATAGCTAAAAGTATTCCAATGACATCGACGAGGGAATTGATAGGCAATGAGGAAAATGAATGGATGCTTTTTATGTGAAATTTATGTGTGGGTATTGTGGAGTTCAAGGATGTGGAAGGAATTACAGATGATGAGCTATGGAGAATTATTTCATAAGGATGTGTAGAGGTACTATATTTTGTGTTTGTAACTTTCATGCGACCGTTGGATATGACATAAAGACTATCAGAGTGAATAGCATGGTAGAATTCTTCAACTTGTTCATTGAAGCAAGATATATGAATTTCAGAGCATGCCATGTCTACAAAATCAAATCCAAAAAAATTTCCATCACGTCCAACATTTTTATATTCGTGGATTGATGATTTCATCAAGGCTCGACCCTCAATGGTCCAATGCTTATGGTTGGGGGTTAGCATTTTTATGGGAATTGGTTTAAAAGGGGATATACTTTGTTGAGTCTGAGGCTCTTCATCTTCTTCCAATGAATCATTTTTAGATTGAGAGGATCCCAACGGGGCTAGAGAGCTACTTGATGGGAGGGAGACTCTAGATTGGAGGAGAGGAGTTGGAGTGCCAAAAATTGGTGCATTGTTTGAAATTAATTCAAAGTTTTCAATAATGATAGCCCTGTAGTTTTCAAAAGTGATACATTTAGTAAAATCATGTAGGGGAAAAATAAAAAGAAGGAAAATTTTATGGGGAAGTGTGGACGTACGTAAATTTATGGAATATCTTTGAAGTATACTATTGAAGTAGGACAATAGAACCTTTGACTAAAGCCTCCTCCAACACAAGGTCGTTGAATTGACCAGGAAGTAAAGCATGATGTGTGTGTAAACCATCTGATAGTTGAACACGATATTTGACAACTGTAGAGTGAGCCTGTTGAATGGAGTCAATGGATGCAACTTGCAAAATAGGGCTCAAACCAGATATGCCTGCAAGGACCTAAACCCTAAACCCTAAACCTAAAAACCTAAACCCTAAAACCTAAACCTAAATTAGATTTATAATGTCTAGATTTGTTGTCTTTTTACTAGCCCTTAAATCACACATAATCCCTAGATAGGTCTATTTATAATGTCATCAAATTACAATCCCTAGATAGGTCTATTCATGCTTAGGTGCACAAAAAGTCCCTAAAATTTGTATCTATGTCCCTATAAATACCTCTAAGGAACTCAAAACCAAGTATCAAATTTCATCAAAATAGGCTTGGCAAGTATAATTTACCACTTAATTTTAACCTTGCAAGGAAATGAAAACATATGGTTACTAGAAGTCACCACAAAACCAATTGAATATACATGAAATTTCACTGGTAGCACAACATCCACATGCACTACCTACCTATCCCCCTCTATGGGTGGCTCTCAACCTACCTCTCCATCTAATTTAGAATTATGAGGGCTCCTAGAGTGCTCTCTCTCCACCTTGAGGCTTCTCCTCTCTATTCTCCTAAGAATGATGGAAATGCACTGAATGGGATGCCTCTTGATGGGATGCCTCTTGATGAGGGCCCCTTACTATTATATCTTGAAGGAGATCAATAACTTGAGGACAACCAATAGGATTCATAGGTGGGTTCTTAGCCTTCCCCTCATTCCCATTTTGACAAGTGACATGATGCCTAGGAGGCATCTTTCATTGGCAATCAATGCATAGAGTAGGACATACATAGAATCATCTAAAAAGCATCATTAAGGCATGCAATTCATTAGTCCAAGATAAAATGATACAATAATTTGAAATTAACAACCACACACCACTCAATTTTAACCTTGCAAGGAAAATGAAACCATAGGGTTAGTAGAAGTCAACACAAAACCAATTGAATATACATGATTTAATAAAATTAAACTCTCTATCATAAAATAAATTTTACATGAATATGCTTGTTGGCTCTAATTCTCAAAATAATATTTATTGCAATAAATTTTCAAGGTTCATGGTCTATAATAGACAATGAAAAGGAATAGACAATTTATAATTTTATATATTCCTCTTCATGGACCTAATACTTAAAACTTTCAAAAGTGACAACATTTGAGACTTATAAATATGTCTTTGTCAAATATATAATAAAAAAACCTGAGAAACTTATCTAGGCTCATTTTGATCTATTGATGCATACCTAGATAGGTTCCATCAATGGAGAGAAGAGAGGAGACAATTCTATGTAGATGGTGTTGGATGTTTCTAATATGTGGTTGTCATTGATGTCAACACTATTAGCATTGATATCTTTAAGGTTGCATATGTCGAGGATATTGAGAAAATTAATAAAATAAGTTGCAGGTTGTCGGTGGTGTAGTGAAGTTCATTATGATGGCTAGTCCAGTATGTTGATGATAAGAGGTTGTGGATTAAAGGGTTTGTTGTCGAGTCTATCTAGTTTATCCATCAAAAGTTTTAGAGGTTTGCATGAAGATTTGATCGAGTTATGAGTATCTGTGTTTCAACAGTTTTTTTGTTTCTTGAGTTGGTGTTTCTGAATGAAGATGATGTGATTTTTGTAATCTAAGTTGTTGTGAATGTTTCTCTAGTGATTCATGATGCTTGTGAATGTTTCTAGATCATTCTATATTTTTTTTGTTGGTTTGCATTGATCGGTGTTCTCGCGATTGAAGATTTTCTCTCAAGTGTGTTCATGTTTTTCATGTTCATGTCCGACAGGGTGATTGTAGCATGTTGTGGATCTTCGAGGAACAATTTTTGAAGGAGTTTCATGTTTGAGGATATTACTTTGGGTCTTCACTATGTTGTGGCCAACTTTGGTTGTTTCGCATTGATAATTGCTTATTGTTTTGGGCTGATAGTTTGTATTCATTTTATATTTTATTGAAGTCGAAATGTAGATGATGTTATTCTTGGTTGCAGATATATATGCTCGATTGTTTATATCATTTGATACATGTAAGAAGCAAAGTGTGTGAAGTACAAGTTCTATGTGCGAATAAAGTTCACATCATTCGAAGGTAGAAGTTAAGTGTGAAGAAGAGTGAGCAGAGTTTATGTGCTTAACCAAAACTGTAATCAGGCATTAGCAGATGCTATTTTCTCAGTTCAAAATCTTCAGATGGCTTTAATCTAAATAATTCTATAAGACAGTGTGTCTTCCTTTGGGTAGTAAGCCTTGTTGTATTTGAGCAGTGAGCTCTAGGCAGTGTGCCTGAATTTATGTGCATTCCACATTTTCTATACTTTTAATAGAGTATAAACTTGTGGATTAACCTCCACCATGGTTTTTCCCCTAACAGGGTTCTCCACAAAAAAATCTTGGTGTTATGTGTGTTTCTGATGTGGTAATAATTTATGTTTTCATGGTTATTAATCAGATCTGAGAACAAATTTAATAAAGTTAAATTTATGTGACAACTGATTCACCCCCTCTCTCAGTTGTCTACCCTTGTGTTTCCAACAAATGGATTGTCCTATAAAAAAATTTATGACCTTAAAATTAGAAAACAAGCCATTTTCCAACATTTTTTTAGCCCCCAAATAAATGAACCAATTCCACCCACCAAAAACCAAATTTTAATTAAACGGTGTAGGCACCCATAGAGAGCTACAAATTTTTGGGATAGATGGTGGATGGTGTTTGATACTCCACCACATGGAAATTGTGAGGTGACCCTATAATTTTTGAGAAAGTTATGAGCTGAGTTTAAGTTGGGTTTAAAACCCAACTATTTTGATATGAGGTCATTTCAGTGAGTTGGGTGTGGCATGCCCCAACATAGATTAGGAGCATGTGTCGATCCTCAATGAAGTGCTCTGATTGATCCTACTGTTGCTCCTCCTTCTCCTGGCGTTCTTGCTACATTTTAGCAATAGATGATTTTTTCGACATTAGGAGCATTGAGTTCTCTTTTAGGACATCTCACTCATCAAACTACACACACGGTGGCTGAAGTGGGCAATAGAGAGCATGGAGGCTCAGGCTATGGGCATACTCAGGCATCCACTTCAAGTGGCCCACATGCATCTAGGATAGAGCTATATATGGATTTACTATATTATGAGGATCATCCTACACAAGTATGTTCATCTTTTGAACATAGGCACATTTAATTATTTTTTTAAAAATCTGCAAAATTCATGTAAATAATAACATCAAATTATATATATAATATAATATTAATTCAAGAAGTGTTCAATGTAGATGGATGATCACACGATGCCTGAATCTCAATATAATCGTGTTTGTATTTTGAGTGTTGTAGAATCACCCACTCACCTTTTGGTCAAGTACAAACCAATGTATATTTTACTTTATGTGGACATATCTAATTAATTTAAATTTGTACACATGTGTGAAATGATATATTGTATCTAGATGCAGGGAGGTCATGCGATACCAAGTACCAACCAACCATAAGTTATGGTGAGCGCTCCTGAGTCGTCATCATCTTAGGTGTGTGCTTTCAAAATTTTGTTAAGTTTAAATTAAATACACATCATAGATCTAATTTAATTTGAATTTTTACACATGTGTGAATGATCTATACATTGTTGTATCTATATGCAAGGATTTCATGTGATACCCATGGTAGGCGCACCTGAGACATCGTCAACATTTATGCATGGGAAATCTCAGGTGTGTGATCATGATGTCATATCATTTGAGGTCGTAAAATTTACTAAATCTCCTATACAACTTTTAGGGACATTTTAAATATATATATTTGAGGTTCTAACATATTGTTTTCTTTATATGAATATGCAGGATATAGTAGATCAAGCATTTGGCCTTCTCGATTGAAATTTATGCTACCCATTGAGCAAAATGTGCTAGTAGATTCATGTGATCATATGGTAATTTATGCATACTAAAAATCATTTTTACTATATTTACTAGATATTTAATTAAATTTATTTTTATCAAGTTTATATTTTCAAGTAGCTTATGTGACGCCAAAAAGTGTGGACTTTGACACTTTTCGCTCATTTGGACCTTTTCCTATGGATTTTGGACCATTTTCAGTCTATTTTTACATCTTTCCAAGCCTTTTGATGAAGTGTTGTAAGGTGTTGTAAAACATTTTCACACTCTCCTAAGCTTTTCATCACTTAATCAACACATTATTATGCCAAAATGACCCCTTAATACACATACAAGTCCTATTTTAGTGTGTTTTATGAAGACAATCATGTAGAACATAAATAATCACATTTTAATTACCAAAAATCAATAAAAAATACCCAGGTGGACTAGGTCGCCACCTTGGGTGACCTAGTCCCATGTGGCTTAAAATGTAAAAATAACTTAATTTCTTTCGAGATTTTGTCCTAAAAACCCTAAGGTCAGCTAGTATGAAGTTATTTCGGGCAAGTTAGGGCATAAATTGTATAAATAACCTCCAAAACCCCAATTTCTCATTAGGTACCCTCATTTTCTACCTCTCCTCTCAATATCTCTATCTCTCAACTCCTCTTCCTCTCAAGCAATCTAGTGTTTGATTCTCCAAGTCAACAAGACATCTTTGCTGAAGTATTCAAGGGCTGATTGCTGCAACAACACAAGATCTCTCATCAAGACAAGGTAATCTACTCTATTATTCCATTGTTCATATTCATGCTTCACATTTCTATTTCATTTTGGTTTAGTTACCTAAAATGGGTTTGACCAAGGCAAACCCCTAATCCCTAACAATCAACATTTTTCTCTTTCTTTCCTTGTGTGTTTACAGATTTAGGTACTTTGGAGATCATTGAAGACTTTGGAGGCTTGTTGAAGACCAAACCTTACATGCAAGGTCAAATCATCCAGCAAAAATCACTCTCAGGCTCGGATATCAGAGTTTTAGAAGTGGGAAACTGTGAAGAACTAGGGTGCAAACCTAGGGCTTCCGTTTTCTCTTCGAAAACTCCAAAAATCTTGAAGATGACTAAGTCACCAAGTATGGAGACCTAGTCCCTCTGAATAAGCCATTATGTGATTTTTACATTTTTGGATACCCATTTGGCAAAAATGGGCTCTAAACCAGTTTTCGAGAATTTGCCAGAAAAAGGACTAGATCGCCCAACTTGGCACAAGTGTCCCTTTTGGCCTCAACATCAAATTCAGTAGTATTTCAAGCCCCTACAAGGTTCCAGGTACACACCTCTTCAATCTCATCCATTTCTGTAATAGTTTATGTATATTAATTAGGTTATCTTGTACATAGTTGCATATCTTCATGTGTATTCAAATATAGTTTCATTCCATAGTTTAAAGCATTTATAGTTAGCTTCTATTTTTAGTTTATTACACTTAGACACATTCAATCAAACACCTCACAAACCCCCAATCCTATCCTTTGAATGAACACCCAAAAAGCATATCATCAATGTGGAAAGAGAGCTCATTTCACAATCAAGTGCTTCTTAGGTGAAAAACCGTAGGAGCCTAATTGGGGAATCCTCTTTCCCTTGTTTGCATATCTTTTTGGTGGTTCAGTTTATATGTTAAATTATAGAAAAATTTCTAAATAACTTTAAATCTAATTTCAAGTTTCTTGTACTCTTTTATAACATGATACATGTACATCTAGTCCACGTGGAGCAAAGAGGAGACTTGATTTGACTAATCGCCATGATAGTAAGATGGTTTTAAATTTTATGGACTATAGATCTCTAGTTTTATTTAAATATGTGTTGGACTTGACATATACATTTTGAACATGTTATTTCATGGACCATTTCACATACATTATATTGATTAATATGATCATGATTGTGTTTATTTATATCAGTTGACTTTAATATGATGATTATATATGCACTCAATTATGATCATGTTATGTTCATTTTGATGATTATATGCACTCATGTATGTATATACATTTTATCTAATTTTCGAGTAATATGCACTATATAAATTCTTATCTAGAATCAAATTTCATATATATTTACATGCCATTGTTGAATTAAGTTTAGACATGTCTTAAAATTATTAACTCTTAAATTTGAATAATTTATCATATAGTTTAGATCATATTGATAATAAATTAAGGGTAGGTAATTTTAACTATTTTCTAATTCTAGCAAATATTTGAATCACTAAAAAAAATATATATCTCCTTGTATGTATAAAATGTATAATCTATACAATTGAACAATTATATAAAATGTGGTAAATACAAGACATGATATGTATAAGATAAAATTGGAACAAGATATTTAAAAAGTGAAAAATAAGTTCATTGAAGTTCATTTAAGTGACTAATGTATATTGATGTTTAATACAACTATATAACATGATGAAACATATATGTGTGCATGTAGATAAAATTAAATCTTATCAACTTTTTGGTCAAGACCACAAATTGATATTTACATAGTCTCTTGATAAATTTTTTTTATAGTGATAATCACATGGTAGACCAAATTGACGAGAACCTGCAAAAATAATTAATGTAAGTAAAGTAACTATAGTTTTTATGAGTCATTTAACTAAATAATTCATGTGAGAAAAGAACAATATATAATAAAAGTTAGAAAATTGGATCTTATAAATTCCTTACAAATTCAAGTGTTGTTTTCCATAGTATGGATTAAGGGGACCTAAGAGGATATAGCTTAAGGGGTCCTAAGAGAATTCTTTAAGGGGAGTTAAGAGAATGACTTAAGGGGATGCAAGAGGGTGGATTAAGGGGAGTTGGTAGAATGAATTAAAGGGATGCAACAGGGTGGATTAAAGGGATGCATGTCATGAACCCTAGGATATGGCTTAATGGGTCCTAAGAGGATGGCTTAAGTGGAATTATGAGAGTGACTTATGAGATGCAAGAGGGTGGATTAAGGGGATGTAAATGGATATGAATTAAGGGTCCTGGCCAAATGGCAATGTGTGCCAATGCAAACAATTACGTCGTTGTTTGCAATTGTGTCACCCTACTTCAAAATAATTGTGTCATCGGGCCTTGCAACCTAAAAATCATGGAAAACTAATTTTTTTTTGTCAAATCTGGTTAGTAATTCCCCCTTCTAGTGCCAGAATGTGAGAATGATCTCAACCTAAGCTAAAAATGGTTGATCCACAAGAATTTAACCAAGATCTAACTAGTTAAGTCAAACTCATAATGAAATGCTTGAAAACATCAAATAAGGAAGCCATTAAACAAGAAACAAACACGAAATGCATAAGGGAAACTAATCTAATGCCTCAAACCTCATTCCATTGGAGGATTGGTGTTGGATTGATGTGGAATGCCAACCCTTTCCCAATCCCTAGATTGAAACAAGCTTTCAAATGCATTCCATTGATGAAGATTGGTAAAAATGGATGAAATGTAAGCTAAAATGGATGCAATATTAACTAAAATGGATGTTAAATGCTAAAATGGTGATGAAGAATGCTCTAAAATTCACTATAATGCCTTTTATCTAAATGAAAGTGGATAATTTTATTATAGAAATTAGGACTATTTATAGGATAAATAGTTGAATCAATGGTCAGGATTGATTTGATCAATCAATGGATGAAAAGTAATGAGAGGAGATGGCATGGATCAAGGATTCCCATCAATGGATGAGAATGCAAGTTGACAAGGATCAAAATTTTTAATCAATGGCCCTCATTGATTTGAAGAAGCACACTCTCTAAAAATTAGGAAGTTGTTACAAGATATTCCCATTTTGAAAGAGTGCAAATAGAAGAATGTTCCATGAGAATATTCCCTTGCAAGTGGGAGAGAGGGAAATTAGCTAATTAATTAATTTAACAAATGACTTTTGGCATGCAAGAATGCTATTAATGGACTAAGTAATTGTGCAAGATGGATGAAATTAAGGATTTCATTAAATAATTAGCTTATTTAATAAAGGGGGAATTAATGGCATTCAACTAAATAATTAGGATTATTTAATCAAATGAGAAGACTTAAGGGGTTCAATTTAAATAATTTGCATTATCCAATTAAACAAGATGAAGATTAGCATGAAAGGGGATGAATTAGCCAAATAACATTGATTATTTGATTAATAGGAGAAAATGCTAAATTTAATTAAACAATGAAGATTATTTAATTAAATGATCGAAAAGAGGTGATTCGGGATAAAACGATGTTAGTAATCAAATTGAGATGTGCAATATCAATTAGGACAATTTCAAGTGTCTACACCTAGTTATAATAGCATGCTTCAAATGGCTTTGAAACAAGTTGTGGTCCTCCCTAGTGCAAACCCAAATGATATAGAAACCCTAATTCAAGGAATGAATACAAACATTGTTTTCCACCAAAGTGAGCTACCTCCTTTGGAAGTGCAAAAATAAAATGAAGATTTCATGATAATAGCTATTATTAATAAGAATGAGATAAAGAGAACCTTTTTTGACAATGGCTCAACCCTTAACATGTGTAGCATAAACCTTTTGGATAAGATTGGAGTAGAAAAAGCCAAATACAACCAGAGTCTTTATCTATCCACGGATTTGATAATGTAGAAAAACAACCAATGGGTGTGATCACATTGCCTTTTAGAATTGGAAAGGCCACATTGCAAAATTTTGTCCATGTTATGCCTCAAGATCTTTCATACAATATTCTTTTGGGAAGACCATGCATTCATGAGATGCATGTAGTGCCTTCCACTCTTCATTGTATAATGAATTTGTCGTAAGGGGGGAATAAAGCATACAAAAAGTAAAGAAAATAATAATCAAACTAATTTGATTCAAACAAAGATTAAGATCCCTAAACATGTTACTCATGAAATGAAGCTCTAAACTAATGAAATCAAATAATGAAATCTTAAGATAACACAATGAATTCAAAACTTAAAATAATATACCATCCCATGTTAGAGTTGTGTTTTCATTGACGTTGGGATGTCGAATTTCTCGATTCAATTCAAAGCCTCCATTGTTGAAGTTGAAAAATCTTAAATGTGTGTGTAATTTCAAACTAGAATGTGATGATAATTCATAATGTGCTCAAGAGGTAATTGTACAATGATTCAATATGTAAATTATAGATTATTTTTGAGAAGGTTGAAGGTTATATTATAGATTTTACGTTTCAAGATGAATGATCAATATTTCATAGTAAAATATTGTGATCAACGGTTCAAAACTGTTGAGAGGAATTAGATGGGAAGAATCAGTGGATTTAGATTACATAATCTATGTGATTGATGAAATCAAGTTGAGTATTAATTGGAGCTAAGAAAATAGATTGAGAGGTTAGTGGGATTGAAGAATAGATGGATTAGTTAGGAAATAGATGAATTAGTTATCCAATCAAAGTGAGTAATCAATGGTAATGATTTGCTCAATCATAAAAGGGGCGAGGATAATTAATTCAATGAATATTTAATTAACATTTTTGAGTTGAACATGCAAGTAATGTTTGAATTTAATAAATAAGGTCATTTTTTTTTGTTGACCTTTTTGAATGATGTTGAATAATTAATTTAATTATTTAGGTTTAGGGGAAAGTGATTTAATTAAACTATTAAGTGATAATAATTTAATCGATTTAGGGGAATAGGTTTATTAGCGACATAATTAAATAACTTGCATTATTTAATTAATTAAGAGGAACAAAGTTAGATAAATGATGGAATAGTGAATTAATCAAATAATTTAAAGATAATTCAATTAATAGAGGAAAATAGGGTTTTTAATGTAAATGATGTGAAACATAGTGATATTCAAGGATAATGATGTCAATGATGAAAACATGTCATTTAAGGTGTGTGATATGCATTAGGTCATTTTTATATGTCTACATTTTGCCCCTCTTTGAGACAAAGTACCGGTTGCTTTGTTTTAAAGAATTCGATGTTAAGATCAAGATTTGATAAATTTAATATGCCCCAATGTGCCCTAATGGTTAGTGGAAATATAGTACAACGTTGGGCTGCCCCCTCAAGAGGTTCGTCGGAAAAAAAAAAATTTCGGGTCAAGCTTGGGACAAGGTTCAATTTTAGTTTAGATGTGTAGAGGGAAAAAATTAAGCTTAGGACCTTTGTTTATAGTTTAGATATTCTTGGGTGCTCATAATTTCAACCTAGGAGGGTTTCTTAGGTAAAAAATTAGGGTTTGGAGAGTAAAAATAGGGAATTAGGGTTCATTTTACCTCATTTGCACTCTTAGCCCTTAGTAAATTCTTGTCTTTGGAGATCCTAATTTGGTGATTGTCGATTCATGATGTTGAGGATTGTAGGTTCCCCACATTGTGCAAAGGTGGACCATGAGTTTAGGTGGCCAACTAGCGTAGGTATTGCGGTATGTACCTTCTCCTTTCCTATTTTCATCTTATCATTTTTGAGAAATTAATGTTTGAATTTTTTTAGTAATAGTGGTAATCGTGTAAAATTAACACTTTTGCATCTTTCTTACCATTATTGTTGTTTTTTTCTATACCACTTTTTCTTTTCTTAGCCACTTTCATGTTTCCTACTCGCTATTACTTAAGATGTTCATTTTTGTTTAGTGTGTTTGCCTAAAATGTTTGATATTGTTTTTCTTTGTATGAAATGGCCGCTTTTGTGATTTTTGTGTGCTTTTGAAAAACTTGGTCACTTTTTTTATTTTTACCGCTATTGAATTTTCTAACCACAATTGCTAAAAATAGAGCCATTATTACATTTCTTGACCACTATTGCCAAAAAATTAATCACTATTGTCAATTTTGAAAGTTTTAGCCATATTTTTCATAGTTCTAGGTTCGTGATGTGTTTTTGTAGAAAATTATTAATGTCATGAGTTAAATGTTTGCAAGCAGTTCTTAAACTGCTTTATTCTAGAGAGTGATGGCTATGACAGTTATTTGACTTGATCACTAGTTTTTCAGGAGGTTGAGCAAGATATTCTAGATGTCGTGGGGCTGCAAAACATATGCTACATGCTAGAGATTTGATGCCATAGAGCGATGATGACCGCCCTTGTGGAGAGATGACACTCTGAGTCATCGTCTTTTCATTTTCCGATCGATGAGGCCACTATCACTCTAGAGGATGTTTGGAGAATTCTCCATATTCCTATTCACAGGGAGATTGCTACTTATGATGTTAAACAAGGTACCTATGTTATGTGGTGAGTTCTCAATGTTAGACGTCTTTATGTATGAGATTCAAAGATAAACTTGTTTCCATTTGTTGACAGTGAAAATCCTATATCTTTAGTCTTATGTGGTTTGATCTTGGGGCTCATTGTACCTGATCGGAGAGGTAAATAGTTTCCTATTGGTTGGGGTATCTACATCGAGTATATGTTTGAGCATGGATCGAGGTATGCATAGGGCCCATGTCTCTTGACTCATTTATATAGGGATATGCAAAAGGTCGCCTATTGGGGAGGTAGTTTTATCTTTGTTGGTGTTACATTATTACATGTATGGGTCTGGGAGCACATCCCAGTTACTAGATGAAATGGTATTATGGATCAAGATCTAGAGGACCCATATTCTTACAAATATTCTAATTTTATGCACTACACAAGGCCTAGCTAGCTATCTTATTAGCATTGCATTATTGATGATATGCTCGCTTTTATTTGGAGATCGTGGTTAGGCTGCAAGGTTTGGCATGATGATGAGGAGCAACTCCCTTACTACCGACATAAATGATAGTTGATTAGTCACATGGACTCTTTGCTTGAGTGCTATCTACCAAATCAAGTTCTCTATTAGTTTGGAGAGTGACAAACGTGATTTTTAGATGACTATCATGCTTGTTTCAAGAGGACCGCCTGAGAGGTTAGGGTGTGGGGGCCACAAGCCTCTTCTACAGATGTTGTAGGTGAGTTCCACCATCTTTCCCCATTTGGATGGGGTTGGCCAGTAGGTTTGGTAGACCTAGGTACGACACATGAGTATGATCAGTGGTGGGATCATCATGTTCCACTTCGGTTTATAGATCTTACTTGCATTGGGCTAGCCATAGGGAGAGCTGGTGTTACTAGTTGCAAGGGTGAGAGACATCGATCGAGGATCGTTGTTGAGAAATTTGCTAGAGTAGGAGATCAGGGTGAGCAGGCTGCAGGACATGATGGGTAGTAGGTTAGATAACAACATTAGGATCAAACCTGTCAGGATCAACAGGTACCACAAGTTTAGTGACAAATGGATGCACCTACAACAACTTAGATTGCTTAGTTGACCACATAGAGGGATGTAGAGATCACATGGAGGCAAGCTGCTAATGCATTGGATGTGGCACTAACTATAGATAAAGATGACCTCTATCAGGAGAGAGATGGGCTCAGGAAGGAGCTTGCTACAAAGTAGCAATAAAGACTAGCTACTGAGATTTTAGTTGCCTCCTCTATTCCCATGGCTTAGTATCAGGCTGAGTGAGATCGGTTGATACAATAGAGAACCTATTATCAGACATTATATGAGGCATTTTTTCCCAAAGCACGGAGGCATCCTCACTTTGGAGAGTTGAATGAGGCTATCGATGTAGAGTTAGGTGGTCATTTAGTCAGATAGTTGCATCAATCTCCCATCATGCCACAACCATATCCCCATCTGAGCTAGGAGTAGCCGAGATCCCCACCTAGGGACGACCAACAAGACTTTTTTTTTCTTGATCTTGTATGATGTTCATTATATCAGAGATGTTGTGTAGACTTGATTTTTGTATATACATTCATTGGCCCAGCTGAGGCCTTGTATATATGTATTTTTTGTATATGATATCACACATGTTACTTGATGATGTATATGACATTCTCAGTTTAAATGATATATGAAATATACCATATTTTGATTTGGATTTATTATGTGTTATGAGATGATTATGGATGGTGATGTGTACATGTTCATGTTTTGTAATTTTCTGATGTATGCATTTGATATGGATGGATGGATGGATGATTTATATATATATTTGATGAATGATAATTTATTATGTA
>CM021100.1:210595827-210712104 GCA_007115665.2 Sequoiadendron giganteum
GAGAAGATACAACACCATAGAAGCCCAAAGATCTCTACAAGAAAATAACCTGTTACAAGGAGAAGCAAAGAGAAGCAACAAAGAAAAATGCTCAAGAATGTGGAGCAATGTATTCACCCAAAATGTAAAATGAATAATGATACAAAAGATAGTTTTCAACCATATATAGATGAAAACCCTAAAAAGGAAAACCCTAGGCTTGCACAATAATAATTAATAAAGTAATTAATTATTATGTACCTAATGTTAGCTTAAGTGAAAAAGAGTTAAAAGGAAACTTTACATAATTAAACAAATATTATTTAATTAATAAAGTAAATGTCCAATTACTCTAACACCCCCCCTTAAGATAGACATAGGGAGAAGCTAAAACCTAGAAGAAGCTACTGAAAGCAAAAGCAATGGGTCCCGACAACAAGGCCAGATCAGGTACCCATGTACAAAATCAATGCAAACTAAATGAAATGGGGTAAAGGAGAAAACCCAATGGGAACAAAACTCCTCCCCAAAATAGAATGCAAGGAAGGAATGCAATGCACTAATGAAAGAAGGATAGGAGGTGGATAACATGATACCCCCATAGACAACTTCTATCATATAAGTACATGTACAATGGTCTCCATAGGAGAGATAGAAAGAGAGAAGAAGGCCCCCCACAATGAAGAAACTCTTGTCACAATGGTAGATGCCTGATGTAGAATCCAAAAGGAGATCTTGAAGTAGCAAATGATATTCCTCCCCTTGGGAAGAAACGGATCCATGGACCTGTATCGAAGAAACCTTGTGAAGAATGATGAACCAATTTGTCTCAAGATGTGTGCCATGATAGGATGCTGAAGAGTCTCACTGTCTGAACTGAAAAAAATAATGTCAAATCCAAACTGATGTGGAGAATACTGAAATGCAACCTCTGAATGCACGGATAATGGTGGGCGAACAGTGATAACCTGATTGTCAAGGTAGAGGAGATGAATGTCCTCAAAATAATCCTCCAAATCTGCAATATAGGACTCAACAAACAAGAAAGATATGTCTGCAACATAAGAGTCCAAAGTAGCTATGTCTGGAAGATGTATGATTCCCTACTACACTAAATCAAGAACAACAAGAGATGTTGATGAAGTCTCAGTCTGAAGAGTAGGAACTATGAGACAAACCTCTGATCCATCAGAATAAGTAAGGGTGTCTAAATACTCAAGCTCCTCTAAAGTATCATGATCAAATGGTGTATTCTCTCACCAAGCAATGGGTATGAGACAATCTGAAGTAGGATCATCTAGGAATGGAGATAGAATAGGGTCTCCATAGATCTCCCAAAGACGTGTCCAAAGTGGGTGAGGACAATCAATGTCCGATATAACCAACACAGTGTCATGATCAACACTAGACAATATAACTCCTACAATGTGATTTCTAATAATATCCCATGCTAATCTGCCCTCTAAAGTTGTTGGTTCAGGTATGGGATCATACAAATAAGGCAAAATATTAAGCCACCTACAATGTGTAAGTATACCCTTTGCCCATGACTCATAATTACCCCGTTCCAGAAGAACAACTGAAGGGTGAGTAGAGAAACCCATGATAACTCCTCAAATGAAAAAATTCAAAGACTAATAATCTCAGCAATGATAAAACATATCAAGATAACCCATCCAACGCAAAAAAACCCAATGTAGGAGCCAAGATGACCAAGTAATTGAGCAAAGTGTAAAAACACACAAAGTTGAATAAAAAATACTTGGTAAATATTCTGATAAAATAGACTGTAAATCTGGAAAGAGCACTGTAACACCTTTTCAATGCCTATTCGTTTGCGCAAAACGGACACCGTGGCCAAAAGTTATGAATTTTTCAAAAACTGAATTTAGCTTGCAGGAAACGATTTTTCTAACAAAAAACGTTTATTTCTAACTTGATTTCTGGAAAATCTACTTATTGTTTGTAGACAAAAATAAAACCCAGAAATATTTTGATGCTAGAAACAAAACCTAGAAATCGTTTTGTGATCCAACAAGCAGAATATGAGAAAATGATTTTTTTTTACTTTCAGCCAGGAGAAAAATGATGCGCGCCGTTTTTTCAACAGTAATTTTTTCCAGATCTGTGCAAGATATGCAAAATCTAAAAAATACCCAGTTCGGATTTCGACGCTGGCTACAAAACCCAGAAATCGTTTTTCCTGCAAATGAGTGAAAACTGAATTTTTGAAGCAAAAATGATGACGGCTCCAATAAAAAATGGCTTGCAACAAACCCTTGTAGCTCCAAAAATCTTCAAAACAAGAACAAGCAGCTGCAAATCTGAAGCTCTGATACCATGTTGGAGTTGAGAAGATACAACACCACAGAAGCCCAAAAGATCTTTGCAAGCAAATAACCTGTTACAAGGAGAAACAAAGAGAAGCAACAAAGGAAATGCTCAAGAATGTGGAGCCATGAATTCACACAAAATGTAAAATGAATTATAATACAAAAGATAGTTTTCAACTACATATAGATGAAAACCCTAAAAAGGAAAACCCTAGGCTTGCACAATAATAATTAATAAAGTAATTAATTATTATGTACCTAATGTTATCTTAAGTGAAAGAGGTAAAAGGGAACTTTACGTAATTAAACAAATATTATTTAATTAATAAAGTAAATAATTCAATTATCAACACATATCACTTGCATATCACCACTTTTTGGCCCATCATGATCTTGCACATACCAATCACATATTTCTTCCAACTAAGATCATATCTCTATCCATCATCATATGTCTAACAACTAACCAACATTATCATATTTCTTCTAATTAACATCATTTTTCTATCTATCATCATAATTCTTCTAGTTAACATTCATCTATCAACATCCATCATACATAAGATGAGACAAAGTATGATTCCTACATTGACATCATATCCATATCATAAACATACAATGAAGCTAAATTGAAGAAGGCATATCTCATATATATCATCGTAAAAAAGGAATAGGTAATAAGTACATCTGCAGTGCCACAAGTGTGATAGGAAAGTACAAAATCATAATATATATACGAGTTCTCGACTAGACCAATGAATATATAACACACATGTCTACAAAATTTCTCTACACCATGAAATAGCATGAAGATCAAGTCCCAAACATGGCAAGACCCAAAAATGCAATCCCACTACCTCAAGAAAGTCTTGCTCCAATACACCGAACTGGGCAATCATATCAAAAAAGTGACGAGGACATCTCTCTCTCATCATGAGCGGTCGAAGATTCACCTACAAACGACATAAACCAAGACGTTAGAGTTTCAATCTAAAACAGTGATGAAACATTAAAAAAACACTTTCTAGAGGACAAATGACATGTTTGATGCTAAACGGAAACAACCTAGGGTTTTGAACAAAGGTAGGATGACAAAATAATCTTTAAACAAAAAATGACCACAAGTTAGGGTTTCACTCAAAAATATTGAAGAAACATAAAAAAGACACTTGCTAGAGGAAAAATGACATGTATGATGCTAAACGAGAACAAGCTAGGGTTCTGAACGAAGGGAGGATGACAAAACGATCCTCAAACAAAAAATGACCGCAAGTTAGAGTTTCACTCAGAAAAAAGTAAAGAAACATAAAAACAACACTTGATAGAGGACAAATGACATATATAATGCTAAATGGAAATAACCTAGGGTTTTGAATGCAAGCAGGATGAAGAAATGACATTCAAGATGGAAAAATAGAAACAACCTAGGGTTTTGAATGAAGGTAGGCCAACAAAATGATCCTTAAATGGAAAATGACCGCAAGTTAAGGTTTCACTCTAAAACAAGAAAAGAAACTTAAAATGACACTCGTTAGGTAAAAAAACAATAGTTCATATGGTAAACGGACACAAGATAAGGCGTGGCAATAAAATTCAAAAATTCAGAGTTAGGCAACTTGACGTAAATAAATGAATAAGTTATCTATATTATTTCAAAAATATGTAAGAATAGAATCTGTAGAAAATTGAATGTAGTTTATAAACTACTAGGTTTATTTTTTATTTTGTAAAATCTATTTGGTAAAAATTTGAAATTTCAATGCAGTAGTAGTTAAATTTTAGGGAAAAAATGAGAAGTAGGTGTCTGTCTAACCACCCTAACCACAATAAATGATAATATTTTTTTATAATATTTTATATATAAGCAGGGGACTCATGTCTCGATGTGATGCAGATTTTTTTGTAATTTTTTTCCAAGTAAATAATTAATTATGATTTTTTTATTACAAATTTAAAAAATATAAAAAACGCCTATGTCTAACAACCTTAACTTGGTCAAAACTTCATGAAATTCATTATTTTTTTTTAATCCTATAACATGCGAAGCATAGAATGTGATTTATGATTCGGATTCAAAAAATGTGATACCATTTGAAAGTTATAGATGTTTTTCAATCAGCCTATCAATCAGGACTTTAATCGTAATTCAAATAGAAAATGAATAATAATTATTTATTCAATTCAAAGTAAAGCATAATTTATATTGGTGGAAATTTGAGAATCTCCTTTAAAAACCCTTTTCGTTTCATCAATTTTGGGTAAAAAAAAAGTCGTCAGCCAAATGGGCCATCATATCACTTAGCTATCGCCACTTTTTGGCCCATCATGATCCTACACATACCCCAAGGTTTTATAATGAAAACATGATGAAGAACGACATTCAAGATGAAAAATAGACACATACTAAGGTTTGGACAAAGTTGAGAGAAAAATGACAGACAAAGACTTAATTACTAGATTCTGGGATAAATGCTCAACAAGAGATAGACAAATGCACTAGTCTCAGAAAAATGCATAGGTTTTTAGGTGCAATTTTTAGACAAATGTGTAGTTTTAGGACAAGTGCACGGTTCTTGAACAAGTACACAGTTTCTTCAACAAATGCTTTGAACAAAAGCACCAATCTTGGAAGTATGTGCAAATCTTGAACAAAAACACTAAAATCACTTGAAAAATGTGCCAAACTTGAGACAAAAGCACAAAAACCTCAGAAACAATGCATTTGTCTACTCGGAATTTGCACACACAAAACGAAAAGGAAAAGATGAAGAAAATGAAGGGTGAAAACGTACATACCGGAGCACCAATTTCTAAAGGCCATCTATACTCTCCAACAATCTCAGAACGATGCGGGGCAACCTCAAATCTTAGCATTCTACCTCAACAATTGACAAAATTTGAAATCCAAAGACAAGAATTAGCAAACAAAACCAAGAATAAATGAATAAATTTCAAGACAAATTACCTATATAACACCTCAAGGAAACCCTAATTTCATGTAGGAAACCCTAATTAAACTTAGGAAATGTTCCTTCTGACAAATTAGAATTTCTAAATGAGAAACAATGCACAAAATATAGAATATTGCATCCAAAAACATCGAAACGACAATACAATAGTGTAAAGAGCTTGACCTCAAAACTTGAACTTTTCGGTCAACCTCTTAAGGGGGTAGCATGAAGTCCTATAATCATTTCACTCAACACTTAGGCATGGGTATGTGTAGGATCATGATGGGCCAAAAAGTGGCGATATGTAAGTGATATGATGGCCCATGTGGCTGACAACTTTTTTTTTACCTAAAATTGATGAAACGAAAAGGGTTTTTAAATGAGATTCTCAGCTTTCCACCAATATAGATTATGCTTTACTTTGAATTTAATAAACATTATTATTCATTTTCTATTTGAATTACAACTAAATTCCTGATTGATAGGCTGATTGAAAAACATCTATAACTTTCAAATGGTATCACATTTTTTGAATCTAAAACATGTGTCACATTCTATGCTTCACATACTATAGGATTAAAAAAAATGAATTTCATGAAGTTTTGACCAAGTTAAGGTGGTTAGACATACGAGTTTTTATATTTTTTAAAAGTTGTAATAAAAAATCATAATTAATTATTTACTTGGAAACAAGTTACAAAAAAAGATGCATCACATTGGGACATGAGTCCTCTACTTATATCTAAAATATTAGCATTTTATTGTGGTTGGGGTGGTCAGATAGACACCTACTTATTTCTTCCCTGAAATTTAAGTACTATTTCATTGAAATTTCAAATTTTCGCAAACTAGATTTTTTATTTTTTTAAATAAACCTAGTATTTTAGAAACTACATTCAATTTGCTACAGATTCTATTCTTACATATTTTTGAAATAATATAGATAACTTATTCAAATTTTTATGTCAAGTTTCCTAACTCTAATTTTTCTGAATTTTATTGCCACTTAAGGGCCTATTTTTTCCATGATGATCCTGCACATACCCGCATAGTGGGGCATAATTATTTTCAAAAAAGTTAATGATAAAAATAGAATCTTTGAAACAAAGTAACCAGTGTATCAAAGAGGGGAAAAATCTAGACATGTAAAATTGACTTGACACCTATCACACAACATCAAACAACATTGAACAACATCAAACAACATTGAACAACATTGAACAACATCAAACATCATCAAACAACATAAAACAACATTGAACAACATCGAATAGCATCAAGCAACATCAAACTGCATTGAAATGGTATCGAACAACCGTAAATAGACGATATGGAACATCATCTCACATCACTTCATAATGACTGAGAATCATCCCGTAACACTTCAGAATGACTCAGAATCATCATGTAACACTTCAGAATGACTCAGAATTATCCTGTAACACTTTAGAATGACTCACAATTATTCTGTAACACTTCAAAATGACTCAGAATCATCCCATAAAATCTCATAATAACTCAAAATCATCACATAACATCTTAGATCATCTCAGAATAACCCCGAAACAATTCAAAATCATCCCGTAATATGTCGCATCATCTCACAATCATATCAGAATGCTCAGAATCATACCAAAATATTCCCACATCACACGACATCACATCACATCAAAACAACATCAAAAACCCTAATTCCTCTATTAATTGAATAATACAACATTATTTAATTAATTCCCTTTTTCATCATTTCAGACAAAATTAATAAATTTTGTTTATTTAATGAAGTCCTATAAACCCTAATTCCTTTGTTAATTGAATAATACACCATTATTTAATTAATTCATGTTTCATCATTTTGATAAATTAAATAAATCTCATTTATTTAATAAAGTCCTAATCCCACCTTATTTGATCCTGATTAATTAAATAATGCCAATTATTTAATTACGTCGCTAAATCACCTTATTCCCCTAAGTGGATTAAATTATTAACTAATAATTTAATCACAACACTTTCCATCCAAAAAATTGAATCAAATCAAACTATTCAAATCAATTATCAAAAATCAAATCAAACTAATGCAACTTTGTTTGTAGAAGTCAAACTTGATTTGTACATTCAAATCCTAAAAAGGAATTAATTAATTAAAACAATTAATTCATATTCTTCACTCACTTTCTGATTGAGAAAATTATGATTGTTGAATAAGCAATATAATTTGTTAACTAATCAATCTATTTTGTTAACTAATTGATTTATTAAGTTAACTAAAACATCGCATTCCTAACTAAGTCATCACAAGGTTGACTGATCAATCTATTTATTCAACTGATCAATCAAAATCTTAACTCGCCAATCTATTTCCCAATCACAGAAATTATGCAATCAACTTACACAATTATCTCATGTCTAAATCCTCTCAACACACTCCAACACTTGATTTAGATATTCTTCAAAATGATCTCGATTGTCCATTTCAAATACCATTTTCTATATAATAAACCCCTTTCCTCACAAATAGGGATCGAAGAATTCATATACATTGAGCAACAAAGTGCTACCAAGATCATCCTTGAGAGAGAGATTCATCCATCATCTTCGATCAACCAAACACAACAAGAATTCATCCATACTTTGGAGGCTTTGTTGTGATAAGAATAATCCAACATCAAGCAAATACACTATGTTACAAGATGGTGAAACTATATTTTTCTTTTAGTTCATTTGGTAATTAGTAGATTTCTTATCATGTTTGCATTAGTATAGTTCAATTTCATATGTGTAGGTTTCTAGATTTTAGATTTTGAGCTTTTTGGTTGTAGACTATATTTCTTCATTTAGATTGCTCTAATGTCCCTTTTGGATCATTGATCTAATGTCCACATTCCCCCTCACACAATGATTTCATACGTCAACTTGTTGTGGTGTAATTTCAGGATATTAAGCATGGATAAGTATAAATACAAGGTTCCTTCATTCATTTTCACCTAAGTATTTTGTGAGAGAATTCCTAATAGCATAATTGAGTTCTCAAGAGAATTCAAGAGAAATTCATCAAGAATTTGGAGCCATCATCAAGATTCAAGAATCATATCAAGGATATTCTTGCATCATGTATGTTTTTGAGCTAACATTTGTGTTGTAGGGTTTTGATTCAAGAAAGCAATTCAAGTCAAGATCTATCAAGCATTCATTGGATTCAAAATTTATATCTGAGCTATCCATTTCACACAGGTTTGGAGATTTCATAGCAAGGGTTTGGTGAGTTGTAGCATTGCATGTTGTTCATTCACCATTTCGCTCCTTTATTTCATTTCTATTTCAAGCTTTAATTACCAACAAGGGGTTTGACCAAGGAAAATGGCCATTTACCAGCAATCAACAAGTTTTTCCCCTCTTATGTGTTTGTCTTTGGAAATTTAGGTTTAATAATTGAAGACCATTTGAAGTGAAAATTTGTAAAGTTGTCATCTTCATGGAAACTCACCTATAGGCCAGATCCGTGAGATTCAAAACCTAAGATCTGAGAAGAAGGAAGTGCATAATTTGGACCTTAGGACCACATTTAGAAATTCTAGATGGGACTAAGTCACCACCTAGGGAATATTAGTCCTCCTAAGGGTATTTTTCAAATATTCTTTTAGATCTATTTCTCAAATCTAAAGATTCCACATTTTACCTGAAAAACAACAATGGGAGTAAGTCAATAGTAAGGTCGTCTTAGTCCTCCATAACAATTTTTGACATAATTTTTGTATTTCTAGAATCCTCATTACATTTCCAAAGCTTCCAAGTACACATACCCTCACTTGTTGCATAATTTCATCATTTTCATCATTCATTTAGCTTGCATTAGTAGGTTTTGTGAGTTGAATTCTTATTTGTCTTTTCCAAGATTTTTCTTGGTGGTGAACCCCTCAAAGCTAAAAGAACCCCCTCCTAGGCCTTTCTCATTGAGAATTTAATCACCCTTTGGGGTTGATCGTCAATCCAATTTAGATTCCTAGGACATCCTTGACTGATAATAAGATAATAAGTCAACCTTTTCCCCCACATATTTTCTATTTTTCACCTAATGATATGCAAAGATTAGATAAATGACCTAAAAATGAATACAGATTAGAATAGTAAATTGATAAATCAGAGAGGTGTACATGGAAACCTAAAGAAGCTTGGATGAAGGTCTAAAATTCTCAAAATGTTGAATTTAATGTACATTGGGACTCATACGCTAGGTTGGGAAATTTAGTCCCGAATTAGGGTTTCTGGGAAGGAACATGAATTTGGCAATGAGAAGTCTAGAACACCTGAAATTAGGAAAAGGCCTATACTAAGGCTCATACACTAGAAGTGGTGTATCAATTATTTTCATCTTTTTCAAAAGGTCGGGATCTGAATCTACTCTTCTATCTCTGCTCTTCCTCCTCAACCTAATTTTTGGATCTAAAATGTTGAATCTTTCCGAGTAGGTGTCTTTTAGTGATATTCTAAACAAGGTGGAAAATTTGAAAATTTGAAAACTTTGATAACTTCTTCCAATATTTCTCTTCAATGTATATTCAACCTAGATCCGTGAATCACACACTAAAGAGAGGTAAAAATATTGTTTTGTTAGAAGAAAGGGGTTTTATTTTGTTAAACCCCATTTTGGTAATCAAACCTTGAAATGAAATGAAATAGAAAGGAGGAATGATGAATGAAAAAATTAGCTATGTTTCAACTCACCAAACCCTTGAATAAGATGTTGAAAACATGTATGATATGGATCTTGGTTTGAATGCTTGCTTGAATCATGAAACCCTACATCACTAATGGTAGTTCAATGAAAACATGATGCATGGTGACTTTAACATGATGCTTGATAATCACTATTGAATGCTCTTATGAACTTGAATTTTCTATAAGGATAATACAGCATCTTGCTAGGTGAACAATGAGTGAAATAACCTTGTCTTTATACTTGTTTATGGTAGATTTTTTTAAATTAAAACACTACAAGCTAACATCATATATAGGAAGATAAAATTCCTCCAAGAATTTGAATTTAATTTAGGTCTAAGCTAAGCAAGACTCATATGCTAGTTCTGGTGTGTGTCGCCAAAAAGTGTAGCCTTGACACTTTTCACTTATTTGGGCCTTTTCCCTTGGATTTTGGCCTAATTTTGCTTAGATCTAATGTCATAATGTGGCCAACACATTCACATTAGGCCTTGAATGCTTGTAGATCAACAAACCCTAACAATGTCTTACAAGGGTGTTGTGAAGTGTTGTAACACATTTCCTCACTTTCCTAGGACTTTTCCACAATAATTCACCTAAATAACCCTATTCCAAGCCTTAGTCTAAAGTATTGTAAGGTGTTGTAACTAACCCTCACTTTCCTAGGCTTTTCGTCACTAAATCAACCCTTCCTTATGACAAAATGGCCCCTTAATGCACTTAAAGGTCCAACTTAAGTGTGTTTTGGGAGACAGTCTCATTAATCAATATTAACCATATTTTAACTCTCGACTACCACTTGAGTTTTTCCAAGTGGACTAAGTTGCCACCTTGGGAAAATTAGTCCCATTTGACATAAAAAATGAAAATTCTAATGAGATTTTTCCTCCTAAACCCTAAGGTCAACCTATGATGTGTTATTTTCGAGAAATTAGGGCATCACATGTATAAATAGGGCTTTTCTCCTCATTTTACCACCCCATACTCTCTTTGTCAACAACTCTTGCATCTTCATAAGAACTCAAGCAATCAATCTTCTCAAGAAAGAATTAATGTACTAAGCACTTCAAGCAACATCCATTGGAGCTAGTTCTTGCATATCTTTAGACTTCTTCAACAAGGGCTTGGTGATTTGTTGTACTTGCATGTTATTCAATCATCTTTCCCTTTAAATTATATTTCATTTTGGGTTTGATTACCAACATGAGGTTTCACTAAGGAAAACCCATATTCTCTAACCCTAACCAGTTTCCCCTCTTTGCATGTGTGATTTGTAGGTTTTTATGTAGATTAGTCAAAGAGAAAGATGTTGAAAAGGTGTCCTCATTCCATCCACATCATTCCAAGTCAAAAAACCCTAAAAGGAGCTTGAAGACAAGTTGTAGGTCACATTCTGAAGATTCAAACATAGGTATGTTAGAAAAAAAAGTACAAGTGGGCACCTACATATTCCAATCTCAAGACAATTGAAAGGTCTAGGTGGACTAAGTTGCCATCATTGGCGAATTAGTTCTAGTACCAGGCCTAAAAAGTGGTTTTTGTGTTTCTGGATACCCTTTTACCATAAACCTATTCTGGAAAAGTTTCCAAGAAGAAGGACTAAGTCACCCATTTTGGTGTAAGTGTCCCAATCACTATCTTCAATAAATTCTAGAAGATTTCAAATCTCCTCTTCATCAACCTTTAGTTTCCAAGTGCACTATTTTTGTCTCTTCGCATTTCTTTATAGTTTGCATATATTTTAGGTCATCATTAGGTCAATTTACATATTTTTCATTTACATTAGTTTACATTTCATTACATTGCAACACTTAGTCACACACATCAATCCCATTCAAAACTCCTAATTTGAATGAACTCAACAAAAATAATTTAGTGTAAAAGAGGTACCATTTCTCAACCTAGCTCCTAGGTGAAAAACACTAGGAGCCTATTAGGGAATCCTTTTTCCCTATTGCATCATTTTTGGTGGTTCATTTTGGTGAACCTGTCCTTAGAACACTTATTTTTCACTTTTGATTTTTCATTTGCATCCTAGGAAAAAGCTTGCATTTCATTAGGGTTTTGCATTGTTTGCATTTTATGGTTGTTAAAAGTGAATTAGTGAAAATTTCATGTTAGCTTGCATTGTGCATTTCATTTTCATTTAAAAAGTACAAAAAAATCTACATTTCCATTCTATATTTGCATCAGAAAAACCTAAAAATCATAAAAAAACCCATCAAAACTTCTAAAAACTGCTAAAAAAAATCACTGTTGGGACTAATTCGCCATATTGGGTGACTTATTCTACTTGCACCATTTGCACTATAATCTCTGGCATTTTTAGAGCATTTTCTACACTTTTTTTTCATGTTTCTATATTTCTATTAAATATTTTCTAGAATTTTGGTTATAAGCATTTTAGTATCCTCTGTTTGTGTTGCATCTACATCCACCCCACATTTAGGAAACTTTACATGAGTGTGGTGTCCTATTGTTGATAATTTGGGGAGAATAAGTTTGAGACTCATGGCATCTCATGATAATAAACTTCTTGTAGATCTTGGGTTATCTCAAACTTCCACTCCTAGTATTGCAACTAGTACACTAGGCCTGAAACCTACCCTTAGTAACTCTTTGCATTTAGAAAACATGAATACTAAACCTAAAGATGATGATCTCCCACATGAAAAGATATTTTACACTCATGCAGACCTAGAAGACCTCCAACATGAAGTGAGCTTCAAGAAAATTTCCACCACTTCTATCCCAACTATAGAAAACATTCATCATATGCTTGATAGTGATGATGGCCTAGGTGTTGTGAAGAAAATAGTTGAGATATATCAAAAATATGTCTCTACAACATCTAGGGTCTCTTAACTAGCCACCCCTATCATTAGCCAAGGAGGACCTCAAACTCCTCCTCCCTCAACGATAGCCTTTGTTCCTACCTATGCTTCCCCTAATGTCACAACTATAATGCAGCTAGTTAGCAATGTGATTCCTTCCCTTGGTATTCCTACTAGTATTCCTACCTCCTTTGTGGCATCGTAGGCTTTATCTTCTTCCAACATACCATCCATTAGTATTCCATTCAATTGCCCCACCCCTACATTCACCCTATACCCTCTTTCTCTTCCACATAGCACCACTTATACCAATCCTCTCTTAACACAAATTTTCCACATAGTCTCCTCTATGCAACAACAACTTTATACCATCCATCAAAACCAACATGGTTCACCCACATACTATGTCCGCAACAATCCCTTGTCCTTAGAAATCTTGCAAACCCCGATGCCACAAGGAATAGAAATACCTATATTTGAGAAGTACGGAGGGAAGAGCAATCCTTCTAATCACATTAATGCTTACACTGCTTTTTATAGTGATTTTTCTCTTGACAATAAATTGTTAGCTAAACTGTTTCTGAGGACCTTAAAAAATACAACCATGGATTGGTTTTCTTCCTTACCGAACAATTAAATTCATTCATTCAATGAACTTTTTGATGCCTTTATCAATCATTTTAAAGTGCACATGACTCCTAAAAATACCTTCGATGATTTGATGAGATGCAAGCGAAACAATGATGAAAAGATAACATACTTTATCTCATGTTATGAATCACTTTTATCCCAAATTGAGGTCAAGATCCCTAATACGCATCTGCAAAAGATGTTTATTGAAAACCTTCATACCTACCTTCAAGACAAACTTACCATGATGAAGTTTCCTTCCTTCATGAATTTATGCACAATGCTTTGTGATTATCACAATTCAACTAGCAGTTGTGATATGCGATCCACTTCTAGTCAAATTAAAAAATCCGACGCTACCAACAAAACTATTTCTCCATCATTTCGTAGACCAAATAAAGGGTTTTTGCAATTTAACCATCCTTCACAAACCCCTCCACCTATCAATAATAAAATAGTAGTTGTTAAGACCATGGTGCCTTTCAATTATGGAGATCCTAAATGAAACTTCATGCCTTTAACCGGGTATGTGCAGGATCATGATGGGCCAAAACATGGCAATATGATGGGTATGTGGCTGCCGACATTTTTTTACCCAAAATTAATGAAACAAAAAGGGTTTTTAAAGGATATTCTCAGCTTTCCACCAATATAAATTATGCTTTACTTTGAATTTAATAAATAATTATTATTCATTTTCTATTTGAATTACGAATAAAGTCCTAATTGATAGGCTGATTGAAAAACATCTATAACTTTCAAACGGTATCACATTTTTTGAATCCAAAATATGTGTCACATTCTATGCTTTGCATAATATAGGATTAAAAAGAATAAAATTGAATTTCATGAAGTTTTGACCAAGTTAAGGTAGTCAGACATACGAGTTTTTTATATTTTTAAAAAAATTTAATAAAAAAATCATAATTAATTATTTACTTGCAAAAAAATTACAAAAAACTATGCATCACATTGGGACATGATTCCTCTACATATATCTAAAATATTGTCATTTTATTGTGGTTAGGGTGGTCAGACAGACACCTACTTCTTATCTTTTCCCTAAAATTTAAGTAGTACTGTTTTCAAATTTCAAATTTTCACCAAATAGATTTTTGTTTTTTTTAAATAAACCTATTAGTTTAGAAAATAAATTCAATTTTCTATAAATTCTATTCGTACATATTTTTGAAATAATATAGATAACTTATTCAATTTTTTATGTCAAGTTGCCTAACTCTGATTTTTCTTAATTTTTTGCCACTGAAGGGCATATTTTTTCCATGATGACCCTACACATACCCATCTGATACTGTCCATAATAAAATGACCCAACTTTTAAAACAACAAATGATTGCCCTACCTTTTTTTCCATGCACCCGATCCTAATAAGCCTTTACCTCCATCCTTTAACTCCAATGCTTATTGCTAATTTCATAGATATAATGGACATGACACCAAACAATGTAAGCATCTTAAGCACCTTGTTCAAGACCTCATTGTTTTAGGCCATCTATCCGTTGTTGGTATTAATGATAAAGGAAATAAGTCTTTTCCACCCCTAAACCAAAATTTGCAATTTTTCACTAATCCTATTCCTAAACATAACATTTATTTTGTCAAAGCTAGTGAAACTCCATAGAATGATGTTATGAATGTTGATACACAAAATGAGCATTCCGATCTTCTTCCAAATATGACCCATATCAAGCCTATGGATTAAATGGTAGGTGTGATAGACATTATCCACCATAAGGGACAAACCAAAATATCTCTTGCTATCATTCTTTCAGCTCAAGATATACTCAAAATATTCCTGATGGTCCTCTCTACATAGTCGGCTGAATCTACGATAAGCCCACTAATGGGATACTCATAGATCCCACCTGTGGAGAGAATGTGATCATGAAAGAATTTTTGGTACTACATGATCTTTATCAAAATGTTTATGAAAAACCTAACACATGGATCAAAATGTGTAACAATTTTTCTTTCCCTATGATTGGATCAATCACCCTTTCATTTCAAATAGGCCCCAAGACATTGCATATTATATTCTCTATCATCCCACAGTTAGACCAATTTTTTTTGCGGCTAGGTCACCCATGGCTTTGCTCAATGAAAGTGATCCCCTTGATTCTTCACAAATTTTTGGAGTTTCCCTTTGACAATGAAATATTCACCATCCACCATAGTGGCTTCAATCCCTTATCTTCCAAAGGAAACTTTTCCTTAGAAGCCTTTTGGCCTACGCCCATGGAACCCATCACCCCTTGAAGAGATTTCTTTTTCATCGCTTATCAGAAATTTAAAGCTAAGAAAATATCTGAATTATCTCTTCGCAACATGTCCCCATCTACTTTTGAAACTCCCATATTTGATTAATATATTGGATGTTGTGGTTGTGTTATTGACATGTGGTTGTCATTGCTATCAACACTATTACCATTGATGAATCTGAAGGTTGTATATGTTGAGGATATTGAGAAAATTAGAATAAATATGTTGTAGGCAGTCTGTGAAGCTATGAAGATTAGAATGGTGGAAATTTGTGTAAGTTAATATTCAAAAGTCATGCATTAAAAGGTTTGTTGCTGAGCCTATCTAGTATGTTGTCCAAAATTTTCAGAGGTGTGCATCAATATTGGAGAAAGCTATGAGTTTCTGAGTTCCTACAACTATTTTTTTACTGTAGCAAGTGTTTCTAGAAGAAGAGAATGTAATTCTGATAAATTGAACTTTTGTGTATGCTCTTGTGATGTTCAATGATGTTTCTAGATTGTGCTTTATCATTGTGGTACTTTCATGTTGATCGGTGTGTTCGTGATCGAATAATTTTCCTTTGTGTGTTTGAGTTTTCATGTTCTTGGCCAACATGACGGTGGTAGCATGTTTCAGATCCTTGTGGATTAATTTTTGAATGCTTGGAATATTCGAGGATGTTTATTTAGGTCTTCATTATGTTGTGACCAACTTAGGTTGGTACACATTGAGATTTGTTCATGAATTGGGCCAAAAGTTTGTAATTCATTGATTGCTTATTTGTGGATGATAGAGTTGTTGATGTAAATTCATGTAGCGGATATATAAGAGAAATTGTTTCCTCATTTTTGAATTATTCTCGATGAATGTATGCAAAGTGTGTGTAAGATATGTGTGAACAAATATCACATAATTCAAGTGAAAAGTAGAGTGGGAAGAGGATTGTTTTATGTAAGGTAGTGAGCCTTCCCTTCTATGTAGTGAGCTCTAGGTAGTGTGCTTGAATGCATGTCCATTCCTTATTCATTCTACTTATAATTTTAATAGGGAATAATTGTGGATTAACCTCCACCATGGTTTTTCCCCTAACAAGGTTTCCATGCAAAAATCTTGGTGTTGTGTGTTTCTGATGTGTTATTGATTCTTTCTTTCACTGTTCATTATCAGATTTGAGATTAAAGGTTGATAAAGTAAGATAAGCTTTAAATTATGTAACAAATTATTCATTCCCCCCTCTCATCTTTATATCCTTGTTTTTCCAATAGAAACTACGTTACAATGCAAACCAGACCTACCTAACTAGACAACACCTGAAACCTCCTCTACATTGTCCAAGAGGCCTAGGGATCATGACAGTAATTCCATCTTTCCTCCTCACATCAAAAAAGTTTATAAAGCCAAGGAGAAAGTTTCTAACCCCCTATGGTTCTTCTCATTCCTCCCCCTAGGAATGACAAGCAACCTATGGTTGATCAACCCACTCCTTCTCAAATGAAACTTGATAATCGAATACAAATAAATGGAGGAGCTAGGGAGCACAGGTGTCGCCACTATGCTCTTGCTCAAAAGTCATGTGATGAAGAAAATATTTAAAATAATAATCTGCATTTTCTAGAAGAAAGGCATGACAACCCTCCTCCCCCACCATCACAACTAGTATTACATGCTTCAAATGATATTGCCATTCACCCTCCTATTTTCATCAATCTAGATGATGAGGAGGAGGAGATTGCTAAAATAGATGAAGAGGTGCATAATAATTTGAATACTTTATTTTCCTCTTCCATGAGCCTACATGATAACTCTACTCAGATGAGCATTGAACTTGATGTTAGTTCTACAATTGTTGTTGTCCCTCTAGCTACTCACCCACTCAAATTTTACACTGAACATGACTCAGAGGCGGATGACTTGCTTGAAAGTTGAAGCACATTTTCCTCACTAGTCTTTTATCTTTCTTTTTCATGTTTTCTTTTGTGTGACGTGTTCCACCATACTATTTTGTTTGATGTTTTCTCTCTTTGTGACATTCTTCTATTTGTACCTTCATTCTTCTCTATGTCATGACTTCACTTTCGTTTTTCCTTTCTCTTTATTTTTTCTTCTTTTGGGGGATGATGCAAAGCATTGAGACTACAATGTCTTCTTCATGTTGACCCAAAAGGCCCTTTTTTTTCATTTTCTTTCACCTTCCTTTTGGGGATGATGCAAGGCATTAAGACCACAATGTCTCCTTCATGTTGACCCGCAAGGATCTTTTCGTTTCTCTTTTTCTTATTCTTTTGTTGTCCTTTTGGGGATGATGCAAAGTGTCAAGACACCCTATGTCTCTTCCATATTGACCCAAAATGACTCTTTTTTTTTTTGCTCTCTTGGTGTCCTTCCTCTAGCTCTATGTATTTGGGGAGATGATGATAGTTCTGATCTCTCTAAACAAACATTGCAACAATGAACATACTGACCCCAAAACTATAGGTCCCTTATGTGTTTGGTGTTTGTCATTTGGGGGCAACCCATTTCCCTTTTCTTTTCCTTCTTCCTTTACATGACATAGTATCTCTTGGAAACATATTATTTGACATAGGGCTCTCCAAGTTGGCTCTCATGTCCTTGATTTCTTCTTGCATCTTTCATTTTTTTCTACTTTAAAGAAATTTCTCACAGTACAGTGTTTCACAATTCCTTTAAAGTGGGGGCATACATTGGCATTATTTCCTTTTTCATTTTCATTTTTCTTTTTCTTTTTCATTGGTTCTTAGTGCAGCCTTATTACTTGATATGATGTGTTTGTCACTTCATGGATGACACTGAGTGTAATTTCTTCATGAAATTGATCTATCTAAGCATATTGCATTCCTCTTAGTGGCCTGATGCGAAACAATGCATCCCCTAAGTTGTGAATTTTCTATTCTTTGCTGGGTCCTCTCTTGGAGACATTAGACACAATGTTCCCTAATCTAAAGACCTCACATGAAAAATGCACGACTCCTTTTAACATCCCTTTTACATTTTACATGTTGAATTTTTCATATATGGCCACCTTGTACAACACAACTTGCATGTTCATGGTGTCATCTTGCACTTTTTAATGAGTTCCAAGCATACAAAGCTTTGTTTGCCTCATGAACTACAAACACTTGTCTTTTGTGGCACCTTACCAAAGTTATCAAGAGGTATAACTTTGGTATGGTTAAGCAGGAAGCCCAACCAATGGAATGACTTTCCCCATAAGCCACCTACATGTGTGTGGGTACATACCATTCGTATGTTTCTCATATTTTGGGCCTTCTCACCAAGTGGACAATCGATAGTCTCGTGTCCCTAGAGTGAGTACACTTCCTTTCAAATAAATAGCCTAGATCTAATCCTTATCTAGCTGGACAAATGGTTGAAGCTTGATCTGACATTATTTCTCTCTTCACTCTTTCACATCACTTCCTTGTGTGATATTTTGTACTAATATTTGGTTTTCCATGGGATCTTGATCTTGGGGGCTTGATCATTGGGTATGTGCAAGATCATCATGGAAAAAACAAGCCCTTAAGTGGCAATGAAAATTCAAAAAATCAAAGTTAGGCAACTTGATGTAAAAATTTGAATAAGTTATCTATATAATTTCAAAAATATGTAAGAATAGAATTTGTAGAAAATTGAATATAGTTTCTAAACTACTAGGTTTATTTTAAAAAAAATCTATTATTTGAAAATTTGAAATTTCAATGCAATAGTACTTAAATTTTAGGGAAAAAAAAAGAAGTAGGTGTCTATCTGACCACCCTAACCATAATAAAATGATAATATTTTTTTATAAGATTTTGGACAGAAGTAGTGAACTCATGTCCCGATGTGATGCATATTTTTTTGGAATTTGTTTCCTAGTAAATAATTAATTATGAATATTTTATTACAAATTTTAAAAAATATAAAAACTCATATGTTTGACCACCTTAAATTGGTCAAAAATCATGAAATTCATTTTTTAATTTTTTAATCCTATAGTATGCAAAACATAAAATGTGACGCATGTTTCAGATTTGAAAATTGTGATACCATTTGAAAGCTATAGATGTTTTTCAATTAGCCTATCAATCATGACTTTAGTTGTAATTCAAATAGAAAATGAATAATAATTATTTATTAAATTCAAAGTAAAGCATAATCTATATTGGTGGAAAGTTGAGAATCTCCTTTAAAAACCATTTTCATTTCATCATTTTTGGGTTCAAACAAAGTCATCATCCACATAGGCCATCATATCACTTACATATCACCACTTTTTGACCCATCATGATCCTGCACATACCCCATCCCTCTTGACCATAGTTGTCTCATCTCAGTATCATGAGTGTATTTAGCTCCCTCTCAATATGCATGTCTTGGCTACTTTAGTGTGAGTTTGAAGCAAGTTCATCCTCTCACTAAAGTGGGGGCTAAATGTGTCACCAAAAAGTGTAGCCTTGACACTTTTCACTCATTTGGACCTTTTCCCTTGAATTTTGGCTTGATACTTCTTAGATCTAATGTCATAATGTGGCCAACACATTCACATTAGGCCTTGAACACTTTCACATCAACAAATTCCTAACAATGTCTTACAAGGGTGTTGTGAAGTGTTGTAACACATTTCCTCACTTTTCTAGTACTTTTCCACAATAATTCACCTAGATAACCCTGTTCCAAGCCTTAGTCTAAAGTGTTGTAAGGTTTTGTAACTAACCCTCACACTTTCCTGGTGTGTCATCACTGAATCAACCCTTCCTTATGACAAAATGGCCCCTTAATGCACTTATAGGCTTGACTTAAGTGTGGTTTAGGAGACAATCTCGTTAATCAACATTAACCACCTTTTAATTCTCGACTACCATTGGAATTTTTCCAAGTGGACTAAGTCTCCAGCTTGGGCAACTTAGTCCCATTTGACATAAAAAATCAAAATTAATTCAAAATTTTAATAGGATTTTGGCTCCTAAATCCTAAGGTCGGCTTATGATGTGTTATTTTCGAGGAATTAGGGAATCACATGTATAAATAAGGTTTTTTCTCCTCATTTTACCCCCCATACTCTCTCTCTCAACAACTCTTGCATCTTCACAAGAACTCAAGCAATTAATCTTCTCAAGCAAGCATTCAAGTACTAAGCACTTCAAGAAACATCCATTGGAGTTGGTTCTTACATATCTTCAAACTTCTTCAACAAGGGCTTGGGGAGTTGTTTTACTTGCATGTTATTCAATCATCTTTCCCTCTACGTTTTATTTCATTTTTTGGTTTGATTACCAACATGGGGTTTTACTAAGGAAAACCCTATTCTCTAACCCTAACCCTTTTCCCCTCTTTGCATGTGTGCTTTGCAAAATTGTATGCAGATTTTTCACAAAGAAAGGTGTTTAAAAGGTGTCTGTTAGAGTAATTGGATATTTACTTTATTAATTAAACAATATTTGTTTATTACGTAAAGTTCCTTTTACCTCTTTTCACTTAAGCTAACATTAGGTGCATAATAATTAATTACTTTATTAATTATTATTGTGCAAGCCTAGGGTTTTCCTTTTTAGGGTTTTCATCTATATGTAGTTGAAAACTATCTTTTGTATCATTAATTCATTTTACATTTTGTGTGAATACATGGCTCCACATTCTTGAGCATTTCTTTTGTTGCTTCTCTTTGTTTCTCCTTGTAACAGGTTATTTGCTTGCAAAGATCTTTTGGGCTTCTGTGGTGTTGTATCTTCTCAACTCCAACATGGTATCAGAGCTTTAGATCTACAGCTGCTTGTTCTTGTTTTGAAGATTTTTGGAGCTACAAGGGTTTGTTGCAAGCCGTTTTTTATTGGAGCCATCATCATTTTTGCTTCAAAAATTTAGTTTTCACTCATTTGCAGGAAAAACGATTTCTGGGTTTTGTAGCCAGCATCGAAATTTGAATTGGGTATCTTTTAGATTTTGTATAACTTGCACAGATCTGGAGAAAATCACTATTGAAAAAATAGTGCGCGTCATTTTTCTCCTGGCTGAAAGTAAAAAAAAATCATTTTCTCATATTTTGCTTCTTGGATCAAGAAACGATTTCTGGGTTTTGTTTCTAGCATTAAAATATTTCTAGGTTTTTAGTTTTGTCTATAAACAATGAGTAGATTTTCCAAAAATCAAGTTAGAAATAAACATTTTTTGTTAGAAAATTCGTTTCCTACAAACTAAATTTAGTTTTTGAAAAATTCATAGCTTTTGGCCGCGGTGTCCGTTTTGCGCAAACGAATAGGCATTGGAAAGGTGTTATAGTGTTTTTTCTAGATCTACAGTCTATTTTACTAGAATATTACCAAGTATTTTTTATTCAGCTTTGTGTGTTTTTACACTTTGCTCAATTACTTGGTTATTCTGGCTCCTACATGGGTTTTGTTTGCGTTGGATGGGTTATCTTGATATGTTTTATCATTCCTGAGATCATTAGTCTCTAAATTTTTTATTTGAAGAGTTATCATGGGTTTCTCTACTCACCCTTCAGTTGTTCTTCTGGAACGGGGTAATTATGAGTCATGGGAAAAGGGTATACTTACACATTGTAGGTGGTTTAATATTTTGTCTTATTTGTATGATCTCATACCTGAACCAACAACTTTAGAGGGTAGATTAGCATGGGATATTATTAGAAATCACATTGCAGGAGTTATATTGTCTAGTGTTGATCATGACACTATGTTGGTTATATCGGACATTGATTGTCCTCACCCACTTTGGACACGTCTTTGGGAGATCTATGGAGACCCTATTCTATCTCCATTCCCAGAGGATCCTGCTTCAGATTGTCTCATACCCATTGCTTGGAGAGAAAATACACCATTTGATCATGATACTTTAGAGGAGCTTGAGTATTTAGACACCCTTACTTATTCCGATGGATCAGAGGTTTGTCTCACAGTTCCTACTCTTCAGACTGAGACTTCATCAGCATCTCTTGTTGTTCTTGATTCAGTGCAGCAGGGAATCATACATCTTCCAGACATAGCTACTTTGGACTCTTATGTTGCAGACATATCTTTCTTGTTTGTTGAGTCCTATATTGCAGATTTGGAGGATTATTTTGAGGACATTCATCTCCTCTACCTTGACAGTCAGGTTATCACTGTTCACCCACCATTATCTGTGCATTCAGAGGTTGCATTTTAGTATTCTCCACATCAGTTTGGATTTGGCATTATTTGTTTCCATTCAGACAGTGAGACTCTTCAGCATCCTATCATGGCACACATCTTGAGACAGATTGGTTCATCATTCTTCACAGGGTTTCTTCGATATAGGTCCATGGATCCGTTTCTTCCCAAGGGGAGGAATATCATTTGCTGCTTCAGGATCTCTTTTTGGATTCTACATCAGGCATCTACCATTGTGACAGGAGTTTCTTCATTGTGGGGGGGCCTTCTTCTCTCTTTCTATCTCTCCTATGGAGATCATTGTACATGTACTTATATGATAGAAGTTGTCTATGGGGGGTATCATGTTATCCACCTCCTATCCTTCTTTCATTAGTGCATTGCATTCCTTCCTTGCATTCTATTTTGGGGAGGAGTTTTGTTCCCACTGGGTTTTCTCCTTTACCCCATTTCATTTAGTTTGCATTGATTTTGTACATGGGTACCTAATCTGGCCTTGTTGCGGGACCCATTGCTTTTGCTTTCAGTAGCTTCTTCTAGGTTTTAGCTTCTCCCTATGTCTATCTTAAGGGGGGGTGTTAGAGTAATTGGGTATTTACTTTATTAATTAAACAATATTTGTTTAATTACATAAAGTTCCCTTTTACCTCTTTTCACTTAAGCTAACATTAGGTGCATAATAATTAATTACTTTATTAATTATTATTGTGCAAGCCTAGGGTTTTCCTTTTTAGGGTTTTCATCTATATGTAGTTGAAAACTATCTTTTGTATCAATAATTCATTTTACATTTTGTGTGAATTCATGGCTCCACATTCTTGAGCATTTCCTTTGTTGCTTCTCTTTGTTTCTCCTTGTAACAGGTTATTTGCTTGCAAAGATCTTTTGGGCTTCTGTGGTGTTGTATCTCTCTCCAATAGTCATTTCAGTGAGTTGGGTGTGGCATGCCCCAACATAGATTAGGAGCATGTGTCGATCCTCAATGAAGTGCTCTGATTGATCCTACTGTTGCTCCTCCTTCTCCTGGCGTTCTTGCTACATTTTAGCAATAGATGATTTTTTCGACATTAGGAGCATTGAGTTCTCTTTTAGGACATCTCACTCATCAAACTACACACACGGTGGCTGAAGTGGGCAATAGAGAGCATGGAGGCTCAGGCTATGGGCATACTCAGGCATCCACTTCAAGTGGCCCACATGCATCTAGGATAGAGCTATATATGGATTTACTATATTATGAGGATCATCCTACACAAGTATGTTCATCTTTTGAACATAGGCACATTTAATTATTTTTTTAAAAATCTGCAAAATTCATGTAAATAATAACATCAAATTATATATATAATATAATATTAATTCAAGAAGTGTTCAATGTAGATGGATGATCACACGATGCCTGAATCTCAATATAATCGTGTTTGTATTTTGAGTGTTGTAGAATCACCCACTCACCTTTTGGTCAAGTACAAACCAATGTATATTTTACTTTATGTGGACATATCTAATTAATTTAAATTTGTACACATGTGTGAAATGATATATTGTATCTAGATGCAGGGAGGTCATGCGATACCAAGTACCAACCAACCATAAGTTATGGTGAGCGCTCCTGAGTCGTCATCATCTTAGGTGTGTGCTTTCAAAATTTTGTTAAGTTTAAATTAAATACACATCATAGATCTAATTTAATTTGAATTTTTACACATGTGTGAATGATCTATACATTGTTGTATCTATATGCAAGGATTTCATGTGATACCCATGGTAGGCGCACCTGAGACATCGTCAACATTTATGCATGGGAAATCTCAGGTGTGTGATCATGATGTCATATCATTTGAGGTCGTAAAATTTACTAAATCTCCTATACAACTTTTAGGGACATTTTAAATATATATATTTGAGGTTCTAACATATTGTTTTCTTTATATGAATATGCAGGATATAGTAGATCAAGCATTTGGCCTTCTCGATTGAAATTTATGCTACCCATTGAGCAAAATGTGCTAGTAGATTCATGTGATCATATGGTAATTTATGCATACTAAAAATCATTTTTACTATATTTACTAGATATTTAATTAAATTTATTTTTATCAAGTTTATATTTTCAAGTAGCTTATGTGACGCCAAAAAGTGTGGACTTTGACACTTTTCGCTCATTTGGACCTTTTCCTATGGATTTTGGACCATTTTCAGTCTATTTTTACATCTTTCCAAGCCTTTTGATGAAGTGTTGTAAGGTGTTGTAAAACATTTTCACACTCTCCTAAGCTTTTCATCACTTAATCAACACATTATTATGCCAAAATGACCCCTTAATACACATACAAGTCCTATTTTAGTGTGTTTTATGAAGACAATCATGTAGAACATAAATAATCACATTTTAATTACCAAAAATCAATAAAAAATACCCAGGTGGACTAGGTCGCCACCTTGGGTGACCTAGTCCCATGTGGCTTAAAATGTAAAAATAACTTAATTTCTTTCGAGATTTTGTCCTAAAAACCCTAAGGTCAGCTAGTATGAAGTTATTTCGGGCAAGTTAGGGCATAAATTGTATAAATAACCTCCAAAACCCCAATTTCTCATTAGGTACCCTCATTTTCTACCTCTCCTCTCAATATCTCTATCTCTCAACTCCTCTTCCTCTCAAGCAATCTAGTGTTTGATTCTCCAAGTCAACAAGACATCTTTGCTGAAGTATTCAAGGGCTGATTGCTGCAACAACACAAGATCTCTCATCAAGACAAGGTAATCTACTCTATTATTCCATTGTTCATATTCATGCTTCACATTTCTATTTCATTTTGGTTTAGTTACCTAAAATGGGTTTGACCAAGGCAAACCCCTAATCCCTAACAATCAACATTTTTCTCTTTCTTTCCTTGTGTGTTTACAGATTTAGGTACTTTGGAGATCATTGAAGACTTTGGAGGCTTGTTGAAGACCAAACCTTACATGCAAGGTCAAATCATCCAGCAAAAATCACTCTCAGGCTCGGATATCAGAGTTTTAGAAGTGGGAAACTGTGAAGAACTAGGGTGCAAACCTAGGGCTTCCGTTTTCTCTTCGAAAACTCCAAAAATCTTGAAGATGACTAAGTCACCAAGTATGGAGACCTAGTCCCTCTGAATAAGCCATTATGTGATTTTTACATTTTTGGATACCCATTTGGCAAAAATGGGCTCTAAACCAGTTTTCGAGAATTTGCCAGAAAAAGGACTAGATCGCCCAACTTGGCACAAGTGTCCCTTTTGGCCTCAACATCAAATTCAGTAGTATTTCAAGCCCCTACAAGGTTCCAGGTACACACCTCTTCAATCTCATCCATTTCTGTAATAGTTTATGTATATTAATTAGGTTATCTTGTACATAGTTGCATATCTTCATGTGTATTCAAATATAGTTTCATTCCATAGTTTAAAGCATTTATAGTTAGCTTCTATTTTTAGTTTATTACACTTAGACACATTCAATCAAACACCTCACAAACCCCCAATCCTATCCTTTGAATGAACACCCAAAAAGCATATCATCAATGTGGAAAGAGAGCTCATTTCACAATCAAGTGCTTCTTAGGTGAAAAACCGTAGGAGCCTAATTGGGGAATCCTCTTTCCCTTGTTTGCATATCTTTTTGGTGGTTCAGTTTATATGTTAAATTATAGAAAAATTTCTAAATAACTTTAAATCTAATTTCAAGTTTCTTGTACTCTTTTATAACATGATACATGTACATCTAGTCCACGTGGAGCAAAGAGGAGACTTGATTTGACTAATCGCCATGATAGTAAGATGGTTTTAAATTTTATGGACTATAGATCTCTAGTTTTATTTAAATATGTGTTGGACTTGACATATACATTTTGAACATGTTATTTCATGGACCATTTCACATACATTATATTGATTAATATGATCATGATTGTGTTTATTTATATCAGTTGACTTTAATATGATGATTATATATGCACTCAATTATGATCATGTTATGTTCATTTTGATGATTATATGCACTCATGTATGTATATACATTTTATCTAATTTTCGAGTAATATGCACTATATAAATTCTTATCTAGAATCAAATTTCATATATATTTACATGCCATTGTTGAATTAAGTTTAGACATGTCTTAAAATTATTAACTCTTAAATTTGAATAATTTATCATATAGTTTAGATCATATTGATAATAAATTAAGGGTAGGTAATTTTAACTATTTTCTAATTCTAGCAAATATTTGAATCACTAAAAAAAATATATATCTCCTTGTATGTATAAAATGTATAATCTATACAATTGAACAATTATATAAAATGTGGTAAATACAAGACATGATATGTATAAGATAAAATTGGAACAAGATATTTAAAAAGTGAAAAATAAGTTCATTGAAGTTCATTTAAGTGACTAATGTATATTGATGTTTAATACAACTATATAACATGATGAAACATATATGTGTGCATGTAGATAAAATTAAATCTTATCAACTTTTTGGTCAAGACCACAAATTGATATTTACATAGTCTCTTGATAAATTTTTTTTATAGTGATAATCACATGGTAGACCAAATTGACGAGAACCTGCAAAAATAATTAATGTAAGTAAAGTAACTATAGTTTTTATGAGTCATTTAACTAAATAATTCATGTGAGAAAAGAACAATATATAATAAAAGTTAGAAAATTGGATCTTATAAATTCCTTACAAATTCAAGTGTTGTTTTCCATAGTATGGATTAAGGGGACCTAAGAGGATATAGCTTAAGGGGTCCTAAGAGAATTCTTTAAGGGGAGTTAAGAGAATGACTTAAGGGGATGCAAGAGGGTGGATTAAGGGGAGTTGGTAGAATGAATTAAAGGGATGCAACAGGGTGGATTAAAGGGATGCATGTCATGAACCCTAGGATATGGCTTAATGGGTCCTAAGAGGATGGCTTAAGTGGAATTATGAGAGTGACTTATGAGATGCAAGAGGGTGGATTAAGGGGATGTAAATGGATATGAATTAAGGGTCCTGGCCAAATGGCAATGTGTGCCAATGCAAACAATTACGTCGTTGTTTGCAATTGTGTCACCCTACTTCAAAATAATTGTGTCATCGGGCCTTGCAACCTAAAAATCATGGAAAACTAATTTTTTTTTGTCAAATCTGGTTAGTAATTCCCCCTTCTAGTGCCAGAATGTGAGAATGATCTCAACCTAAGCTAAAAATGGTTGATCCACAAGAATTTAACCAAGATCTAACTAGTTAAGTCAAACTCATAATGAAATGCTTGAAAACATCAAATAAGGAAGCCATTAAACAAGAAACAAACACGAAATGCATAAGGGAAACTAATCTAATGCCTCAAACCTCATTCCATTGGAGGATTGGTGTTGGATTGATGTGGAATGCCAACCCTTTCCCAATCCCTAGATTGAAACAAGCTTTCAAATGCATTCCATTGATGAAGATTGGTAAAAATGGATGAAATGTAAGCTAAAATGGATGCAATATTAACTAAAATGGATGTTAAATGCTAAAATGGTGATGAAGAATGCTCTAAAATTCACTATAATGCCTTTTATCTAAATGAAAGTGGATAATTTTATTATAGAAATTAGGACTATTTATAGGATAAATAGTTGAATCAATGGTCAGGATTGATTTGATCAATCAATGGATGAAAAGTAATGAGAGGAGATGGCATGGATCAAGGATTCCCATCAATGGATGAGAATGCAAGTTGACAAGGATCAAAATTTTTAATCAATGGCCCTCATTGATTTGAAGAAGCACACTCTCTAAAAATTAGGAAGTTGTTACAAGATATTCCCATTTTGAAAGAGTGCAAATAGAAGAATGTTCCATGAGAATATTCCCTTGCAAGTGGGAGAGAGGGAAATTAGCTAATTAATTAATTTAACAAATGACTTTTGGCATGCAAGAATGCTATTAATGGACTAAGTAATTGTGCAAGATGGATGAAATTAAGGATTTCATTAAATAATTAGCTTATTTAATAAAGGGGGAATTAATGGCATTCAACTAAATAATTAGGATTATTTAATCAAATGAGAAGACTTAAGGGGTTCAATTTAAATAATTTGCATTATCCAATTAAACAAGATGAAGATTAGCATGAAAGGGGATGAATTAGCCAAATAACATTGATTATTTGATTAATAGGAGAAAATGCTAAATTTAATTAAACAATGAAGATTATTTAATTAAATGATCGAAAAGAGGTGATTCGGGATAAAACGATGTTAGTAATCAAATTGAGATGTGCAATATCAATTAGGACAATTTCAAGTGTCTACACCTAGTTATAATAGCATGCTTCAAATGGCTTTGAAACAAGTTGTGGTCCTCCCTAGTGCAAACCCAAATGATATAGAAACCCTAATTCAAGGAATGAATACAAACATTGTTTTCCACCAAAGTGAGCTACCTCCTTTGGAAGTGCAAAAATAAAATGAAGATTTCATGATAATAGCTATTATTAATAAGAATGAGATAAAGAGAACCTTTTTTGACAATGGCTCAACCCTTAACATGTGTAGCATAAACCTTTTGGATAAGATTGGAGTAGAAAAAGCCAAATACAACCAGAGTCTTTATCTATCCACGGATTTGATAATGTAGAAAAACAACCAATGGGTGTGATCACATTGCCTTTTAGAATTGGAAAGGCCACATTGCAAAATTTTGTCCATGTTATGCCTCAAGATCTTTCATACAATATTCTTTTGGGAAGACCATGCATTCATGAGATGCATGTAGTGCCTTCCACTCTTCATTGTATAATGAATTTGTCGTAAGGGGGGAATAAAGCATACAAAAAGTAAAGAAAATAATAATCAAACTAATTTGATTCAAACAAAGATTAAGATCCCTAAACATGTTACTCATGAAATGAAGCTCTAAACTAATGAAATCAAATAATGAAATCTTAAGATAACACAATGAATTCAAAACTTAAAATAATATACCATCCCATGTTAGAGTTGTGTTTTCATTGACGTTGGGATGTCGAATTTCTCGATTCAATTCAAAGCCTCCATTGTTGAAGTTGAAAAATCTTAAATGTGTGTGTAATTTCAAACTAGAATGTGATGATAATTCATAATGTGCTCAAGAGGTAATTGTACAATGATTCAATATGTAAATTATAGATTATTTTTGAGAAGGTTGAAGGTTATATTATAGATTTTACGTTTCAAGATGAATGATCAATATTTCATAGTAAAATATTGTGATCAACGGTTCAAAACTGTTGAGAGGAATTAGATGGGAAGAATCAGTGGATTTAGATTACATAATCTATGTGATTGATGAAATCAAGTTGAGTATTAATTGGAGCTAAGAAAATAGATTGAGAGGTTAGTGGGATTGAAGAATAGATGGATTAGTTAGGAAATAGATGAATTAGTTATCCAATCAAAGTGAGTAATCAATGGTAATGATTTGCTCAATCATAAAAGGGGCGAGGATAATTAATTCAATGAATATTTAATTAACATTTTTGAGTTGAACATGCAAGTAATGTTTGAATTTAATAAATAAGGTCATTTTTTTTTGTTGACCTTTTTGAATGATGTTGAATAATTAATTTAATTATTTAGGTTTAGGGGAAAGTGATTTAATTAAACTATTAAGTGATAATAATTTAATCGATTTAGGGGAATAGGTTTATTAGCGACATAATTAAATAACTTGCATTATTTAATTAATTAAGAGGAACAAAGTTAGATAAATGATGGAATAGTGAATTAATCAAATAATTTAAAGATAATTCAATTAATAGAGGAAAATAGGGTTTTTAATGTAAATGATGTGAAACATAGTGATATTCAAGGATAATGATGTCAATGATGAAAACATGTCATTTAAGGTGTGTGATATGCATTAGGTCATTTTTATATGTCTACATTTTGCCCCTCTTTGAGACAAAGTACCGGTTGCTTTGTTTTAAAGAATTCGATGTTAAGATCAAGATTTGATAAATTTAATATGCCCCAATGTGCCCTAATGGTTAGTGGAAATATAGTACAACGTTGGGCTGCCCCCTCAAGAGGTTCGTCGGAAAAAAAAAAATTTCGGGTCAAGCTTGGGACAAGGTTCAATTTTAGTTTAGATGTGTAGAGGGAAAAAATTAAGCTTAGGACCTTTGTTTATAGTTTAGATATTCTTGGGTGCTCATAATTTCAACCTAGGAGGGTTTCTTAGGTAAAAAATTAGGGTTTGGAGAGTAAAAATAGGGAATTAGGGTTCATTTTACCTCATTTGCACTCTTAGCCCTTAGTAAATTCTTGTCTTTGGAGATCCTAATTTGGTGATTGTCGATTCATGATGTTGAGGATTGTAGGTTCCCCACATTGTGCAAAGGTGGACCATGAGTTTAGGTGGCCAACTAGCGTAGGTATTGCGGTATGTACCTTCTCCTTTCCTATTTTCATCTTATCATTTTTGAGAAATTAATGTTTGAATTTTTTTAGTAATAGTGGTAATCGTGTAAAATTAACACTTTTGCATCTTTCTTACCATTATTGTTGTTTTTTTCTATACCACTTTTTCTTTTCTTAGCCACTTTCATGTTTCCTACTCGCTATTACTTAAGATGTTCATTTTTGTTTAGTGTGTTTGCCTAAAATGTTTGATATTGTTTTTCTTTGTATGAAATGGCCGCTTTTGTGATTTTTGTGTGCTTTTGAAAAACTTGGTCACTTTTTTTATTTTTACCGCTATTGAATTTTCTAACCACAATTGCTAAAAATAGAGCCATTATTACATTTCTTGACCACTATTGCCAAAAAATTAATCACTATTGTCAATTTTGAAAGTTTTAGCCATATTTTTCATAGTTCTAGGTTCGTGATGTGTTTTTGTAGAAAATTATTAATGTCATGAGTTAAATGTTTGCAAGCAGTTCTTAAACTGCTTTATTCTAGAGAGTGATGGCTATGACAGTTATTTGACTTGATCACTAGTTTTTCAGGAGGTTGAGCAAGATATTCTAGATGTCGTGGGGCTGCAAAACATATGCTACATGCTAGAGATTTGATGCCATAGAGCGATGATGACCGCCCTTGTGGAGAGATGACACTCTGAGTCATCGTCTTTTCATTTTCCGATCGATGAGGCCACTATCACTCTAGAGGATGTTTGGAGAATTCTCCATATTCCTATTCACAGGGAGATTGCTACTTATGATGTTAAACAAGGTACCTATGTTATGTGGTGAGTTCTCAATGTTAGACGTCTTTATGTATGAGATTCAAAGATAAACTTGTTTCCATTTGTTGACAGTGAAAATCCTATATCTTTAGTCTTATGTGGTTTGATCTTGGGGCTCATTGTACCTGATCGGAGAGGTAAATAGTTTCCTATTGGTTGGGGTATCTACATCGAGTATATGTTTGAGCATGGATCGAGGTATGCATAGGGCCCATGTCTCTTGACTCATTTATATAGGGATATGCAAAAGGTCGCCTATTGGGGAGGTAGTTTTATCTTTGTTGGTGTTACATTATTACATGTATGGGTCTGGGAGCACATCCCAGTTACTAGATGAAATGGTATTATGGATCAAGATCTAGAGGACCCATATTCTTACAAATATTCTAATTTTATGCACTACACAAGGCCTAGCTAGCTATCTTATTAGCATTGCATTATTGATGATATGCTCGCTTTTATTTGGAGATCGTGGTTAGGCTGCAAGGTTTGGCATGATGATGAGGAGCAACTCCCTTACTACCGACATAAATGATAGTTGATTAGTCACATGGACTCTTTGCTTGAGTGCTATCTACCAAATCAAGTTCTCTATTAGTTTGGAGAGTGACAAACGTGATTTTTAGATGACTATCATGCTTGTTTCAAGAGGACCGCCTGAGAGGTTAGGGTGTGGGGGCCACAAGCCTCTTCTACAGATGTTGTAGGTGAGTTCCACCATCTTTCCCCATTTGGATGGGGTTGGCCAGTAGGTTTGGTAGACCTAGGTACGACACATGAGTATGATCAGTGGTGGGATCATCATGTTCCACTTCGGTTTATAGATCTTACTTGCATTGGGCTAGCCATAGGGAGAGCTGGTGTTACTAGTTGCAAGGGTGAGAGACATCGATCGAGGATCGTTGTTGAGAAATTTGCTAGAGTAGGAGATCAGGGTGAGCAGGCTGCAGGACATGATGGGTAGTAGGTTAGATAACAACATTAGGATCAAACCTGTCAGGATCAACAGGTACCACAAGTTTAGTGACAAATGGATGCACCTACAACAACTTAGATTGCTTAGTTGACCACATAGAGGGATGTAGAGATCACATGGAGGCAAGCTGCTAATGCATTGGATGTGGCACTAACTATAGATAAAGATGACCTCTATCAGGAGAGAGATGGGCTCAGGAAGGAGCTTGCTACAAAGTAGCAATAAAGACTAGCTACTGAGATTTTAGTTGCCTCCTCTATTCCCATGGCTTAGTATCAGGCTGAGTGAGATCGGTTGATACAATAGAGAACCTATTATCAGACATTATATGAGGCATTTTTTCCCAAAGCACGGAGGCATCCTCACTTTGGAGAGTTGAATGAGGCTATCGATGTAGAGTTAGGTGGTCATTTAGTCAGATAGTTGCATCAATCTCCCATCATGCCACAACCATATCCCCATCTGAGCTAGGAGTAGCCGAGATCCCCACCTAGGGACGACCAACAAGACTTTTTTTTTCTTGATCTTGTATGATGTTCATTATATCAGAGATGTTGTGTAGACTTGATTTTTGTATATACATTCATTGGCCCAGCTGAGGCCTTGTATATATGTATTTTTTGTATATGATATCACACATGTTACTTGATGATGTATATGACATTCTCAGTTTAAATGATATATGAAATATACCATATTTTGATTTGGATTTATTATGTGTTATGAGATGATTATGGATGGTGATGTGTACATGTTCATGTTTTGTAATTTTCTGATGTATGCATTTGATATGGATGGATGGATGGATGATTTATATATATATTTGATGAATGATAATTTATTATGTATATGATGGATGTTGATATATGATGGATGATGATATATGCATGCTTATGTGATTTATGGTTATACATGACATGTGATGTTTTATTTCTTTATTATGGTCATGATATATACCAATGAATTTGTGGATGCAACATATATGTGGTACTAATGATATTGTGATGCAGGATGAAGCTGCTAGTTGGAAGAAGTGTTTGATGATTTAGATATTGATAGAAATTAAATACATTGTTAGTTACTAATGAGTTTTTCTTTTTCTTTCATAGAGACTTTGTATCTTTCAGCAATCCTTATTGATGTAGCAAATATAAATGATGCACCGGGGTATTAATAACCAAGGTGGCATTGTATCTATTGCATGGATTTTGACTCAACACATAAAGAATATTCTTGCTCATACTAGAAATACATAAAATTTGTTAGAGTATATGGTTAAATTGTATTAAAACCATTCATACCAGTTACATAGAGAGGTATGAAATACCTAACATTAAACTGCTACATGAACTATCTCAGAACAACTTCCATACATAAAACAAAGCAAGTATTCATTGTGGTAGTATTACAAACACATCTAACAAAAAGAACAAACAAAAATTGATAGTTAATGCCACCATTCCTTCTTCTGTAAATCCTTATGGATATCCTCGAGAGATCCTGGGAATGTGGTATTAAGATAAATAAAAAAGATAAGACTATAAAAAGATAAAAAATACTATAGTATCACTTGCCATAGTTGTTTTGATGTTTCACGATGAAATCCATTGATGATGTCTATTGTAGGAATGTTATCCATTAAGACACGTGTTTAGCATTGTTCATAATGATTTTAAAATATGTATGGTAGTCTATCTTTAGGCATTTCTTTAACTTGATAGTGATCCAATTGTTTCAATATTCACTTTGGAATTTTTTATTTTGATGTTTGTTTGTTTGTTGATTGCATTGTGAAAGGATGAGGGTGACGATTGTTTATTGTGAATGGAACATTTATTGTGGATAAGTGATGATGGAGATAGGACGTTTTTGATTTTTTGAGTTTATTTGATGATTTTTTTGTTGTTTTCGGGAAATTTAGAAACAAATAGGAGGGACCTAAAGGGACTAACCTAGTGCCTTGGGGGCTGATTAGAGATTAGCCTTGCCTACGTGATGAATGCAAAGAAATCATATTTTGACTTTGTTGATTGACATTTTGTTATGGAGATTTTTGTATTTTATGAATGTTTTTGGATTTTGATAAAGTATTTGAATGTTTTCTATTATTTTGGGGGACTAACCTAGGGCCTCGGGGGCTCATCAATTATGATGTCCTTGACTACATTATCCACACAGAGGCTCACAGTTTGCTTGTTTTATGGGAGTATTTTTTTGAAATTTTCCGATTGTTCAAAAGTTTTTTGGATTTTTAACTAAGTTTAAAGACCATGATGAACACCTAAGGGGACTGACCTAGGGCCTCATGGGCTAATCAAAGATAAGCCTTACCTACATTATACACACAAAGACCACATAGTTTGAATAGTGTTGACTCAAATCATAACATGTTTTTTGGATTTTGATGTTTTTGAATTTGTTTTTTTTTTGGATGTTTTTTATTTTGATAGTTTTTGACTATGATGGGATTTACAAGGGTCCAATCCATTGCTAGTTTTGGGAAGTTGCCCCTAGTTCGAGACAAGATTACCTTCATTAGGGGAGAAAAATTTTGATGGTGCAACAAGGTTCAACACTTGATCACTCATCAAGCTATGGTTGGTTTGCACATTTTACTATGGCATGAAGGAGCAGATGCTTCAGATAGTGTTGATATATAACAATGAAGGTATTATTCAAACGTATCACTTTTTTTCTAGGTTTTCACTATGGTACCTATCCTAGAAGTGCCACAAAGTAATTTTCACTTAAAGAACATTTTATTTCTCTTTACTCTTTTTCTTTGTTTTTGATTTTTTTTCTTTTTTTTGGCTTTTTTGTTGAGATACTCTAATGTGTTTAAGTATAAATTTTTTTAAGATGGTTGTTGTTTAGCGGTTCAACTAAAGGTTCTCATTTAGGAGTAGCCAATTGATAAGCTCTAGAACCATAGCTTGTTGTGATGTTCAAAGGACCTAACCAATTTTCTTCAAACTTCCCCTTCCCATCCCAATTCATTTGGATATTTTGATTCTCTTTTAGTACTAGGTCACCAACTTTAAAGCTTTTATTTTTGATGTTTCTGTTGTAGCTTTTTTTGAGTTGATTCCATTAAAACTTTAGATGGTTTAACACACTCAAATTCCTTTCATCTAAGAGTTCCAACTCATTCAATTTGGACACTCAATATTCCTCATTGCTGACCATGCCTTTTAGGGATACTTGCAGTGAGGGGATTCAACTTCAATAGGTAAAATTGCTTCAGATCCATAAACCAAATGGTGTGGTAGTTGTAGGTGTATGAATTTTGGTTCAGTAAGCCCATAGGGATGGGTTTAGTTACAAATTCCAATCATGGTCGACGTCATTAATAGTCTTTTTCAATATTTTTAGGATATTTTTATTAGACGCTTCAACTTGACCATTTCCTTGGAGGTAGTAGGGCATTGAGAATAATTTTTGGATAGAAAAATTGGAACAAAGCTGATGAACATCTTGGTTTTTGAATGGGCTTCTGTTGTCCATTATGATGGTTTGGGGAATTCCATATCAACAGATGAGATAATTAAGGATAAACTTGGATATCTATTTTACTATGATGTACATTAATGGGATTTCTTCTATCCACTTTGTGAAGTATTTAGTTGCGATGATAATAAACTTATGCCCATTAGATGAAGTGGGAGAGCTCTTACTTATAAATTCTAATCCCCACTACGAAAAGGCCATGATGTTGTTATAGGTCTCAATTCCTATGGAGTACGTGAACAAGATTACTATGTTGTTGGCATTGACAACATATTTTTGAGAAATGGATGCATTCTTGTTCCATTAAGGGCCCATAGTACCCTATTATCAACAATTTCTATACTAGATTAGGTCCACTAGAGTGAGACCCACAAATACCTTCATGTACTTCTTGTAAAGTGGTTTGTGCTTCTTCCATGTTGAGACATCAAAGTAATGTTCCATCTAGACTTCATCTGCATAGAGTATCTCCTAAAATTGTCAACCAAGATGTTCTATGGACAAAGGTTTTTTTTGGTTTGTGGTTAAGTCAGGATGTATGATACCATGTTGGATATAGTCAAATGTATCTTGGTACCATGGTGAGTTAGGACCAATAACATCACAAACCAATTCTAATTCTGGGATATTGAATGCTATTATAAGGAGTTTCTCCACAAGGAATTCATATTTTGGAATATTTTATGGAATGTTGAGGAGTGAACCTATTGTTGCCATAGTGTCTGTTGCTTTGTTCTTGATTTGACGACCCTGTTCAAAGATGATGATGAAAAATTACTGCTTGAAACTAACCACCATTCTTTTATATGGTATTAAATTTTCATCCTTTTTTGATATTCAACATTGAATTTCCTAATTACCAATTGAGAGTCTCCATAAACCTGTAGTTCCTTTATCCTCTAGTCTATGGCTATCTTCTATCTTGTGATTAACACTTCATATTCAAAGATGTTATTGGTACACGAAAAAGAAATTTTATAAGCCTTAGGTATACTCTCCTTGTGGTGTGAGTAATAAGCCTACTCCTAAGCCTTGTTGATTGTGGGACCCATCAAAATACAAGGTCCAATGGCTTGTCTGTTCTGTTAGAAGTATGATTTCATCTGGGAATTTTGTTATTAAAGGCTAGTGATCATCCATTGGTACTTCTGCTAGTTGATTTGCCATGATTTTTACTTTGATAGATTTTCTATCTATGTAATATATGTCAAACATGCTCAGTATCATTACCCATTTAGCGATCCTCCCTATTAGAGCTTCTTTTGCCAATAGGTACTTTAGGGGATCTACCTTTGATATCAGATTTACTTGTTTATTTAAGATGTAGTGTCTTAACTTTTGTGTCATAAAGACAATAGATAGACACACTCTTTCTATGGGTGAATAGTTCAATTCATAGCCCACCAATGTTTAGCTGATATAATAGACCACTCTTTCCTTGTTATTGTCATCTAGTTGTGTTAAGAGAGCCCATAGCGGTGTTGATGTTGTAGAAATATATAGGATCATTTCTTTATCTGGAATTGGTATCATTAATACTAAAAGAGTGAGTAGATACTCCTTGAATTGTTGGAACTATTGATCACATCTTCCATCCCACTTGAATGTGATGTCCTTGTGTAGCAAATGGGTGAATCGGTGGCACTTGCCTAGCAACTGTGCAATGAATCTCCTGATGGACTGTAGTTTACCTTGTAGACTTCTCACCTACTTCAATTTTATAGGGAGAGGCATTTCTAATATAACTTAAATTACCATGGTGGGATCTACCTCAATGCCTCTTCTTGATACTATGCAACCTAATAGTTTTCCAAAAGTTACGTTGAAAATGTATTTATTTGGATTGAGGCGCAAGTTGTATTGTTCTATCCTATCAAATACCTTTGCAAGGTTGGTCAAATGGTCTTCTTTTTTGATGGATTTTTCTAGTATGTCATCTACATAATCCTCCATAATGGTATGAAACATATCATGAAAGATAGTAGTCATTACTCACTGATAGGTTTCCTCTACATTCTTTAGACCAAATGGCATGAAATTCAAACAAAAGGTTCCCCATGCACACGTGAATGCTAGTTTATGTTGGTCTTCAGGGGATATTTTGATCTGATTGTATCCAGAGAATTCATCCATTAATGATAGCATTCTATGCCATACAATTAGGTCTATGATCATATCAATGTTGGGTAGAGGGAAGTCATCCCTATGGCAAGCCTTGTTTAGATCCCAAAAGTCTGTGCAAATTATTATGCCCCCAATGGGCTTTGATATTGGAACTAGATTCTAGACACCCATTCAAGATAGTCAATGGGTTTGATGAAGCCCACATCTAACAATGTCTAAAGTTCTACTTTTACCTAAAGTGCTATCTATGGATGCATCTTTTGTAGCTTTTTCTTGATGGGTTGAGCTATAGGAAATACAACTAGGTGATGTACAACTAATGTTGTATCTAGCCTTGGCACGTCAACATATGCCCATGCAAACTTGATTTTTCTTTCATTGATAAATGATGAGAAGTTCACCTTTTCTTCAGGATCAAGTGATGTTGCATGATATGTGATTTTTAGTGTTTTTGATGTGCCAATATTGATAGGTTAATTGATATCTTCAACTAGGAGTGTTGATTTCTCTTAATATTCTATGGTGGGGAGATTGAATGTTCCATCTTTGAGCACCTCAAAGAGGTTTTCACCTTCAAATGCATCCTTTTTTTTCTCTTTTTCGGATTCGATAAAGCCACGTTGTGGTTTTCTTTAGGGGACCTCTTTTTGATTTTTAAATTTTATAGTTTATTTTTGCAACTAGAAGACACAATCTCCCTCCCCAAAATATTCTCCTTGATCTAGCTCCATTACAAACCCTGATTTGTGATCTCCTTGGGGTATATTTGTTTGAAGTCCCATGAACTCCACAATTTCCTCATAATTTTGGAATGTATCCAAAACTAGATTATGATGTTGTTGGTCCCAATCTATCAATTGTGGATAATGCAAGGATATTTTGTCATAGGTATTTTCAAAGCTTATGGAAGTTGTAACTAGGTTAGGGACATTGGCTTTTTTAAGGCTCCATAAGGTATCTAAGTTGTATTCACTAGAGTCACATGAATCCCATTTAAACTCATTGGAATCTCTCTTGATATGGTCATTATCAAATGTGGTTTCGAATGTAGGTTCAACAATGGTAGTATTTATGTTGAGGTTTTCAAACATGTTTTGGACATATAGATAGTGTTCTAGATGTTCAAAAGTATCCAATGTCTCAACAGTGGTAGAAGTAGCTTCTTCTTCATAGGAGGTTTTTTCAATATTTGGGGCACTCACGTTAGATGTACCATAACACAGTACAAGATTCTTTGGGATCCTTTCCATAATAATTGGTTCTCTTCTTCCTTTCCCATGCAAACCAAGGCCACCCTATCTAGTGAATCCCATGTTTTCCACTAGTTGAAACCCTTTGCTATTTTAATCAATAGGAAGGGGAGGTAGTAGTTGTTTTCATCCTTCTTCTTTGTAGATCCACAAAGATAGGTCTTCTTCACATACTTCCCCATCTTTCAAGTCACCTCACTTGGTGAAGATGGTGGGTTTGACTATCACTGTGATAGTTTGTACATGTTCGACCTCTTTTGGTCTTTCATATGTTTTTGGTGTGGGGGGAAGCATCCCAATACAAAAATACTGGTTGAAGTGGTATTATCCACAACCCTTGTCAAGTACTTGGATCTTGGTATTAGATTTAGGTAGCTCAGTTGATGATGGTGTGGCAGAGGAAAAATCTAGCAATGTTGGGTCAATGTATGAAAATGAGTTGAAGGATATATCAAGCTACTCGGTATTTGAAGGATCTTTTTATATTTCGCTTCCAACTTAGCACATTAATGGAAAGGTTTAGGATCGACATATATAGTAATTTCCTTATTGTCATAAGGAAAATTTAGGTATGGATGGAATGTAGATGGGAGTGCTTTTAAAGCATGGTCCCATGGTCGACCCAAGAGAAGGTTGTATGAAATCTTGAGATCCAGTACTTGACAAGTAGTTTCTATTATTGTTGGTCCTAACTGAATGGGTAGCTTGATAGTTCCTTGTGAATTTCACTCCATGTCATCATAAGCTTTGATGGTGATTATCTTGTTTTTATCTATTGCATCATCAAAGTATCCCAATTGTTTCACAAATTTTAAGGTACAAATGTTTAGACCTACACTATCATCTATGAGTACCCTCTTAACTTTGTGTTTGTGGAAACTGAGTTCTAAATAAAGGGCTTGCTTGTGGAATGATTTTTGTAGAAGGTATTTCTTTGAAAAGACTAAATGGTGGGTGGATGTGATATTTCCAAGCATGAATTGAAACTTATTAGCGTCAAGGTTGTTTGGGACTGACATTTCAACACAAGATTTCTCCAATATTCCTTATGTGTTGGCAATAGTTTTAAGAGCTCAAGGATGGAGATTAGGGCAGGTTTTTTCTTAAGTTGTTCCACAATGCTATAGTCACTTGATATATTTCTTGTGGCTTTTACTTGGGTTGGTGGTCCTTGGATTGTTACTCTTCCCCTTTGGGTAGTCACATTACATTCAAGATCTCCACCTAATATGGTTAATGTATGGATGGTATGCTCATCACAAGAGATATTTCCTAGAATGGTATCCTTGCCATAAGAGAAGGTGACCTTATGCTAATCTTATTCTTTTCCTTTGTTGTTTCACCTTGAATGGTCGAGGATTGGATCCTTGCAGATCTTTAGGTATTTATTTCCAAGAAAAGGTTTGATGTATACTTCTCCCTTTTTTGATTCAATCTTGCATGCTGTTCTTGAGTCTCATGCAATTTTTGGTAGTATGCCCCTTAATTTTGTGATATTAACTACTCTATCATTGGTCACATTTTTTTTCTTCACCCATATCTTGGGTTTTTTATTTGAAGTGGAAGATTGATCCTTAAGGTTGTAAATTTTGATCACCCCCTTGCAATAAGGGCTTTTTTTGATAAGTATTCCTTTTTTAATGGTTTCCTCAAAATTACTTGGGCATAATACTGTGACATTGTAATTGATATCTACATGCGCATTGGAGATAAATACATTGACAAGTTATTTCTTTGGAATGGCCCACTTAATTTTGCTCGCTTTGTGTCTCCATCTTTATAGGTACGAGGAAAATGATTCACCTTGATATTTTTTGATTTTATAATGATCGGTGATCATGATGTCTTATTTTATTTTATACGAGAAATGGTTGACAAAATTATTTGATAATTCATCAAATGTTCTGATACTTGGCGGTAAATGAGAGAACCAGTCTATAGCAGGCCCACTGAGACTCCATGGGAAAAGTCTCATCAAGTAGGTGTCATTTCATTGCAGTTCCATGCAAGATATTAAAAACTCACGTACATGATCAATTGGATCTCCTTTCCTGCTATACTTGCCAAATTTTGGTATTTCGAAACCTTTGGTGAAAGGTACCATGGATATATTTTGATCGGTAATATGGACAAATGTCTTGGAGAGCATAGCTCTTTTTCATCTTTCCAATTTGTATATCCGACATCCTTTGATTGAGTGTTTGAAGTTGCACATTTATGTCATTGTTTGGTGTGCATGTTTGAGGATGTTGGGTATTGTAGATCTGTTGTCCCATGACATTTTTTGGTCGTAAATAGGATATTGTGTAGTCATGGGATTCTGAGGACCATGTTGTGCATAAGGTATGTTAGGTCCTTGCTATGTATAAGTTAGGTTAGTTCCTTGCTATGTACCCTAATATTGACTTTGAGGCATTCCTTGATACTGATTTTGTGGTCCTCCTTACTGTTGTTGTTGAGGATTTTGATTTTGGGTTTGTTGAAAAAAGTGTTGTTGAGTTTGGGGTATACCTTGATAGTTTGTTTGTGGTACACCGTGCTATTGTGAATGTTGTGAAAGGTTACCTTGATGTTGCATTGACGATATACCTTGTTTTTGTGGATTCTGTGAAAGGTTACCTTGATGTTGCGTTGATGGTATACCTTGTTGTTGTGGATTGTGTTGAAGGGTACCCTAGTATTGTGTTGATGATACACCTTGTTGTTGTGAGTGTTGTTGAAGGGTAACTAGGTATTGCGTTGATGGTACACCTTGTTGTGGTTGATATTGTGGAAGGTTACCTTGGTATTGTGTTGATGGTACACCTTGTTGTGGCTGATTTTTTTGAAGGCTACCTTGGTATTGTGTTGATGGTATACCTTGTTGTGGTTGATTTTGTTGAAGGTTACCTTGGTATTGCATTGATGGGTATGTTCAAGATCATCATGGACAAAATAGTCCCTTAAGTGGCAATGAAAATTCAGAAAATTAGAGTTAGGCAACTTGACGTAAAAATTTGAATAAGTTATCTATATTATTTCAAAAATATGTAAGAATAGAATCTATAGAAAATTGAATGTAGTTTCTAAACTAATAGGTTTGTTTTTTTTTTTAAATCTATTTGGTGAAAATTTGAAATTTCAATGTAGTAGTACTTAAATTTCAGGGAAAAAATAAGAAGTAGGTGTCTGTCTAACCACCCTAACCACAATAAAATGATAATATTTTTTTATAAGATTATAGATATAAATAGAGGACTCATTTCTTGATGTGATGCATATTTGTTTCTAATTTGTTTCCATGTAAATAATTAATTATGAATTTTTTATTATAACTTTTAAAAAATATAAAAACTCGTATGTCTAACCACCTTTACTTGGTCAAAACTTCATGAAATTCATTTTTTTTTTCTAAATCCTATAGAATGTAAAACATGGAATGTGACACATGTTTCAGATTCAATAAGTGTCATAGATTTTTTTCAATCATCCTATCAATCAGGAATTTAGTTGTATTTCAAATAGAAAATGAATACTAATAATTTATTAAAGTCAAAGTAAAGCATAATTTATATTGGTGGAAAGTTGAGAATCACCTTTAAAAACCCTTTTCATTTCATCAATTTTGGGTAAAAAAAGTCGTCATCCACATGGGCCATCATATCACTTACATATCGCCACTTCTTGGCACATCATGGTCCTGCACATACCCTGATGGTACACCTTGTTGTGGTTGATTTTGTTGAAGGTTACCTTGGTAGTTTGTTGATGGTATACCTTGTTGTGTTTGATTTTTCAATAATTCCCCTTGCTGATTTTGTAAGTTGTTGGAAGGGTCAATGTATGAAGTGTGTTGTGGCATGTATTGCCCTTGTGATGGGCTACCACCTTGTTGGTCCATCAGAAAGTTTCCCATGTTTTGCATAGTATTATGTTGTGTCATGTTTTGGGTTGTATTTCCTTGATACTATTGTGTCACATTTGCTTGTTCAATTTGGGATGGTGGCCTAAACAATGGGTTATCCATTGGTTGTGTTTGATCATTGTTTTTTGAAAACAATGGTGGTATGTTGGGATTCATGGTTGGTTTTGGAATTTGTCTAACCACCATTTGATCTCCTAGTGGAATAAGATTTGGATCCTTTAGGATGGCAACGTTGAATTCGATGGGTAATTTTATACCATTTTTTTAAATGTGAGGAAATATAAGTTTGCATTTTTTCCAAGCATCTTGTCCATAAGCTTTTGCATCTTAGGATTTTGGGAGTATTGTAATTTAGTTTCTCATCAATGAGTTCCTTGTCACTATAATATTCTTCTATGATCACATCATTGGAATTTGGAAATTGATTTTGACTATCAATCATGTTTTGGTGTCTAAGGAGTACTTCCTCATCACTTGGTGGTTGGGTTTGTGTTGCCTTAAATGAGGGTTCTTTTTGAGGAGTTGTAAGGTAACTTGTTTTATAGCCCCATGGGTTAGTTTCCTCATTGGTGATGTTTGTTTTTGGTGCACTTGATCTAATCTTGTTGGATTCCATCTTTTTTCTGTGTTGACATCTCGTGGTCAAGTCGTAAAAAATTCCAAGACCTTGGGAAATTTGGTGATCACTAACTATGGAATGAAAATGATGTTTTTTTAGGGATTCTATTTAAAAAGTGTTTTGTAAGCTAGGATTATCTACTGCCATGCAAGTGGTGGTAATACTGGTCTTTCGACTGCAAGTTGGAATTTTCATTCCTCTTTGTCTAGAATAGTAGCTATGTTTCTCCACTGAGTTGGTGTTTCCTTTTTCTCAAACATGAAAGTTCTCAAACTACTAAAAATGTATAATTTTTCACCTTCAATTCTTATGAAATTTGGTTATATGATAGGAGCAGTAGGATGCCAAATGGTCATGAAGTGTACATTTTTTCTTGATGGGTATGTGCGTGGATCATGATGGGCCAAAAGTGGCATGTAAGTGATATGATGCCCATGTGGTGAATTTTTTTTTACCCAAAATTGATGAAATGAAAAGGGTTTTTAAAGGAGATTCTCAGATTTCCACCAATATAAATTATGCTTTACTTTGAATTTAATAAATAATTATTATTCATTTTCTATTTGAATTACGACTAAAGTCCTGATTGATAGGTTGATTGAAAAACATCTATAGCTTTCAAATGGTATCACATTTTTTGAATCCAAAACATGTGTCACATTCTATGCTTTGCATACTATAGGATTAAAAAAAAAACTTGAATTTCATGAAGTTTTGACCAAGTTAAGGTGGTTAGACACATGAGTTTTTATATTTTTTAAAAAAAATTAATAAAAAATTAACTTGGAATTAAATTCAAAAAAATATGCATCACATTAGGACATGAGTCCTCTACTTATATCTAAAATATTATAAAAAAATATTATCATTTTATTGTGGTTAGGGTGGTCAAACAAACACCATCTTCTTATTTTTCCCTGAAATTTAGTACCGCATTGAAATTTCAAATTTTCAAATGAATAGATTTTTTATTTTTAAATAAACCTAGTAGTTTATAAACTACATTCAATTTTCTACAAATTCTATTCTTACATATTTTTAAAATAATATAGTTAACTTATTCAAATTTTTACGTCAAGTTGCCTAACTCTGATTTTTTTGAATTTTATTACCACTTAAGGGCTTGTTTTTCCATGATGATCCCAAGACATACCCCGCTTGATCGCTTTCTATTTAAAAGGATGAATTATGATGTGAAAGAAAACCTTTTGCAAAAATGTGTTGATTTTTTCTATGGTTTTCGTGATACTCAAGACCCTAAAGCATGAGTGATGTTTGGTGGATATCTTGGAGATGATGCTAATTTTAGGATTCAAAGTGTAGAAAAATTGGACCGATATTTTACTCTATTTTTCTAGAGGATATGTTTGAAGGTCTAATTGAAGTGCCTTGAGGTGCAAGCAAATGTTAATATCTTAGAAATTAAGAGAAAATAAATAATCCAAGTTGTGTTTCTATTTTGAATTCTAAAACTAGGTTGATGGGTTTGATTTTTGCAAATTGATATGGAATTATGCAGACATGACATGTTTTGGATGTATAAATTTTTTGTTCTCAAAAGATGATAGATTAAATAGTTTTGGATCAGTCTTTGATTTGTACCAGAAAAGAAGGCAATAGCGACAATATTTAGAACAATAGCATTTCAAATTTAGGACAACAACAGTCAAATTTAGAGCAATAGCGGTTTCTATTTCAAGTTGTGACTGGTAATAGAGAAAACAATAGTAGTAAATTTGATAGAAGTCACCTTGATTAGGTCAATAGAATCTAAAATTTTAGGAAAAATGCAATTCTATTTATCAAAAGTGGTTTCTATTGCAATTTTTCTAATTGGTGAAATAGTGAAGGCAATAGTGGAAGATTTATCAAAAGCAACAAGATTTAGATCAACTATAGGTGAAAAATAGGTCAACTATGGTAATTTTAAGATCAATAGTGGAATTATTCAGGTCAACTATGGTTCTATTTTCCAAAATTGATAAAGTTTTGACATTGATTTTCATTAACTAGAGAGCAATAGCGACATGTTTTAGGTCAACTACAACAATCTTTAGGTCAAAAGAGGCAAAATATCTATAATAACAACTTCTATTTGGGTTTGTTTCCACTTTTCGTTTTGACAACACTTTGGACAAGTTTGCAATTTTGATGTTTTGGTTGATCTGATTTGTTTTTGAGAATCAATTGGCAAGTGATACAACACAAAATAATTTTTTTTGACTCTAAATGTCTATAGCTTAAGCAAGTTTCTTTCCATAAAGCTCAAATTTTGTGAAAGTCATGATACTAAAACCATAGTTCCCAATGTTGACTTTGGTCTAAATGTGACTTGAAATGTAAGCCTAAATATTTGAAAACCTTTAGAGATATTTATTTAAGATATCCTTTAAGGAGTGAAAATATAGGGCTCTTTTTAAAGGTATTCACACTAAGTCAAAAGGGTTTGAAATTTTGATAATCAAGTTTAGTGTTGATTTTGTTGTGTTCTTTTTAAATGAAGCAAAGTGTTTGATGTCCAAAGTAATGAAGATTTTTGGCAAGTTCGTAGAAGACATTATTACAACCTAGAGATAGGCATGTTCTTTTAGGTGGGCTTACCTCATGCCTTGAAGGGATGGTTTTACATGCAACTTCCAGAGAGTGTTATGTATCAATCATAAATTGGACTTGGTAAGTAACTTATTAGAAGTAAATTTTGATGCACCACTTTCAAAGATTTTTTTGGATATAAGGGTGACCTGTACTACAAGGTTCTTAGTCACTACTCAGGGGATCCAATGCTTGGCTAAATTCTATCAAGCTACTAAATGATTTAACTGCTCCTACAAGGGGCTCTATATACCTGAAGGTATCTCCCCATTTTGAATACCACTTTCAACCAAGTAATCACTGGTTTAGTTTTGGCATTTAGCCGCGACTTGATTTATATAGCAGCTTGAGGGGAAAATTTCTTTGAGTCAACTTTCAAGTTCTCCAGCATGGGATGTGTTTCAAAGGTAGGCCCAATCTTAAGGTGATGCTTGAAATAAAAAATGTGAAACCCAAAGTGATTTTAGTCACCCAAGATCGTCAAAAGACAGGAGGGGAGAGGATACACACTTGGTTTTTGAAGCATGGAAAACACATCATACAATCCATAACAATTTGATTTTTAATCCCAAAATTTGTAGTGTGAAGATATTAGTTCATTTTTTATGTGCACCAAATCAAAAGCATTTGAGACTTTAGTCAAATATTCCAATGTGAAAATCAAAATGGATTTGTTCAATTTTAAGCACCAATTTTGAGTGTTTCTAATGGCCTTGTTTATCTTAATATGGTCGATAAATGAAAATATTTTGTTTGTCAACAAAATGAAAGGCGTTGGTCAAAACAAAGAACAATAAATTTTACAAGTACCAAAGTGAAGTGTGATTTAACTAAGAAAGATTTGAAGGTTCACTTTTAAAAAAACCAGTTGGAATCTAAGGTTTGTCTTGTTCAATTTTAACAACACCAATTGAAATGTGTTCTAACTAAGAAAGCTTGTAGGTTTAGTTTTAAAAAAACCAATTTGAAGTGTGCAAATTGTTGGTTCATTTTTAAAACACCAATTGAAATATTCCTTAAACTAAGAAAGCTTTGAAAGTTCAATTTTAAGAACACCAATTTGAAGTGTGCAAGTTGTGGGTTCATTTTTACAACACCAAACTGAAAGATTTATTTAAACTAAGAAAGCTTTGAAAGTTTAGTTGTAAAAATGAAGTGTCCTTGAACCATTCATCAACCCTACAATGAAACTATTAGTTGTTCTCATGGAAACACATTCCATACTCCTGCAAATGTTGTACAAACAATGTTGGAAACTTCCAAAACACCCAAAATAGTCACACATTAGCAATAGAAATCATAAAAATTTCTTGCAAATTAAAATAAAAAATAAACAACACAATAGCAGTTATGTTTCAGATAGTAGAAGACTTCCTATTTGCAACAATAGCTATCGATTTTTTCAATAGCTATCTACAAAAGTGCAATCGTAGACCTTTTTTAGTGTAATAGTGGTCCTATTAGGATCAACTATGTTAGAAACTTGCAAGACAATAGTGGTTGAAAAATTCAAAAGTGGACTTGTTTAGTGCACTAATGGTTGGGAAAAGTGAAACCACGGTAGAAACAAGGAAACAACCACGTGAAAATATTGTAGCTTTTGTGTAAAAAATTTCAACTGTGTTTCAAAAAATGGCATCCACATTCTAGAACCTACAATTGCTCAAAATAAACTCATGAAAATGTTAATTGCAAGGACCGAGGTCCCACTGGACATGCCAAATGTTTTAAAATTGGGGGGAATAAAGCATATGAAAATTAAAGCAAATACAAATCTAACTAATTTAATTCAAACAAAGATTAAGATCCCTAAGCCCATTACTCATGGAATGAAGCTCTAAACTAATGAAATCCTAAGATAATACAATGCAATAAAAAATTAAAAGCATATAACTTCCCATGTTGGAGTTGTGTTTGCATTGAAATTTGCATGTCAGATTGATCAATTCAATGCAAAGCCTCCATTGTTGAAGTTGTAAAAGCTTCAATGTGTGTGTAATGTCAAACTAGAATGTGAAGATAATTCACAACATGCTCGAGAGGTAATTGTGCAGTGCTTCGCTATGTAAATTCTAGATTATTTGTGAGAAGGTTGAAGGTTACTTTATAGATTTTATGTTTCGAGATGAACAATCGAGATTTTCTAGTAAAAGTTCCTAATCAACAGTTCAAAATCATTGAGGGGAATTAGATGGGAAGACTCAATGGATTTAGATTGCATAATTTGTGTGATTGATAAAATCAAGTTGAGTATTCAATGGAATTGAGAAAAGAGATTGAGAGGTTAGCGGGATTGAAGAATAGATGGATTCGTTAGGAAATAGATGAATCACTTAGCCAATCAAAGTGAGTAATCAGTGGTAATGATTTGATCAATCATAAAGGGGCGAGGATAATTAATTAAATGAATATTTAATTAACATTTTTTAGTTGAATGTGCAAGTCATGTTTGACTTTAACAAATAAGGTTGTATTTGTTTGTTGACCTTTTTGAATGATGTTGAATAATCAATTTAATTATTTAGGTTTAGGGGAAAGTGATTTAATTAAACTAGTAAGTGATAATAATTTAATTCATTTAGGGGAATAGGTTTTATTAGTGACATAATTAAATAACTTGTATTATTTAATTAATCAAGAGGAATAAAGTTAGATAAATGATGAAATAGTGAGTTAATTAAATAATTTAATGATTATTCAATTAATAAAGGAAAATAGGCCCTTTGATGAAAATGATGTGAAATATAGTGATATTAAATGATAATGATGTCGACGATGAAAAAATGTCATTTAGGATGTGTGATGAGTAGGTCATTTTTATATGTCTACAGAAGTATGTGTATAACAACAAGGTTTATACAATCAAGGTCAGCCTTGAACCAAAAGTTCTCATTGATAAAGACAAAGAAAATCCATTGAAAACATTAACACTAACTACACAAGTAGAACCTATGCAAGAAAAAGAAAAAGAAAAGCATATTGAAGAGTCACAAAGTTATTAGAAGATGAGTGGGGTTCATTGGATTTTACACCTACATTCATGGGAGAATACAAGATTACACACAAACCAAGAAAAGAGAAAGAAACTAATATAATATCCACACAAGTTGAGTCATCAAAAACACACGAGTCTACAAATTTTAGCAAAGAAGAGGAAAGAAACACTTACACATCCACATATGAAGAGTATGATCATGAGAAACCACCAAATCCAAAAGAAATGAAAAATATTTATGGACAAGATTATGAACTTCTGAAGCAACTTGGTTATAGTGGAAAAAGATGTGGTGCTAGAGAACAAGGTATCTATTTCCCTATAGAGCCAAGAAACAACTAGTGGTCTTGGTTATTACCCTTCAAAATAAATGGAAACACCAAACAAGCCTTCAATCAATATCAACACTTAGAAAATATTCTTCTAAGACAACTTTAACCTTGGTGCATCCTGAACTGATAGATACCACATGTGGGAATATCTCATTAGATATGCATAAAATTGATACTTTGTCTACTCATTATAATCAATAACATTAGTTGTTGCTCCTTTTTATGTGGTAGTTGTAGTATCATAGCATAGTCACTACCATGCATGAAGGTATAAACTTGGTTTTATGCAATCATATCTTCCTTTCACAAGGAGCAACATATTATCATCAATTTTTGGCTCACCTTTTGCCCTTGGGGGGCAACGGGTTAGATAGCTTTGTCCTAGTATGACACTTGTCATTGTCTCTTTTTTTCTAGTTGACCACCTTCCATGTATATATAAGAGAAATCTTGGGATGTAAATGACATGCCTTAAGTTGGCTCACATGTGATGTACTTTCTTTTTATGTTATCTTTAGCATTGCATTTTGGGGGAAACGCCTTATTTATGACGTAGCTTCATTCAAAAGCATAAACTTGACATATGGCTTTCCAAATAAGCTCTCATGTCTTATTTATTGTTAGCATTTATCATTTTACCACCTTAAATTAATTTCTCACAGCATGGTGTTAGCAATTTCTTTAAAGTGGGGATACACATTAGCATTATCATTTTGAAAATTTTGACTATACCTTATGTTTCATAGTGTGGTCTTCTTACTTCATGTGATGTGTCCTCTTCTTGGTGGTGTCATTAGGTTTGATTTCATTCAAGAGTGTGACCTTTCTTGGGGTGATCCCACAATACTGGTTTACAATTTTTGGCCAAACTGAACACTGAACTAATTTTTTCTAACTAAATCTTCACTTTTGAGCACCTATAGCGGCTAAACCATGAGGAATTTGAAGATGATGCAAACTAGTGATTTGTGAAATTTTTTCTGTAGATTCTAAATATATGTTTTTCAAAAATTTTGGAATAAAATTGCACTTATTTTTCCATCTCCTTCGAAAACTAGTTTTTTTCAGTAAACACCATTTTTAAGGAGTGATCTGCTCACCGTATGCAACATAATTTTTTTTCTATGAAGGATAGAATTCTAATTTTATGAAATTTAGATTTGTAGCTATGATATCTAGTGCTTTCATTTGGTTTCATAGTGTTTTATTGAATATTTTTTCCTTAATCAAGTTTCAAAGTCAAACCAATTACAATTTAGACATAGGCATCCTGTATACAACATAACATTTTTTGTATGTATCAATTTTTTTTTTCTTGTTGGATCAAGGATTTCCATATCCAGTGCATTGATATTTTCAAAATTTGTTTTTAATAATTTTCTATTTTTCCACATGTGCAAAACAGAGAGCTTGATTTTCAGTGAAAAACCTACATTCACAAGAAATAAAAAATAAATATAATAATAAAATTAAATTTATTTAAAATATAATTTTTGGGAAGCTTATAATAAGGACTGCATACTTACAAAAAAAACTTTAAATGAATTCATTTGATCCCCCAAAATTTAAATCAAAAGTGGTTTTTTATCAACATTTTGATAGGTGTAAAGGAGACTCCGTTATTGGTATGGTTTAAAACTAGCAGGGTTCTATCCAAGGGGGTTTTATCTAAGGTGGTTTGATCAAAGCCTCTTCAATTGGAATCCTTCAAATAGAGCTTTTTAAGGCTTAAATCATTATATTTTCTAAAAATATGTGATTTTGGCAAAAAATAGAATCTCCCAAAAATTGTAAACCAGCATTGTGGGATCACCCCTTGGTATACAACATTCCTCTTAGTGGTGATTCTATGCATTGCATTCCAAATGTTGTGATTCTTTTATCCTAGACTTGTCCTCTCTTGGAGACATTAGACACAGTGTTATCCAAGTTGAGGCCTTACATGAACTAAGAAAAATCCCTTTGAACATGTCTATTTGCATTTTGTTCATAAGTGTTTAGCATAACACAACTTGTTAACCTTTTGAAGCTCGAACTCTTTTGTTCATGAGTATTTAGCATAACGTAGCTTGCTAAGCCTTATGAAGCTCAAAGTTCATTATTTGTGGTTCCTTATCAAAGTTATCATAGGTATAAATTTGGTATGGTTAGTACGATGAGAGCTTGTAGACCTGGCATGAATTTCTCATTGTACGGTGGGATCTTGTAGACCTGGCATGACTTTCTCACTTAGCCACTTTTTGGGGGCTCACCTAGTGGATAGCAGATTTTACTAGCCCATGTGAGCATGCATGTTGTTTACATAGTGAACAAAAGGTTTCACTTGTAAACGTTTTTAGACAAACAATTGAGGCTTGATCCACATCGAGTTGGACAAATAGTCAAGGCTTGATCCACCCTTTCTATTTTTTCTTTCTTTCTCTTTTTTTTCTTTAAGTCTTTGACATTGTATGTTTGTGTATCTTTTCTTGCTGTTGCATATCATACCTTCATGTGTGTCCCCTTGTGCTTATGTTGGTTTTCCATGGGATCTTGATCCTGGGGCCTTGACAACTTCCTTGATCTTTGTCATCCTATCTCATCAACATTGGTGCACTTGGATCCCTCTTGACACATATTTGTATACTTTAGTATGATTTTGTGTTTGCACTCATCCTCTCACTAAAGTGGGGGCTAGATGTAGTGTAAAAAAATGTACTCCTTTACATTTTCACACTTTGTTTGGGCTCCTCAATTAAAATGGACATAATAATGCCTTAATGTAGTGTTGAAAAATGTACTTCTTTACATTTTCACACTTTGTTTGGGCCCTCTTAATTAAATTTGACTTAATTAGGCCTTAGTAAGCCGTATTTTACATCTACAAGCCTAATAAATTATATTTTTCCAAAGGAAAAACATGACAATAATTAATGCTAACACATAATTAAACACCTTGAGCAATGTGTGTTCTAGGAATAGGGACCTAGGACCCATTCACCCATGGGAAAATGGGTCCTTCCTAGACCTTTGAACCCATTTTTAATTTTTAAAACATGTTTTGATGATATTTTTATCATCCAGAATTCAAATTTTAAATGTCGGCTTGTAATGTTTGAATTTTGGGAAATTAAAGATAAATGTCTGTAAATAAGGTTATTTTATCAAATTAACATTAGATTTCAAGAGCATAATTGAGAGAACTTTCACAAGAGAAAATATCATTGTCAAGAGCATTGAAGAGAAGATTTATCAAGAATTTTTTGCAACATTCAAGATCTCAAGTATCATGTCAAATTTATGTTCATTCATACATATTTTTGGAGCTAACATTGTGATGTAGGTTCCAAGCATTCAGGTCAATATTCAAGCACAAGATCAACATCATCAATCAAGCCATTTTATTCAAGGATCTCCATTCAAGGGTTTCAAATCAAGGGTTTGGTGAGTTGCAACATAGGATTGTTCATTCATCATTCCTTTCATGTTTTATTATTTCATTTCAAGGTTTAATTACCAAAATAGGGTTTGACGAAGGCAAAACCCTATTCACCCAAAAAAAACATTTTCCCTCTCTTTGTGTGTTGCATATTTTTAGGTGAAGAAGGATTTCAAAGATTGATCAAAAGTTGAAAAAGTGCAAAGTTGCAAAATTATAAAGTTGTCAAAATTGTTGCCATCTCATGGAAATTCAGATCTCAAAGTTATTTCTAACATTCTGAGACTAAAACTTGGACAAATCAGAAGCTACAAATCAATAGTAGATGCTCCCAAAAGGTTTTTGAAATCCCTAAAAAAAGACACATTCACCCATGGGTGAATGTGTCCCAAACAACTTCCAAAAAGTGACTTTTGGTGACTAGTAAACACCTTTTTGCCCTTCTCAAATTTGTAATTAGTTCTTTGTTTCTGCTAATATTGAGTTTCATATTATTATTTCAAGTTTGAATTAGTATGAATAGGTTGATTTTCTTTTTTTAGTTTATCTCCCAAAAGTGTTGTTTAGGTTGATACCCTCATCCACACACACATAAAGTAAATTTCTATATCCTCTATAGAATTGAATCACCCAAGGGCTGAAAGTTAATTCTATCTTAGATGGTCTCATTTCCTTAATAAAATAAAAAATAGGTGTGTTCATTACACCTTATTTTTCCCTTTCTATTTATAGTAAGTTTGGTGAAACATTCCAAATTTATTATAAAACCATATGTATTGAACCCCAACCTATTTATCTATGTTTCAAATATAAATTTGGATTACACCAATCATATTGGAGAAATACCTAGATTAATTGGCATGTGTGCCAACATCCAAAATTAAATTGAATCTTAGTCGCAATTCTCTACAAGGGAACATTCTTGTAAAACTTTGTGATTTTATCACATTACTATCTTTTGATCCTTCAAAAAATAAGTTCTCTAGAGAAATTCCAAAACCATAAAAGCATATTCAAAGTTTGGTAGAGTTTGATTTCTCATACAATCAATAATTCACAATCACCCTGCCACTTTTTACCAAGGCCATTGCCATCAAGACTAAATGTGATTTCTATATATGTTTCTTGTGAGGCATTGTCATTTACTTGTAGAAAGCATATAAATAATTCAAAATTCATTATAGTAGTTGTGGTAGAATCTTCTCCACTATAAACAAGAAGCAAGTTTAGGTAGTACTCATAACAAAAATGATTTCACTAAAAATAGAGAAAATAAAATTGTTGCAAAAATATCTAAAAGTAATATAAAATTTGAATATAGAAAATAAATTACATGAATGACATTAATAAAGAAAATTTTGGAGGTAAAATTTGGTAGAAAATATTGAAAGAAGAGAAGGAAATGTATGAAATCATCTAACATGTGTTTCACCTTGCAATGGCCACATAATTTCAACTCTTCATTTGTAATAGCATATTTGAAATCCCTAAAATTTAGTAGTTCCTCTATAATAATAGAAGATTCTAAACTATCCATTATTCTTAATTTGATATTTTAATTGGGATCGTCCATTCTTCTCATATTTGAGTAGAAAATATAAATATGTATACGCATGTGAGCATGGCCTAAGGGAGTTCAACAACCAAGTACAAGAAAGATATTGAAGATAGAAAATGGTTTTGGAGCCCTCTTCAACTCCAACAAATTTCAAATTACAAATTTCCATAAAACCATCATCACAATTCTTTCCATGTACATACACTCAAATGTCGAACAATGCATTTGTTAGGAATGGCTCATCCTTGTCAAAATTTATTGAGATCTAAGAAGCACTACTTTGGTTCATCCTCCAACATATATATTTTTTAATTTACAAAGTTTCTCTACATGATACCTAGTTATAGCTTCTCCTCTCAATACCTTGTTCTTTGTAAATCACAAAAACAAGTGAGGCCTCATAAAAAAAGAGCTATCGAGAGGAAGTGGAAAAGAAAAAATATATACTTTGCTTGCATATGCACATGAATACAACTAAATAAAGCATTTAGACATAAATATTGTTAAATGAAGAACTAACAAAGCTAGGTTTTGGAAGAATTTTACATCACCAATTATGGTAGAATTTGTAGAAATTCTACAAAGATCAACTATATTTTAAATTATATGGTCTAGCTTGTGAAATAATCTTAAATTGCTTTTTCTTCATTTTTTTAAAATTATAAATATATTTAATTACGATTGTTGAATTTGAATTTCAAACCTCATTATTTTTAAATTTTAGCTATATTTAATTGTGTTAGTTGAGTTTAAATTTTAAATGTGTGTAAAAAATCTTGTTTGATTTTCTATTACAAATAGTCTTCTATTACAACTATCTTGTCACTCATTTTTTATTCAATTAACAATTATTTTAATATATTTAGGCTTTAAGGCAGGGTGGAACACTTCAAAAATTAATCAATTTTTATAAGTGGCCGACAGGACGATGACTAAAAACTGGACATTTACTGTAAGTTTGTAAACCAAATCCAATTTTGTTTGGAGGGTGGCAGGAACTGACTTATGCTCCGAGCATCTCAGTTATTTCTTCGTCGTTTCTAGGAAGGAACAAGTTCACCTGCAAGATCTACGTTTTTTCATATAAGGCTATCTATTTACAATTACTTCGATCAAGTCCAATTTCTTTTGTCCTTCCCCTTTACCAAGAATCCATTGTCTCGACTCGTGCATAGAATTAATCAATGGCCTCTTCATCACTATCAGGATGGCAAAAGGAGAAAGGTATCAGAATCCTCAAGATTATTTGATGTGTTCATCAACCATAGAGGCCCTGATGCCAGACTAACTCTAGCCCTTCAGCTTTATAATTCTCTTACAGAGTTAGGAATACAGACATTTCTTGATACGAAAGAGAGAGAACTTGGGGATTCATTTCCTTCAACCATTGGGAATGCCATCCATTCTGCTTCGGCTCACATTGCCATCTTCTCCAAAGGATATGCAGAGTCCCCATGGTGTTTGGCAGAACTGGTTCTCATGTTGCGGAGTAAAGCTAAGATTATTCCAGTATTTTACGGAGTGAAGCCTTGCGATCTTCGCTACATAGATAAGGGAGAGTATGCCAAAGCATTCGTTAAATATGAAGGGAAGACAGGTACATGGAGAAGCTCAACGAGTGGAAGGGAGCTCTCCAATCTATTTCATCGATCCCGGGCTATGAAATCAGCAATTCCAAGTAAGATTTCTGGGTTTGATCTTTTTTAATTTTTCATGCATGAAATTTGTTGATTTTAGTGAGCCGAATTTCATTCTTATCAAAATCCCCTTTTTCGTTGTAAAGAATCGTTGACTGCCAAAACATAGTGTCAGATGTGCAAAAAGAAGTTCAAAGGACAAAATCTTTATATGTTACTAAATACCCAGTGGGACTTCACAAGCTTGTTGAAGATTTTGAAAGGTGGTGCGGGATGCATCAAGGCGACAAAACGAAGACTCAGAGATCTTCAGCATTTTTGGAATGGGGGGAGTGGGAAAGACAACTCTCTCCAAAGAGTTGTTCAACCAAAAGCGCTCACAATACACTCGAGCCTGTTTTCTGTTGGACGTGAGGGAAGCCCATGCCAATAACAGTTCTCCTTCCTTACAAATGAAACTCCTCAAAGATCTCTTCCAACAATCGACTTAATTTTCAATGTACAGAGGAAGGAACAACTCATATTGTGGATTGCATAAGGAGGAGTAAGCCGTTGAGTTTCCTAATCGTTCTGGATGACATTGATCACGTTCAACAATTAGATTCACTACTGATCATGGATATGCTAAAGAAATCAGTTGAAAGCCTAGTAATTGTTACAACCCGTGATGTAGGGGTGCTTTGAAACGCAGGAATTGCCCCTGGTTATAATCTAAAAGGAATGGACATAAATGATGCGAGGGAGCTGTTTTGCTGGTATGCTTTTGGGCAACCAAATCCAGCTAATGATTATGAGAATCTGGTTGACTCCTTCTTAAATGTGTGTGGAGACTTACCTCTGTCTCTTCAAGTTCTTGGCAGTCATGTTCATGGCAGAGATCAGAATTATTGGACCTTAGAATTGAATAAAGTTAGCAAGACAATGCCTGGAGGTGTTAAAAAAAGGCTTAAAATAAGTTTTGATGCATTGGACCCTGAGGAGAAACAAATTTTCATAGATATTGCATGTTTTTTCCTTGACAAGCCGAAGAGTATTGCCATGAGAGTTTGGGACGCATCGGGATGGAGCGCTCATCATGCACTAGAAACACTAAAAGACAAGTGCCTTGTTCAAGAAAGAGAACAAGTTGTTTGGGATTGGAAAAGAGGAAAAATGCTGTACAGACCTACATTGGACTACAGGCCTGCATTAAGAATGCATGACCATCTGCGCGACTTGGGAAGAGAAATGGCAAATGAACCGATTTATCCTCGCCGCTTGTGAATATCTGGTATGCTTCTTCTTCCTCAAAGTTTCTGGGTTCTTGTAAATCTCTTAACTTGATAATAGAACTGCTTCTGTGATTGTAGGAATCAAAGGGATTCCAGAACATCCTCGCTCAAACCAAAGGCAGATGTTTCCACTCCATTTTTGACAAGTCAATGGATTATCAAATTACATTCTTTCTAGGGGAATTAGATGTTAGTACTGAGACGTCAACATCTTTGTTGTGGCTTGAGCTTAAATATACCAATCCGCTTGCGTATCAGAATCTGCGTCAGGCGAGGTATCAGAATATGCATCAGCTTAAGTATCAGAGTAGGCTTCCACTTCAGTACCAGAATCCGTATCAGCTTAACATGGATTTCAGATTGTTAGAGCCAAGTATTCCCTCATGGATTCCTCTTGAAAATTTGCAGTGCTTGATAGTCCGCAATTTACGTACCAGAACGTTGTGGCAAAGCCATGTACTGGTATTTCTTTCTAAACTGAAAATTAAATCTCCTTGAATGGTATGACACAGTACATTAGTTTCATGACTATTATTTGCAATTAAATGTAATATTAAAGAAAAAATATTTTTAATATCAGGCGCCTTAACAATTGAAAGAGCTGGAGATTTACCAATGCCTTTTGGAGAAGTTTCCAGATCTTCTAGGAATATCAAACAATTGGAAAAGGTTGTCATAGATTCTGAACGTATGAATATACAAGGTTGGGAATTATTGGTATCTCTCAGAGTGAATCTTTCTTCTTTATATTTGAAGCTTTCAACATTGGAAGGGGAACTGATTTCCAATTGTAGAGCGGACAGGATTGGTTGTAAGTCCTTGATAATACGCAACTTTAAATCAGGTCAGACAGTGAATATGAGAGATGGCGGAGAGTATGCCAGCGTTAAGACCCCTTTGAGCGGCCTTCAAAATCTAGGAATTAGGGGCAATATACGTGTGAGCAAAATTGTAATTAGTGGAACCCGTTGTCCCAACCTTCAATCCTTGAAACTTTATGATATGGAGAATCTATTGGAAGTGCAATTGACAGGATTGGAGACATTGAAATGTCTTCAGATTGCTAATTGCAGACGTTTCAAAAGATTGTCTACAACGTCTGATCTTATGAATCTGGTAGATCTGACGATTGGTGGGTGCCTAGAGCTTCAGGAGTTGTGTGTTGTGAATTTCAGTGGCCTGGAAAAAATTAGAATTTACAATTGTACCCATCTGAAAAGTGTGTCAGGAATATCTGATTGTAGGAAGTTGGTAAATCTGAAGATTATTGAGTGCCCGGAAATTGAGAGTTAAGCGTTGTACGTTTGACCCGCCTGGAAAAGATTGAATATTAAATTTGTTCTCATCTGAAAATTGCAGAATTGGACATTTCTGAGTATCCTGTGATTGAGTAATTGTGTCTAGTCGATCTGAACTCTTTGAATTGAATTACAGTTAATCTTGAAAGGGTTTAACTATTAAACACCAACATTAGTGACTTTCCAGTGGTTGACGAGTCTAAACATCAACATCAACTGAACTGCATGCAGTGGATTACAATCCAGACGTGTGAGAAACTGCAGAGCATACAAGGCATTGAACAGCTGCATTCTTTGAAATTTATGCAGCTTCCATATTGCAGTAATTCAACAATTCAGAATTGCACTCTCATTTTGAAGTTATCGATTTTAATTTACTTTATTTTAACATTCAACCACATTTCCTTTTTTGAAGCAAGAGTAAGAGTGTTTATTTTCAATATTGACCTAAGTTATGTTTTCCTTATTTTCGCTTTTCTTAACTACTGTTTTGATTCATCTGAAAATGGATTATACAGAATAGTAACTCAATGAAAATTAATTACAATTTCCTGATTGCTGATAAACTAAATTTAAGAAAAGAGCAATGTGTATAATCAATGGGCATTATTCTTCATTCTCGTCCAAAAAGATTATTTTAAGGAACTTAAAATTAATATCAAAGTTTTTGAAACTTTTGTCAAAAGTTTTTGGGGGTTCATCTAATGTATGCAGGTAATACACAATTTCATTCAATTTTCGCTGAGCATGATGGTTCTACAGCCTGTTATTAATTATTTTTAAGGGGTTGCAAATTTCTATGATCAAAACAATTAAGATGTTGGGTCAATAAATGAGAGAATATGATTCTTTCCTACTCTTCAGGTTCTATAAAATCTAGGTAGGTGTACCTAATAACAATACTAGATATCTATAGCATAATGGGTTTATCACAATGAAAATGGTAGATAAATGGTTAATGGAAATACAACAAGGGTTTGAAGATAATTTCACAACATCAACTTCTTTGTACCTTTAATGAACAAGAATGAGCAAATCACCTAAACTACTAATATACAACACCAAAGTGTAGTTTTTCATGTTTAAATAGAAAAGGATACTAGAAAAGGTTGATGCTTACTTCCTTGGGATAGCATTGTATGAAACTTATGCCAATATGATATTATAACAACATTCAATCTCTTAGGTTTAAGAAAAAAATGTTACTACCTTACAATGATATAAGCCCTTGTTATTGACTTGTTGAATGAGATTATACTTACTAAGCCTTCATAAACACCACCCACCCCAATCACTATCTAGAAAGGATTATCACACTCCTTGAAGATGAACTAATCATATTAGAAACTCCTACAATAAATGTGCAAGTAGATAATTTTTTTTTTTTCTTGAAAATTTAGTTCTCTCAAAAAACATGAAATGTTTTGAAGGAGACAATCAAATTTATAAGTATGTATTCATATCATTACTACAGAGAAAAATTGGTACAACATACACACAAGAACATAATAACAAACTTTATTATCTTTCTAGAAAATTTACAACCTTCAAAAAATTTGTATTTGTATTCTATAATGCTTATCTCTATAAAAAATTCCCACCCTTAATATGCCCAAATGAACATATATTTATAGAAACTTTTTTTGGTGACTAAATATGAGTAGGAAAACAGATCTTCAATAGATGCCATGAGTGCAAGATCCATGAAATTTATTGAAACATCATACTCAATGATCTTAACTACTACAATAAATTGTGCCATGGGCTAACAACCATTTTTATATGGACGAATGTCCCTTTTAAATTTGATTTGATCATCTAGAAATATAGAAAAATTGTCCTTTGTATCCCTTCCATACCTCTAAGCATTGATGGCTCATGGAGTTGAGTGCAAGAATCAAAATATAACCTCGTAAATATGTTGAAATAATTGCATAAGTATTGTGTGTCAATCATTAGGCTCGATAGTAAAAATTGAGGTATTTTTTTGCACCATTTTAACTTGAAAAATTTCCAACATTTAGAGCTTAATAGCCTCTCTTTCCTTTGGTGTGTCAAACTTTCACAAACATAAAGAACTTGTGAACCATGATGACATATCAACAAGTTCACAAACTGATGAACTAATTGATATGTCAATCTTAACCATTTCTTTGTTCCTTCATCACCCTTCATAGAGTTCACAAACTAATGAAATTTATGACATTACAAACCTTTCAACTTTTCTATCTTCTTTTGTTAGGGTTTTAGGAAGTTGGGGAGCTTATGAACTTTAGAGGAAATTTGATGAAGACTTAAGGGAATGTTTGGATGTCAAAGTTATGGAGGTCTTGGAAATAAGTATCAAAATAAGGAATGGAATTGTTTTTAACTCCAATAGTTTGTATAAAAAAATTGATAAAATTTCATATTTTGGGGGTTGAAAGGATATATACGCTTGAAAGGAATGGTTGAAAGTATTACTCTAAAAGCTAGAAAGCTTTTAGGGTGCAATGGATCAAGGTTTGAGGAATGGATATGTAGCAAAATAAGTACCAAAAGAGATGGATGGATGAGGATTTATGAAATTTTATTCCCAATATAAAGGACTTCGATTTTTTACAAGATTATGTGCTTTAAAGATCGAAGAGAACTCATACCACATTCTTGGAATGGTAATTGGGTATGAGAAAGTTTTATGCTCTAAAAATTGCAAATGGAACTAGAGAGGGAAAGAAAACTCAAGAAAGAAATGCAAAGAATGACAAGTATGAAAAGGAATTTGAGACACAAAACTTTGAAACTTTGAAAAATAACACGTAGAATTTTTTTACAAGGGCATGAGTGGGTTTTCAAGATTGGAAAGGAAGATATATAGGTATAGACAACCCTGATAATCTGAAAAGCTGAAAAAAACACCTAACACCAAGGAAAACACCAGAAACAACCTAGACTTACACCTTTTATAGATTTTGCCTCTTTTGACACTTAGGGGATTCATTTAGGATGTCTAAGATCAGTTATAAGTAATGGGTTGATAAGGTAAAATGCACAATCTTTGGATCAAAACAAAGCAAAGATGAGACACATAAAAAATGGGGTACCAATAGAACCATCTCCTTTATGTAGTGAAGTTGAATCTCAATATGAGTGAAATCACTATGGAACACTAGTCTATTTTTTATTTGAATCTAGTAATATAATTATCACAATACAACAAGGTAGGTTCGTTATATATATATATTGTTATATCGTCTAATAATCTTCTCAACCATACTTGATTTAGAGAAAGATAAAAATGTGGAAGCTTTCTATGCTACCTATAATATGACATAGTAGATTGTTTCTTGGAATTCCAAGAAATATTTTAGAGATAAAACTAAAATTATGACTAGAAGTAGACTTCTGATCATGTGTGGAACCTACCCCTGATCTAAATATTTATATCCAACTAATCAACTATCTTTTAAACTCTTAAATAAGAAACCATATTTCAATGTCCCTTTGATATGCCTAATAATCCTCTTAGTTTTACTTTAATGTGCCTCCTTATATTCTTTTAAGAACCTAGAGACCAAGCTCACTACATATCCAAGAAAGTTTCTCCAAAAAATATTTTCCCTACATAAATTTGTGTCATAGTTCATAATTATTTTAAGTTTTTTATAATTTTATTTGCTTACTGTAATAATTTAGATCAATTACATAAACAATTATTGTTGTAAAAAATTGAAGATATATATCAAGATAAATATTTAGTGAACAATATTTTCTTCAAAAGGAAAATGTATTCCTTAAGAATGCAAGAATTTGGATGAATTTCGAACCACCTAGGAGAATTTAACACGGTGGTTCAATTGGCATCACTTGGTGTCAAATAGATGAGGGAGAGAGATGTCAGACCCTATTTTGTTATTTGCCTAATTTGTGGTATTGTCTTGTCATGACTATTAGGACTACTTTTGTAATCATAAAATTTAAATATGTTGTGGGTTTGTTGCTTTCTAAGGAGAAAAGAAGAAACAAATTTATTAGTTCCAAGAATACCCTAAACATTTGAGGAAGAACAAAAGAAAGAAGAAAGAAGAACAAGAAGTGAGAAACATCCAAATCCAAGTCCAAGGGGAGATCTAAATCTCTTGGTAAATCTAAAATAATTTGTTGGAACTATGGTACAATCCTAGCCACTTTCATTAGGAGTGGGAAGAGGAAAAGAAGAAGAAAAATAAGAATACACATTATTCTAATTTTGAATCCAAGAAGAAAGATGGTGAAGCATTTATTGCAACTTTAGCAATCCATGTAGTTCATTATGCATGGTTAATTGATTCAAGTACATCTTTTCATATTATCTCTAACATAAATTGGTTTTCAAAATATAAAGTTTTTTATTGATGTAAGGTGTACTTTGGTGATGATTCTCATCTAAAAATTGTTGATTGTGGTAGAGTAAAAAATAGATTTCTAGATGGAAGAATTAAATGGTTTGATGGTGTGTTGCATATCCTTAGGCTACCTAATAATTTGTTATTTGTGAGAAAAATAATAGATGTGGTTCTAAAGGTTTCCTTTTTTGAAGTAGCTTGTGAGATGATTAGAGGTGTTATGATAATTGCTAAAGGTATCAAGATTGGAACTTTGTACAAATTTGATGTATGCACAATTAAATGCAATAATGCCTCTATGAAGATTGAAGTTGTGCTTATTTAATTAAAAAAAAGATGGTTTATTCTTATGTGGATGTTTGTGGCTTCTAGGTACCTAAAGGTGCTCATTTTAAACTATTAAAATTATCTGTAGAGAAGACTATGTTATCATAATAGAAACTTGGCTACATTAGGGATAAAGATCTTAGGACCTTAAAAAACAAAATCATTGTTGAGGGTTTGAATGAATATTGTTGGTTAATACATTTTGTTACCAACATATTATGTTTCGTAATAACTCTACAAACACTCCTATTGGTAACAAATGTGTCAATACTTGGATAAGTTATTTCTTGTATGAATAATTTCTTATGAATTTTAGAGGTACCACTCCCTCATTATATGATAAAATCATGATTTAAAAATATGGTATACTTTTAACTAGAAATTAGGAAACATAACAAATAATGAAACATAATAGAGAAAACTAATTATCCACATATAATGAAAATTAAAGATCTTAAGCACACATGTATGTCACTAGAGATTTGTTTAAGCAATTAATAGCATATAGACTAATTTACTATTTCAAAACCAAAATCACCAATGTTTCAAGATTAATAATTACTATTGTGAGAACATCATAATCCCAAAATAGTTACCATTTACAAAGGAAATGACAACAAAAATCTATAGGAGTACACAAACTTCTAAGATTATTTATTTAGAATATTTGAAATTGTAGAGCCCACTGGTTACAATTGTTCTTGTCTTGCTTAAAAATATTTTTTCATCTTATATATCCTAAAAAATGTAACTGAATTGTTTCTTGGAATATCAAGAGATCTTCCCATTTTTGGAAAACTTAAATTATATATAAAAAATAAATAAATGATAGATGTTGGGTTGGGACAACATGTCATCTATATCTATGGAATCTTTGTCTTTTTGAGGAGACTCAGGCATTACGATGGTGCTCTTGGACTTAACCATTTGAAATTATTTGACAATTGGGCCTAGCTCATTATGCCTAGGAATAATGGCATTCTCAATGCTTAATATAATTCATAAGGTTTTATCACCCCTTATCTACTTTGGATTGGTCTTGTTGACTTCCAAATGATCCAATCCTTGTATCAAATTTGTATTAATAACACTTAGTTTCTCCATGTTTTTTATGCAAAAGGATGATGAGTTGAGAAGCTCCTTGATTTTAGCCTTAAATTCATCAATGCAAGCTTGATCCTTTGTAAGTTGTAAACTCGACTAATCTCCCAAGGTAATGGTTAAAAATTCATTTTGAGCTTCGATCTCAATATACTTAGATTCCCTTAACAACTTGGTTTGTTCTTAGACATTCTACCTTAAAGCGATAATCTTACATTCAATGCTCTTATTATATACAATGTACATATTGTCATTAGTATGAGCTATAATTTTCTTGGATTCCAATTTTTCCACTCCCAAATCTATCATTTCTTTCAAATACTTTTCCCCCTTTAACTAGTTAAATTCTTGAGATTTTGATGTCATGATATCATAATTAATATCCTTCTTTCTATCTTCTAAATTGTTTATTAATTTTTGAGCTTCTTCAATATATTTCACAACCTTGTTTGAAATCTCACTAGCCTAATGTTCTAAATTTTTTCTGTAGCACTTGTGTTTTTAAACCTTTTCTATAACCAACTTCCCTATTGGTTAAGAAGAGGTATCAAACATAGATTTCCAAAAAAAATTCATAAGTCTTACCTAAAGTTTAAGTTTCACCTTTGAATTTTTTTCCTAGTTTCTTTCTATTAGACCTTTTGTTGATACGTAGAAATTATGTGCATCATCTTCTCAAGAATATAGCCCCAAACTTACTTTGGTGATATTGAAGTCTTACATTGTTGCTTCACTAGTACTCTTTTGGGAAAAAGGAAGAGAAATCTCAACATAAAAAACCTCCTTGGTAGAATTAGTCATCAACCTTGAAGTAGTTTTAAATTTATAGGTATGTGCAGGACCATCATGGAAAAAATAGGCGCTTAAGTTGCAATGAAAATTCAAAAAATCAGCATTAGGCAACTTGACATAAAAATTTGAATAATTTATCTATATTATTTCAAAAATATGTAAGAATAGAATTTGTAGAAAATTGAATGTAGTTTCTAAACTACTAGGTTTATTTAAAAAAAAAAAAAATCTATTTGGTAAAAAATTGAAATTTCAATGCAATAGTACTTAAATTTAAATTTCAGGGAAAAAATAAGAAGTAGGTGTCTGTCTAACCACCCTAACCACAATAAAATAATAATATTTTTTTTAAAGATTTAAGATATAAGTAGAAGAATCATGTCCCAATGTGATGCATATTTTTTGTAATTTTTTTCCAAGTAAATAATTAATTATTATTTTTTACTACAACTTTTAAAAATATAAAAAATCATATGTCTGACCACCTTAACTTGGTCAAAACTTGATGAAATTCATTTTTTTTTAATCCTATAGTATGTGAAGCATAGAATGTGACACATGTTTCAGTTTCAAAAAATGTGATACTGTTTGAAATATATAGATGTTTTTCAATCAACCTATCAATCAGGACTTTAGTTGTAATTCAAATAGAAAATGAATAATAATTATTTATTAAATTCAAAGTAAAGCATAATTTATATTGGTGGAAAGATGGGAATATCCTTTAAAAACCCTTTTCGTTTCATCAATTTTGGATTAAAAAAAGTCATCTGCCACATGGGGCATCATACCACTTACATCTTACCACTTTTTGGCCCATCATGATCCTGCACATGCCCTTATTATGTCGAGGATTCCTTTTCAAAAAACTTAAAACAATATCATCATCTAGAATTTCTAGTTCCACAACCTTTCTTTTCTTGGATAATGCTTGTTACAACCAATGAACTAGGGCCATACGAGGGTGAACTATAGTGATCTTTTGACCAAAGGGGTGTCAAATTTTGTTTCTTCATGGGACAAGGGAGGAGATTGATCATGAGTAGAATGAGGAGGCAATGGGGGAATATCCTATTGAGAATCAGAGGATGATACTTTTACAATTTCCTCAGCTACTTCTTCAAGTGTTTCTTTCTCTTTCTATTTCTCCCTAACTACTTCCCCATAAGTCTTTTGTGGCTCCCCTTTAGGTCGTTCATATTCGTCAAGCCTCCTCTGGTTGTGTGAGATATTTTTATAGTATAAATAGCACATGAACGGGGATAAAATGTGTTTGATTTTATTCTCCTTTCTTTATGTCCTTTTCCACTATATCAAGGTTTATGAATTGGGAGGTGTAGTTTAGAAAAAAGTAACCCTTTTTCACAACCAATTTGGGAATAATTAATTTCAAATTAACTTAATAATGCTTTGGTTTAGTGTTGTAATGTGTTGTACACAATAAAATTAATCTAGGGCCCTTTTTAACAAAATCTACTTAAATTGTGCCTTATTTAGGGTGTTGTGAAGTGTTGTAGTAAACTTTCACACCTATCTAGGATTTCATTAATTAATTATGGTTAATTAGAGCTTAATTGGACCTTTAATTAAAATTCAAGCCCTCTTTTCAAGGATCTATCCTGACACCCAATAATGATATTGTATAACATTTAATTTGGAAAATTTGGTGTCCTAAAAAATGCTGCTAGCACCCATTTGCCTTTATTAGCAAATGATTCCTCTCCACATAGGACACGGTCCCTTTCTTGGCATTTTTGAAATGGGTTTTTGATGTTGTTTCATCCCCCTAAGGCATGGTCCTAGACAATTGTGCTAAGACCCATTCACTTTTAGTGGAAAATGGGTGCTCCTCACATAGGACACCCCTTTTTGAATTTAATTGTGGTGGGATTTTAATAATTTTCAATCCTAGATCTGATGTTGGCTTGAATTAAATTTGAATTTTAGGGTTAATCTCTAGATTTAGTATAAATATGGTGTTAATTCACGTTTTTTCTCCTATCAAGTTTGCAAGAGGCCTAAGCATTCAAGTTTACAAGCATTAGAAAATTCAAATGTAGATTATCAAAGTCCTATTGCAGCAACTCAAGATCATGTCATCATGTCAAAGGCATAATACATCAAACATGTTGTTGAGCTAAGATTGTTGATGTAGGATTGAAGATCCATTTGCAACCATTGTTTTACATCTAATTTGAGATCAAGATCTACATTCTTCATGGCCACTTCATGTTAGTTTGTAGATTTACATTCCAAGACATCTTCCAAGGTATCATCATTTCAAGTTTCATATTTCATGTCCTTATTTCATTATTTCATTATTTGGTTTAATTACCTAAAAGGGGTTTGACCAAGGCAAACACCTATCCCATAGCAAACAACATTTTTCTCCTCTTGAATGTGTGATTGTAGGTTTTAAGTTGAAGAGCAAGATTTGGAGAAAAATTGTTAAAGTTGAAGAGTTGCAAAGTTATCATCCATAGTGCAAGAATACAAAACAAAAACAAGGCTACAAAATTTATTCCAAAATTTTAGGAGTTGAAAACCCGAGAGCTGAGAGTATAGACAATGAAGTACAAAACCCAAAAGTTGGTTTTTCAAAATCCTAAAAGGACCCATTCGATACAAAAGGTGAATGAGTCCCTAGTGAGGCATGACGCAGTGAAAACCTAGGATTTGGGAGTGTAGAATGAGAGGAATAAAACCCAGAAGTCAATTTCCAGAACCCTAACATGGACCCATTCACCACTAAAGGTGAATGAGTCCTATATGGCCTAAAAACAAGTTTTCTACAAGGTACACATTATTTCAAGCTCTCAAAACTCCCCTCATAGTTTCTATAATAGTTAGGATTAGTTTCTAATTATTATTTGCATATTTTGGCCCTCATAATTGAATGAAACACATGCCTAATGAAAATTAGGTTTATCATTGATACCCTATTGATGGTGAACCTCTTTTTCTATATTTCATTTTGGTGAACCCGGTTTATTGAACATTGCAATTTTCTAATTTGGAAGTCTTTCATTGCATCCTAGGTTACATATTGCATTCATTTGCATTGAATTAGATCTCATTTTGGGTTTCATACTTTGCATTCAAACTTGCATCTCATCTAGTGTTTAGAATTGCATTGTTTTGCATTCTCTAAATCTGAAATTTATACAAAAACACATAATTGAATGAAACACATGCCCAATGAAAATCACGTTCATCATTGATACCCTATTGATGGTGAACCTCTTTTTCTATGTTTCAATTTGGTGAACCTAGTTTATTGAACATTGCAATTTTCTAATTTTGAAAGTCTTTCATTGCATCCTAGGTTACATATTGCATTCATTTGCAATGAATTAGATCTCATTTAGGGTTTCATACTTTGCATTCAAACTTGCATCTCATCTACTATTTATAATTGTATTGTTTTGCGTTCTCTAAATCTGAAAATTACAAAAATAAATAAGTCATTTTGCAAGTCATTTAGATTACATAAATTTGCATTTGAAAATTTAAAAACAAAGTGCAAATTTCAAAAAAAAAATATATAGGTCATCATTTACCCTTCATTTCACTTGCATTAGGTCATCAATTTCTGGAAATTTTTGTCACAAGAGTTGCAGTTTGAAACTGAGCACAAAAAACACAAAACAACTTAAAAATTGCAGTTTTCACCTTTTTAAAACCTTGATCTAGGACCCATTTGCCTTTACAGGCAAATTATGATTCCTTGATCAGGCTTGACCTGAAATTTCTGGCATTTGAAACTCACTAAAAATCACTAAAAAAAAAGCAAAAACATTTCCAAAATCCTTATCTAGGACCCATTCTCCAGTAAAGGCGAATGAGTCCTTAATATGTCCCGATCTAGATTTTTTGGGATTTGAAATCTCTATTTTAGGCTTTTGTTTGTTGCTATTACATTTCTATTTTAATTTTCTAGCTTTTTGTTTTGTTAAGTTCATTAAATCTAGCTCAATTTTCTTCATTTAGTGCATTGTTAAAATTCAAAATGACATTTACAGCAAGTCATTTTCAGTCTATTGCATAGTATAATAAGAAAATTACCTTGTTTTGAGTTTGAAAATCTGAAAAATGTTTACATTTCTGAAACTTTGCATACTATGGATACAAGTACTTTTCACTTTTGCATACACAATGTTTACATTCATGAAGCTTTGCATAATTTTGATAAAAGTGATTTTCATTTTTGGATACACATTATTTCCATTCTTAAAGATTTATATAAATTAGATAAAAGTACACTCTATCTTTGGATATATATTAGTTATATTTGTGAAGCATTGCATAAGATGACTAGAAGTACTTTTCATTTTTGGTCAAACAATGTTAGTATCCTAGACCTTTCTAAACATGCTAAGAAAAATTTCATCCCTCACACTCATAATAATTATTTAATGAAAAAGAATACAATGGTGGATAATCATGACAATCAAATTTGGTCTTCCCCTAATATCTCTCATATTTTTGGAAAAGATATTTTGGTTACAAAAGATCAAACCAATGAGATTTATGAGACTCCTATTTGTCTCTCTTCCCCTACCTCTCCTACTAGAGAAGAAATTGTTAGATACAAGGATGAGACCATTGACACATCCCCTAATACTACTTTTCCTTTTGCTCCCATTTGTGAGAATGATTTGATACAAGATAAACAAGACAACCCAACCATTGATGACTCTCCTATTTGTGATGAATTTATTTTAGAAGAACCAAATATTAAATATCATGAACATCTAGTTTGTAGCTCTCCTAATAAATCTCTTACCAGGGAAGATATAATGGTGGAAAAAAATGAGAACATTGACACATGTCTTGCAAACAATAGTGATGAGGCTTACTTAGATGAAGATGATGAAGTGAAATTTGAATCCTCTTCAATAAAAGATCATGAAAATGAGGATAAGTCTTCTGAGGTTATGCACATTAGATATCCCTTGAAGTAGTCTCCTGAGCCAAAACTTATCATTTATCCAACCTCACAAAAATCAAAAGTTCAAAATAAACTCTTCCTTATCCTTGAACCAACGAAACATAAGACTTCATCTAATGATGGTAATACTTCACAACAAATGGGTTATAATACTGTTGCACATACCTACAATACAAGGAACAATGAGAAACATCAAACAACTCTTGTTGAGCATTACCTTTTCCTAACCCTATCTTGCCTAACATTCCTCATTTACCTAGATGAACAATGGAAAGGAATATAATCTTGTTGAACAACTTAAAAATACTCCTACTAAGATATCCCTATGGGATCTTATTCAAACCTCACCTAGTTATCATAGCATGCTTCAAATAGCCTTGCATAAAATTATGATTCCTCCTAACACTAGTTCAAATGATGCGGCAACACTAGTTCAAGGAATGAATGACATGAAATTAGATATTTTTTTTCACTAGAGCGGGTTACCTTCCTTAGAAATTCAGAAGAGACATGAAGCTTTCAACATATAGTCTATGTTAATCAAATAAGGTTAAAGAGATCCCTTTTTGATAATGGATCGACCCTTAATGTGTAGTGTGAGCCTTTTGGAAAAGCTTGACATGGATAGAAGTTACATTAAACCTATTTCTTTATCTATCTATGGATTTGATAACATAGGAAAAAAACTACTCGGAGTCATCACATTACCTATTAAAGTTGGGAAAGTAACATTACAAAATTTGATCCATGTTATGCCTACCAATATTTCTTATAATCTCCTCCTAAGAAGACCTTGGATTCATGAAATTAATGGAGTACCTTCTACCTTGCATCATATAATCAAGTATGTCTATAACAACAAAGTGTACACACTCGAAGATGATCCTAAGCCTTATATTATTTTAAAACTTGAAAAAGACAAGGAAAATTCTTTGAAAACACTAACGCCAACTATACAAGTAGTGCAAAAAGAAGAAAAAGATAAATTTCCTAAACCCTTTACAATGCTATCACAAGATGATTTGAGATCGTTAGATTTCACACCAGAATTCATGGGAAAACACAAGATCGCAAACAAAGATTCTAAAAAGGGAAAAGAAAAAGTAGTAATGTCAAAAAAAAAATTGAAAGCACCCACCTCAACCACTTTAGAAGAAAAAAATTACACAACACACTTTTATGAAGTTGATTATGAAGAACCACTGAATCCTAAAGAAATGAAACAAATTTATGGAAAAGGTTATGAACTTAAGAAGCAACTTGGTTACAATGGAAAAGGATGTGGTACAAGAGAACAAGGTATTTGTATACCTATAGAACCTAACACACAAGAAATTTGACTAATGGTCTTGGTTATTGTCCTTCGAAAGAAATGAAAGAAACAAAGAAATCCTTTCTTACTATCAATGTCATCACACAAAACACTAATGATTCAAATTTGATAGATTTTACACCCTCCTATAAAGGAGAGTACAAAATATCACAATCTAAAGAGTCTTGTGTAAGTATGACATATTGTACTAAGCAAGAGATATCCTTGTCACAAAATAAAGGAACATCTTCTACTATTTATCAAGAAATTATCTTGTTGAGACTCCTCCAAGATCATTTGATATCTCTCCCTCCAAGAACATGAAAGAAATTTTACTACAAGAGTTCATTTTGTGCATATCATAGAGTTCATGGTCATTCTACTAATGGATGTAAGGCTTTGAGTAGAAAAAACCAACATCTTAAGGATTGTGATGCTCTTCCTTGTGTTGAAGTACCTAGTTCCTCTAATTGATATTGATTTTCATGTTTTTAGTCAATCATCTCGGCTCATCCTTGTCTCACACTAAGTGGGGGCAAGGGGTTAGGTAGCTTTGTCCTCATATGCCACTTGTCATTATCTCTTTTAGCTAGTTCACCACCTTCTATGTATATATAAGAGAAAGCTTGGGAAGTGGTCAACATGCCTTAAGTTGGCTTGCATGTGATGTACTGAGTTATCTTTAGTGTTGTATTTTTTGGGGAAACCCCTTCCTTCCTATTTTATGGCGTAACTTTATTTTGGAAACATATGACTTGGCATAGGGTTTTCCGAGGAAAGCTCTCATGTATTAAGACAAAATATTGGCTACTTTAGGTGATTGGGGAGCACTTCTTAGTGCAAGTGTATGTACATAATGCTACCCTGCTCGAGCATTTCCCGTATAACATCGTGCACACTTTTGGACTATTTAGGTGGGATTTGTGGGCTACTAAGCATCTGGTTTTCCTATGGTTCCTACAAAAATTTGAAGATGTGCTGAGAGGAATTTTTGTTCATCCTCGTGTGGGACTGATTGGTGATGCCATTTGCATCTCCTATGTACTTTGGAATGAAAAGGGTAGCCAAGCCATCACTCTGATGCACACTAGCCTTGAAAGTAACATGGAGACATTCGCTCATTATGTGGAGTATAATGAAAATATTTTCTCTCTAATACATATTGAGCGGATGCAGGAAGTGATTGAGTCCATCTATATTATCATATTTAATCTCTATGTTTAATGAACCTTGTTATAGAATCACCCCCTCTTTTTTTTGAAATGCAATATGGAATTTTGCTGATACATATAAATAATATATATATATATATATCTTTTTGGCTTTTCGATTAATTCCACATCATGGAGATATTTCTTCATTTTATTCCAACTTTCTACAATTGATTTTTTGTTTTTCCATATGGAATATGTATAGAAAACCGAATTCCCTTGCATGCAATATTCTTCTATACATTTTCCTTCTTAGAAATGAACATATGTGAGCCCCCAAAGCATGTTGGTAAACGTATCTGGAAAAGTTCTGAAAATTTATCAGAGTTCACCAAGGTTAAAGAAAGCCATTTTCATTTCATCCTTCACTTAAAAATTTGTCCATTACCTTTATGCAAAATCTCACAAGGTTGTCGTGAATATATCTATAATAATATCAAAAAAGGAGAGTTTTAGAAACCCCGTTGAATTTGAAAAAGGTTTTAAAACTCGGTTGAATCCCACTAACATTCTTTGCCTTGCTTACTTAAAAATGTTCATTGAGTTTTTTGGGTCCCACCGATAGATTTGTAATCTTTAACTTAATGAAATTCCACTAGACACATAGGTTTTGAAAGGAAAATCGGGAACCGATATGGTTTTAAAACCTAGCCAAGAATCGATAAACACCCCCCTTTTATAATATATACTTTGAAGGAAAATTAAAAAGGGAAGGAATTAAAATTGATGGTAATAGTTGGCTCTGACTGGGGAAAAGGACTGAAAAGTATGAAGATATGAATCCAGACTTAGAATTCAAAATTAACTAGTTCCTTATCTATTGGGCAACAAATTTGAGATTCGAAGAAACAAAGGATTAGATAAGCCAAAAATGGAACACACCAAAAATGGAAACACACCCAAAACTAAAAGAAAAGAACATTATTTACAATGGTAGGGAACTCCTACCAATAGTGATAAGAGAGAGAGAGACTATCACACAAAATAATTAGCAGGCTATGAAAAATATGACCCTTGATGATTAAGACTGGCACAACCACCTCTTGAAAGCATCTTCAAAAATCTAAATAGGAAAGCAAAAAGGCTTACATGATGAGGAGATGTCATTACTCCTTTGAAAAATTGAATAAGTAATTGAATGCAAAAATCCCAAGTCTTCTTCTTGTTGGAAATAATTCCAACTTTTGTTTTTACCACATCACCGCGGCTTATCCTTTGACTTCTCACGGTGGCGCGGTGGTCACCACCACACCGCAATCTCACTCTTTTCCATTTGCAGTTGCGTAGCTTCTCCAGTTTCACCACAACCTTGTGGCCTTCCTTGTTGCTCCTTGCGGTTGTGCGGTGCTCACGGCTTCACCGCGGTACCACTGGTGTGCTCGACGTTCTCCACGGTTAGGCGGTATCCCGCAATACCATAGGCCTACCCTCTGTCACTCGCAGTAGCGCGGTAGCTCGGAGCTACACCATGATACCGCAGATATGTTTGGTGCCCCTCGTGGTTGGGTGGTACCCCATTGTACCACAGGCCAGTCTCTTCTCATGCGCGGTAGCGCAGTTTTCTCAGTTTTTGGCGACGCTTGGGGAGTCTTCCAGCTGGCGAGTATTTAACTCAAAGGACAATATTCAAATGTGGTTTACTATTGATTTATTACTTCTTTATGATGCCAGTCCTAGAAATGATACGTTTTGGAATTTGCAACAACTCTATGAGTTGTCTTCACACATTTTCTGGGTGCAAGGAAATATATTATTTTATTCTCTCTTTATCTGTGATTCGAAAATGTTTAGCTCTATATATTGTATGAAGTTAGTTTTGTTTTGCACTCTCCTGGAAAAGTCCAGCTCCGCAGAGTTGTTAGTTGGTGGTCATCTGAAACCACCCCAATTAGTTCGTGGTAATCTGAAACCACCCTTGTGATTTTGTGGTAATCTGAAACCACCTGCTTGAGAGATTAGATCTGTAAGATGTTTTAGTCTAAGCTGTTTGTGAGGAATGAGTTGAAGCTTAGATGTAGTCATGTAATAGTTTATTTTTATCAATAAATCTCAATGTCTGTTTTATAGTCTTTAATGCAATGTCTGTTTTTCTTTTTCTGCTCTCTGTAATCCCAATCACTTCTTTTCCATTTTTTTGATTACCTCAACTTTAAGAGTAATTAGGGTATAGCTACACAGGTGCTCTATAGATGATGAAACATAACATATCTCATTCCCTTGATTAATTGTAATTATTTCATTCTGTCATGATAGACTCTACTAGTATGCGAGAACCACATTTATCCCCAAGATCATCCACTCCTTTCTTTTTCTTACAAATGAATGTGACCTTTTTGGGGGGTTGTTAATTTTTAGGAACTCTCAACAATCATTTTGCGTTATTCTTGTCAATACATACTTCTTCTTTTCCTTTCTCAATATCAAGAGAACAAGTTGGCATGACTTTGGGCTCCAAGAAATCACTCACTTAACCTTTGTGTAATGCCCCGCCAAGTAACCTTAAAGGAAGTTGCAATTAACATCATAAGCGAACCAATTTTTTTTTTTATAAAGTGCATTTAACATACACATTCACTTACTAGTTAACAACAACCTCTAAGGCTACAAGGTTAGGATTACATAAACCCACACATACATATTACATATAACCGTAGCATTATAAATTTTATGATGTAACATTATACATCATAAGAATACCACATAACATAATAAGATAATCAACCAAGATACAATCTCATAAACATTATCTTAATCCAAAAGTTACATCACTCATTCTCAGAATGAGGCAATAGTACATAAGATTACAATTACATAATTCCACCTCATAAACATACGAGGGGTAAAATAACTTATACAAGCTGAAATATTACAATGCAAGAAATTACAATAAGAACCGTGAACTGTCCATCTGGATGTCTCGCCACTAAGTACTGAAGATAGATGGGGACCCAATGGTTTTGGTGCATGTTCCACCCTACCAATGTGGTACCCGAAGGCCCACCCCCCATGCTAGGAGATAGTAACAAAGTAACATGGACAAAGATTCTACTACCTCTAACCAAAGGCAGACTCAAACTGACTCATACTATTATAACCAACTAAATGAATTAACAAGTACAACTCCTTCACCATACAAGTATGAATCAAGTACAACTCAAGTACAATATAAGTACAAATCAAATACAATATAAGTAAAAATCAAGTACAATACAAATACAACTCCAACATCACTGACATAGGTCACATTGCTTCCAGACATAAAGTAAATCAAGTATGTTTAGAGAACCATACACATAAAACAATTAACAACAGTTGTCCTAGATAAAGTGTCATCGCAAGGTTTGTCATGAGATCTCCTTTGGGCATTCTTCATAGGCTCCGACACAAGTAATCCTGGTGGCCTCAACCGAATCTCGACACTCATACTCACTCATGTGGAATCAACTACCTCTCGCAAGAATAAGATAGTTGATCTTGCCATTCCAAGTCTAAACAAGCCCTTGTGTCTATGAGTGAGGTAAAATTATCTTGATTAGTGAGAAGTTAGTCCTAATCTTCTAAGTACATTATTTTAATTATCACTTGTTTAAATCACTCCTGAAGGTTATCCAGTTTACCTCTTTGGGCTCTGGCGCCTAACAGAAGCCACTCTTCTATTCGACAACACACACCCAAACAATCCACCAAGGGAACCACAAGTGCATACCAACTAGGCATCATAATCCACTCCAACACAAGGAGGATACAAATAATAGAACTCACTCCATTCATCTTGGAGGCAACAAACACATAGTCCCTCTTTTCATAGGAGGAAACAAGATGAAACGACATAACAAGGTCACTCCATACAAGGAGACACGGATCCCATAATCCGCTCCTAAACCAAGGAGGTGCAAACATCCCCGTTCGTGAAAATTGGGTAAAACTGAAAAGACGCCATGCACTACCCAAGGGAAAACAACTGGATGACATAAAGGTTCAACAACCCTTATCCTCTAAGTTCTTCTAGAAGACTTATAATTTAGGACTAACACTAAATCCCAAACCCAACAATGCAACTTGACGACATTGCAACAAAAGCATTCAAGCCATCAATCAAATCTAATATTTGGATTTCCTAAATCCATATTCATTCAATAGGTAGTGTTGAAAAAGTCAAAGACACGATAACTAGATCATCTAAAATAATCATAACCCCTATTTCCTTTTTCATTATTGAAAATCTAAAACAATTAAACTTACTTCCCTTTACTGAATACAAAGAATTAAATCTTTTAAGATAATCATGAGGAAGATACTACTTTTGGATATACTAAATCCATATCTCTTTCATAATCCAATCACAATGATTCAATTAATCTAAATAGAAATTAATTAAATAGCATAATTGATTGCCTCATCAATAAAACAACTTCTTAATTTACTTTTAAATTGACACAAATCCATGCAAGTAAAATTTTTCCATTTCCTAACCAAATCTTACATTTCATTCAATTTCCTATATAGAACATGCAATCACTTTAATGTAACAAAATATCTTTCTCTATACATTTTCTACACATACTAATAATTTCTTTTAAAACACTAATAATACCCAATTTGCAAACAACAGAATAAAATAATAAAATATTATTTATTCTCTCAAATGGATATATACCTTCAATATATATATACTAAATATAAATTAATATATTTAAATATATTTAATCATTAACATATCTTTTATTCTTTAGAGAATATCAAATTGTTTAATTCAAAATAAAATATCCCTTATCATTAATTTTCTAAAATATAAATATATTTTTCCAATTAAATCAAATTAATAATTGAATCTTTTACACATGAATTTAAATTCCACAATCAAATTTTAAATTATGCATTCTTTACATCAAATATTTAACTCCTTCAATTAAACTTTAACATGTCATTTTAAAATAAACAATAATTTTCCCATATGTTTATAATTCTAATTCCACTAATCTAATATACAAATTTTATTTAAAATGATATACATAAATATAATACTTTAGTATTATAAATTATAATATAAAATATTATTAAATAATATTTTAATATTATAATAACAATACCTAAAATATTAATATTTATAAATATCAATTTATTATTATTTTATTTTCAGAATAGCCATGGGAAAATAACTTAATAGTAGTCTCATGTTTCAAGCATAACTCAAAAACTACGATTTGGGTATTTATGATTTTTGGATATGAGTAAGAACATTTAAAAATTCAAAAACCCTTTAAATTTTCTAAAAACCCAGTTTGTGAAAGTGAAGTTATAGGTGACGCAACCAAACCATTTTACCATGAAAATTATAACTATACTGCAGATTTTAAAATCCGATTTTTAATAATAAACAGAGGGTTTCATTTTCTAAAAACATTCTAAATGCATTGTTAAATCTCTATGTTTGATTTCAATAACAACAAAATCAATTTCCCCAAATAATTTAAATTCAATTAAAGTTTTCACAATTTTCACTCAAGAATTTTCACAAGCAAAGGCTGTAAATTTGTTTAATTCTTTTCTTCTAATATCAAATTTATTTTCTAAAACAAATTTAACAAACAAATCTTTAATCATTGCTATTTTAAAAAAAACAATTAAGAACAATAAAACACAAAGAGGAAAACCTGGTACAAGAAGCTACAGGAAGAGATGAATTTCTGATGCAAGCCTCCTCCAAAGATTTCCTGAATTTTTTTCAATCCTCCAAAGAATCCAATCCAAAATCCAACAAATGCAAACAATCTTTCCTTCAATCAATTTTACAATCAAACTTTCTTCAAACCCTTGTGCAAATTTTCCAAAATTTCTTCCCTGCTGTAAAAATGTATTTTTCTAAAAAAACTTTCTGCCCTAAAATTAAAACATGTATTCTTTAATACCCTAATTCATTACATGCAAATTAGCAATTTCAAATTTACAACCCTAATTCACATTACATGCAAATTAGATATTTCAATTTCAATTTCAATTTTCAATTTCAATTTCACTTTGAATTTCAAACTTCAATTTCAATTTCAATTTCACTTTTCGAAAACCCACTTTCAATTTAAAATGAAATTTGAAATAATAAATTAATTTCCAAAGTTGCAACCAATTTCCCAAATAAACATTTAATTACAATTTCTAATTTAATTCCCACACGTTGAAATTAAATTCCAAATTTAATTTTAATTCTTTTATTTCCTTTCATTATCTTGCATCACGTTTAATTAATTAATTTAATTATTTAATAACTAAATTCAACCCCCTTGGATTAAATTTAATTAATTAAATAATTTAAATATAAAATTTTATCCACATTGCATTATTTAAAATAAATAACCATCAACATGATTTAAATGCAATTATTCTAAATATCTATTTCCAAATCAATAATCCTTCAAAATTAAATAACATTAAAACAAGACAGACAATGGCTCTCGACACACACGACTGACGACACACTAAGGCTAGGGTGTAAATTTGACACATGTTCTCTAGCTACTATCTCCCGTTCAACTTAACCGTTGGATCGACACACTCAAACCTGTGAAACCAGGTGGAGTCGATGTCATGTACCTGCAATCCTGCAACCAAGTAAACAACATCATACAATATATCCAACATATAATACACACCGTGAAGAAGAAATTACAGATTCGCAGGGCGCACGCAAGCGAGTGATGCGAACTCGTCCTCTTCACCCATACACTCATCAAAACTGACACTTCCATCATAATTCCAATAATCTCATAATAATATCTCATGTTAACTCTACAACAACATTAATCTATAATGCATGTGAAACAATAATCAGATAACTACATCCCACAATAATAGTTGTCGCTCAATGGTAGCGATCAAATCATCATAACAAAATGTATCCAGTATCAAAGTAACTGCAACCAAACATAGCATAAAGCAAACCAAACAAGAAGCAAAACGAAGGGGTATTACACTTTGTCTTCCTTAAAGAGACATCATGAATGAAAGAATGGTTCATATTTTTTTAGATGGTAGTTCCAGAATATACATTACCATGGTCATAAAACTCACTATAATTGTCTAAGATGTTGAAACCCTCATCTTCTGGCCTTGATAGTTCAACTTCACTTGCATCTTCAACCATGTGAGTCAAGAAAAACCTCAGTAATTGTGAAGAAGTTAGGCTTAGAAGATTACTTTGGGAAATTTCATCATTATTTAAAACACCGAGAAACTCCCTTGGAAGGAGATTTGAGACAAAAACAATCCCGCCACCCAACTCGCGATGTCTCTCCAATTCTTCTTCAATCCTTAAATCTTCACTTTTTACCACTTCAAAGATGGACATGCCTCTCCTTAAAATGAAATGAACTCTTGGAGGTAAGGTGTGAATGAGAGTAGAAACCAAGTTAGTTTCGTTGGGTCTACTTGAACATGGAATATGGCTCAAAATCCTAGTAAATTTTTTAATAAATTTTTTAACACTTTCATTTTTAAACCTTTGAACATCAAAGAGAGATCTCAAATGATCTATGATATAGAACACAATCTTAAATCTTTCAAGAAAACCATCCTTGAGAGCACTCCAATTCGTAACACTTCCCTTTGTGAGTTGCATAAATCATTCTATTGCTCTACCCTCCAAAGAGGCAACAAAAAAGGTGAATGACTACATTTTCCTCATCAACTCCCATGGAAGCACATGAGGTAACAAGAGCATGAAGGTGGTCTTCAAGGTCTTGTGCATGTTCTCCAGTAAACATAGGAAGATGCTCCCTAAATCTTTCAAGGAGAGGGGAATCACTTATCAATGCTAAGGGACCAAAAGTGATCCCCCAAGGTTGAAACGATGAAGAGGCCATTAAGATAGATTGCAACTAGGATAGATGGGTTCCTTTGAAAACAGAGTCACCAATCTTTATAGAGATAATTTCAGGTCTAGTCAATTTGGTGCTGGACCTCTTCGAGCTAGTGGAGGGTTTTCATTAGGTCGAAGTGGCGAGTTTGGGTAATTAACAATTTCAATTCTTGAGAACCTTTCTACCACTGGTTCAGTTGAGCACTATGCAGTTTCTTCTTCTTCTTCAAGCACCAAACTCACACACATTTACTTTTCCATACTTCTTTTGTGCTTCCACACATGATTATTTAACAGAAAGATGATTTCTTCTTGTTTGGACGTAACCAAATCTAATCCTGGTTGTAGCACAGGAAAGATGCCTTCATGTGTTAACACCATATCTGTGCATCATAAAATAATAGATCAATAAAATATCACAATTGATCGGAGATTCTAAAACTCCCTAGTGGATTCACCAAAAATCTCCTAATGAGCACATTTATCCTTTATCAAAATGAACACAGAACAACTCTATAACTCCCAAGAAGGATGAAATCAGGTCACAATAGTTGGAGAGATCACCATTGCATTGGTGATCTTCCTCTAAATTTCAATTCATGTACAACTCCCTCTTCTGATAGAATTTTGTATTTTCAGAATATATAAACTCGATGTATGCTTTTAACTAGAAAGAAAAAAAGGAAATCTAACACCTACTCATAGCTATGATACAAGTGCGAGGATCTTATGTTCAAACTATTTTCTATTAAAATGAAAGAGTAGAAACTGATTAGTATCATGACTCACAAATCATATTACTTAACACCTACTAACTTGACTCAATGCAATTCCAACCATCAACTATAAATAAATAAACTAAATTTCATTGAACATTGCATTCTCACATGAAAGATATATTCAAATGATTGTTAAAGCTCACATATTTTTCACAAGAATTAAAACTTAATTGAAATTACTGCACATAGAAGATAACATCCACAAATGATGAATTGAAAATGAAAAATTTGATCCTTTATTAAGATCATGTCTCACTCATGCATTATAGTGCAAGGGGGACCAAAATGTTGGACCCTTGCAATATCAAAAGATAACATATTTATAGTTTCTTGACTTGTAATGGATAAGGTTTCTTGAAATGACTTCTTGGTTGTTAACTATTACACAGTTGAATAAAGTTGGGAAAAAATCAATTAATCTTTTCAGATTATGAAAAATTCCCTACATTAATTTCTATCCTTGGTGGTGGTTACGATTTCATCCCATTTTTTGATTGACAAGATAAAGGAATGAAGTGTCACTAGATATAAACAAACCATGTGACCTTTAGACAAAATAATCACCACATTAACTTCTCCATGACTATTAGTATGCCACCTAGACTCTTCCATGCAACTCCTTAAATATTGAGGCTACTTGAATATGATCAACAATATTTCCATCACATCACCACACTTGAATTAATTTCATTGAAGCAAATTGTGTGTACTCTTGCATTTATTGCTTTAAACAAAGATCCACTATTTTTACCCTTGCATCTATAAATCCAATACATCCTATTCATTCTACACAATGATAGTTGTGTATTCAAGCATGTCGAGTTCTTCGAATGAGATAGTTGTGGAGAGCGACTTCATGATTGTTGAATGTGTTGAATGTAGTACTATTCGCAGGCTAGTACAAGACTAGCTAAGGGAAGTCTTCATCATCTGCAGCAATATGGAAGAAGAAGTCATTCGTAAGGTGACTGAGGAGCACTTCTTAGCATAAATGCATGTACATAATGCTACCCTACTCAATTGTTTCCTCTATAACATTGCATGAACTTCTAGATTGTTCGGGTGGGCTTTATGAGCTGCTAAGTATCTGGTTCGCTCACGGTTCCTATAGAATGTTGAAGATGAACTCAGAGGAATTTCTATTCATCCTCACATGGGCCTAATTGATGATGCCATTTGCATGTCTTATGCACTCCAAAATGAAAGGGTCGGCCAAGCTATCACTCTGATGCGCACCGGCTTTGAAAGTAACAACATGGTGACATTTTCTCATTATGCGGAGTATAATGAAAATATTTTTTGTCCAACACAGATTGAGCTGATGTAGGAAGTGATTGAGGCCATCTATATTATCATATTTACTCTTTGTGTTTACTGACCCCTATTATATAATCATCCCCTCTTTTTTTGGTAATGTAATATATAATTTTGTCAGTACATATAAATAATATATATATCTTTTTGGATTTTCAATTAATTCTGCATCATGGAGATCTTTTTCATTTTTTTCTATCTTTTTGCAATCTTCTTTTTACTTGTTTGTATGGAAAACAAAATTCCCTTACATGCAGTCTTCTTTTATATATTTTCCTTCTCAGAAATGAACATTTATGAGTTGCTAAAGCATGCTAATAAACGTATCTAGAAAAGTTCTGAATAGTTATTGGAGTCTGCCAAGGTTGAAGAAACCCATTTTTCATATCATCCTTGAGAAATTCACTTCAAAATTTTTCTATTACCTTTATGCAAAAGCTAGCAAGTTTTTCGTGACTCGATCAATAATAAAAAATTTTTAAAAAAGGAAAGTTTTAGAAAACTTGTCGAAATCTAAAAAGGCTTTAAAACTCAGTTGAATCCCACTAACATTCTCCACCTTTCTTACTTAAAATGTTCACTAAGTTTTTGGTTCCCACGTAGGGATTTGTAATATTTAACTTAATGATTATTGGCTAGAAAAATAGGTTTTGAAAGGCAAGTCAGTAACCGATATGATTTTAAAGCCTAGCCAAGAATCGACAAACACCCACCTTCTATAATATATACTTTAAAGGAAAATTAAAAAGGGAAGGAATTAAAATTGATGGTAACATAATGCAATCAGGGTAATGATCAGAAGAGTTGATGAATGCCATAAGTATGTTGTACACAATCGTACTATATCTAATATTTCTCATGAATAGGTGAATAATGATATGAAGAAGAAGTTTTGGTTTCTTCATATTAATGAAGAGTGTTGCAATTATTGTCTATAATTTTTTGAATGATTATACTCTCTATCTCTTGGTGTAAAGAATTGCATAAGATATGAAAGAAAGTATTAAAAAGTTTTTCATGCAGGTAGTGGCTTAGGAAGTTGTACTAAGGAAGGTTAGGTGAATGCTCTACATTCCTCCACATCTATAGATATGACCTTACAATTTGGAATTTTGATAGAGACAAGTGTACAACATGTCTATTCCTAATTTTAAAATATAGAAGTTATCACAAAAGTTTCTAGAGCAAGAAGAGTGAGGACTATGTTGTTTCAATCAAGAAGGTTCATATGAATGCTCTACATTTCTCCACTTTTGAATATTTGGTCTTGCAGTTTGGAGGATGAGTTAAAATTATATATCTATTTTCTCATTTCATATTTTAAGTGTTGTGGTGTACTACAAGTCAAGTTTTCAATATTCTATCTCAAGAATGCATTTTTGGGTTTATAAAAGATGTTGGGATTAGTATTTGTTTGCTTGCATAATAGAAAGTAGCATGAATGTGTGAAAATAATGTATGTGAATGTTTTTTAATATCATATAGTGTTTGTAAGGTGACCTGTATGATGTTGCTTGATCTCTTTGGTACTGCCTTTGGTTTGGAGTTAATGCATGGAAGGATAAGTGTTTTCTGGGTTGTCTTGGTATATTGAGGTGTTTGTACCATGTTTTTGTTATGTGTGCTAAGATAAAATAGGTCTTTCTTATCTCCTAGATCAAACCACATTTGATTCCCTCTTCAAACAGATGTTTGGAAACTAAATTATTAATGGTCATTGCACATTTCATGTTATATGTTTCATTTTGGCCGATGAGGAGAAAAGTTTTGAAGCTTGTAGAGTATATAAATGAAATAACAAGTTTGTTGCAAAGTGTGTTTGATTTATTCAATGAATTAAGGAAGTAATGTCTCATAAGCAATGAGATAAAGGTAGAAAAGTGAGTGTGAAAATACATAGAAGTTGTTAAGTAGAGGAAGTGTGTTAGAGGCAATGATCCAAAGGAAATAGAAATTGTTAAGAAGAGGAAGTGTGTCGAAGGCAATGAATCGAAGGTAGTAGAATTTGTTAAACAAAGGATGTGTGCTGGAGGTAGTGAGTCGAAGGTAGCGGAAGTTCCTAAGAAAAGGAAGTGTGTTGGAGGTAGTGAGCCAAAGGAAGTAGAAGATTTCGAGTAGAGGTATTACAGTGGAAATTGATCATCAATTCTAGGGGTAAGTGCAAGAAGTTGGGTCCACGAAGAGGGGAAGTTTAGGCCCGAAAATTTTTTTTTGCACGAAACGCGTACACGTTTTCAAAAAATGCATACGCATTATGGATCACGTACCCGATCCTAAATCCACAATGCGTACACATTACGATTCGGGTACACGAACCTAGAACGTGTACATGTTATGAAACACGTACGCGTTTGTAATGCGTATGCATTATAAAATGCGTACGCGTTTCATAATGCATATGCGTTTGTAAAATCTATTTAATTTTTTAAATAAATGACTGTGAAAATTATTTTCACAGTCGAGTCTTGTGGGCCAGAGGGAGAAGAAGATTGCGTACGCATTTTGGAGGGTTGAATTTTTCCACATTTTCACTGGCACGTCCTCCCGTCGACACACCTGACCTCAGCGACCTCCAGGTTGGTTGAATTCTACAATATTTTTGCATTATAATTGCTATTTAATTATTTTTGTTTTATAATTGCTATTTAGTTATTTTTGTTTAGTTTGTTTTATTTAATATTTAATAGTTTTTAAATTGCATTTTATTTACCAAAAACATCACCGAAACAAACAACATAAAATTCTAAATCAAAAACCAAAAAAAAAACCTAAATTCGACACATTTAATTTTGAAATTTGAAAACCCTAAACTGTAGGTTTCAAAAAACTAATTTACTCAGACCGTTAATCCTTGGACCTAAACCCTAGAAAACGTAAACTAAAACCCTATTTGTAGGTTAAAATTAGGTTAAAGCTAGGGTACAATTAGGGTTTGGCTTAAACTTTAATATATATTATAGTTAGATTTCAAAATTACAATTAGGGTTATGATTAGGTTTACTTGTTTAATATTAAAGAATTCAATTACTTGCTTCTAGGGTTCAATTAAAGTTGGAGTTCAATTAGGGTTAAAATTCATTCTAGGGTTAGGGTTCTAAGATAAATATTCAGGTAAGGCTTGAGGTTAGGGTTTGTATTCAACTAGGTTTAGAGTTAGGGTTATATTTTTATTAGGGTTAGGGTTAGGATTATGAAATTATGAATTAAAATTTAAGATGAAGCTTAGGGTTGGAGTTAGAATTAGCCCCGTCAATTGGTGTAGGGTTCTAGGGTTGGGGTAAAAATTAAATTAAGAGTCTAGGGTTAAATGGTTGTAATTTTGGTGAGAGTTAAACATTCAATCAATATTTAATTAGGTTTATGATTAAAAAGTTTATATGCATTTAGGATTAGTGTTCAACTAAGGTTATGATACCCGATTTAATTACAATTAGGGTTAGAGTTCAAGTTAGAATAAATTAGGGTTCAAGTTAGAATTAGTGTGATAAAAATTCTAATATAAGGCAACATATCCCTAGATGAAATCATATTTTAAAAAATTCCTCATCTATATCGATTAAATTTTTTATCTTAAACTTGAAAAATAAATCTATTAGCAATGTCTTCTTGAACTGAATTCTCCAATTTTGCATCTCTAACAATTGTTTTTCTAATCTATTATTTAACATGTTCTTGTTCAACTTGTTCTTCTATGTGTTCTTGAATTTTTTCTTAAACATATTCAAGTTGTTTAGATCAACATATTCAGTATGTTCAACTTGTTCTTAAACTAGTTCACACAACTTAAGAGGATGCAATGAATTCATTTACAAATACATATGCACACATGCATACAATTTAAATCAATATATATTAAAAAACCCTTGAAAAAATATATCATGTGCATATATATTGGGCTCATTACACCCTAAATCATAGAGAATTTCCCTCAATTTTTTTATTATGTTTGTAAAGATGGTTCTATTCTAGGGTTTTGTTATCATTAAAATCCATACTCTAGTAGTTTTTTAGTTTTGAAACTATGTATTTGAGCCAATATCCCTGTACTTAGGTACCTAAGGTTTTTGATGGTTTCATAAGGATTTAAAAATCATGAATACTAGTGGAAATTTGTAAAACACATAGGGGTTTAGTCTTATTTCTTCAGTTTATGTTTCTCACAATCTTAGTTTTCAAAGAGTAAATATTTACAAACTTATATATAACAATGGGGTCTTTAGGTGTGATAAAAAAAGTTTATTTTTATAGTGATAATTGTGAGGTATCACAAGACAATTTGCATTTCCCTCAATTTGTTATAACAACCATAGACTTTTAGTCATAACATATTGAATTTTCATTTCCTTCACTCTTGATTCAACATAATCTAGGTCGATTGTTACCATTTTGTCAAAGGGGGTCCTAAAACATCAACTTATAGATTTTCCTTCATTATTATGACTCAAAATTAAAAAAAATCAAGAAATTAAAATGTATAAATCTAAATTCTATAATTGGTGAAGGATTGTGTTGCAAGTTCTTGGATTTGACCCTACCAAATTGACCATAGTTTGGCTTCCTTAAATTTCTTGCATAATTATTACTTTTAATCACTATAATTTTAATTTATTTGCATCCTTTAGTTTCATACTATACTATCGTTTAATAATTTTATTTTTAAAATAATATAATTCTCATACCTTTTATGTCTCTCATATTCAAACAATATTTCAAGTGTTCTATGCTAACTCCTATTATCATTTCCCCTTTTCAAATACCATTATTTCTATGTTTCTATTATTATAAGTTTAAATGTATCCTTATAACCAATTTTTTTAATTTCTAGATCGTAATGGTTATTGTTATTCTAATATATATATATATATAGTTCAAAATCCCCAAACCTTGAAATAGATGTCTACAACCTTATATGTATACATCATGAGCCATATAATCATATTTATCAACCCTAAACCATAAAACCTAGATATCTTGACTATGTAAACTCCAAACCATACATAATCACATATCATTAATCAAGAAAACCCTAGACACTAAACCCTGCATTCTAAAATATGAACACAATCCCTTACCCAAAACTCAAATCGTAAACCACAAACTTGAAATTTTTAAAACTTAAAAACTTAAATTATAAACTTTAATGTGTACATGCTATGGATTTTTAATGAACATTATGGATTTTTTAATGTTATAAATCGAATGGTCTTCAAATGAATTGTATTTTAAATTTGTACACGTTCAATGTGATTTTTAAATAGTTCTTTGAAATTGTGTGCCTTATTTAATTAGTTTGATGATATATATTTTTTAATTGTTTAACATGTGTAGTTGCCATTTGGTTGTACATTCACATGGATCCACTATTTAGCTTAGAGGATTTTATGCCTGAACCATAAATTCCTGTAGATCCCATAGATTCAAACCCACCACCACAAGAAAACCCCATGCCTCCAAACCCCCCACCTGTTAACCCCCCACCCCCTATAATAAACCAAGATCAGTTGAGAGAGAGCATTAGGGAAAATCTTATGGTGATTCAAGAAAATATAGATCTGATAAAAAATGAGCCTAGAATTCCCCCCCATCTCGCACGGTTTGCATCTACGATGCAAACTATCATTGATTCTGTTTGATCTATTGATGCAGACCTAGATAGGTTCCATCAATGGAGAGAAGAGAGGAGACAATTCTATGCAGATGAATTTTCTTATAAAGAAATTAATGACCTTAAAATTACCAAACAATCCATGTGCCAGTATTTTTTTAACCCCCAAACTAGCCAACCAATTCCACCCACCAAAAAATGAATTTCAATTTTATGGTGTAGGCACCCTCAGATAGCTACACATTTTTGGGATAGATGGTGGATGGTGTTTGATACTCCACCACATGGAAATTCTGAGGTGCTCCTATACTTTTTGTGAAAGTTATGGGCAAAGTTTGAGTTGGGTTTAAAACCCAACTATTTTGATATGAGGTCATTTCAGGGAGCTGGGCGTAGCATGCCCCAACATAGATTAGGAGCATGCGTTGATCCTTAGGGACATGCTCCAATTGCTCCTATTGTTCCTCCTCCTTCTTCTGGTGTTCCTGCTGCATTTTAGCAACATACCATGCTATCGACATTAGGAGCATTGAGTTCACTTTCAGGAAATATCACTCATCAGACTTCACACGTGGCGGCTGAAGTGGTCAATAGAGAGCATGGAGGCTCGAGCAATATGAATACTCGGGAATTCACTTCAGGAAACCCACATGCATCTGAGACAGAGTCATTTATGGATTTCCTATATTCTGAGCATCATCCTACACAGGTATGTTCATCTTTTGAACTTTTTTTTTTTGGAATGTGCAAAATTCATGTTTAAATAATAATATCAAATTATATATATAATACAATATTAATTCAATAAGTGTTTAGTGTAGATGCATGATCAAACAATGTCTGAAACTCAAAATGATCGTGTCTATATGTCGAGTGTTGTAGATATGGGCTCACCTTTTGGTCAAGTACTTAAACCAATATATATTAAATTTAGTTTGTGTGGATATATATCTAATTTATTTTGAATGTGTACACATGATGTGTGATTGATATATATTATATCTAGATGCAGGGCTCAGGTTAGATGAGCGTGCCTAGTGCTGACCAACCACAAGTTGTGGTGAGCGCTCCTAAGTCATCATTAGCTCAGGTGTGTTCTTTCAAAAAAATTGTTAGGTTTGAATTAAATACACATCATAGATCTAGTTTAATTTTTACATTTACATACACATGCGTGAATGATCTATACAAATTGTTATACATCTATATGCAAGGATTTCATGAGATACCCATCGCAGGTGCACCTAAGACATCGTCAGCATTTCATGGGCAATCTCAGGTGCGTGATCTTGAGGTCATATCATTCGAGGTTGTAAACTTTACTAAATATCCTAAACAATTTTTATGGATCTTTAAATATATATATATATATATATATATATATATATATTTGAGGTTTTAACATATTGATTGTTTTATATGAATATGCAGGATATAGTAGATCAGGCATTTGGATCTTCTCAAGTGACAGTTATGCTACCCGTTGAACAAAATGTGCCAATAGATTCACATGATCATATGGTAATTTATGCATGTACTAAAAATCATTTTTATTGTATTTACTAGATATTTAATTAAATTTTTATTTTTTATCCAAAAGTTTATATTTTCAGGATTAAATATGTTTAATTATATCAAAATTTATAAATAAATTTAAATCTAATTTGAAGTTTCTTGTACTCTTTTATAGCATGATGCGGGTACATCTAATCGACCTGGAACAAAGAGGAGACTTGATTTGACTAATCAGCCTGATAGTTAAATGGTTTTAAATTTTAAATAGACCAGACATCTCTACTTTTATTTAAACTTTTATGTGTTGGACTTGACATATACATATTTGTGTTTATTTATATCAGATGACTTTAATGTGATGATTATATATATGCAGTCAATTATGATCGTGTTATGTTCATTTTGATGATTATATGCACTCATACATATGTAGATCTACTTATTTTATCTAATTTTCAAGTAATAGATGCACTATATAAATTCTTATCTAGATACAATCAAATTTCATAAATATATAATTTATCACATGGTTAAAGGTGACAAATTAAAATATTCCTTAAATAGTTTAGACTATATTCATAATAAATTAAGGGCACGTAATTTTAACTATTTTCCAATTCTAGAAAATATTTGAACAATTATATGAAATGTATAATCTATAAAATTGGAACGAGATATTTAAAAATTTACTAATAAGTTCATTGAAGATAATACAACTATACAACATGATGAAACAAATATGTGTGCACATGTATATCCAATACATAAGCTTATCAACTTTTACGTGAAGACCAAAAATTGATATTTACATAGTCTCTTGATAAAATAAATTTTCAATGACAATTGCATGGTAGATTGACTTGATGAGAACCTACAAAAATAATTAATGTAAGTAAGTAGTTCTATAATTTTTTTGAGTCATTTAAGTAAATATATAGTAAAAGTTACAAAATTGGATCTTATAAATTCCATACAAATTCAAATGATGTTTGCCATAGGATGGATGAAGGGGATGCATACCATGAACCCTAGGGTATGACTTAATGGGTCCTAAGAGGATGACTTAAGGGGAATTATGCGAGTGACTTAAGGGACTCAAGATTGTGGATTAAGGGTACATGCAAGAGGATATGACTTAAGGGTCCTTTAAAGGGATGTCTTAAGGGGATGCAAGAGGGTGGATTAAGGGGAGTTGATAGAATGTCTTAAAGAATGATAGAAAGCCTAAACCCTAAACCATGTGACCTAAATCCTAGGAGATGAACCCTAAACCATTAATCCATATAGATTTGTTATTTTTTAGCATCTCATGAACCCTAGAAACCCTAAACCCTAAACTATGTGACCTAAATCCTAGGAAATGAACGATAAACCATTAATCCATATAGATTTGTTATTTTAAGCATCTCATGAACCCTAGAAACCCTAAACCCTAAACCATGTGACCTAAATCCTAGGAGATCAACCCTAAACCATTAATCCATATAGATTTGTTATTTTAAGCATCTCATGAACCCTAGAAACCCTAAACCCTAGACCATGTGACCTAAATTGAATAGGAGATGAACCCTAAATCTCAGGTGCATGATCATAAGAGGATGGCTTAAAGGGATTCAATAGGGTATTGAGATAATTAGTTATAGGTTAGTTATTCTAAGCATCTCATGAACCCTAGAAACCCTAAACCCTAAACTTAAAGGGATGGCTTAAGGGGTGTTGAGAGAGTGACTTAAGGGGATGGCTTAAGGGGATGGCTTAAGGGGTGTTGAGAGAGTGACTTAAGGGGATGCAAGAGGATGGATTAAGGATAGATATACAAGGATATGGATTAAGGGGTCCTAATAGAATGAATTAAGGGGAATTAATAGAGAGACTTAAAGGGATGCAAGAGGATGGATTAATGGTACATAAGAGGATGGCTTAAGGGGTTTTAAGAGAATGGCTTAAGGGGATATGAAATCAATTATAAAATTTTTATAAAATGACAATGAATTAAATTTAGTTTTATATTTATACTCTCAACTAAATGTATCTACAACTATATAAAGTTACCTGTCTCTAGATTCGAATTCCATTGTAATAAGAGTGCAGATCTCCTCTCTTTTTTGTAAAGCATCTAGTATCAAGGGAGACCTGAAACAAAAAAATGATATAGAACTTTAATTAGGAAATGAATTTAAAGACAAATATATATCAATTAAATATATACATACAACTAGATATACTTACCAATATTTATTTACTCTGCTGTACCATCCACATCCTCTCTTTTTTGTAATGCATCTATGATTGTCTCATGATCATCCATTGAAACTGTCCATAAAACTTTATTAGCAGGCCTCCCTTGATATCTAACTAGTTTTATATTGGTTGCCAAAATAAAATGTGAATAATGTATAATCTTCTTGTGTCTTTCATAATCTTCAAATGCAGGCAAGCCATTCTTGCTTATCAAATATTTTCGAAGCCAGGTGCCAACAACAATGACTGCACTAGTTGGATACTCAAAGTTATCATCATCCACTCTAGGATGTACCAACTTATGTTTTCTCTCAACACATCTAGCCAACTAGTACTTTGTCTCCTCTTCATTCCCCTCGGGTGCAACAACAACATACACATGTCCTACAAAAATAGATTAAAAATTCAATAAAGAGCAGGACTTATATTTAATTCATGTATATAAACATGCATACATATAAAATTCATCTCAATAAATAATGTACCTTCTTGTACAAGATTAGAAACATGATCATAAACATCTGATGCGAACGCTTGATTATCTTCAATTATTGTTCCATGTTGAACATATGTTGATGTAGGTGTTAAGGCTCTTTGTTGCCATTGTTCGACCCATTCCATATTTTCACAAGCCTCCCAATCACCTGCAATACAAAATTGACAAAAACATGCCAACTCCCTTGTCCATATTGTCCATGTGTTTGCATTCGAACTGTTAAATGAATGCCATTTTGCAGATTCATTAATTTCACAATCTTGTCGAGAACAAATATCATTTTCTTCAACTAACCAAAAGAAGTGGTGAATTATTGAGCTCTCACTTATTCTTGTAGATAATTTGGTATTGCACCAATCTACAATTGCACGTGCATCTCTAAATTTTGCAGCATCCTTAAATTTTAGTTGCTTTCTAGCAAGAGCTCTTTTCACACATGCACCTGCTCCATCATGTTCTCCCTTACCATGACCGGCTTCAAAAAAACTCCATATGTGTTGGATATTATTTTCCTTATGAACTCTACATAACCAATAAAACATCCTAGCATTTTTGAATTGACCCGTGCAATTATCTGACCATATGAGATGTTCTAGCAATTGAATTCCTCTTTCTTTTAAATTTTTGTAAAATATATGAAAACAATATTGAACAAACTCATATGAATGTAATCGATTATCACTTACATAAAAATGGTACTCTCTCAAAAAAATTCTATTATCTTCTCTACTATCATCTGCATGTCTATAAACAATATGAACAAAAATAGCTACTTGCACTGAATTATAATACTATGATTGAATTTCTTCTTGTGGAGCAAGAGTATAATTTTCAGCAAAATCAACAACTGATAATATAGTTCCAATTGGGAATGTGTTTTTACATAAACGAAATTGATTATCAAGCCAATGAGCATACTGAGAGTGTTGAACATATTTAGGTACAATATTATCTTTAAATTCTTTAATAAATGCATGCACAGTAAATTTTTCCATAATTAGCTCACAACGTTTTCCAGTTTTTCCATCTTTTAAAGAATACTCAACATTTTTAAATTTTTTTACATCTACTAATTGTTGTCCAAATTCATTTAAACTACTTTCATCCATACATTCTCCTAATAATGAAAAGTTAGCACATCTATCACATTCTCCAGAAATACATGATTTTAAATAAAATAAGTTTCCGTTAGAGGGTTCACAAAACAAGCCAGATATTAAATCTTTGATTCTTTTAGGTGGCATATTAATACCACAAATGTCCTACATAATTTGGTTAACATGCAAAGTGCATCGTATATATCAAAAACTATCATAATAATAATGAAATTGTACATGAGTGTTACAACAACAAGAGATTCATTGCTTATTAATTCTAAGATACCAAGGTTTACACTTTTCGAATGATCTTTGACTTATTTTAATATTCAATGGTAAGATTGAAGCATCTAATTTTTTTTTATATATTTCAGTTTGAGTCATATCTAAGAGATGCTTTGGATGAGGTACACGAATTTTGGAACCCAACCTTAATTTTAAGACATCTCTAATGTTAGGTGATATTCTTGTATTATCATGCCAAAATTTATCGATTAAAGATTTAATTTCATTAGTTAATTTCATGTTTGATCTTGGGAGTCTACCACTAAAACTCCAACATTGATTAATTGGATCCTTTTCAATATTTTCTCTTCTTTTAGCAGCTCTAATCAAAATTTTAGGATTTACCAATATACATTTACTAATTTTACTTAACATTCTTTTATTTGAAGTTGCTTTATCAACTAAAGTAGTTGTTATTGCACGACAAGCCGTATTTTTATCTTTAGATCGAATTTTCTTACCTATAAAATCAATAGCATTAGCAACACTAGAAATGACTTATTCTACTGAATCATCTTTCTTTTTTGGTTTTACAAAAATACCTAATTTTTTCATCACTTTTCTCATTTTCCACATTCTCATCAATTGCACCATGAGTTGACATTGGAATCCTAATTTTTTTCTATAAAAAAACATTTTATATATTTTATTTCCATAAGTTCTAGTTTGTCTCCAAGAAACTTTACCACAAAGGTTATCTAACACATCTTTTTCAATTGTAAAAAAAAACATTTTCACCTTCATCCATACAAGGAGTTTCATTTTCATTCACACAAGGGGTTCCATTTTAATTTTCAAATGTAGAAAGAATTTCATTCTCATTTTCATCAATATGAGGGATTTGATTAACATTTTCATTCTTATAAGATATATTTTCATCATTTTTTTGTTTTTGCATTCTTTCAACCCTAGAATTATTGATATCATCAATGGTGTGTCCAACTTCATCTAAACAAGCAAAATCAATATTATGAAGACTTGGGTTTGAAAAAATACATGGAGAGATTATTTGAATAGGTGCATTTTCCATATCATTGGGAGGTGGATTTGAAGACATACCTGAATTTGTTTGCATAGGTACTATTCCCATATCATTCAAAGTTGAAGTTGAAGACATAGTTGAGTTTGTCTCCATAATTGCATTTTCTTCTATATTCACCATCTCCACATTTGCATCATCTACATTCATTTCATCATTCATGGCTTTCTCTTCAACATTTATTGAACTAGATGCTTCCAAATTTTTGATTTGACGAATTCTTTCTCTTCTATCCTTTTGTCTTTTTGCCTCCATATCTTTATTTGCTTGAATTTCTTTGGGTGTCATTGACTTTCTACACTTTTTTCTTTGTCTTTGATTTGATCCCATGGTTACCAAACCCTCTTTGATGAAAAAACAAATGATTTACTTGTAACCAATTTCCAAATTTTCATCTCCTTCAAATATTCAAATAACACTTTGTACTATGAAGATCCTTTCTTCTTTGAACTTTGAAGTACAAAAACATCATGAATACATCCAAAAAATCTCTTTTTGAATCTTCTTGTAAATTATTCTTGTACTTGATTCCACTTCAGAAAATTCAACCTACACTTGACTTTTCAACCAATTTGCAATAGAATATGCCCTGCACAAGACAAATTTGCAATAAAAAATGTAAAAAATGGAGCTTTCGGACCATACTGCAGAAAAAGAATGTTGCAAGAAAAACATGTTGTACTAAAAATTTCAAATTAGGGAAAAATGACTATATCAGAAATGCGTATGCGTTATGAAATGCATACGCGTTCTGAATATAGAACATGTATAGGTTTCATAACGCGTATGCGTTACCTTTACCCAACGGGTAAAACAATGACGTGTACATGTTATGAAATGCATACGTGTTTCATTTAAATAACATGTACGCATTTCAAGAACTCGTACGCGTTATTTAAAAACTGGTTTCCCAACCCACCTATAGCCTTGGTTTTAGGGTCGGGAAAGGTTTGGCAATCTGAGCCTTAGCCTTTGACCTGCAACTAAAAAATTAAGGCAGATTGAAGAAGAATGTTCAACTTTGACAATATGGCTGATGAATATTTTTTCTGAATCAATCTATAAAATTAAAACCCATTACAGAACACGATGTCTAAATTTAAATATATAATTTTTATTAAGATTGGATTATATTTTCTATTTTTAATTAATTTCAAAGCAAACTAGTCCTTAAACTTGAAATATCAGACTTTTTTTTGTTTTTAATAACTTTTTTTTGGTTAAATTTTTTGTAAAAAGGTTATATGACATCAATCTTTAGACAATTCTCTACACAATAAAAAAAAAAAAGTTTCAAAAAATATTTAGTTTAGGTCAAATTATGTTGTCCGTACACATTGATTTTAAAACAAAACAATTAAGGCCAATAAAAATTTAATAGAAAAAAAAATATTCAACAAAAAATTACAAAAAAAAATCCCCATCAATCTTCATGTTGTTAGCTCTCTTTCCCCAAAAAGGAATTAGAAAAAATATTTTTTTTGAGTCAAAAAGTGTTGTTCGTACACGTGCATGGTATGGTAAAAGAATAGGGACTTTTAAAAAGTGTTTTTTATAGATCCTTATCAAAATTTAATTTCTACAATATATTTAGAAACTAGATTCAAAATTCAAAATTTAATATTACAAACTTTTTTAAAAATTCATTGTGTAATTGCCTCAAAGTTTCAGTCCAAGTGTGACAAATTCTAAAAAACAACAAAAAGACTTCCACTTTTTGAGCTTTTTGTGGACCCAACTTCTTGCATCAGCCCCCAGTCAAGTTTGTTTTGAGGTTGTAGCCTCCTTTTTTGAGTGTTGTTATTTATAGTGAGTCATAGAAATCCTTTAGTTGGAGCCATAAAACTTGCAAATTTTATTTTCATTTGGGAGGCTAGATTTGGACAGTAGCTCCAAGCAGCTTGCTCATAGTGGTTTTTCCCTTCTAGGGTTTTCCATGTAAATCTAGTGTTATAGATGTGTGATTGTTACTTTGAGTTGCATTTAATATTTTATTTTTTTAAGGTAGTAAGAAGTTTTAATAGTTGAATGGAATAAAATTGTGGGATATATTGTTTCACCCCCCTCTCAGTATATCATTATGTTCTAACAATTGGTATCCAAGTTGAGCTCCTTGGTGTACCCTAATAGCTAAAGGTAGATCTTGGTTTAGAACACATGGATAAGAAAGAGTCCTCTAAATCATCATTGTTTGATGGAAGCAACTATGCCTTCTAGAGTGTGAGGATGGAAGCCTACCTTAATTTTATATGGTATGATGTTTAGAGATCTATAAAGGATGATTATACTAAACCTTCTCATCCTATTACAAATGTTAATGAAAAATGGCCCATGAGAAAAATTCTAGAGCAAATAATTCCATATTGATTGGTCTAAAAAATTACAAGTTTATTAAGGTGGTGTACTACAAGACAACTAAGGAGATATGGGATAAACTCAAAAATCTCTATGAAGGAAATGAAAATTTGAAGCAAGTAAAGTTACAATCCTACAAAATATTGTTTGAGAATCTAAGGATGAAAGAAGAAAGCATTGCCAACTGTTTTCTCTAGGTGGATGAAGTAGTCAATAGAATCAGGGGTCTTGGTGAAAACATAAATGACTTAGGGGTTTTAAAGAAAGTTTTTAGAACTCTCCCTCACCAGTTTGATTCAAAAGTTTTTGCAATTGAAGAAGCCAAAGATTTGATAAAACTTACCATGGAATAATAGTTTGGATCTATCACCACCCATGAGATGAGAAATGAAGTCCAAGGTACACACAAGCGAAGATGCATTCAAAGTTGTGAAGAAGGAAAAATCATTTGGCTGACACAATGAATATGAGGAAGAAGATGCAAAATTTGTGAGAGATTTGAAGAATGTATTAGGTAAGTTACCTTTCAAATGTTTTAATTGTGGAATAATTGGTCATTATGCTTCTAAATTTCCTTTGGGATAAAATGAAAGTAGCAACAAGGATTTCAAGAGAAACAATTTTAGGAGGAACCTTATTTCCAAAGAAGATTATTTCTCCTCAGAAGATCACTACTCATCAGATGATGATGGAGGAGAATCATTTTTCATGGCCAAGGTTATCTCCGATTGCTTTGAAAATATTTTGGATGAAGAAGAAAGTGAAGATGATTTTGAAGGTGAACTTGTATCTACTCTTGAAGATTTGGAAAGTGCAAGGAAAGAGAATAAACAACTAAAAGCCCTAGTTGAAGTCAAGAAAAATCAATGCATAAGAATTAAAAGGGAATTGAATAATTCAAAGTCTAGAAATCCAAAAGAAGATCTCATGAGACCTCAAGGAATACCTTACTAAGCAAAAATATTCTCTACAAATAGGTTCAAACATGCATATTTTAGTTATTGTTTAATTTGTAACAAGTATGGTCATAAGGCTATAGATTGCAAATCTAACATGAATATAATAAATTTTGTAAGTAAAAATTCTCTTGCTTCACTAGTGGATGCCAACATGATATGTAAAATTTACAACAATGTTGGACATATAGCAAAAATAATTAGAAGTGATTTAGAAAAATCATAAATTCAAAAGGCAGATGTTTTTGAGCAAGTCAATGCCACAAACAATGAGGTTGAAAACTCAATGGTTGTTCAAATAGAATTTCATTCTCAAGGAAAAAAAATATTGGTAATGGACAGTGGATATTCAAGTCTCATGACAGGTGACAAAAATCAAATTAATAAATCTGTATAAATGGAATGGCAAATCAGTCAATTTTGGAGAAAATTCATCTACAAAGATTTGTGGAAATGGTACCATAAGTATTGATGGAAAATATAAGACAAAATATGTTCCCTATGTTTAAGTTATCAATAATAATCTTCTCAATGTAAGTTAGATGTCCAGTAAAGGATACAATATTTTATCTCATGATCATGGATGTGAAATTAGGAGATAAAAATATGGTAGGTTTGTGGAAAAAGGTTCTAGCACATAAAGAAACTTGTATAATCTAAAGAGATTCAACGGAAAAATCTATCTTATATAATAGAAAATTGAATGTTGGTTGTGGCACAAGAGGATGGGACACATAAAATTTGATAACCTTGTGAATATTAGATCCATGCAAGTCGCAAGAGATGCCAAAGATCATCAAGTCTGCAAGTACTATGTGTAAAGAATATTAGAGTGGGAAAAAGACAAGGATAAGATTCAAGACAATGGAGTATTCTTCTACAATACCACTTGAATTGATTCATATTAGTTTATGTGGGCCTACTAGGACAAATATTCTCCAAGGTGAAAGGTATTTCATGTTACTCATTGATTATTTCTCTAGGATGACATGGGCTACATTCTTATAAGAAAAATTAGAAGCTTTTAGTAGGTTTATGATTTTCAAGTCAATGGTTGAAAATGAAATGAAATCCAGAATCAAGATCTTAAGGTTTGATGGAGGTGGTGACTTCACATTAAATGAATTTGAGGAATTTTGTGAAGAACATGGGATAAAGAGGCATATATCTGTTGCTAGAACTCCTCGGAAAAATGCAGAAGCACAAAGAAAGAATAGAATTATTCAAGAGATGAAAACAACTATATCAAATAAAGTGAGGCTACTTGATTTATATTAGAAAGAAAAAATTCATATTGGTGTCTATATTCTTAATATAGGTCAACTAAGAGTGGACAACATCAAGATTCCTTATGAGCTTTGGTATGGAAGACCAACAACTATCAAGTACTTCAAAAAATTTAGAAGATGTTATATCAAAAGAGATGAAAAGGAATTGAATTTTTTTGACACAAGATGTGATGAAGGCATCTTTCTCGAATAATCAACTAGAATCAAATATTACAAGTGCAACAATAAAAGTTTGAGGAAGATAGTTGAGAGTAAAAATGTTAGAGTTGATGAATAATCATATCAAACACCTATGAGCAAGAATATTATTGGTCATATGAAATTTCCTATTTAGAAGAAGAAGATGTTGAGGAAATTGAAGAAAAGTAAGAAGAACCAGAGAAGATCCCCAAGAGTCCTACATAATAATGTTTAAAGAATCACTTAGAGGATCAGATAATTGGAGATAAGAATGCAGGAGTGCACAATAGAAGAAGATTTGTAAGAACACATGAAGTAAATTTTTCCTTGTTGTCAAGAATAGAACTTAATTTTTTTTCTAGTGCTAACAAGGATGAAGGATGGATACAAGCAATGAAAGAAGAGTTAAATAAAATTGAGAAAATAAGACTTGAGAACTAGTGCCAAGGCCTTCAAACAATAATGTGATAGGTACAAAATGGGTGTTCAAAAATAAATTGAATGAAGATGGAGAAGTGGTGAGAAACAAAGCAAGGATAGTGTGAAAAGGCTATTCACAAGTAGAAGGGATTGACTTCGAGGAGACATTTTTTCTAGTGGTAAGAATAGAGGCAATTAAAATGTTTCTTGTATTTTTTGTTTATAAGGACTTCAAGGTATATCAAATGGATGTTAAATCTACCTTCTTGAATGGTGACTTGGAAGAATTCTACATAGTGTAGCTTGATGGATTTAAGCTATCAAAGGATCCAAAAATGGTATGTATACTTCATAAAGCCTTATATGGTCTAAAAGAAGCCTCTAGGACTTGGTATGCAAGGTTAGACAAGTGCCTACTTCAACAAGGATTCAAGAAAGGTATCATAGATAGTAATATTGACATCAAAACTAAGGATGGAAAAATTCTAATAGTTTTTGTATATGTTGATGATATAATATTTGAATTGGTAATAATGAAATGTTTAAGAGGTTTTCTAAAGAGATGTAGAAGGAATTTTAAATTTCTATGATAGGTGAGTTGTCATTCTTTCTTGGACTTTAGATTGCTTAGTTAGACAATGGAATCTTTATCTCTCAAGAAAACTATGTCAAGGAGATGTTGAAGAAGTTTGGTTTGGAAGATTGTAAACTAGCGAGTGCTCCTAAAGTAATAGGTTGCCATTTTAGAAAATATGATGAGTCACCTAAAGTTGATTGAACTCTTTATAGGTCTATTTTTGGGGGCCTATTGTACTTAACCACTTCAACTCTTGATAGTATGCAAGTTATCTACTTGGTTGCAAGATTTCAAGTTTATCCAACAGAAACTCATGTGAATGAAGTAAAGAGGATCTTTAGATATTTGAAGAGAACTCTAGATTATGGATTGTGGTATCAAAAGGGTGATGAATTTTCCTTGAGTTCATATATTGATGTTGATTGGGCTAGCACTATTGATGATATAAGTACTGGTGGTGGAGATTTAATTATGAGATATGGATTGGTCTCATGGTTTATAAAGAAGTAGGATTTAGTGTCCTTGTCAACAATAGAAGTGAAGTATATTGTTGCAACATCATGTTGCACTCAAGTGTTGTAAGGATATCAAATCAATGTATGATGAGCCCACCCTTATCCTATTTATCAATACATGTGTCACCAATATCTCAAAGAATCTAAATATGCATTTAACAACTAGGCATGTGTCTATTAGGTATCGTGTCTTAAGAGAAAGGTGGCAAATCAAGAAGAAATATTGGAGTATGCTAGTATAAAGGAATAAGTTGCAAATATTTTTGCAAACACACTTTCTAAGGACATATTTGACAACTGTGAAGCAAAATTTTGCCTTGGTATTTTTTATTTTTGGATTCTACTTTTGGCTTCGGGAGGATCCATGCATGAAGTTGTGGTTCCGAAGGGTGCGAAATGCGCCACGTGGTGGTTGCACACATTTTTTATCCTTTTTTTCAGAAGGAAGTCAAGCCACATGTCAGCTTGGTGGAAGATTTCTCAAAAACGCTTTTCAAAAATCTAAGAATACTTACCTGCTCGACATGTCATCTCTTCACTTCAGGGAAGTTGTGCTTTAGAGAGTTTTTCCTTCAGAGTTTTTCGAAGCATACTTTGATTTGATTTTTAGGAGGAGGATGTGAGTCAATGCCATCAAAGCCATTTGATCAGTCAACAAGACTTTTTCCAGGCTATTTTCTAGGATCTGAGTGCTTACAAAGGGAAATTCCTTAAATATCTAAGGGATATTAATGCGATAGTTGAGAGTTGATGAGCAAGGATTGTTGCGACCTAATAAAAGATCTAGGACCAGATTCTGAGCTATCATGAGTAGACATCTGATGGTCATTACTTTTGAATGGAGATGAAATTTCTCTCTCCTCCGCGGCTATAAATTTGAGGCAGCAATGAGCATGTGCAAGCTCATGATAGGCCAAAAAGTGGTGATATGAAAAAAGTAGTGTTTTGCACAAGTCAAAAAATGCAAAAATCTCGAGTTGACTTTTTTGGGTTGGGTGTTAGTACATTGCTCCATAGCAATGCCCAAGCCAAATTTTTACAAATTGAATATCTGATTTGTAAAAGTAAAAAAATTGGATATCTGATTTGAATCAGATATGTGATTTGAGCCGGGTAGTATAAAAGCCAAAAAAAGGTCATTTGAAAGTCATTTTAAACTTTTAAACCTTCAACGACTGCAACAATGATGTGAGTGCAAATCCGATATTGGATTTAAGCTGATATACGATTTTGAAGGTATGCATTTGTTTTTTTTTCTTTTAATCGATTTTTCTTTTAGTTTTGTATAATTTTAACTAGTTTTTTATAGATTTTTATTAAAAACTAGGGTTTTTTACAATAATTTCATTTATATTGTGTAATTTTAATTAGATTGATTAGTTTTGAACTTCAATTAGGTATTATGGTTGAGAATCAAAACCCACAAATTCCAAACCCTCCACCACCTCCGTGCCCATCAATTGAAGAGTTAATTGGTGAAAAATTGGAGCAATTGAGGGGATTTGTGATGTTTATAAGAAAATCCCTTGATCAAGGAAGATGACAAACATATTGAAAGAAATAATTATAAATATAGAAACCCTCTCCACCCAACATAATTCCTTTCTTTTGTGGTGAAAAAGTATGAGGGAATATTACTCCTGTGGATTTTCTTATGAAGATGTGAAAGATCTCAGAATAACAAAAGCCCAAATAGCTTCTTTATTTGTTAACCCCCGCACTGGTCTGCCAGTTAATGTTAATAAACCAAAACTTTCTATAAAATGGTGCATGAATAAGGATATTGCAGATAACTTTTGGGATCATTGGTGCATGGTTTTTGATAAACCACCCAACAATAATAGTGATGTACCATTTTACTTTATTAAAAAAATTTACACTAATTTTTGTTTAGGGCATCATGTCACTTTATTGACATTAAACCCTTCCGGGGTGTAGGTGGAGGTATGCCCCAGGATAGACCAAGGGCAATTAAAGTAGTCCAGGGCCCATATGTTCCCCCTCTTCCCCTTCCTCAACCACCTCCAATACATCATCTAAATATTATCGAGGATGCAACCACACAAACTATTCAGGCTATTCACTCTTTGAGTGATGTTTTCATTTCCCATACTGCTACAATAGCTCAACCACATGTTGGTGATTTTGGTGATGGATCGAGTGTTGATGCATCCTCCTCCTCAGGTCCACATATCTGTGTGCCACATACTTGCACTATGTGCCACCAAATATGCTTCGGTCCTCTTGTACAACCCACTGAGCATCCCTTGAACACATTTGATTATGACCTCCATGATGTGGACATTATAGGAGATCAGACGCAGGAGATTGGAGCAGACCCTGTAGAGTCCTCTCCTACTAGAGAGGAGGACGTTGGAATAGTTACACAAGTTAGATTTAAGTTGTAAATTTATAACTTGCATTTGTTTTTAAATGAATATTAATTAGAGATACTATCAAGTACTAATATTTATTTACATGGTCTATTTAATAGTTGATATTTGAGGAACTTACATAGGTTACTGAGAGCACCCTCAAAGCCATTTCATTTGGCCTCGACATGCACGTGGTATATATTTTTGCACTCACTCATTTACATTTTTTTATTATATACTTGCTTGTCATTTGAATTGTCATTAATGAAATTATATATTAACTTATATGTTTATCTTATTTTCCTCTTGTAGGAAACACCTAGAGCAAGCGAGGTGCAATGTTGTCCAGACTTTGGAGGAAAAATTGTAGATAAGGGAAAGGTAATTGAACTCAAATTTGATTGAATTAAGTTTTTTAAGATCTTATAGTGATTATACATACATAGACATAGATTGGTAGTTTCATATACTTGTCATTTTTATGTATAGGAAATTATGAGCTACACATCCTTGTTGACAACTGCCACAACGCCTGAAGGGGTAGGTGTTGGAACACTTGAAGGAGTAGTTGTTGAAACACCTCAAGGAGGAGTTGTCAAAACACCTGAAGGACATAAAGAAAAAAGATGCCTAAAGAGGTATGTGTTTATTTTATTTTGTGTTTGGTAAATATGTTCCTATTATCGACAATTGTATGCTAACTTGTATCAATTTTATGTTTTTGTTCACAATATAGATTGAAATTGCAAAAGTTGATATGATTGGTTCATTGAGAGGGGTATATTCTACGACTCCCAAGGGTTTGAAGAGACGTATATATGAGGTAATCAAGATTTCAATTTTAGAGTTCAATTATAGTTCAATGTATATTGATTTTGATGTCAATTATTTGATTTTAAATTATATAATATAACTAATCTCAATTATGGTTTGAATTTTTCTTGTGTAGTTTCCTTTAGAGCCAAAGAGTGCTTCAAAGAGGCTCCATTTTGATGATCAACTAGTAGTTTAGGATGAGATAGACATTTTGGCATGTATATTTTGAATAGATATCAAGATGGTCCATTTTGATGATCCACCAATAGTTTAGGATGAGATAGACATTTTGACATGTATATTTTGAATAGATACCGAGATGGCATTTGCCACATTTTGTAAAAATTTGTTTGAGTTGGCGTTGATGCCAATTTTGTATATGGACATACACTTGATTATTGGATAATTTGATATATAGAAGTTGAGAATCGAAATAATTTGTTCCTCATGTGCATGTTTAAACTATTCAAAAATTTAATCTTGAGTAATGGTTAAATATCAATGTACAATAGCATAAAAAATAATGGTTATATTATATAGTTCACAATCCAAAATAATGAATAATGGTTAAATTATATAGTTTAAACAACTTTGAAGACAAGAACAATGGTAAAGTTTAGCATTTTAAATTTAAAGTTAAATACACAAATGTCATTGTCTCACACTACATGATGTTTTAGGTTCATCAGGGAGTCATTGGTGTCATTTTGTGCATTACAACAAGGAAGTTGCAAAATATTGCAAATTATGAAAAGTTGTCATTAAGAATGCCAAAAGGTTGTAAAGAGGAAGCCCAACGGTCATTTGGGATTGAAAAGTAGTTGTAACTATTGATTTTGGTGGGAAAATTTTTAAATAGGCTTGTGAACTCAAAGGGATGGTTGGAGAAGTTGTTCATTGAGAAGAAGCAATAGAATTTTATTGTTTCCTTGCAATTTCTTTAGCTTTTCCACAATTTCTGAAGTTTCTGTGTTGTACGGTTTCGTATAGGGTAATCTTGCACTCCAATGGATTGAATTCAGTGGGCAGTAGGGTTAAACTCATCCAAACTTGGTTTGAAGCATTTTCATTTGTTTTTGTGCATTTGAGAGGCAATTTACTAAGGGTCAGTTTGTATACCCTGTTTAAGGGTTTTGAGTGCATCTAAAATGGCATATTAAGCCTTCCACCCACTGTATGCATATGTAACTTTGTAGATAGGCTTATTTAGGGATAATAAACATGTTTGCATTGTTTCATGTACAGGGGAGGTTAAGATCATGATTTTGATGGTGCCTTAGATGGCATTTTGGGTGTTTTTGCATGAAAAGGAGAGGTTAGAGGGGGTAAATGTAAGAAATATTTGAGGGCAATAACTTTTTATGTCCTTTTAAGTTTGTGTAGGGTTGTTCAAAGGTATTGGATCCACTAGGATGGTCTGGTGAATTATGCAAGTAATTTTTTCAATAAACCCTTGCCTAAATTGAGAAATTTGAGGGTTTTATTGAATAGGGTCTTAAAGGGCGAGTTCCTAAAGATAAGTTGGAAAATTTGTGGTTTTGTCACTTGATGAGTGCTGACCCATTGAGTTTTTGGGTTTTTATAGTGACTCAAGGGTGGTTTCTTTGGAAATTGGGCCTATTTGTCTAGGTTGAGCAGTGTAGTTTGAATTATTTGTTGAAGTTGTTCTGAAAGAGTCATATGTGGGGAACTGATGTATGTTGTAGAAGGATTTAATGAGTGCCTAGAATTATGGTAACTTTTAGAGGTTTTTAAGGAAAAATGAGAGTTAAGTTGGGAAAATTGGGTTTGTAGACCTACAAGGGTGTCTAGGTGAGAAAGGGAAAGTAAGCCAAGATTGAGTTTATAAGTAGAAAGGTGATTTGTAACCGTTTGAGTTGATAAAGTGAGGGTTTTTTCAACCCAAGTTGCTATTAGAAATACTCACGAAAACTCCAAAACTCAAAACCCTCACTTTTGACAAGTCTCAAGGAGCGTTTATTCAAAACCTCACCTCCAGACCTTTCCTCATTGTTTCAATGCCTCCAACACCTTCAAATATGTCTGTCCTTGCTTAATTAACTCTTACAAAGTGCTGCTCTGATGTAAGCAAGGGGGTTCCCAACTACACCAAGAGATTAGGACCTTTCACATGGACTTTTAGAGGCATCTAACAAGATTAAGATGCTTTACAAATTCAATTTATCCCCAAAACACACCCTAAAGGCTTGTAGCCTCAACACCAATTTTGAAGATTTCTTTTAGACAAGGCCATACAGAGACCTACAAAAAATCATTTGAAAGACACGTCAACTCCTGACACAACATACCAAAAGATCCAATAAGGTTTCTTTGAAACAAATTTGTAAACCTTTAGTATGTCCCTATTTTAGGCTACTCAATTAGCCCTCTTTTACAAAGGAGGCCCCTCCTAAACTCCTCGCTTTCAACAAAAATCAATGGAAAGTCACTAATTGTGTGAAAAAACACCAAATTCCAACATTTATTCTCAAATTGAAGACTTCTAGGGCATTGATCTAGAAAACCCTCACCTTTCATGTGAAACCCCAATGATTTATTGAAACTCACATCACCTGGGCTTAAATAACTCACCAATTCCACCAATAGACTCTAAATGGTCTGGAAAAACTCACAAAGCCATCAGAATACCAAAACTATCAACACTTCATCAAAACCCTTTCTCAACACCTCATTTTCACATGAAAAATGCACTATTTAACCCTAGGGCATCATCCTAATTTGAACCACTCAACTCCACTTCCTACCAAAGCATGAAAACACATAAATTAAAGTGTATTGGACCCATTCCATGAGTTATAGTGGTTACAATGAGTGGAATTGGTAAAATCATCATTTTAGAAGGCAATCAAACCTAAATATAGAGATTACAGGCTACTTCAGAAAATTAAAGAAATATCCCTCAAATTTTAGAGTTAGACACTCAAAATGGAAGAATTTAAAAGCTATCTCATGCCCCTACATAAAAAAGAGAGATTTAGATCACTTAAAGCCTGTACAGGTCCATACAAAGTGAGTAAAGCTCTGTAAACACAAGAAATTTATAGAAAAACATTGTATTATGATTGGAATTATTCAATACAAACTTCAACCACCTTGTTCGAGCCTTTTGGAATCCTTTTATACTTACTCCATTCAAATCCTAACCAACCCAATGCATATAACTATCTTTTAAAATCCTTGACCTTTCACATTCCCTAAAAGTTGCACTTTTGACAATTTTTGCTCTTGACAACATTTTTATATTTTTGCAACTTTTGACTCCCAAACACAAATGACTCAAAAATCAATAAATTACATCATTAATGGTCTCACAAGACCTTATTTATTGTATATATACTATATATAATTCTAGATGACCTTAACACATACACTTGACCTATTGACCTCCATTTGTGAACTTCATGTGCTTAGGTGCACCTGCACCATACAACCCTGTAGAAAAATAACTCATGTCACATTAGTTGTGTCTTACATCAGTTCCACCAAGATTTACACCTACCATTTGTTATGAAAATATCCTTCCTTGGTTCATAGATAGTGATTCCACAATCTACTCTACATCCTTGACATTGCTTTCACTTGAATAAGTCGCCATCTTTGCATTCTAACCCGATGTTTGTCTTCTATCTACTCGATAAAAAATAAAAATGTTTATATCTTTATGTCTACAATCAAAATCTTACCAACAGTTGCTTGAACTACCTGCCCCTTTATCATAGCTTCATGCTTGCATCTATCCTTGGGTTCTTGTTCTTTCTGTCCTTTCATCCCTGTCATCAATCCTCTTATCTTACCAGCAACAAGTACCTTTGTACCTACTATACCCGTAGAACCTTCATGATTTGAAACATTATTCCCAACCAATGGAAACATAATGGACCCTACCAACTCAATATTCAAACTTGTGTCAACATTCACACTTGTTGTTATAGTATTTTCAAACTTTAAACTAACCATCTCACTTGACACCATATTTTTCAGTAGAAATTGCCTTTGAAGGAAGGTTGAGTGCATTCTTTGAAGTTGCTTGTTTAAGGTTGTAGTTAAGGTTTTGAGGTTCAAAATGTATTAAGAGGCCATTCCACCTACTGTTCATGTTGTGATTCGGTGGAATGGGCCTAGTTAGAATAAGATATCTAGTTGTGGCAAAGATATTTGGTGGAGATTTCCTTGTTGTACCTATGGAAAATGAATGAATTTAGGCCTATGAGGCATATCTTGAGGTGATAGAGGGTCTGCAAAGGTACTGTAGGTCATTTGGATGTTTGGGCTTGAAGCACTAGTTGAACAAAGAGTGAAAATGAGTGAAATTGAGAGGTTTTAAGAAGGAAATGTGTGAGAAATTTGGTGGCAGCATAATTTGAAGGTGAATTAAGTTTGTGCAGGGTGAAATAAGAATATTTGAAAATATTTTGAGGTTGAATGAGGTCTGGAGATGGGTTTTTTAATAAACCCTTGCTTATTTGGTGAAAAATAAGGGTTTCATGAAAGAGGGTCTTAGCAAGTGAATTTTGACTTATTGGATGAAGAATTTGTGGTTTTGGAGGTAGTTTGAGGACTATCTAATGGTATTTTGAGTGGGCAGAAAGATTGAAGGAGAGTTCCTTTGTTAAAGTGGGCTAATTGGAGCCCCTTTTCTAGTGTTCAAGGTTAGTTTGATGGTATTGTTCCAAAGTAAGTACATGTGATTATTTTATTTGTTTCTTGGGTGTAATAAGGTCATCCATGACTATTTGGAGTCATTTAGAGTCATGTTGAAGTGATTTGGAGTCATTTGTCAAAAAATGTAAAAAGTTGTCAAGTTGCTAAAATGTTGTCAAGCAACTTTTGCAAGAAAGTGCAAAAATGAAGTTTTATTAATAAATTGTTTAAAAAGTGGTTGTAAATAGTTGAAAAATATCTACATGGGTATGTTTATGCTAGGAATAGTCCTCTTATGCACTGAAACACACGGAATCGCTCTAAGCTACATTCAATTGACATAATCCCTTAAGAATCCAAAGTGCAAATGGCTGCAAACTTCGGCATGCTCATATTCGGACACCGTGACACTTAGTAAATTCTCATCTAATCCAATGGGATCAAATTGGGCCCATCTACAATAATCTCTCTTAGTTTTTTTTATCTTGGAGGTCTTTTCCCGTGGTGGTGAATTCTCACTTGGGGAGAAAGTTGTCAAATGCAAGTAGTTGAAAGTTGCAAAGTGGTGCAACTTTTGTTCTACAACTCATGTAACCAAATAGACTATTTTGAAATTTTTGAGTGGGTATGTTTATGCTAGGAATGGTCCTCTTTCACACCGAAACATGCAGAATCGCTCTGAGCTACATTCAATTGGTAGAATCCCTTAAGAGTCCAAAGTGCAAAATGGTTGCAAACTTCAACATGCTCGTATTCAGACATTGTGAAACTTAGAAATTTTTTGTCTAACCTTATGGGATCATGTTGGGCCCCTCTACAATAAACTCTTTCCGTTTTCACTATCTCAGAGGCCTTTTCCCGTGGTGGAAAATTGTCGCTTGGGGAAAAAGTTGTCAAATGCAAGTAGTTGAAAGTTGCAAAGTGGTGCAACTTTCATTCTACAATGTGTGTGACCAAACAGACAGTTCCGACGTGTCTGAGTGGGTATTTTTATGTTAGGAATGATCCTCTTTCATATTGAAACATGTGGAATCACTTTCAGCTACATTCAAATGGCAGAATCCCTTAAGAGTCCAAAGTGTAAAATGTCTACAAACTTTAGCATGCTCGTATTCAGACACCGTGACACTTAGAAACTTCTCATTTAACCCTATAGTATATTTTTGGGCCCCTCTATAATAACCTCTCAGTTTTTGCTATCTTGGAGGCCTTTTCCCATGGTGGGGAATTATTGCTTGGGGAAAAAGTTGTCAAATGCAAGTAGTTGAAAGTTACAAAGTGGTGCAACTTTCATTTTGAAACTTGTGTGACCAAACAGACTATTTTGATGCATCCAAGTGAGTAATTTTACACTAGGCATGGTCCTCTTTTACACCGAAACATGCGGAATCGCTCTGAGCTACATTTAACTGGAAAAATCCCTTAAGACTCCAAAGTGCAAAATGGCTACAAACTTCAACACGCTCATATTCAGACACCATGACACTTAGAAACTTATCGTCTGACCCTATGGGATTGTGTTGGGCCCCTCTACAATAACCTCTCTCATTTTTTTCTATCTCAAAGGCCTTTTCCCGTGGTGGGAAAATTCTTACTTGGGAAAAAAGTTGTCAAATGTAATAGTTGAAAGTTGCAAAGTGGTGCAACCTTTGTTCTACAACTTGTGTGACCAAATGAGTTGTTCTAAAGGATTCAAGTGGGTACGTTTATGATAGGTATGGTCCTCTTTTGCACTAAAACATGCAAAATCACTTCGAGCTACATTCAACTGACATAATCCCTTAAGAGTCCAAAGTGCAAAATGGTTACAAACTTCAACATGCTTGTATTCAAACACTGTGATACTTAGAAACTTCTCATCTAACCCTATGGGATCATGTTGGGCTCCTCTACAATAACTTCTCTTGGCTTTTGCTATCTCGGAGGCCGTTTCCCATGTGGCAAATTCTCACTTGGGGAAAATGTTGTCAAATGCAAGTAGTTGAAAGTTGCAAAGTGATGCAACTTTCATTTTGCAACTTGTGTAACTAAAAAGACTATTTCGACGTGTTCAGGTGGGTATGTTTATGCTAGGAATGTTCCTCTTTCACACTGAAACACATAGAATCACTCCAAGTTACATTCAATCGACATAATCCCTTAAGAGTCCAAAGCGCAAAATGGCTGCAAACTTCAACATGCTCGTATTCGGACACCGTGATGCTTAGAACTTATCTTTTGACCCTACGGATCGCATTGGGCCCCTCTACAATAACCTCTCTTAGTTTTTTCTATCTCAAAGGCCTTTTTCCCATGGTGGTGAATTCTCTCTTAGGGAAAAATTTGTCAAATGCAAGTAGTTGAGTGTGTAAAAATGACTTTTTAGCCATTCCACCCATTGTATGCCACTATAACTCAGTGGAATGGAATAATTAGGGGTAGGGTAAATATGTGCATGGTTTCTAGAGCATGGGAGTGGATTGAGAGTTAGCAATAAGCTCTGCAAGAAAAGGTGAAGAAATTGGGTCTGCAGACCTACAAGACAAATAGTGAAGTTTGAGGAGAATCACCCTTGATAGGGTTTGGAGGAACAAAGGCTTGGTGTATTAGTTTGATTTTTGTTTAGTTGATTGAAGATCTCACTACTTTGCATCATTCTATTTCTTACTATTATGCTTTTATAGATTTTTTCCAAGCATCCATAGCTTGTTCGAAATTACTTGTTTTAGAATTTTAGCCATAGTAGCAAGGCAGTGAATTGATTGATCAAATGATTTGGTAGACATGTATGAAAAATGTCATAGAATAGACAAGGCAATGGACTATTTGAAATAAATTCCTCGAAGAAATGTGGTCCCATGGTGATGGAATGCCATGACAAGCACATTGATACCACATTTCTTTGAGGCATTTTTTTGAATAGTTCACTACCTTGTCTATGTTATTTCCTATTATTATGCTTTGATAGATTTTTTCCAAGCATCCATAGCTTATTTGGAAGCACCAATTTTAGGATTTTATCTATAGCAGCAAGGTAGTGAACTGTTTGATAAAATGCTTTGGTAAACATGTATGAAAAATGTGGTAGCATAGACAAGACAGTGAATTGTTTGAAAAAATGCCTCTAAGAAATGTGGTCTGATGGTGATGGAATGCCATGACAATCCATAGCAATTTGATTTTGATGGAATTCCATCACCATGAGACCACATTTCTTTGAAGCATTTTTTTTCAAGCATTCCATTGCCTTGTCTATGCTATTGATTGTTATTATGCTTTGCTAGATTTTTTCCAAGCATCCATAGCTTGTTTGAAATCACATGTTTTAGGGATTTATCCATAGCAGCAAGGAAATTAACTGTTTGATATAATGATTTGATATACATGTATGAAAAATATGGTAGCATAGAAAAAATAGTGAACTCTTTGAAAAAATGCCTCAAAAAAAATGAGGTCTCATGGTGATCGAATGCCATGACAATCAAAAGAAATTTGATTGTCATGGCATTCCATCACCATGAGACCACATTTATTTGAGACATCCTTTCAAATAGTTCATTTCCTTGTCTGTGGGCTGTCATGACATTCCATCACCACATTTATTTGATGGATTTTTTTCAAATAGTTCATTTCCTTGTCTATGTTATTGCTTACTATCATGCTTTTGATATATTTTTTCCAAGCATCCATAGCTTGTTTGAGATCACTTGTTTTATGATTTTAGCCATAGAAACAAGGTAGTGAACTATTTGTCAAGATTCTTTGGCAGACATGCATGAAAAAAGTGGTAACATAGACAAGGCAACAAACTATTTGAAAAAATACCTCAAAGAAATTTGGTCTCATAGAATGCCATGATAAGAAAATGCAATTGCTAGCTACTCCTAGTTATTATCTATTCAATGTGAATTAATTACATAAGTACTTAGGTTGACTTTGTAGAAACTATATTGTAATTTAAATTTTGTCATCTATCAACATCTAGTTATTAGTTATGCAATGTGAAGTAATGCTTTGACTTTGAAATATGTGAACCAACTTTGCAACTCACAATAACCTATTGCACCAACCCTTTATGATGCAATGAGAATGGGATCAACACAACCACAATCATAATTTAATCCAAATCAACCAATGTTTCAGGGCTTATAACCCTATCTTTGTAACACTTCACCAATTTGACTAGCCTTCCTTGTAGGTGTCCAAACACAAAAACTAGGGCATAACTTCAGACCACTTAACAAACCCACAAACTATTTAGGGTTTCAAATACCCATTTGGCTCAATATAAACATATCTCAAATGGACATATCACTCCTTTGTACCAACACCATGAAATCAAGCTTTTTCACCATTTAGACCCCCAATTGGGTCACTTTTACAAAGGACCTATACCTTAAACTTTCCTTTTTACCCAAATTTTTATTGGGCACCACTCAACATACAACTTAACCCAAAATTCCACAATTATTTTGTGGATAAACGTTTCCCAAATCACCCTACCATGAAACCCTCATTTCTTGCACTTTATATGGCTGGTCTATTGAAGAAAAAACCTTCCAGGGCATATCTAACCCAACAAAAACCTCCAATATTTCATAAAAGACCTGAAAATACTCAAAATATCAATAAATATTTGCTTCCCCCAAGAATTCTATCATTTTCTCACTCAAACCACCCAATTTCACCCAAAAATGCATTATTTGCCACCTAGGGAATCATGCCAAACCAACCAAGAGACATTCCATGCACAAAAAACTCATTATTCACCCTATTTATACCTATTCCAACCTATCTGGCCTATCCCATCAAGCCACAACATGTACACTAGATGAGATGGCCTATTTAAGCATTTTTAAACCCTCAAAACACAAGTTTCAACCGCCTATAGTAATTTTGCCACCAAATGCACAAAACTCAACAAAATTTATTTAATCCAAAGAAAAAATGGAGATAGATCTAATTCCCACCAAATTTAATCATTAGAAACCAAGAAATTAATGTACAAAACCATACAAATCCTTGAAACTGAAAAAATTCTGGAAAAACATAGAAAATTAGCAAAAACAAGGAACTTTATTTGATTTCCCTTCACAAAAGTATGAATCAACCCTGCATTCGAGTTTATAAATTTTTTTTAATCCTTTTCCCACCTGATCCAACCTCCTAAACTGACTCAACAACCTTTTAAACCAACATGACTATTGGTGTTCCACCGTTTGCACTTTTAATATGACAATTTTTACAAAATATGCATTTTTTGCATTTTTGACTCCAATGACCCTCCAAACAATTAAAATTCCATTAAATAGTCCTAATGGACCCTAAAAAACATAAATCACTTGATTCCTAACACAATTTTGACAATTTGACTCTTCATATGCCATTTTACAAAATCTGACAATTTTGCATTATTTTGCAATTTTTGACATATTGACACAAAATGACTCAAGATGACTCCAAACCACCCCTAATACATGTAAATATTCTAATAAGACCTTATTTAACACAAAAGACTCACCAAACCTAGATCTAACATATTGACCCCTCCTAGAACAATGTTCATTTGCTTGGTGCTCTTGCACCACTTTACAACTTCACCTAGTTTCTCATGTAGGTGTCCAACAAAAGTTGCATCATTTTGAAATTTTCTCAATATTAACTCAAATGACCCCAAAACCAAATAATATGACTTATTACATCACAAATTGGTCTATATGACCTTATTAGACCTCAAAAAAGACTCAAACACTAACATGTACCTAATACTAGACCATGTTTTCAAAACTTGGAAATTCAAACTTTCATGGTTCCCTTGCACCAAAAATCCATGCCTACAACATTCAAGAATACAATTTTTACAATACGCATCATAAGGGAGATTCAAGAATGGCAGTAGAAAAATAAGATTTTTTTTAATCAAAAAGTCGTAAGGCTATACAATGATATATATTGATAAAATTATATACAATATATCCAAAAAATGCCATATAGGCTTAGTACAAAGGAGCCATATGGACATAAAATTTCATATATATCTATATATCGATAGTATAAAACATATAGTACAAAATATATTTCCCTCTAAGGGAAGGAAATAGATCATGCGTTGCGTTCGAAATTCAGTTGGATGGAGTGACTTTTGTTTCTCTTGTCTTTTGAACACGCTCGCTAGTCCTCCTCTCTTCAATCTAGACATTGAAAATATAGTTTACCATATTAGCAGAATGTGTCAGTAAAAAGACTAAATAAAAACAGATTGAAGAGAATTATCTCTTTGGATAATAGATAGAAA
>CM021100.1:210715113-210979684 GCA_007115665.2 Sequoiadendron giganteum
TTGGAAGTACTCATCCACTTGGAATTTTTGAATTCAAAATTGAGGGAATATTCCCTTTTGATGCCATGTGAGGGAAAATAGAGATTTAATAAATGAATTAAATCTATTTTCATGTGCAAGTTGCATTCTCTAGAAGATTTTAGTGATAGGGATTAACTTAATCAAGATTTTGATTAATTTAATGAAGGATTAAATGATTTGACAATTTTGACTTAAATTGATGAATTGATTTAAATCAGAATTGAGAGGAAATGATTAATTAAATAAATGATTTTGATTTATTTAACTAAGTGGGAAAATGTTAGATTAAATCAAACAAGGTTTAATTTATTTGATTTAATAAGAGGACTTTAGAGACTTTAATCAAATAAAATGATTTATTTAATTAAACAGGAACACAAGGTTGATTAAATTAAATTGATTAATTCGATCAATAAAGGAGAAAGAATTAATCAAATAAACAATGATTTATTAAATTAAGAGACAAAATATGATGAAAGGCTGAGAAGGTATGATTCAGGATGAAACGATGTTAGTAATCAAAATCAAGTGTGCCGAACCAAATTTGTACATTTTCCATGTTTACATTTTGCCCCTCTTTGAAGTAATGCACTTGTTGCATTGGTTCAAAGAATAAACTGTTGTGATCAAAGCTCAAATTTTTTCTAACTTTTTCAGATGCCCCACTATTGCCCCAATGGAAGGATTATGCTGGTATATTGCCCCCTTGAGAGATCAGACGAAAATTTTGATTTTTTGGATGATCTCGCGAAAAAAGAGGACAAGGTGCCTGACAAGTTCAAAATGCCCCAGATTGTCAAAAAACATGTTGAAACACCAAAAAAGATGCAGAATGGTCCTCATTTTGGACAAAAATGGGGTTGGGGGACCAAAACCCTAACTGGAAGATCAAATTAGGTCAAAAACCCTAATTTGAGAGCTTAAATAGACCTTGAAGGGTCACTTTCAACACATTTGCACACTTTGCCTTCTGAAAATTTCACACTCTTAGCTTTGAGTCTTGGTCGAAATGGTGCAATGACAACTTCCTAGGCATGTGTCAGAGAGAGTACGAGTGCACCAGCGGCCAGTCGGCGTAGGACCCATGGTATGTACCCCTATCTGACTTTTAATTTTCTTGTTATTCGTGCATTAAATAGGGTCCAAGTCTTTTTTAAGTTGTGTGATGCTATATAGTGCCGCGGAAAATGCTTGGTCGGTGCTGCACGGTCCCAAAATGGACCGCATATGCGAAGAGCACTGCATGACATAGTTAGGAATATTAGGGTTTTGGCATCAAACTCGACCGTGTGCACAAAGAGCGTTGCGTGACGCAATTAGGGAAATATGGTTGTCAAAGTGTGTCACACAACGCACTCTAGAACTTTGCAAACAATGCCGCATTTACAAATAGCGCCGCACTTGTTGTTTCAAATGCAAAAAAATAGGCACAGGTGACAGATTTTTTCAGGGAACCTGACGCAGTGCTTTCCTTTGTGCAGGAGGATCTTGAGGTACTTCACTTGAGGGAGCACCAATGGCCGATACTCAGGAGATTACAAGGTATGCATGTGTATCTCCAGGAGCAACTTGGTATTCTTGGGGTCTAGTATGTTGCGTACGTTCCCCCCGTTCAGGCACATTTAGGTATGATGACTACCCTGGCCGAGCGGTGGCACAGTGAGACGTCTTCCTTCCATCTTCCCAGTGGCGAGGCCACCATTACCTTTGAGGATGTCTGGTGCATTCTCTAGTTTCCTATCCATGGAGCTCAAGTGATCTATGATCCAGAGGAGGGTAGGGATGCCTGCTTTGATGTTATGGGCATTGATGAGCTTATCCTTTGCGATGGATAGATTGACTTGGAGCGATACTGGGGCAGAGCTCCCACTTACAGATTGATTGTGGCCACCATTATTTCTGGTCTTGTAGCACCTGATCAGTGTGGCCAATACTTTAGTCCGGGTTAGGGATTGGCATGGCAGTGGATATGCGTTTGTCATGAATGCTTTGCTTAGGGACCAGTATTGTTGGCCTCCTTATACAGAGATTTGCATGAGTTTTCCTACTTGGACAGTCGGGCCATCGGGGCCAAAGTTACTCTTTTACATATTTGGGCATGGGAGCGGATCCCAGGGCTTCGCCCATATGTGACACTAGTTATTATCGACATTGATGATCCCATTGTGTGGCGGTATGGTGGGGCACAGATTCATTTTACCCATACTGGCGCATGTGGGCTAGCTTACTAGCGATGGGTTTTGGATGAGATGAGAGAGTTCATCTGGAGAGCTTGGATGGGCATAGGCCCCTAGTATGATGATACATAATAAATTTTCTTTGCTCGATAGGACACATTTATGTAGGGCCGAGAGCATACCATGATAGAGCGGTATCTCCCTGACAGAGTGGCTAGACAGTTTGGCGAGATGCAGGACAAGCTCGATGGTCAGTACATGGCGATCTTCACCCGTACTTCAAGAGAGACAACATGGGGTCAGCCCATCTTGACACCTGAGGCTATTTCCTCTTTTAGATAGTTAGTGTCCTGACCATGGCCATATGATCAGGGAGCAGCCAATATAGGGGTGACTCTGGTGTACAGGGCATGGTTTCAACTTCTTTTGAGGTTGACAGTTCTTGGGGCAGTGGTTCCAGGACAGAGGCCCAGAGGTAGGACTGTAGGTAGAGGCCGAGGATAGAGGGAGGAGGAGGTGGACCACCTTCTCACCAGAAAACTCCTCGAGACCAGGAACAACAGACACCTCCTCGGGTAGTGGCACAGGATGGCCAACCTCAGGTAGTCCCACAGTAGTAGCCAGTAGCACAACCAACGATATAGCTAGCAATAGAGCCAACAACACAACTAGTAGTATAGCTAGACCACCGAGATGCACTGATTCAGTAGTTGCAGGGTCAGGTGCAAGTCTTGACAATAGAGAGGGATCAGGCATGACAACAAGTTCTTGTAGTTACCGCTGAGAGAGATCAGGTACAATCCGAGAGGGATTAGGAGATTGGCTAATGAAGGCAGCTAGAGAGCACAACTTCCTCATCCCGAGGCTAGTTGGTTTCTCTATAGGCCTACAAAGAGGTGGTTAGGGAGGCCAAGTATTATCGGCAACACTATAGATAGGTAGTGCCAGGAGCAGGCCGAGTGTTAGATTTTTCTCAGCAGATAGGGATAAGCCCCCCAGAGGATCACAGTGAGAGGCAGATGGGAGAGAGCGGCAACCAGCAGGGCTAGCCCTTTGATCATAGACAGTTTTTCCATTTTTGATTCGTGGGCCTCAATTATTGCCCTCATTGTACCATGTATTTTGATTACACACTTGATCCAATTTTGTATCATGACAATACATATTTTTTGATGATATATATGAGATGATTCACCTTTTATGAAATGTTTTTCAATGTATGATATGTAGTTCTTAATTTCCTATATGCTATGAGATGTTCCTATGTGATATGGTGATGTTTCTAATGGATGCATGTATTTCTTTTTGTATTTTTTCTATGTATTTTGATGATTACATGGTAAATGATATGCTAATGATGGTGCAAATGGTAAATGATATGAAATTGATGGATGTGATTCATGTATGAGTATAATGCAATGATTTCTTAAGATGCTTAGAATAACAAATTTATGTTATTCCTCATAACTTAAGATAATGATATGATGCAATATTCCTTTTATGCTAATGGTCTGGTGGATGCAACGTGTATGCATTGGCGATGTTTTGATTACTGTCATGATACCATGTTAGTACGAAAAGAAGATAGAAGAAATTATAATCAAAGAGCTAGTTACAATGATGGTGATTTTGTGTTCCAGGAGTCAGTATTTAAAAAGGATCAATTACGTTATGTTTGATAACACACCTAGGTACGATGCATCAAGGTATAAAGAATTAGGATGACGTGATACTTAGTGTGATGGAATTCGACTTGACAATCAGATAGGAGTATTCTTGTTCACACTTAGCCTGCATACTTCATTTAGGATGTAGTTCAAACATTCTAAACATCTCGGACCAAAACATAGGAAAGCAAGCTTTCCTCTGTGGTCAACAAGATATCTAAAATATCCTTCCTACAAACCAAACAAAATAATTATGACTCAGTTATTTTACAAGTGTATCCCACAAGCATAGTAGATAAAAGAGACAAAGATCCTTACCCCCATTCCTTTCTTTCTAAACCTATTTTTATTTAGGCATCATCAAGAGGTCCTTGGAATTAGCACAAAATAAGATAAGGCAATAAAAGACCAAATAAAGCAAACCAAACAAGCTAATTTTCTTCATACTGCTAGCCAAAACTAAACTACTGTGAGATACCTGACGCTTATGTCCATCATGGGAAAGTTTCATCCTAGGACATGTTGTGATCAAGGTTTTGGTGAGACTGATTGGACGATAAGCTATTGATAATCCGAGTTGATCAACTTGCTTGCTTACTAACTTAGACTTTGAGACTTTGCCGATTAGGTGTTCACTTTTGAACTTGCTAAACTTGCTTTTGACTGACTCACCAAAGGGTGATGGTGATGAATGATTTTATTATGAGTGATGAAAATTCATGGGTGAAAGTGAGATGGAATGGATGCACCATTTTGGATTTTCCAATATTTTGAGGCTGTTTTTTGGTATTTTTGAAATTTTAGAAATGTTTTTGGTATTTTCAAGATTTTACGATGGAGAGACTAACTTAAAGACCTATCCTAGGGGTCTCAGGATCTGATCCATAGATTAGCCTTGCCCACGTTATACACGCAGAGACCACGTAGTTCGACTGATGACCGACCTGTCTCAATGATGAGATAGATGGGCAAACAGGTTGCCATTTTATTACGACGAACACCTAGACAACTAACCTAAATATCTCGAGGGATGATCAAAGATCAACCTTGCCTATGTTCAAGCTTAGAGATGACGTAGTTCAAACGATGACTCAAATGATGAAATTTTTGAAGATTATCTAATATTTTGAAGTGTTTTTGTATTTTTTAATGAGAGTTTTTTGAATGTTTTTGGATTTTCTTATGCTTTGGATGATCATAAAGATATACACAAATCTGATCCAATTTAAGTTCAAGAACATGCCGCTAGCATCAAGTGATAGAATACTTTGATAAAGGGAGGACAAACTAACCTTAGGAATATGCCAAGTAATACTATACAAACACGAGATCAGGCTATGGTATGGTTGCGAACGAATGGATGGAAGGAAGATTAATGAAATGTGATGGAATGGATGAGTGAGTAAGTCATACAAATCTTGGTGGATAGAGAGTGCTTTATTTACGCTTGGTGCCTATTTACCAAATTTTCACCAAGGTACTTGTCCAAAGAGCCACCGAAGTGGTTTTCACTAGAGGACGATTTTTCTCTGCTTTTTTCAATCATTTTTCTAATTTTTTTGGAAATTTTTATTTTTGTATTTTTTTGTTGTTACCAAGATGCCGATTTGCCAGGTTTTCATCAAGGTAACCATTTTTCTAGGACTTTTTTTGATTTTTTGTATTTTTTTGTTCTATACCTTGCAAGTTTTTAGACATAAAACTTTTTGAGATGAGAGTTGTTCAGAGGCTCCTACAGAGGCTCGCCTTCTGGTGTTGCTAATTGATATGCTCCTGATTTATAGCTGGTGGTGATGATGAAAGGTCCCAACTAGTTGGGATCAAATTTTCCTTTGCTATCTGGGTTCGACACATTTTTCTGGTTCTCCTTTAGCACAAGTTCGCCAACTTGGAAAGTTCATCTTTTGATCTTCTTATTGTAGCTCCGCTTAAGCCTCTTTTGATACACTTGAAGATGGTTTAGGGCCCCCATACACCGTTCATCTAGTAGTTCTAGCTCGTTTAACCTTGAAACCCGATATTCCTCATCTGTAATGAGGTTCTGCAATGATATTCTCAGTGATGGGAGCTCAATCTTGATTGGGAGGATGGATTATGATCCATAGACCTAGGAGAATGGGGTGGCACCTATTGGCATGTGAATGCTGGTGCGGTAGGCCCATAGGGCAAGGTTTAGCTGTAGATGCCATTCACGACCAGAGTTATTGACTATTTTCTTAAGGATTTTCAAAATGGTTTTGTTGGTAGCTTCTACTTGGCCGTTTCCTTGTGGGTAATATGGAGTAGAAAATTGATGTTGGATTTTGAATTTTTCACACGTCATGGACATCTTGATTCTTGAAAGGTGTCCCATTATCAGAAATAATGGATTGGGGGACACCATATCGACAAATGAGATAATTCAAAATGAACTTTGATATCTGTTTTTTGATTATGTAGGTTATTGGAATTGCTTCGACGCACTTTGTCAAATACTCTGTGGCAGTGATAATGAATTTGCGGCCATTGGATGAGGTGGGTGTGATTTTTCCAATGAGATCGAGCCCCCACTGTGAAAAGGGCCATGGTGTCACAATAGGGTGAAGCTCCTAAGCTGGTGTATGAATGAGGTCTCCATGTTATTGGCACTATAGACATTTACTAACAAAATCATGTGCTTCTTTTTCCATTGTGGGCCAATAGTATCAAGTTCTCAGAAATTTCTTGGCCAAGGTAATCCCGCTCGAGTGTGAAGCACAAGTTCCATTATGTACCTCAGTTAGAGCAATCAAGGATTCCCCAGGATTTAGGCAACACAATAGGGTGCATTCGATGCTTCTAGGGTAAAGGGTTTCTCCTAAGATGACAAAACGTGCAGATTTTTTGATAAAGGTTCTTTTAAGGTTTGGTGTTATGTCAGCTAGGAGGACTCCTATTCTTAGGTATGTGTAAATTCCATGATACCAGAGATCACCGAGACCAACGAGTTCACATGCATATTCCGACTTTGGTACCTCAAATGTGGGTACAAGAAGCTGCTCGACCAAGAATTCATGTTTTGAGACATTGCGAGGAATATCTAACAAGGATCCAATTGCTTCCATGGCAACAACTGCTCTGTTGTTAGCTCTTGGTATCTGCTCAAATGTTATATCAATGAATGATTCTTTGAGGCTTTCCACAAAATTCTTATATGGTGTGAGCTTATCATCCTTGGTTTGGTATTCACCATTGACTTGGTTGATGATAAGCTGTGAGTCCCCACAAAATTTTAGTGTTAGGATCCTCCACTATGCTACAATCTTGAGACCTATGGTTAAAGACTCATACTTTGCAATGTTGTTAGTGCAAGGAAATGCTAATTTGTAGTATCTAGGAATACAATCTCCCTATGGGGTGATAAAGAAAATACCAGCTCCTAATCTGTGTTGTGTGAATGATCCATCAAAGTAGAGTTTCCAATGGTGAGCTATGTTGAGATCAAAGATAGACTCATCTGGAAATTTTGATACAAGTGGATTCTTTGAATAGATTGGAGCTTCTGCCAGTTGGTCCGCAATGACTTGTCCCTTGATTGCTTTTCGCTCTACATACTCAATATCATGCTTTGATAATATCATGACCCACTTAGCCATCCTTCTTGTAAGCATTGCTTTTAACAATAGATACTTTAGAGGATCTATGTTGGTGATCAGTTTAATTTGATGAGCTAGCATGTAGTGTTTGAACTTTTGGGCTATGAACACAATTGCTAGGCAAGCTTTTTCTATTGACGCGTAGTTAAGCTCATGCCCTACCATTGTTCTGTTGATATAATAGATGGCCTGCTCTGTCCCATTTTCATCATGTTGAGCTAAAAGGGCACCAAGGGCAGCTTTTGTTGTTGAGATGTATAGAATCAATGGTTTCCTTGCAATGGGTGGCATTAGCACTGGTGGCGTGAGTATATATTCTTTAATTTTTCTAAATTCCTATTCACACTTTTCATCCCACCTATATGCTACTCCCTTGTGGAGCAAACGTGAATAGGCAATCTTTTTATCTGCCAGTTGTGCTATGAACCTCCAGATGGATTGGAGTTTGCCTTGCAGGCCTTTGAGTTGTTTCAATGTCCTTGGTGCCTCCATGTCAAGAATTTCTTTGACCTTGGTAGGGTCCACTTCTATTCCCCTCATCGACACTATGTATCCCAAAAGTTTTCCAGATTGTACCCCGAAGACACATTTCTTGGGGTTTAGCCTGACCATGTATTTTTCTAGTCTGTCAAAAATAGAGCCCAAGGTTGCTATGTGGTCTTGTCTTTTTCTGGATTTTTCCAATATGTCGTCTATAGTCTTCCACTGTTTTATGGATCATGTCATGGAAAATCAAATTCATGGCTCTTTGGTATATTGCACTCGCATTTTTCAGCCCAAATGGCATCATATTCCAGCAGTAGGTACCCCAAGGGCATGTGAATGTTGTTTTGTGCTGGTCTTCTTTTGCGATCATAATCTGATTATACCTTGAGAATCCATCCACCAGTGATAGCATCTCATGTCTAGTCGTCATGTCCACTATCATATCAATGTTAGGTAGTTGATCATCCTTGGGACATGCTTTGTTGAGGTCTCTAAAGTCGGTGTAGATACAAATGCCCCCATTTGGTTTGGAGACTAGTACAAGATTGGATACCCATTCTGGATAATCAATTGGGCATATAAAACTAGCATCCAAGAGTTTTTGTAGCTCTATCTTGACTAGAAAGGCTATCTATGGGTGCATTTTTCTCAATTTCTGTCTAACTGGCTTTGCTCTTGGGTAGACAACCAAATGGTGAACTACAACTTTCGGATCCAGACCCGACATATCGGCATAGGTCCATGCAAAGTTTACCTTTCTTTATTTTAGAAATGCCGCCAATAGTTCATGTTCTTTTGTTAGCAATGATTTGGCATAAAAGGTGATTTGTGGTATTGCCTTCATTCCCAAGTTGACATGATTACACCGTTCTGCCAAAACTGTTGATTTCTCCTGATGCAGTGCTACAGGGGGGAGATTGAACCCTTCATCTTTCGGTGCCTTAGAGAGGTTTTCACCATTAGATGCATCCTTTATTTTTACTATTATTTGGTTAGAGAGTGTCACGAAGTGGTTTTCACTCAATAACTCTAAGTTTGTTCTCATTTTTTTTCTTTTGCGACTGAACGATTCAATTGTCTCCCCATAATATGCGTGAGTGTCTAGTATGATGTCAAATCCTACTTTGTGATCTCTGCCTAGAATTGTATCTCTTAGTCCCATAAATTTTGAGAGCGCCTCATCATTTTTGAATGAATCGAGAATTGGTGGTCCTCGTTGGTCATAGTCGATGAGTTGAGGATATACTAGGTTGATTTTGTGGGTTTGGTTTTTTAGCTTAGCGGGTGAGGCACTAATTATGAGTAAAGAAATTTTTTCAAAAAGCATGGGAAGATCTGTTGTGGCCTCCTTGTCATCACTATTTGAGTAGACATCAGTTACGTCAAAAGTGAAATTATCTAAGGGGAGGCTTGTACGTACAGGTAGTTGAAGAGCAGTTGCCGATAACTGAGGGGGAGACTTGACTGCTTTACTAGGGGTACCTCTGCCATGTATGGTTATACTCGGGGGAGTACATCCAAGGCCAAGGTTCCTTATTCTTCTTTCTGTGATGATGGGCTCCAACCATCCATCACTATTCCTTCCAAGGCTTTCATTTCTATTGTAACCCATACCAAACATCATTTGTAACCCTCTGTTGGTTTCATCCATGGGTAGTGTGGGCGTGGATCCTTCATCACGGTAGATCATGCTTGAAATATCTTCCTCGTCAACATTTTCCTGACTTAGGTCTCCCCAACGACGAAATCCAAAAGGATCTGCCCTAGGGGTGTGGATGGGTGTTTCGGTTGACCAAAGTTGCCCATGCAACCTAGGATATTGTAGTAAGTCTCCTACAAAAAATGTACTCTTCTTCATTCTGTAGTCTCCACATCCATTATCTTGGATCATGAGTTTGATGTCGGATATATTAGGGATGACGGGTGTCTCTATCGTAGAAGTGGAGGCAAGGTTAGATGGATCAATGTATGTAGTGGATGAGCCTTCATCATTTTTTGGTACTTGGGGGATTTTGTAAAACTTGGCTTCCAAGTTTTTGCAGTAGGCGAAAGGTTAGGGATCCCCGTATATAGTTAACTCCTCATTTTGGTGTGAGAATTTGATGCATTGATGATATGTTGAGGAAACTGCCTTCATTCCATGGATCCATGGGCATCCCAGGAGGATGTTATATGGTAGGTCAAGGTCTAGGACCTGATAGATAGTCTCCATGGTTGCTAGTCCCACTTGGATTGGGATTTTAATAGTGCCCTAGGACACTCTTTCTTGATCATCATATGCTCTTATAGTGATTTTTTTGTTTTTGTTGATGGAATCCTCGGTGAATCCCAAGTTCTTTATAAGTTTGAGAGAGAAAATATTAAGGCTTGTGCCTCCATCCACTAGGACTCTTTTAACTTTCTTTTTGTGAATCAACACTTGAAGGTGGAATGCACGGTTATGAGATAGTTGGGCGGGGAAATCTTGATCGGAAAATGTAAGGAGATTTGGGGTAATGATATTACCCACCATAGCCTGAAACTGTTCTATGTCAAGGGTGGCGGAGACGGTGGATGCTTCTAATGCTTCATCAAGGATTTTCCTATGGGAAACAAATTTTTTTAACAATTCCATGATGGATATTTGGGCAGGTGTTCTCTTCAGTTGGTCGATGACACTATACTCATAGGGAACGACTTTTGGAATGGGGGTCTTAGATGGTTGTGGTTCCCCTACAATGGTGACCTTGCCACCACATGTGGTGATGCCACAATCGGTGTTGGCTCCTTTGACATTAATAACTATGACCATTTCATCTACAAATGCGACTATCTCTTCATATACTAGGTTAGCACTAGCATATTTTTGTTTCCCTTTATTATTCCCCTAGCTATTTCCTTGATTATGATTTGACATTAGATTTGTGTATATCTCGAGGTCATGGTTTCCAGCAGGTTGTTCGATTCTTATGATCTTGTCTTCGATGAGGTCTTGGATGATATTCTTCAACCTCATGCAATTTGTGGTCATATGTCCCTTGATCTTGTGAAAATCACAAAGGATATTTTCATTGTTCCATGGCGGTTTGGTCATGGGTTCCGCATATTGCTCAGAGTTGGAGACTTTGATAAGTTTTTCATTGACCAAATTCTTCATTATGGATTCAATTGATTCTCCAAGAACCATGAACTTCCGCTTGGGAGGATATTTTCCTCGGGGAGGTGGTCCTCCTTGATTGCCCAAGTTATTGATTTGGTTGGTGGGAAGTGGTTGTTGTTGTGATACTACTACATTAGTTTGCACATTATTGTGATTGTGATTCTATGGCTGGTGATGAGTTTGGATGTTTGGTTTAGGAGCATTTATGACCACTTTAGCATCAAACATGCCATCGTTTGTGATATTTTTGTTCCTTGACCATGTTCAGGGTTTATCGTTATAATTGTTGGACATGCGGTTATCCTGTGGTGGAGGAAATGTTGATGTGCTTCCTCACGCGGTAAGGGCTCTTTCGATATTGAGCGCCTTTGGGATCAATTGATCATACAATGTGATGCATTGCATTTTTAAGTAGAATGCCAAGTTTTCATCTAGATTGGATATGATTGTGCAAACTTGTTGTTCTTCTGGCATGGTCCACTTGCTCTGATTGGCTTTGGATCACCATTTTTGCAAGAAGGATGTAGATAGCTCTCCTTTTCATTGTTTGAGCATTGATAGTTCTTCCAAACTAACATCTGCACCCATGTTGAAAGCATAATTTTTAAGGAAATCTTCCACGATTTCCTGGAATGTCTTAATGCCTATGGGTAGATGAGAAAACCATTCCATGGCAATACCAGTCAGACTTCGGGGGAAAATTCACATTAGATATGTGTCATCGTATGCAACCTCCATGCAATGCACTTGAAATTCCCTAACATGATTTTTAGGGTTTCCCGTCCCATTATACTTATTGAATTTGGGGATCTCGAATCCCTTTGGGAATGATACCATTGTGAGACTTATATCGAAGGGATAGGGGCACAAATTCCTTGATGTTTTGGTTGTTTTCCCTGATTGGAGATCCAACACTTGCTACGAGAGAAATTTGATTTGTGTTGCAACATCATTTTGTGGATCAAGGGGTTGAATGAATGTGTTTTATGATGTTGGGGGGTTCAATTGGTGGGAGGAGTACTCGTGGGAGTTTCCTACAAGCTCTGTTGTGCATTCAAAGCCTACTGATATGCCTGCATTTTGCATCAACAATGCTTGTTGTTGATCTTGCTGTTGTTGTTCCAACAAAGCTTGTTGTTGGTCCATCTGTTGTTGTTCCCATAAAGCCTATTGTTGGTCTAGCTTTTTTTGGGTCAACAAAGCTTGTTGGCGGTTGAGTTTTTGTTGTGCCAACAATTCTTGTTGCTGGTCTAGTTGTTGCTGTGCCAACCACGCTTGTTGTTTAGCTTGTTGTTGTGCCTGAAAGTCTTGCAGGGCTTGTTGGTATGCTTGCTGATGAATTGCTTGTAGTTGCGCTTGGTATTATGATTGCACCTATTGAGCCTGGTGTTGGGCTTGGGTTTGAGCTTGTGCTTGTTGGGTTGCTTGAGTTGCTTGCGCAGCTTGTTGGGTAGCTAGTTGTGCTTGCGCTTGGTGAGCAGCCTATTGTGTAGCTTGCTAGTTTTGTTTAAGTACTCTTTGATGATTAGCTTTTTGGATGGCTTGGATCATGGTGATGAATGAATTCATCATGTTAGATTTTGGTGGAATTGGTGATGGATTGGGAATGATGCTAGCTATTGTGATGGGTGGGAGAGTGGTGTTGATGGTCGGGATCTGGGTTGTTAGTGACGTGGTTGAGATGCTCGATCCTTGAGAAGGTATGTTTTGAGAAATTTGAGGATCGACTGAAATATTGACCGTGGTGGCTTGAGTGGTTGCCACTTGTTGTTTTGATGTTGCTGTCAAGAGGAGCAAACTTGATGTGATGGTCAAATTTCCTTGATTTGAGAGGCTAGCAATGGGTAGGGGGGAAGACCCAACCCAGGAGGTGATATAGATGTGAGCGGTAATGGAGGGAATGATGGTATGTTCCCTTGAGAGAGTGATGATGAGAATGGGTCGATGATTCCCGTTGTTCCAAACAAACTACCTCCACCTTGTGATAGAGAAGTTTATATGTTTAACGAATAAGCTAGTGTTGCATGGAATGAGGATGAATCTGCATGATTATGGAAGGTGAGTGGGACGTATGGGTGTGATGGATTCACTAGGATAGAGTTATCCGGTGTGGTGCTGACATTCACCTCTTTTTTGTTTACAAGGTGATGCCTTTGTAACTCACAAAACATTGCACTTCCCTTGTTTACAATTGGTGAGGTTGGTGTGATTGTCGATATGGTTTGGGGCATTTCTTGATATTCGGAGTTGACATTTGGAATGTGCTTGAAAGAGGTATGTCCATACTAATGACTATGTCAAGGTCAGAAGAGAATTGGACCCCTCCTTCCTTTAACATGCACAAGTATTTAAACATGGCATTGACAATTATATGATTCTCTGGATTTTGAACCATTTCTAGCATTTCGGATTGTGTCATTTCCAAGTCCTCATTTGTGATATCCTCTTTGTAGCTTTCCTTTTGAGGATTTTATGATGGTAGAGAAGAGCTTCTTGGGGGATCGCTTGATCCTGCAAGGTTTACTTCGATGGTTACTTGAACCAAGTCACTAGAAGTTGATATTTCATTGACATTTTCCAGGTTCCTCTTGTATTGTGATCTTGTTTGGATCATAAAAATGGGGATAATTTGATCTTAATATTTAGGCCCAAAAGAGAAGAAATAGGGAGGTCCAAAGATCAAAATTGGTGGTGGTGATGACGAGATAAATGAATGGAGTGAATGAGTGAAACTTTTGAAGAAATTTTTAGGGGTAATGCTAAACTTTAGGGCTTGAATTGATTTTGATAGTTTGACTAGGTGTATTAAGTCAAACAAGATGATAGTGAACTTGTAAACCCTAGGAAGTTGTGTTATCTTAGGGAGAACTCGCACAAGAGATCGGATTAGCTAGGTCTATTAAGCCAACCAAGGTGATCATGAACTAGCAGACCTCAAGAAGTTGTGTTATCCTAGAGGTGAATTTGTTGATTTAGCCTTCAAGTTTAGCATGAATGATTTTCCAAAGTTTCTCAAAAGTTTTCTTGGTGGGATGAAATTTGACTGATGGAGAGATGGATGAGAGTGAAGACTTTGACCTAGACATGACTCTTTTTTACAAGACCTTAGTATTGAAGAACATGCAATACTTCTTATCTGAGGAAAACAAACCTTTCAAAAAGCTCAGGTTTCTGTTGCTAATAGAATGCATACAAACTCGGGTTATTCCTTGAAGCCTTCATATAGAAATTATACACCAATCTTTCTCTGACTTCAAAGAGCATTTCAAGATGTTGTTCTCGAGATTTTAGACTAATCTTTTTGAATCTTGGTTTTGGGATTTTGACTTTTCAGGAAATCATTTAAGACAACACATGTGAGGTCCAATTTGTCTTTTATATTTCCTTAGTGAATTCTTTTTACCAAAAGCACATTCTTGATTATGTTTCAAACTGTATGTCTAATGTCCTACTTTCTTTTCATCCCACAAGGTCCATTTATGTGGAAATCAAGGAAATTAGGCCAAAAGTTTCCTAGGTTGACCTTAGATAAAACAAATTATGGACAAAAATAACATTCTGAATGGAATTGTAATACTGAGATTGTACCTCATTTTGTGGTTGTAATGTGTAGTTTTCTAAAAAATCAACCACTAATATAATAGTACCAATCAAAAAGGAGTCCTTACACATCCTGAACTATTGATCCAACCACTGAGACCTATGGCTATGCCTTGCATACTTGTAGAAAATATTGTCCTTAAAATCTGAAATAAAATTAGCAACATTGGATTCTTTTGCAACCAAATCACATCTAGAACCTTCGCCTCCACTCTACAAACTATATTTGACTATCTCATCTATTTTTATCCACAAGCTTCTTTCCAATTCATGTTCGGAACCCTCATGAAAAATTTGAACAAACTTTGACAATCCACCACATTGTGAGCACTTCGCATTTAAACAATCATTTTTATAGAAAATGCAACCATCTTTTCTAGAACATAAAATAGATCTAGCAAGTCCCTTGATGATTTCGGAAGATGCATTGCACCATACTCTTGCAACATTTCATTAGTATGCAAAGTAGAACAGATATATCATAATAGTTCATTGTGCATTGAAAACTCCACATGGTATTTGCAACAAGTATTACAAATTTTAAGAGCCACACAATAAAATGACTTCAAACCTTCAAAAGTCCTTTGTGAGATTTCCATATTTGGATTTGCTTCAATAAATTTTTTGAACAACATTGTTTGGCTTGATTCCAAGAAATGTTTAGGATGTGGTGTACGGTCTCGATTGCCAATTATTAACTTTAAAACATATTTTGCATTGGGTGATACTCTAGAATTATCATGCTAACATTGTTGAATTACTTGCTTTACATTATCAGTTAGTTTCTTATCAACATGTAGAAGCCTCCTGAAAAAATCCCATGTATCATTTTGAAGAGGATCAACTATTCTTTCTGTGAACCCCTAAACCTGCAATTGCACAAGAACAACAAACAAATCAAGATGTTAGATCAAATGCAAACAAGAATGAGGAATTCCCCATGAAATCCATCTACTCAAACTTAAACTAGGAAAAAGAAGAACAAACTAAGCAAATGAAAGTAAATCCTAATTAAGTGAGCAAACTAGTGATCCCATGGGGGAATTGGTGCCAATTGAAATGTTGAAATTGGCCCTTTCCCAACTTCTAAATTGCAATGTTGATGATTGTAGATTGGTCAAATCTCCCAATGAGATTTGAGCATAACCTAGCTATTGAATTGTCAAAGGATGAATATGTGGAGTGATGTGCACAAAATTGGCTCTCAATGTTAAGAGAGTAACTTTGCATGAGATTGTGGATCCATAAAAAGAAGACAAGTCTTCCATTTATAGATTTGAATTTGGAAGAAAGGGCAAGATTTGGCCAATGTGGGACTAAGTTTCACCCAATGGCCAAATACCACTTGTCACCATGTGAATGGTTGATGGTTGTGCATATTTTGGCCAAAGTACCAATAAATGCAATTAGGTGGAATTTGAATTTGAGGAAATGACGTGAGAGGGAAAAAGGAATGAAATAAATGCCACTTGGCTCAATGCACAAGGACATGTAAGAGGAGTGAATGCTTTATTGGAAGTACCCATCCACTTGGACTTTTTGAATTCAAACTTGAGGGAATATTTCTTTTTGAGGCCATGTGAGGGAAAATAGAGATTTAATAAATGAATTAAATCTATTTTCATGTGCAAGTTGCATTCTCTAGAAGATTTTAGTGATAGGGATTAACTTAATCAATATTTTGATTTATTTAATGAAGGATTAAATGATTTGACAATTTTGACTTAAATTGATGAATTGATTTAAATCAAAATTGAGAGGAATGATTAATTAAATAAATGATTTTGATTTATTTAACTAAGTAGAAAAATGTTAGATTAAATTAAATAAGATTTAATTTATTTTATTTAATAAGAGGACTTTAGAGACTTTAATCAAATAAAATGATTTATTTAATTAAACAGGAACACAAGGTTGATTAAATTAAATTTATTAATTCAATCAATATAGGAGAAAGACTTAATCAAATAAACAATGATTTATTAAATTAAGAGACATAATATGGTGAAAGGCTGAGAAGGTATGATTCAGGATTAAACGATGTTAGTAATAAAAAATAAGTGTGCCGAACCAAATTTGTACATTTTCCATGTCTACACTTTCTCTTCTTGCAAGTGCTCTATCCAAAGTTTTACGATTTATGTAAAAATCAATAAAATTTTGTGTCATAAAGCGAGCCTCTTGCAATTGATAGCTTACTAGGATGGTTGTAATGACTCTCTGAGAAGCTCTCTTATCTTTTTCCTTGTTATTATTTCCAATAGACCTGGGAGCTTTAAAAATATTTTTGACAATAATAGAATTTTTTTTGGTTTTCTTGTTCACATGAATCTTCAATTTTGCTAGCAAAGGTCTCATATTTTGTATATTTAGCAATTGTACAAAAAGTTGGAATTTGTAGGTCAATGTCTTAGTGCTAAAATATTGGTTGAGAATTTTCGTAGCCCACAACTGAATGGTTCGTGTTGACCTCTTGCCTTCAAAATTGTTTAGAATGTTCTCATCAATTTCAAGTAACCATTTAGGGGTTCTTCAAGGTCTTGAATTTGGAATATGTCTTTCTTCATTTCTCATGTAATTTGGTGAAAAATAATTTACACTTGGTTCAATATTTTGTTCAACATATTCAATTCCAACATTTTAAGCTTGAACATTTTCAATAATTTCATTTCCAATTTCAATATTATTAGCAACATCTTCAATTCCAATATTTTCAGCTTACACAGTTTCAATATCAATTTCAATAATTTCATTCCCAATTTCAATATCATGGTCAACATCTTCAATTCCAACATTTTCACCTTGAACGTTTTCAATATCAATTTCAACATTAGGATTCCCAATTTCAATATCATGTTCAACATTTTCACCTTGAACATATTCAATTTCCTCTTCACTTGAAAGACCAAAGGGCTCAGGTTCACCAATATTTGATATACCTTCTCTTCTCTTCTTATGAATTTCTCTATCTCTTTGTCTATATGCTTCAATTTGTTCTTTTATAATCTTTCTCTTATGTTTTTGCTTCTGACAACTGCTGCTCCCCAATATACCTCTAAAAAGATGCTAAAAAAATGATTGCTTATGACAAATTTGAGTAGAAGATTCTCTAAAAAGTTGATTTTTGTCTCTTCCTGTTTGAAATCTTGTTTTTGTCACTTGCAAAGCCTAAAAAAATAATGTAGGGTCCATTAGGATGCCCAAAATGACCCACTTAAGGTTTTTCTATGGCCCACAAATCCGATATCTGATAAAATCCAATATCTGATTTGAAAAACAATTCAAAATGTTTAGCAACGAAAATATTTTGGTGCCACAAATCAGATATCCAATATGAATCGGATATCTATATGAATCAGAGATCATTTTTTTGCACACATATACCTAAGAGTAATCAAGAGGTGAAGGGTAGACAAGAGAGAGAGAGGGAAAGGGAGAGAGAGAGAGAGATAAGAGAGAGGAGGGGAAAGGGAGAGGGCAAGAGGGGAAGAAGGGGAGAGATAGAGAGAGAGAATTAGGAGGGGGAAGGGAGAAGGGAAGAGGGGAAGAAGGGAGAGAGAGAGAGAGAGAGAGAGAGAGAGAGAGAGAGAGAGAGAGAGAGATAGAGAGGAGGAGAAGAGGAGAGAAGGGGAAGAAGGGAAGAAGGGGGAGAGAGGAAAAAGAGGGAAGGGAGAGAGAGAGAGAAGAGGGATAGAGAATTAGGAGGGGGAAGGGATAGGGGAAGAGGGAAGAAGGGTAGAGAGAGAGAATTAGGAGGGGGAAGGGAGAGGGGAAGAAGAAGGAGAGAGAGAGAGAGAGAGAGAGAGAGAGAGAGAAGAAGGGTCTAAGAGAGGGAGAGAGAATTAGGGGGAAGGGAGAGAGGAAAGAGAGAGAGAGAGAGAGAGAGAGAGAGAGAGAGAGAGAGAGAGAGAGAGAGAGAGAGAGAGACAATATTTAAATATTTTATATATTAGTAATATTAATTAGCTATATAATATTTTATATATTAACTTTGTATATATATATAAATATTTATACATTAACTAAAATATATAAATAATATTTAAATATTATACATAATAATATAATATATTATATATTATACATAATTCTGTAAGAGATTATCATAAATTATATATTATATATTAAATTATAAACTATATTGTATACTCTCAACCAGATATATTAAAATAAACTATAAACTATTTATTGTATTTTTTAGATCATATATTAAAATGCATATTACATTTTTTTAAAATTATATATAAAATAAATTGGATATCCAATTCGAATTAGATATCCAATTTGGATCGGATATCCCATTTGAATCGGATATCAGATATGTTTGACACAAACCCTACTACCTAGGGACTAGCCTTGGGTTTGCTTCAAAATTTGGCTAGGACATGCCAATCCTAAGAAGTTAACACCAAAAATGTGTTTAACACCTTACCTTGCTTTTCTAGACTTTTCCCATGTGGTTGATGACTTTTTTTTACCCTAAATTGATGAAACGGAAAGGATTTTTAAAGGAGATTCTCAACTTTCCACCAATATAAATTATGCTTTAATTTGAATTTAATAAATAATTATTATTCATTTTCTATTTGAATTATGACTAAATTCCTAATTGATAGGCTGATTGAGAAAAATCTATAGGTTTCAAACGGTACCACATTTTTTGAATTGTAAACATGCATCACATCCTATGCTTTGCATCCTATGGGATTAAAAATAATAATTTCATGAATTTTTTACCATGTTAAGGTGGTCAAACATACAAGTTTTTATATTTTTTAAAAGTTATAATAAAAAATTCATAATAAATTATTTACTTGGAAAAAAATTACAAAAAAATATGCATCACATCGGGACATGAGTCGTATACTTATATCTAAAATTTTATAAAAAAATATTATCATTTTATTATGGTTAGGGTGGCTAGACAAACACCTACTTGTTATTTTTTCCATGAAATTTAAGTACTATTGCATTGCAATTTCAAATTTTCACCAAATAGGTTTTAAAAAAAAAATAAAAATAAACTTAGTAGTTTAGAAACTAAATTCAATTTTCTATAGATTCTATTCTTACATATTTTTGAAATAATATAGATAACTTATTCAAATTTTTACGTCAAGTTGCCTAACTCTGATTTTTTCTGAATTTTCATTGCCACTTAAGGGCCTACTTTTTCCATGATGATCTTGCACATACCCATAGTATAAGTGTTATTTTTAGAGAAACTAAGCCTTAGTTTCTTAGATTGCAGCTAGAAAAAAGAAGACAAGAAGATGTGTTGATGGTTAAAATGACACAAACAACATTAAAACAAAATATTTCTACTGTATTCTCCTGAAAGAGAAAGACAACCTATAGTGGCCTAACTCCCAAGGTCCTGGTAGTTGTTCTCAACTGTCTGATGTCACTCAATTGGTTCATGCAACTGTAATATTCAAGGGGCCTATGCTGGTAACAAAGGATTCAAGCTATGACTCTCTTTATCAAAATAGTTCCTGTAAATCAATGGGTTTTAAATAAAAGAAATAGATAGATCAAAGGGATAAATCAACAAGTATGAATTAAATTTATCTAATATCCAGACATATACCTCTAACAATGAATGTTTTCTCAACCGATCACAAAAACCATAGCATGACACAACCCACAGTATAACTGTACCATCATATACATCTTAGGTGCTTAACTCAATTCCACTATTCGCATATCACAAGTATTTCCAAGATTTCAAAACAACACACATTCATTCATCATCAAAATTATAGATCAACAGACTTTAATAACTTTAATTCAATGACAATTTAACAAGATAATCTTTAAACCTAGCTTCTTCTAATGACTTTCATCACATAAGAAACTATCATGCTTTAGCACAATCACTGGCATTCAAGTGGATTATAATTCATTAACCTTATCAAATAACACAATTCAATGCAAACTCCATATTTCATAAACCTGCAATTCTATTAACTGTAAACAAGATCTGGTACAATGTATCTCTGCAAAAAGCTCTATAAAATTCTATCTCCTAGCACTAGGTAAGCCAATCCAATTCTCAATTAGCCGACCCTTACAATGTGATACCCATCTGGTATTTATAGATATACAAAAGAAGTTTGAACTTCACTTCTATCTTAGGCTTTCCACCTTTTTGGGAACAATCAACTTTCTTGTAAACTCAGATCAAATTTGATCTTGAGTTCTTACATTATGTATTCAGTTTGATCTAACAATAGAAGATAGAAATAGAAGAAAAAGAAGTCATGCGCCCTCAAGACTGTCAGTGCTACATGCATGCAACATGCAAGGAAGAAGATCATCATGCGTCATGCAAGGAAGAAGAACATCATGGATGTAGGATTTTATGCATGTGAAGCTGGATCCGCTATGAACTCATCATAACTGGTGAAGACTTGTTGTAGCATATCCATATCTGGCCCATCAATCCAGTCATCTTCAAATTTGATGCGATCCAACTCAACTATAGCAAACTCTTTCATACTTTTTACCTTGATCAACTCTCTCCCTGCAACTTTTATTTCTTCTTTGACTTCTACAAGCCGATCTATCACTAAGTCTCCTCCATCATCTTTCTCCTGCATGAGTCCTTGGAATCTTTCATTCCATTTCTCTCTAACCTGACTCAACGGCGTGCCATATTTGGTCATTACATTCAAATCTACAATTATGGCCATAACCGCTTCCAACTCTTCCAACTACTTAGTTAAATTATTAACTGCATCTTGAATCTCATCCTTATGCTTGCTAAAAAAGCCAGTCCTAAACTTAAGGATGCGAGAAGTCTTTTCTATAAAATCTTTGTTATCCTCTTCGAGTATAGATTCTTCTAAAAGAGTAGTTAGAGGCAATGTATTTATCTTCTCTAACTTTTCACTATACTCTTTGTACTCTTCTTCTAACTTCTCGGATGCCTCAATATATTGGTGCATCTCTTTTATTACCCCCTCTACCTCCTTGTAGGTTTCAAACCCTTTTTCTAAAACCTCACCTACCTCCCGATTCACTTTGTCTATCCATTTGTCAACCATCTCCGCCTTACCTCTAACTTGCACCAAATCATCAACCTCCTTTTTGCTTAGCAAAATAGGAGTCTCAATTGCTGCAACCTGTTGTGACCTTGGAGAGGAGACACTCTTCAAGAATAAATGTAACTGATCCAGTTGAGCCTTAAGCTCATCTTTCTTTTGTTTGTCCTTGATCATCCTTGATTTTGTCCTTGAAGCCACCACATCAATCAGATTCATTTGTTGATTTCTAGTGGGTCTTCCCAAGTTAACCGTACTCAATTGATAGTCCATGAGCTGCATATCCCCTACCTCCTTTTCAATCATAGGCACAACATATTCAGAAACTATCTCCCCTTTATCTATGAGTTAGTAGAATGTAAAACTTTAGCCCTCTTCTTAGGCCTTTCCTGTTCAATCTCCTTCATCATGTCCTCCCAATTAAGAGGTTGAGGAGGTGTTCTAGCTCTCTTCTACAAATCTAATTTCAACCATGTAGGAGCACTAGGATCAGTCATCATCATGGAAGAGGAAGTGACAACTGTAGAGGATGGTTGAACATTTACCTCAGGTTGAGAATCAACCTTTGCTTTTTCTTGTTGCTCCTGCAGCACATGCATCTGCACCAACTTCTCAGCCTCTTCTCTATCTCTTCGTTCCTGCACTTTCTTATCTTCTTCTTCCTTTCTCAATCTCTCCTCTTCCATCTGATCCTTTTCTAACTTTTCTTTCTCTAAGGCCTCTCTTTCCAACCGTTCTGCCTCTAAAGCTTTAAGTTTTGCAGCTTCAATCTCTTCTTCTTTTTGCTTCCTAACTAGCTCTTCGGCCTCCTTTTCTTTTCTTATCCTTTTAGTTTCTTCCTTTTCTATCCTTTCCATTTCCAAGGCTATGAGTTTCTCTGCCTTTTCCCTTTCTTCCTTAGCTTGTTGTTTCTTTACTAGCTCTTCAGCCTCTTTTTCTTTCCCGAGAGCTTCAGTTTCTTGTTCTTTTTGTCGAGCCTCCTCTGCAAGCTTCAATCTAGCAACCAAGGCTTCCTTTTCCCTTCGGTTTCTTGCTTTCTCCTCCTTGAGATCATGGATCTTCTGTATCAATTCCATCTTGTCATTTTCTGCCTTGACCTTGATCTCATGCTCTCGTAGCCTCATTTGCTCCTCCATTGTATCAGTTGTTGCTTTGTTTCAACTTCTTTTACCTTTGATTGTTGCTGTTGAAGTAAAGCATCAACTTGTAACTTTGCCTCCATTTCCTTTTGTTTCTCTGCAGTAGCCCTTGCATCAGATTCTCTGGTAGCATCTTCAAATTATTTCCATTGTTCTTCCTGTGTAAGAACCTACTCAATAGTATGATCTAGAGGCACGTTTTCTTGCAAGTCCTTCTCTGACACAGTTTCATCCGAGTCTGTCTCAATTTCTACCAGTTCTTCCTCCACTTCTTTCCCTTTAGTAGCTTCAGCCATGGCATAAAGTACTCCTTGAACTTCTTTACTTTTCTTTCTTGTGAGTGGGGCTTGTGCAGATGACTCACCCAATGCGGGTGTAGAAACAACAGATTCAATTGGAACATCTCCCTCGGGTGTCTCTTCTTCTTCATCGACTACCTCCAACTCTGTTTCTTCAGCATCAGGAGGAAAGAATTCTAACGGTTCCTTGGAAGGTGCATTTCTTTTAATCCTCTTATACCCTTTACCTTTCTTGAGGATTGGTCCCTGAGGAGCTTGAGTTCTCATCATCAACCATTGCACAATTCTATCCAAGACTGTCCTTCCCAGCTTCTTAATATCAATCATTTCTTCCTCATTCCAGTCTATTGGATCTAAGTTTTTGGTGCCAATCTTCAAAGCTTCATATGAGGGATCTAATACAATTCCATCATCCACCAAAGTGTCAGGAATATTATCTTTAATACCTAGCTCTACCATAAGTGAGACTGGTAATCTCTCATAATTCTTCTTCCTTAAGTCATATTCATCCTGCCTATCACACCAAAAATCCTCTAACAAATTAAAATGTCTAGTAAACACTGAAGATAATAAAGAATACATCTTCTTCTTTGGATCAAAATACTTACAAGCTGTATACAATCCCAATTTCAATTGTATCAACTCATTACAAACCACCTTTGCTGCCTTTGAGTGTTGACAGCCATATTCCCCCAACTTCATGGGAAATTTATGGTATCTTGTCTTGTGCTTCATCCCAAATCTAGCATTAACTCCAATGGCTTGATATACAAATTCCATAAGCACTATTCTATTGCTGCAGCATCTTGGAAGTAAATGGGGATGACCGTCAAAACCAAACAATCTGAAGTATGTAAATTTGGGGTATTGGATGTACCAACTTCCCCATTCAGAAATGAATGCCATAGCTTCTTGGCTTAACTTGTATCTTGCATCTCCACTCAACTGGTTGATAACCACATATAAAAATGCATCATTGATTCTTCTGAAGTGAGTCTCAGCAACCTAAAGAGATAATTGATCGTAGTGTTCCCATACCTTCCTTTGTCCATCTAAGACTCCCATGATACCTACTCTATTTAATCCTGGGAAAATCCCCATTCTGGCTGCAGCATAGACCAAATATGAAGTCATGAAGAAAGATTTGGTCTGTCTAACCCTTGTGAGCTGATCATGTATGGCATCAGAAACAATCATTGACCAATCAAATTGATAATCACCCTGAAAGATCACTTGAATTAAATGAAACATCCATTCCTTGAAATGGAAGGCATCCCTCTTCCCAAACACTCTAGACAACATCAATATCAAATCAGATATCTCCTTCTTGAAGTTTTCCCTCTTTGGCTAGTCTGCCAGCTTGCTTAAATACTTCTTCTTGGTGCTTAACCATCTTTTGTTTAAATGAGACTTATTGGAGTCTTTATGCTTACTGTATTTCTCCAATGCCTCAGCCTCAGTTAGCTGCACCAAATTCTTGGGATCAGAAACATTAAATATGCTTTGGAACATCTACGGAGTAAGATCTATAATCACATTATTCTGCGAATCCATGCATAATCTTGTAGCTGGATTATAAGTACTGGCCACTGTACATATCGACTCTAGACACTGAACTGATAAAGGAAACACAATGATATGTGCAAGACTGGAGTCAACAATCCTTTGAGTTCTCCCTATCAAGTTTTCCCTTTCTGCAGAGGTCTCTTCATATAATTCTTCAAAGCTATACTGTCCCAGATTAGTATCTGTGATATCTAACCAGTCTGATTCCACCTTGCTCACCTTCACCACCAGATTCCTATGATCATACCTTAATGTATAAGGTAGCTATTCTGGTTTCACCTTCTTGATTTTAGGTGCTGTCTTTGATGTTCTAGCCGGTTGATTCCTTCGAGCAGCCTCTCCTAATGTTCCTGACATCTCTCAAATCTCCTACAAGCAAACCTCTAATTAGACCTTCAAATAAATCATAATAAAACATGTTTTAAAAACATACTTGTTACATATACATCGGAGTCAGAACCAGACAGAAGCTCAAAACAAGCGCTTTTACAAAACTGGCGGACTCGGAGCAAAAATCGATATAGGAACTTCATCTAATAACAAACGGGCTCGGAGTCGGAGTCGAGGAGATAATCGGAACCGGGGTCGGAACAAAAATCGGATTTAGTTTTCTTTGAATTTTACTTTTCATATTCTATTTCCATTCCGCCTCCACCTCCAATTTGGTCATTGTTATTTCGACAAAAGACTTCCCACTATACACGGAGCCGGACATAGGATGAAAACGGAATTGATAACCTTTGCAAACAAAATTCTTAAGTTCAGGATCAATTCCGATCCCACCTTTGCCAATTATCACATACTTCAAGAAATCCTTTTAGAACTCAGAATCGAAAACGAGATAGAAATGGAATTGATAACTTTGGTAAAAACAAAACTCTTATGTCCATACCCATTCCAATCCCGCCTCCATCTATGCTAATCATGACATCATCAAATTTATTCATTTTCATCATAACTTCATGATTAAACCTAGGTTGCCATAAAATGGCAAAGGAGCTTAAAAACTCTACCCTCATATGATCGTGGGGAAAAATTGTATTTTAGGGTCATTTATTTAAATCTTATTGAAAGTAATTGCAGAGACCAACGAAACCCTAATCTAATAAACTTAATAAAACCAGGGCACGGGTTTAAAACCCTGCCATTCTACCAAATGAGGAAACCCTAATTTAAACAATAAATCTAATCTACCTTAACTCACTGTAAAATCCCTAATCTACCTCACTATAAATTCTCTATCTAGCTCATGCCATAATAAAAACCTTTAATCTAATCTAATCTACTGCAAATGGAAAACGACACGACGCGATCACGATTAAGACGTGAAAGCGACAATGCCCTAAAATAGAAAGAAACGACATGATAAAGCAAGACAACAAAGATTTAAAGCAAAACAAACAAGCCAAAACAAGAACTTGCTCATTCAATCACATCGATGATCATAAAATTGCTTTAAAACACAATGATTGAACACGCGAGCAGATACAAAGCAAAACACAACAAGGAAATAAACAATGAACAACAAAGATAAAAGACCTACCTCAAATGCAAACAAAGCCACACTAACTTTCTGAAGTGATTCGCACCCAATATCCCTTCTCTATCTTGATCAATTTGCTCAAACGAACTCTGCTATTGCTCTTCACACTCTCAGACTTGTGATAATAACAATAATGATTGGCTTTAACCCTTAATAAAGAAAAATATGTGAATTTCTACCTACATCGACAACCACCATTAATGCATTAAAATGCAGTAAAAGGCGGAGTCAGAACTGTAAGAGAACAAACACTAGTCTGCAGTGCAACTTCAGTCAAAAAGTCAACGACAAAAATTGGTGGGGGCGGAACTAAAATGGAAACAGGATCTTAAACTCATAAAATTTCCAAACCTTACTCCCATTCCAACTCCGCGTCCGAAAACTAAAAACAAAACAAAAACAGAAACAAAAAGTTAAGTAAAAGACCAACCTAATAAAACAAAACATAAAAACCGAGACAAAACAAACATTAAAAGGGAGCGGAGGCGGGATCGGAATTGAATTTGATTTTGCAAATTTTGATAACAACCATCCCAATTCCCACTCCGGCTCCGCTTCCACCGAAGACCAAAAACAAAGGCAAAGAAAAGACCATCGGGATAGAACCAAAAACAAGCCTCAAAAGAACCTTCAGAACCCGATTCAACTCCAGTTCCGATTCCGATAAACAAAACAAAGAAAAACAAAGTATTGGCAAAAGTAGACTCCAAACTTTGTTTCAAAACAACTAAGTACAAAAAACACAAAGGGGGACCCATTTTCACCAAGGCAAAAGATGGGGTGGTTATGCAAGGCATAACAAGATGTAATTTGATTTCCTTCTACACCTAAGAAAGTTGAATGAAGGCCCAAGGATAGACAAGAAATTGAGAGCTCATCTAGCTTTGGATCTTTAGAAGTGGAGGAAGAACCTCCAACTCATCATGTTCTTAGGTCCACAAGACATAGATAACCACCTGAAAGGTGTTCACCTGATGATTGCATATGTATTTTTTCTTTGAATACTAACATGGATGAACCCAGATCTGTAGAGGAGGCACTAGGTATGAATGATGTAGAATCCTAGAAGATTTCTATGGATGAAGAAATGGTATCTTTGAAAAATAATGATACATGGGATCTTATACCATTTCCTGAAGGAAGAAATTTTTTTGGTTGCAAATGGGTGTTCAAGAAATTTTTTGGTTCATATGGAAGTATTGAGAAATACAAAGAAAGGTTGGTTATGAAAGGTTACTCTCAAGTTGAGGGTGTTGATTATGGTGAGATATTCTCTCTTGTTACAAAAATGACATTCATTAGATTTTTTCTTGCTATTATTGTTACTTATGATTTAGAGGTTGAGAAAATGGATGTGAAAACTACTTTCCTTCATGGTGATTTGGAGGATGATATCTATATGACATAGAGAGAGCACTATCTGGTGAAAGGTAAAAGTAAGTTGGTTTGCAAATTAAAGAAATCTTTGTATGGCTTAAAACAAAGTCCTAGGATGTGGTACCAAAAATTTGATACATATGTGTTAATTTTTGGATTTGAGCATTCTAAATCAAATCATTGTCTTTATTATAAAACTTATGGTGATCGTTTCCTATTTATTGCATATATGTTGATGATATGTTATTTATTAGCAAAGGGAAATGCATGATTTCAAAAATGAAATCTTAACTTGCTAATAAATTTGAAATGAAATATATTGGTGCAACTAAACACATTCTTGGAATGGAAATTAAGAGAGATAGAGTGAACAAAAGGCTATGGATTGGCCAAAGTAAGTATGTCAATTCAATTTTACAAAGGTTTGATATGCATGATTGTAGACCATTGTGTGTTCCTATTTCAGTTGGAACAAAGTTATCTATGTAAAATTGTCCAAAATCTCTATTAGAGATGGAAGACATGAGTAGAGGGCCTTACTAGAGTGTAGTTGGAAGTTTGATGTATGTTATTGTTTGTACTAGACTAGAAATTTTCCAAGAAATGGGAGTTCTTTCCAAATATATGTCTAATCTTGGTAGAGTTCATTGAGGTGCAGTTAAAGGAGTCTATAGATATTTGTGTAGTACCTCAAATTATTCCTTATGTTATCATAGTAATATGACTAAACATGATATTTCCCTTGATATTCATGGTTATGTGGATTCAGACTAGGAAAGTGATGTTGATAGTAGAAAATCCACCAGTTCTTATGTGTTTACTTTATTTGGTGGTGCAATTGGTTGGATGAGTAAGCGATAGGTTGTGGTTGCTTTGTCCACTAGTGAAGTAAAGTATATGGTAGCTACTCATGCTTGTAAAGAAGCTATTTGGCTTAAGAGACTGTGTTCAAACATTGGAATAAAACAAGGTGTAGTGATAATTTATTGCGATAGTCAGAGTGTGATATGTCTAGCCAAGAACTTAACATTTCGTACCAGGACCAAGCACATTGATGTACAATATCATTTTGTTAGAGATATGGTCGAAGATGGCAAGGTGAAGTTGTTTAAGGTAGAGACTTTGATGAATATTGATGATTCTTTAACTATGCATGTGAGCACAAAGAAGTTTAGATGGTGTTTAGAGACTATGGGCCTTTCAGCCCCTAGCAATTAAAGAGATGATGTTTACACCCTCGCATTTTTCTTGTAAGGTGTTCACCAAGTGGAGATTTGTTGGGAAAATGTGTTTCAACCTTGTAATTATACATGATTTATTATTGATATGATATATATATATTTCCTAGTTACACAAATAGGTGTATACAATGGTAGAAAAGATTAAAATGTGAGCATGTTAAAGTTTTTAAGAAACTTCTCAAATGGTCAAGATACATTAAATAATGATATATTATAAATCTGGATCGTACACTATTAGGTTTTAGATCTAATGGTGGATATTGTGTTGCCTTGTCTTGCCCTTGAATGTAACCCTATTTTATGAGGGCGTTGTATTAAAACTGTGATAGAGAGAGATGATAATGTTTTCTGAGAGTCTGTTAGCAATCTTGTCGTCTCTTGATCTCTAAGTGGTGATACTCCTTTGAGAAGCTTGCTCTACAAGTATATTGTAATATTTTTTATTTACTGAATAATATATCGGGTGGCTTTTGGAGTGTGGGGTTTTTCTCTTGAAAGGGTTTTCCCCACGTAAATCACTGTGTCATGGTATGCAGGATATTTGTGTCAATTTTTGTTTAAGTTTCTATAAATATTGAAGATTTGTAAAATTTTTGCATTATTCTCCTCTCAAGATTAGTGTAGGAAGTTGTTCAGCTACCTTAGTTTCTTTACAAATACAGTGTCATGGAAACCATCATCAAGATTTAGAATCTTGAGGAGAAAAGTGACATGAATATCTTCTTTCTTCTTGTCCATTTATTTTGAAATTAGTTCCATTTGAATGTAAATTGATGTTGGAATGACATATGAGTCCTCTTTCTATTTATTATAAAGTAATTTTAAGAGAAAATATCTCTTGAGATGGATATGTAACTGATTTCAAATGTTAGTGTTTTAGCCCTATTTATGTGTCTCAATATTGGTGTTAGGCACGATCATGAATACATGATATTTTATTTATATTTTGGAAAGTTTCATCTCAACCTAGGGCACAACCTATATTTCAAACATCAAACCCTAGCAAGTACAATCTTTTAGATCAACTTAGGAAGACCCCGCATAAATTTCTATCTTAGAACTATTGAGGCTATCACCTGCACATAGGGAAATATTGGAGAAATATTTGTCTTCATCATCTTCCCATGATGATATTGATATAGAACAATTTCAATCTATGGTAGGCCATATCAGTAATCATCTTCTCACCTTCTCAGAACAAGATCTACCATCGTAGCCATCTCATAATCATTCTTTTCACCTTGAGTTCATTATTCATAAGAACATGATTAAAAGTCTTAGTAGATGGAGATATTGGACTAAACATTTGCACCCTTCAGTTGATAAATAAATTGAGCCATTTATAGGATACTATTGAGAAAGAAAAGAGTACCACCATTAGAGCATATGATGATCAAGAGTGGGTATCACAAGGCATCATCACACTACCCATCCAAGTAGGACCCATCATTGTAGAGACTACATGCTAAGTGTTAGACATTGATCTACCCTACAACATCCATCTTGGTTGACCATGAATCCATGCCCTAAAATCTACAGCCTCGACCTACCATCAATGTGTAAAATTTCCTTTTAAGGGAAACAAAGTTACCATCCATGGAGATCTTGAGCCTTTTTACTACTATAAGAACCTTGAGGCTAAGTTTTACAAGATACCCCAAATCCCTAAAAATGATGAAGGGCCCACACCATCCTCCTCATTTATTGATCCATCGTCCCTTGCATCTATCTCATAAGAAAAAATACCCATTATGTAAAACATTCCCAACATCAAAGCAATGATCCAAGATAATGATTGTGGAAATTATAAGCTAACAAAGGATAATTTTGTGTTAGGGGAGCTACCTCTTTCTCCAAAATCCCATGGGAAACCTACACCTAGCAATAACATCCCCGAAACAATAAAGATGGCAGCTACTACCTTCACCAAGTGGGGGATTTGAACAAAGAAGTCAATGGAAGATGATAAGAAAGGATTTTAGCTAATGAAGAGTTGGGGATATAACAAGAATGGTAAAATATGAAAAAATGACAATGGTTTTCTAGAACCTATCATTCCTGAGAGACATCCAAAGAATATTGGTCTAGGTTGTACTACTAGCAAGGTTACCCTTGTTGGAAAAGTTACTTTTGCTAAAAGGGTTGAGACTTCCTCTTGGTTACCAACATCTTGTGATGCGACCCTAGATGACTTCCCCCTTGATGTTTCTGACCTATTTGAGAATAACTCCCTCGTCACGATATCCACAACATCTTTCACCCCGAATGATCAACCAAATGAAATAAGCCTAGTATACACACAACTCATTGACTGGGACCAACAAGGACCATTGATTCTAGATTTATTCAAAAATAATGAAGCAATATTAGAATTCATACAACTTACCATGGGTAGATCACAAGGCTAGTTTTGGTATAGAACTATACAAAGGGGTGTACTATGGGGAGATGATTGAATCCTTTAGTCACAAAATGGACAACATGCAACTAAAATGTAGATCTTTAAGTGAAAAACACATTGTGGCACTTTTTGATCCTAAAATAGTAAAAATAAAGGATGCATCCAAGGGTGAAAACCACATGAGGCACCGAAGGATGGGGGATTCAATCTCCCCCTTAGTGAAATGCATCCAAAAAAATCAACAATGCTAGCAAAACAAAGTAACCTTAGTAAATGTGGGAACAAAAGAAGCACCCAAGATCACTTTCTATGTTGAATCCTTGTTGGATGCAGAATAAAAGAACCTATCAGTGTTCCTAAAAGAGATAAGAACCAAATTTTTGTGGTCATACATAAATATGCTAGGGCTCGATCTAGAAGTAGTCATGCATCATTTAGCAATATATCCTGAAGCCAAACCAATGAAGAAGAAACAAAAAAAATGCACCCTCAAATAGCACTCTAAGTGAAAATTGAGTTACAAAAGCTTATTGACATTGGATTCATTTGAACCATAGATTATCTTGAGTGGGTTTCAAACTTGATACTAGTTTCCAAACCTAGTGGGGACATCAGAATATGCATAGATTTTAGAGACTTAAACAAGGCATTCCAAAAGGATGATTTCCCTCTTACTAACATTGACATCATAATGGATTTAATAGCTAGGAATGAAATGCTATCACTCATGGATGTTTTTTCAAGCTATAATCAAATTATGATCACCAAGGAGGATCAACATAAAACAACATTCACTTGTCCATGGGGAACATATTGTTGGAACATGATGCCATTTGGGCTAAAGAATGTAGGAGAAACCTGTCAAAGAGCAATGCCACTCATCTTTCATGACATGATCCAAAAAAAAATCAAAGACTATGTGGATGATATCTTGGAAAAGTCAAATAAAAGGAGTGAACACATAAAAGTCTTGGGACCCATCTTTGATAGGCTTGAAGAATATAAGGTATGGCTAAATCCAAAAAAATATATCTTTGGGGTGACATTAGGAAATATTCTTGGCTACATTGTATCATAGATAAGGATAAAAATTAATCTAGCAAAGGTAAAAGACATCCTAGATATATTACCACCACAAAAATTGAAACAAATGAGAGGGTTACAAGGAACGTTGTATTCCATTTCAAGGTTCATGGTGCAACTATTAGATAAAACCCACCCTTTCTCTCATCTTCTCCATAAAGGAGTAAAATACATGTGGGATGAGAAGTGTGATAAAGCTTTCTAGTAGATCAAGGACTATCTATTGACACCCCTAGTACTCATGTCATTGATACCAAACAAACCATTGAACCTATATATCTCAGCAACATCAGTAGCACTAGGTGCTCTTTTAGCACAACATGATGAAAATGGAAAGGAAAGAGCTATTTATTACATCAGAAAGACCTTGGTGGGATATGAAATGAACTATTCATCCATTGAGAAATCATGCTTAATAGTGGTTTTTACTTCACAGAAGTTCAAAAATTGCATGCTATCACATCAAATCAAGCTTATTACAAAGATTGACCCATTAGAATACTTGTTATAAAAATCAACTCTCATTGGGAAAATGGCCAAATGGGTAATTATCTTGAATTAATTTGACATAGAGTAGATGGAGTGCAAGGCAATCAAATGACAAGTGATTGTGGACCAACTAGAAGATGCTCCTATCTATGCAAAAAACCCTTTCATATCTTAATTCCTTGACAAATTAGTGTTCCTTATCAATGCAGCTAATCAATGGAAGATGTACTTTGATGGATCATTCACCCAACATGGATCAAGGGTGGGTATTCTTTTCATAACCCATCCCAAAGTCATACAGGCTTTCATTTTCATGTACTAACAACATTGTTGAGTACGAAGCCCCAATCACAAGTCTAAGGATAGTAGTTCAATGGAAGATACAAGAAATAAAACTCTATGGAGACTTCCAATTGGTTATCAACCAGGTTAATGATGAATACCAAACTAAGGATGATAAGCTTACTCCTTACAAGAAGATGGTAGAGAGTCTCAAGGACCTTTTTCATAGAATTAAATTTTGAGAATATTTCTCACATGAATAACCGAGCAATAGATGCTATGGAAACAATTGGATCATCATTAGAAATGCCACACAACATCCTTCAATGTGAATTTTTGGTAGAACAACTTCTCATACCAACTTTTGAAATCCTGGAATGTAAATTCATGTGTGTTATTATTGGTCCTAGATCCCCTTGGTATCATGACACATTCGCCTACCTTAGCAAAGGAACCCTCCCATCCAATATCACCTCCAACCTTAAGAAGACCTTTGTTAAAAATGCATCCTGATTCATGATCCTAGGTGATACCTTATACTATTCAAGCATCGAAGGGGAATTACTATGATTTCTTAACCAAGAGGAAGCCTTGACCACTTTAGTAGAAGTACACAATGGCATATGTGGTTTCCATTGTAGTGGTATGAATTTAGCTAAAAAATTATTGAGGATTGGGTATTACTGGCCAACAATGAAAAGAGAAGCCCATCAGTACGTACAAAAGTGTGTCTAGTGTCAACAACATGGAGATCTTATTCATGCCTCAGCTCAGGAGTTGCAACCAATGGTCATACCTTGTCCTTTCTCACAATGGGGACTTGATCTCATAGGAAAGATTACTCCAACCTCATCTAATGGCCATAAGTTCATCATAACAACCACTGAGTACTTTTCCAAATGGGTAGAAGTCATTCCTATGACCTACATAATAGGTTAGAAAATTTCTAAGTTCATCCTAAATTATCTTGTCTACCATTAGGGTGTTCGGCAAGCCCTTATCTTAGACAATGAAACACCCTTCAAGAATCAAGATGTGAAGGAGCTATGTCAAAAATTCAAAATCCATTATTGATTCTCTACTCTGTATTATCCCCAAGAAAATGGTCAAGTTGAGGCTCCAAACAAGACCATTCTAAAAATCCTAAAGAAAACTATCAATGAAGCTAGCAGTGATTGGCATTTGTAATTAAATCCTTCTCTATGCACCTGTCAAACTAGTGTTTGCATGTCTACAGGTGCAACTCTATTCTCCCTGGTCGATGGATTAGAATCCATCTTTCCTATTGAGGTTGAGCTTCCATCACTATGAGTGTCAATGCAAAATCTGATCACTAATGAAGAATACAAAGTATCTCAACTGAATGAGCTAGAGTTCTTGGATGAGCATTGTTTTGATGCCCTTAATCACTTGCAAGTATATCAAAACTGACTAAAAAGGAGCTATAACAAGAAGATCAAGTGTTGATCTTTCCAAGTAGGGGATCTTGTTCTCAAGTAGAGTAAAAAATTCTTCTAGATCAGAACAATAAAGGAAATTTTGAGCCTAACTAGTTAGGTCCGTTTGTCATCACAACAAGCTATGAATCAAGAGCGTATCAATTGTCAACACCTGAAGGTGAAACCTTGTAGGAACTAACTAATAGTTTGCATGTTAAAAAAATTTATGCCTAGCTTGAAGGGTGTAAATCTAAAAATACCAAAGAAATCCAAAATGATCAAAATCCAAAAAAATGAGAAAAATGATTAAAAAAGTAAAGAAAAACAATCATCCTCTAGTGAAAACCACCTCGATGGTCCTTTGGGAAAGTAACTTGGTGAAAACCTGACAAAAAAGCACCTTGCATAAATAAATAACCTCCATCTAGTCTTTGGCTCTTTATCCTACCATTCTTTGCATCACACCATTCATCCAATTCATTCCGTCACCCTTCCCCATCTGAGTCAAAGCTTGATATTGTGAAGTATTATATCCCCTTTGGTACAACTTGGTATATTCCTAAGGTTAGCTTGTCCTACCTATATCGAGGTAGTCTATTGCATCACATCAAGGGTATTCATTATGGATTAGGTCAAGTTCTCATATATCTTAAGGTTATTAGAACTCTTGTCAAAAATCCAAAAACATCCAAATCCTGTATAGCCGAAAATAAAAAAACATCCAAGTCTTGTATAGCCAAAAATCCAAAAACATCCAGATCTTGTATAGTCAAAAATCCAAAAACATCCAAATCTTGTATAGCCGAAAATCCAAAAATATCCAAATCTCCTATATAGCTAAAATCCAAAAACATTCAAAAATTGTAAAGCCAAAATCAAAAATATCAAAAGCACATCAAAATCCCTAATAAATGTCGAACATCAAAAATCCAAAAATGGAACCATGTCGATCTAGGAGTCTATGAGCTTGAACATAGGCAAGGCCATCGTTGATGTGTGCCTAAGACACCCTAGATCAGTCCTTTAGGAGTCCGTCATAATAAATTGACATTCCATTGATTGTTTATATCTCATCGTCAATAAGTCAAGTCGATCGATTTACGTGGTCTCTATGTGTATAATGTAGGGAAGACTCATCTTTGATAAGCCCCTGAGGTCCCTAGGATAGTCTTTTAAGTTGGGTTCTTGGCTGAAAAACTTAGAAAATCCCTAAACATTCAAATATCAAAAATCTCAAAAACAATTGAAAACTTGGAAAACCCTAAACATCGAAAAAATAGAAAACACAAAAACATTTGGAAAACCTAAAAAATCATAAACATTCAAAAAACTTAGAAAAAATCCTAAACATTGAAAAAACAAAAACCTAAAACATTCAAAACTTAGAAAAACCCAAAAACATTTGAAAACTCTAAAAATACAAAAAAATTCAATTTTTTTTGGAGAAATCCCTAAACAACCTGTAATAATCTAAAAACCAAAACATTCACATAAACTTTCAAAAAGGCCAAAAACAACCTCAAAACATTTTAAAAATACCAGAAACATTGAAATATTCTAGAAAATCCAAAACCATCCATCTCATTTCACTTTCACCCACAGTAAACCTCCATCCATAATACATCAAATCGTCATCTTCAACCTTTGGTGAAACAAGTAGAAAACAAGTATTGCAAGTCGTAAAGTGAGAACCTAAGTGTCAAAATATAAAGTCTAGATCATAGATTAATGAGTCAATGGAGTTTGTATCAACAACTTATCACACACCCCATCCTAATCAAACCATCTAATAGCATGTCCTAGGATGCATCCTTCCTACGATGGACATCAACGTCGAAAATCAATTTAGCTAAATTAAACTAGCAAGAGATATAGATAACACTAATTGTTTATCTTTGATCTTTTCTTATGATTTATCTTATTGACCCATTCCAAGGACCTATCAATGATGTCTATTAAAATTATTTAGAGAGAAAGGAATGGTGCATCAATCATTATCTTTCATTTGTTGTGCTTGTGGGTATTCTTGTAAAATAATCTTGGCGTGTACTTTCTTAGTTGTGTGTAGGGAGGTTGTTCGACATAGATTGTTGAATATTGTGTATGCTTTGGTCCAAGATATTCTAAACTACTAAACTACATTTTGACGAGGTTTTCGTATGTCAAGATGTGAACAATAACTATCCTATTTGTTTGCAGAGTCAAATTCCATGTCACTAGATACAATGCCATCCTGGTTCTTAATACCTTGATGCATCATGTCTATGTGTTATATCAAAAAAAAGGAATGACAAAAAAATATCAATCCCAAGATATGAGCAAATCATCATCATCATCTCTCTCTCATCACCATATCTAATAAATTCTTGATGCATCAACTTGTTGGACTTCTCAATCAATCTCAAAATCAATGGTCAAATTCATTCTTCGTATTCTTCTATCTGTACTACCATTTCCATCCAAGTATCAAATTTATGTGATATATCAAAATGTATATAGGGCTACCCATGGCTGATGATTTTCTATACATCATAAAATATATCTACATCAGACATATGTGCTTTCTAGTCCTCTTTGAGCTGAACTGATCGTGAACTTATATTTTACCTTTGTGAGGAAAACAACCCAAAATTTAAAATGTCCACCCGATTTATTGAGGGGACGGGGAACCAACTTATTCCTTTTGCTGGGGTAATAATGGGGCATCCAAAAATTAGAATTTTTTTAATTTTTTGATCTAAGCATCAGTTTAATCTAAAAAAGTGTGAGTCTTTGAACCAATGTAATAGGTACCTCTCTTCAAAGAGGGGCAAAATGTAGACATTGAAAAATGTTCTGAATGATATCATGCACTCGAATCAGGTATACTAACATCATTTCTTCTTAAAATCCATCCTATTTTCACTTAATTGATTAAATTTGCATCGCTATTTAATTAATTATGTCATTTTTGTCTATTAATCTAATTGACCTAATTAGGGTTAATTCACCCCTCTTTTGCACTAACATTTCATCCTATTAAATTGCATAAATCAAATTATTTAATTTAATCCCTAAATTCCTCTTATTTAATTAAATAACCCTAAGTTATTCAATTAAATGTCATATCATATCTCCCATTTTCATTAAATCATTTATTTAATAAATATCATGTAATTATTCTAAAATTGCATAATTAGCATTGTTTAATTATACAATTACTAATCATCCCACTTGCAAGGGAATATTCCTCCTTTGCACATTCCTCTAAAATGAACATTCCTTCCCCTTTTGTGCATTAAAAATTTGTTTTAATTTTCTAAATATTTAATTTTCCTCACCCATGAGAATATTCTCTTTCTTCACTCATTTCAAAAAAGGGAATATTCTTCCTTATAACAAACTTTCAACAAGACTTCTTGTACAAGTTTTGAAAGTATGTTTGTATGGAAGAATATGAACCCTTGATTCTTTCCTTGATCCATGTTATCATTGATCCTCATCCATTGATGAGAATCCATGATCCATGTTTTATCTTTCCTCCAAATTTTAACCATCGATTAACCTTTTTAATCTTAACCCTTCATTTCTCATTTGTCTTATAAATAGGTCACTATTTGGAGGCAAATGGATCCATATTTTAAGAGAAAACTTATTCTATTAAAACCACTTTCACTTGCACTCATATTTAGCATTCTTTCAGCCTAATTTACTTGCATATTATCTTAGCTTCCATTAATGGATTCCATGATAACATAGATGCAAACATTTAGCATATCCTGAAATTAGGGTTTCAATATTTTAAAGCTTGCATAAATTTAGAGTATATTTTCATAAACCTATATTGATCATCTTAGTTCATTAATAATGTTAATTTAGAATTGAAATCATGTTTTATCACACACATTTCATCAATTTCATTGATTCTCTTCAATAGAATAAATCCAAGTAGACTCATTATCCATGGGATTGAGAAATGGTCATCATTCCACATCAATGTGACACAACTGGACCCCAATAGGATAAGTTTCAATGGATTAGAATAGGTGTTTTTGAAGCTTTCATGATTTTATATGTTAGCTTTAATGGATTCTTAGCTTAGTTTTCATCAATAATGATCTTATTGGACTAATGTTCAGTGGGTCAATTATGCTTCGAATCCTAGTGGATCAAGTGCAGTTGTCTTATACTAAATTCGTCAGTCATAGTATGTAAGACTGTATGTACATATGCATGTATGCGTGTATGCATGTAAGTATGTATGCTTGTATGTATGTATGTCTTCTTATATTTATGTATTTATTTAGAGGGAGGGGAAATTTTAAAAGAGAGAGAGAGTTGTCTAGGTAGGGTGGGAGGGAGAGAGGGAGGGAGATATCTGAGAGAGAGAGAGGTAAAGAGGTAGTGACAGAGAGACCTAAGAGAGGGAGAGGGGGTGGAAGAGAGAGACCTAAGAGAGAGGGAGTGGGAGAGAAGGGGTTGGAGTGAGATGGAATTAGCTAGGTAGGATAGGAGGGATAGAGGGAGAGAGGGGGCTGGTAGAGAGAGACTTGAGAGAGAGAGAGAGAGATAAGGGGGGGAGACAGGGATAGAAAGAGATATTTATGTAGGTAGGGTGACAGAGGGAGAGAATTGAGAGTGTGATGGGTGGTGAGAAGGATAGACTTGAGAGATAAGGAGAGAGAGGGAGTGTGAGAGAGAGGCCTGAGAGAGGGAGAGAGAGGGACTTATCTAGGTAGGATGGGAGGGATAGAGAGAGGGGAGAGAGAGAGAGAGTTACCTAGGTAGGGTGCCAGAGGGAGAGACCTGAGAGAGAGGGGGTGGAAGGAAGAGACTTGAGAGATAGGGAGAGAAAGAGAGAGAGGGAGTGGGAGAGAGGTAGAGATGGAGAGGGAGTTGGAGGGAGAGAGAGAGAGAGGGAGTGGGAGAGATAGAAGGATTTAGAGAGAGTGGTAGGGATTGATTGAGTGAGAGGTGTGTAGAAAGAGGGAGAGGGTAGGAGAGAGGGAGGGAGAGGTGATATGGATAGAGAGAGAGAGAGAGAGGGATAGGGGTTGAGGGATTAGGTTTGAGGTTCCAATGTATAGGGTATAGGGTTGATGGTTTACGCATTTAAGGGTTGAGGGGTTAAGGGTTGAGGATTTAAGGGTTTAAGAGTTGAGGGATGAGGTTTAGGGTTGAGGGATTAGGGTTGAGGGTATAGGTTTGAGTCTATAGGTTTTAGGGTATATGGTTGAGGATTCAATGTATAGGGTAGACGGTTGAGAATTGAGGGTTCAGGATTTAATGTATATTTAGAGGGTAGAAGGTTTAAGGTTTAGGGTTTAAGGGTTTAAGGGTTGAGGGATTATTGTTTAAGGGTTGAGGGTTGAGGGACTAAGGGTTGAAAATTGAGGTTTTAGGGATTGAGGGTTGAGGGATTAAGTGTTGAGGGTTTAGGGTTTAAGGTAGAGTTTAAGGGTTGACGGTATAGTTTTGAGGGATTATGGTTGAGGTTCTAGGGTATTGGGTTAAGGGTAGAGGGTAGATGGTTTAAAGGTTTAAGATTTAAGGGATGAGGGTTTAGGGTTTAAGGTTGAGTGTTTAATGGTTTAAGGGTTGAGGGTATATGGTTGATGGATTAGGGTAGAGAGGGAGGGATTGAGGGAGGGAGAGATGGAGGAAGAAGTGAGATAGAGAGGAGAGAAGAGGAGCAAAGGAAAAAGAGATATGAGGGTTGAGGATCCAATGTATAGGGTAGAGGGTTGAGAAATAAGGTTATATGGTTGAGGACATATAGGGTTGAAGGTTTAGGGTATTGGGTTGAGCGTATAGGCTTGAGGGATTATGGTTGAGGGTAGAGGGTTTAAGGGTTTAAGGTTGAGGGCTTAGGGTTGAGGGTAGAGGGTTGAGGGTATAGGTTTGAGGGTATATGGTTGAGGGATTATGGTTGATGGTCCAATGTATAGGGTAGAGGGTAGAGGGTATAGGGGTTGAGGTTTTACGTTTTAAGGGTTGAGGGTTGAGGGTTTAGGGTTTAAGGGTTGAGGGTAGAGGGATTAGGGTTGAGGGATTAAGGGTTGAGGGTTTAGGATTTAAGGGTTGAGGGTTTGGGGATTAGGGTCAAGGGATTAAGGGTTTAGGGATTACACATTGAGGGTTGAGGGATTAGGGTTGAGGGTTTAGGGTTTAGGGTATTGGGTATTGGGTTGAGGGTTTAAGTGTTTAAGGGTTGGGGGCTTAGGTTTGAGGGATTAGGGTTGAGGGTTAAGGGTATTGGGTATAGGGTAGAGGGTAGAGGGTAGAGGGTAGAGGATTTATGGTTAAGGGTTGAGGGTTTAAGGGTTTAAGATTTGAGGACCTATAAGGTTGAGGGGTTAGGGTAGATATTTTAAAGGTTTAGGGAGGGAGAGAGAGGTGAGATAGATAGATAGAGAGAGGAATAGGGGTTGAGGATTAAGGTTTGAGGTTCCAATGTATAGGGTAGAGGGTTTAATGTATAGGGTAGAGGGTTGATCATTTAAGTGTTTAATGGTTGAGGGGTTGAGGGTTGAGGGTTTAAGGGATTAAGAGTCGAGGGATGAGGTTTAGGGTTTAAGGGTTTAGAGTTGATGGATTATGGTTGAGGGTTGAGGGAATAGGGTTGAGTATATAGGTTTTAGGGTATATGGTTGAGGGATTAGGGTTGAGGGTAGACGATATTGGATTGAGGGTAGTGGGTAGAAGGTTTGATGTAAGAGCATCCTTGGTTCTTGGAAATCTTGCATAAACCAAAAATATTTCCTTTCAGTTTTGTTCCTATTCTATTCTTGTTTCTATTTGATCTGGTGTTTCTACATGTTTGCTCGTCAGATCTTGTGTACCTAGGATATCATTGTGGACATGCTCAATTGTCATATTCCAAGTTTTTAGCTCATTTGGATCTTTTTCCGATAAGTTATCACTTTCAGACTAAGAGATAATTTTTGGTCTTGGCCCTAGAATAATTTCAAACCTTAACGGCTAGTTGGATCGATCGCGGACCACGCCCATTATTTGTGGATCCTCATAGTGTGTTTGGATTTATTCTATGGAGTGTCCCCAACCTTACACTTAGGTCCACACTTCATCATTCACATCTACCATGGATAAATTTTAGATTTGAGGTTGGCCTGTTCTTGCACACATTACATTTTCTTCATTGGATATTGTAATGGTCTTGGTCGACGTGGATGTTTCTAGACTCATGAATATGCTATAAAGCTCGTATTTCATCATTAGGAGTAGTAGATTTCAATATAAAGAAGCATTTGTATAGTAGATTCAATCTAGAGGTTTTCGCTTTCTTGTATGAGAACTATATTTTTGAGCATGTTGTAATCAGGCCTATGTGCCAATCTATAAGCCCAGATGTGGCCGGACATATCGAATCAATACTTGAGCTAATGTGAATATTTGCATCTGCATTTGCCTCCATAATTCATGTTGCTTTAATTATGTTACTCTTTCTGCATGATTCAAACTGTTCTCATTGAAGACCCTCCTTATTGTATTTGCACCAATTGGTATCATTGGCACAAACACGATAAGGAGGGTCCTTAATGAGAATAGTGTGAATCATGTAGCAAGAGTAACCTAACAGAAGAAAAATGAATTATGGAGGAAAATGCAGATGCAAACATTCACATTATCTCAAGTATTTATTACATATGTTCGGCCACATCTGGGCTTACAGATTGGCACACATGCCCGATTACAACATGCTCAAAAACATAGCACTCATACAAGCAAGTGAAAACCTACAGATTGAATCTACTATAAAAATTATTTTTGTACTAAAATCTGTTGTTTTTCCTAATGATGAAATGTGAGACTTATAGCATATCCACGATTCTAGAAACATCTGCGTCATCCAAGATCATTACAATCTCCAATGAAGAAAATGTAGCATGTGTAAGAACAGGTCAACCTCAAATCTAAAATTCATCTATGGTAGATGTGCTTGATGAAGTGTGGACCTAAGTGTAAGCTCGGGGACACTCCATAGAACAAATCCAAACACACTGTGAGGATCAGCAAACAATGGGTGTGGTCTACGATCGATTCAACTAGCCGTTAAGGTTTGAAATTATTCCGGGGCCAGAACCAAAAATTGTCTCTTAGTCTGAAAGCAATAAATTTTTGGAAAAAGGTTCAAATGAGATGAAAACTTGGAATACAAAAATTGAGCACATCCACAATGATATCCTATGTATGAAAGATCTGAAGAGAAAACACATAGATACACCAGATCGAATAGAAACAAGAAAAAAATAGAAACTGTAAGTGTATAATAAGTGAATAAGCATAAAAGAAACTTCTTAATATGACATTATATCAATAGACAAGTTAAATGAATCAAGTAAAAGGAATTATCTATGAAAAGCATCATATTGCTCTCTATCCTCAAAGATTTATTAAATCTTGATTGCTCTCAAATTATTTAAGCAAATAAGATTGTTAAAATGACAATTCAAAGAACGAGATGATGCTAATGCAATGATAGAGATTTAAAAGACAACACTTACTAATAAATGAATTAAACTAGCATGATATGGACATGAAACACATAATTGTAGCTACAGGAGGCAGCCATTGATGTGAAAGTTGAATGCTTGATTGCTTGATGTTTGAATGCTTGATGCTTGAAGCTTGATTTCCTGCAGAGTAAAAGTGCATAAACTTGATTATTTGGATCCTGTTTTTGGTTGAATGAGGCTTTATTTATAGATTTCCTAGCTGTAAAAATGCACAGGGAAAGCTTTGAGAGGCTTGGATTCAATCTGGAGGATTGAATGGTGAGATATGGAGGAGATTGAGAGAAGAATGGAGATTGTCTCTACCCATGAAAACACTAGGCAAGAGAAGAGGAAAGATTGATGGAGGAGGATTGAGAGAAGATTTTGGAGTTTGTCTCCAATTTGTCTCCAAAACTTCCCGTGAAGTTTCAAAGCATTAATTGTGACATATTTTGACATAAATTAGACATAGTTTAGACATAGGATATCTAATTCATTTTTGAGAGAATATATATGGAATATTCTTTTTGCTTTAATTCAAATATTTTGATTTATTTAAATTTGCAAAAGAGGGATAAATAATTTAATAAAACAAACTATAGGATAGTTTATTAAATTAAATAGAAGAATATGGTAATTAATTAATAAAGTGTTTAATATTTATTTAATTAATTTAGATTGATGTGATAGAATAAAATAGGGGAATAATAATTAAATTGAACAAAGTATTTAATTTTTTTAATTTAATTAAGATGAATTTAAATGTGAATGTGAACGTGAACTATATAAATAAATATTTCTATTTATTCGATAGTAGAGGAATTTAGGATAATTAATCAAATAATTTGTATTTAATTAATCGGATGCTCCAGACCAATTTTAGGTGTATACATTTTGCCCCTCTTCAAAGTGATGTGTTTACGCGTTGGTTCGAAGAATATTTTTCCTGCTACTGCCAGGATTTGATGAAAAAGAATAATTTTTTATGCCCCAGACATGCCCCAAACATTGATTTTTAGATGATGATAGATAATATGTCCCCTCGGGAGATAAATTTATGATTTTATGATTTTTTAGAATTTTTCAAAAATTTATTATTTTTTGATGATTTTATGTGATACGATAATAAAATAATTTATCTCCTGATAAACGATGAAGAAATTTAGCCTCCAGATGATTTTCAATTAATTTCATGGATAAAATTAATCAAAAGATTATAAAACCCACCAAAAATACCTTTTCAAAATCTATAAATAGCCCAAAAGGTTTATTTTCAATTCATTTGTAATATTTTGAGTTCAAAAACCTTTGTGATAGAGACTTTTGAGCCAGTTGGAGCAAGATGCCTATCCCCTACCACACTCACTGATTCGAGTGCGTTCGACGTCAGCGACGACCGGCCACGTATGGACCTTCGGTATGTACCCCTTGACCTCCTCGTAATTCATGTTTTTTTTGTTTTTTTATGCTTTTTAGGTGTTCAGGCGTTTTTAGGCTAGTTTAGCACTTTGAAGCCACACCGTAGCGCTTACATCCCGATGTAGCACTTTCAGTAGGTGTTTTAGTGCTGAGTTTTTAGCGCTTGCATTAAAAACTCTGGTGCTTTGGGTTGGTAATGTAGCACTTTTGGTCAATTAGCGCTTAGGAGTCAAATGTTAGCGCTATGATACCAGATTCTAGCGCTTTGGGAACTTTAGCGCTTTGGGTTGGTTGATTAGCGCTTTCAGTGTCTGTTCTAGCGCCTTCGGTAGAATGGTGCTTTGGGTACTTGATTTAGTGCTTTGGAGTGCTGAAATAGTGCTTTGAGTAAAATGGCGCTTTGGGTGCCTGATTTAGCGCTTTAGAGTGCTGAAATAGCGCTTTGAGTAAAATGGCGCTTTGGGTGCCTGATTTAGCGCTTCTGAGTGCTGAAATAGCGCTTCTAGATTTTAGCGCTTTGGGAGCCTGTTTTAGTGCTTAAGGTCAGAATTGAAGATTTAGGCTTAGTGAACCCTGATTTTGTCGATTCCGATCATGTCCATTCTTCGGATTGGTATGATTAATAATTCACATTCTTGATGTTGGATTTGATGATTTAAATAAGACTAACTCTCATGATAGGCGAGAAAAAATCTAATTTTTGATGATCCTCATGATAGGCGAGGAAATGATTCAATATCTGATAAATCTCATGATAAGCGAGATCTAGATAATATTTTGATGAACCTCATGATAGGTGAGGTTTGTCATTTGCCTATGAAATTTGATCGAAAATTCATACCAATGACTTGGAATAGCTTTGATAGTTTGATTGATTTTTGATTGCCTGACATAGTTCACTGATTGGGGATATTTCGTTATGATGATAGGAGGATTTGGGTATACTCCAGATACAAGAGAGATTTCCATAGACGACCGACTTGATACCCTTTTTGACACCTGATGAGCTTTAGATCATAGGACAGTGTGGCCTGACTAGCTTGCTTGATATGCCCCAGATTAGGATTAATTAGGGTCTGTCGACTGCGTTAGCTGAGAGGTGGCATAGCGACCACAACACCTTTCACCTACCAACTGGTGAGATGACGATCACACTTGAGGACGTGTGGCATATTTTGCATATTGTGTTCATGGGGGAGATAGTCACTTATGATTCCCATGGGATCAGCAGCAGAGATGCTCTTCGCAGAGTGTTTCAGGATTAGGACATTGAGGATCCGAGCGTTCCATGGTGGAGGATTACGGGTGCTTATGCGACACTTCCAACAATGCTAGCTAGATTCATTGGAGGTTTCCTTTGCCCTGATCGTAGGTCAAAGGGATTCCTTGTTGGTTGGGGTAGGACCCTGGAGAGCATGATGGTACCTAGTAGCAGATATGCATGGGGGATGTGCATGCTAGCACATCTGTATCATGATCTTCATTTAGTTGTGTACCTAGGTGCACACAGTTTATCCGTAGGGACAACCCTGTTACAGGTGTGGGGATGGGAGTATTTTTATATTTCTCAACCATTTCCTTTGTCTGATAGACCAGCCAGCAGACCTTATGTATTTAGATACAGAGGTCGGTTCTCACAAGCTCATATGGGCAAGCTAGAGCACTGGAGACGAGTTTTTGATGATACAGAGACAGTGACCTAGCGCCCATACCTTGATTATGAGCAGTGGAATGAGGATGATACAGTTTTGGGGTTTCTTTGTGACTCGATGTACCTCATTGGTCGGACTCCTTTGGTGATAGAGAGATTTTTGCTGCGCCGAGTGTATAGGCAGTATGGCATCGTACAGTGTATGCCACAGGGGGTCGCTCATTATACTCGATGACGGATGGATATTCCTGATTGGGGGCCCTGTTTGTCATATGATGTTGTAGTAGAGGGATATAGAGCATTGCAACTATCACCCTGGGATATGCAAAGAGATATATCAGAGGCAGCGGTGAGAGAGGAGTATGCAGCATTTTTGGCCTTAGTTCCACATCCTCGTATCACCATTCTCGATGAGCCAACACTACTACCCGTAGAGGAGGATGCAACAATGGATATTGCAGAGAGTGAGGGTGATATCCTAGTAGAGGGTAGCACAATGAGTGAGAGTGAGGATAGCAGCAACAGTAGTGATAGTGATGGTGGTAGTGGAGGAGATAGGGGAGTAGGGCTAGCCACTAGCAGCATTCCATCATCTAGCAGGCCTCACAAGAGGCGAGCAGTGACAGTGCCATCTGCAAATTATCAGAGACAGATTATAGGTTTGCAGGCATAGGTTCAGACACTGCAAGGGTAGTTGGTACAGGCCAGGGGTATGCTTGTGCAAACCTAGACTTAGATGCAGGCGCAAGCACAAGCTCATGCTCAAGCGTTATCACAGGTGTAGGGCCAGTTGGCCATGGTACAGGCACAGGTGGCTACACTAACAACTGAGAGGGACAGTGCACAACAGATTGCTAAGAGGGCACACGAGAGAGCAGAGACTCTCTAGAGAGTGGCTGATGGCACCTCTATAGGTGATTATATGAGAGAGGTTTTGCGGGCTAGCCGAGAGGCAGAGTTCTATAGGGGCTGATATCACGATGCAATGCCCGTTGAGCGTAGGGTCAGTTATGCCGCATCGAGATCTGGGCGGACCCACACATGGACTGTTAGTGAGGATGTGGTACAACCTCCATGTAGAGATCCCAAAGATCTTGGTCCTTCAGGGGGTGGTGGTGGTACAGGTCCCGCACACTTTGGTAGTAGCAGATCCTAGGTGCTACTTCATTGATGTATATTATGATGTGCCTCATTTTTGATGATGTATTTTTATTCGCGACTTCATTGTATACTTGACATTTGTGATATATATATGAGATGCATTTTGATGTGATATGATGACTTATGATTTCTATATGATGGATGTTTTTATTATATGCTTTATGTGATGAGTTTATTCTAAATGTGATGATGTATATGAATGTGATCAAAATGTATGAATGGATGGATAAATGCTTTTGTTATTTTTCCAATGTGATGAGAATAAATTATGATCTTATGATGGATGGTAATAATGTATGCATATGATGTTGTGTAGATGATAATGTAATGAATGTTCTTATGGTAAAAAGAACCTGATGTACTGATGGTAGAATTTATGATGTATGATAAAAATGTATGTATGATTTATGTCAAGTATACTTAGTCTTGTTCGTAGATAAGATAATCATTGATTGGAACTCTTTATGCAACAAATACTTTGCAAATCATGATGAATGCAATCTAATTTTAACATGCAACTAAATGTAAAACAATTGTCATTTTAACAATACTTTTGTACGTTTTGTCATCATTGAGTTTTTTATTGGATGTTGAAAGTGAGTACAAGCATTAATGATTTGGTTAGACCAATAACGACCTGAGTACTTCTTTCATTATTTTTGATATTGCAAATGAACACAAGCATCTAGGTATAATTGAACCGAGATGACCTGAGCATTCTTTGAGTAAACATATAGTGATTAATCATTTGAATGTGTAAATTCTGAATGTCATCGGTGATACATTTGCATAGCACATCCCCCAATAATTCATGCATTTAAATGATTAACATACAGACAACAAATAATAAAAAATCATTCTTTTTCCTTGTATCTCTAGTTCAATACATCATTGAGTTACTCCATAGAAATGATAATCAAAATGTAATTTATCCTTGTTTCACTTAGTGTGTTTCAATCATTTTCAGATTTAGATCATCCATCCTGATATTTGGCATGTTTTTGGATTTTAAGGATTTTGACAAAAGAAGTCCTAACCTACTAACTTATCCTAGGGGTCTCAGGGGTTGATCAAAGATAAGCCTTGCCTACGTTACACATGCAGAGACCACGTAGTTTGACTGACATAGACCTATGTTTTTGGATTTTGCTTTCTAGACTGACTTCTTGACATGTATTTGGATTTTGAGACTGAATTTTGACATGTTTTTGGATTTTTGATATGATATGGATGGTTGAGGATCTTGTGACGGTGATTTGATGTCGTTCCTTTGACCTTTGTTGCTATGTTTTTTTGTGATACTCTTAGTTGCATTTTTGTGAAACCAATGATTTTATGTTGCCCCTAGTGATATCCAGATGTTTCCCCCAAGCTTTGGAGTGAAACTTGACTATGTGAAATGATTTTGATATGGATGCAATGATGGCAATATTACTGACATGATATGGAATGGTACTGACTGCCATACTAATGATCCAGATATGTATCAAAATAGATGGGGTAGCTGATCATAGAATCCCATACAATGCCTGTTTCCAGGTTTTCACCATATGCTTTGACTACACTCTTTGTTTGTTTATTTTTCTCATTTTTTAATTTTTTCTTCCTTTTTATATTTTCTATTTTTATGTATTTTTGTGTTACCAAGATGCCTATTTGCCAGGTTTTCATGAGGGAAACTATTTCCAGAAGTTGAACCCATGCATTAGGAGATTCAAGTATAAAACTTTCTAAGATGGATACTGTTGATAGATTCATCAAAAAAATCCCCTTTTGACGTTGATAGATGATATGCCCCTGATCCATATACTAATATGACGACAAACAGACCAAGCCAGTTAGGCTCAAATTTTTGTTTCTTTTCCCTGTCCTGCTGATTCCTAGGGTTTTCCTTTAGTACCAAGTCACCGACCTGAAAGACCCTCGGTTTTACCCTATGGTTGTAACTCCTCGACATTCTCTGCTAATAAGCCATTAGATGATTAACAGCTTGTTGATGACACTCATCTAATAATTCCAGTTCCTGCAGTCTAGATACTCTATAGTCTTCATCTGAAATGATTCCTCTGAGTGATACATGAAGGGATGGAATTTCAACTTCAATGGGAAAAATAACTTCTGATCCATATACCAAGGCATATGGTGTTGCTCCTATTGGTGTTCGGATACTTGTTATGTAGGCCCATAGTGCAAGATTGAGTTGAACATGCCAATCTCATCCAACATCATTAACCATCTTTTTGAGAATTTTGAGAATTGTTTAGTTCGAGGCCTCTGCTTGGCCATTCCCTTGAGGATAGTACGGTGTTGAAAAGCAATGTTGGATATGAAACTTTTCACATAGCTCTTAGACATCTTGATTTTTTAAAGGTCATCCATTATTAGTGATAATGGATTGAGGGATGCCATACCGACATATGATATAGTTCAAGATGAAAGAAGAGATCTGCTTCCTAGTGATGGTTGTAAGAGGTACTACCTCTATCCACTTTGTGAAGTATTTTGTAGCCGTGATAATGAACTTGTGTCCATTAGATGAAGATGGGTTTATTTTTCCTACCAAATCTAGGCCCCATTGACAAAAAGGCCATGTTGATGTAAAAGGATGTAGTTCTTGTGCCGGTGCATGAATCAGATTGTTGTGAATCTGACATTTTTGACATTTCTTAATAAAATGATATGATTCTTTCTCCATGTAATGCCAATAATATCCCAAACGGAGGAGTTTCTTGGCTAGGGTTATCCCGCTTGAATGAGTGCCACAAATACCCTCATGAACTTCTCATAGGGCCATTTCAGGTTCATTGTGTTCTAGACATCGAAGTAAAGTACCATCAAGACCTCGATGGTAAAGTGTTTCTGCGATTAAGGTATGTCGTGCAGATTGGCGGATAAAGTTTCATTTTTGATTCCTTGAAAGATCAGGAGGAAGGATATTGTCTTACAGGTAAGCATAGGTCTTTTCATAGATGGAGGTTTCAATGGGTTCTATATGGCATATAATAGTGGTTTCTAAATTAATATGGGAAGGACATGATACTTGTTCCACCATAAACTCATAACATACATGTTTCTCAGGCAATTGTAGTAATGAAGCGATTGTGGCCATAGCGTCTACAGATTTGTTCTCTGCCCTTGGAATTTAATCAAACTTGATACTGACAAAGAATTTTTTTAGAGCCTCGATGTGTTGCTTGTAGGGCATCAATTTTTCATCTTTTGTTTGATACTCGTCATTTACTTGATAAATGACTAGTTGAGAGTCCCCATATACCTATAAATCCGTGATCTTCCATTGAATGGATATTTTGACCCCAATGATTAATGCTTCATACTCCGCCATGTTATTTGTGCACTGGAACATCAGTCTATATGATTTGGGAATGGTGTGTCTTTGGGGAGTTACGAACAAGATCCCTACTCCTGATCCACGCTGTGTGTATGATCCATCAAAATATAATACCCATTGTTGGGGCATTACTGTGAGGATGTCTGCATCTAGAAACTCCACGATCATTGGTCGATCATCCGGTAGAGGAGCTTCAACTAATTGTTTAGCGATGGCCTGACCCTTGATAGCTTTTCTTTCCACATATTGAATGTCGAATTCGCTTAATAGCATGACCCATTTTGCCAGTCTACCTGTTAAGGCAACTTTACTTAGTAGATACTTTAATGGGTCGATTTTTGCTATTAATCTGATTGTGTGGGTCAGCATATAATGTCGCAGCTATTGAGTAGCAAACACCACTGCCAAGCAAGATTTTTCTATGAAAGTGTAATTTATTTCATATCCATTCAATGTCCTGCTGATATAATAGATAGCATGCTCTTTACCTTCATGATCTTCTTGTGCCACGAGTGCTCCCAAAGAGATATTAGTTGTGGCAATATACAATATTAAAGGTTTCCCTTCTGTTGGTGGTATGAGAATAGGCAATGACATCAGATACTGTTTGATTTGTTTGAATGTTGTTTCACACCCCTCATCCCACTTGAAAACTATATTTTTATGTAGAAGGTGATTGAATGGATGAATTTTGTCTACTAGCTGGGAGATGAATCTTCTGATCGATTGGAGCCTTCCCTGTAGTGATCTGAGCTGACTAATATTCTTTGGAGGCAACATCTCCATTATTGCTTTGAATTTCATGGGATCCACTTCAATGCCTTTTTATGACACAATGTACCCTAATAGTTTCGCTTCTCTTACCCCGAAGACACACTTCTTAGGGTTTAATCTGACATTGAATTTCTCTAGCCGTGTAAAGATTTTATCTAAGATATGCAGATGTCTGTCTCTGGTTATAGATTTTGCTAATATGTCATCCACATAATCTTCCATGAAGGCATGCATCATATCATGGAAGATTATCATCATTGCCCTTTGATAGGTTGCTCCTGCATTTTTTAGACCAAATGGCATGACATTCCAGTAGAAAGTTCCCCATGGACACGTGAAAGCTGTCTTCTCCTGATCTTTGGGAGCAATTTTAATCTGATTGTATCCAGAAAAAATTTCCATGATTGATAACATGGCATGCCTTGTCGTTAAGTCCACAATGATGACGATTTTGGTAGCGAAAAATCATCCTTCGAGCATGCTTTATTGAGATCCTTGAAATCTGTGCATATCCTGATGCTATTGTAAAGTTTTGAAATAGGTACCAGATTTGATATCCATTCAACATAGTCGATAGACCGTATGAATCCAGCATCCAATAATTTCTTCAGCTCTGTCTTTACCATTAATGCTATATGGGGATGCATTTTCCTTGATTTTTGCTTAACAGGTTTGATTCCTGCTGGTAAAGACAAATGATGCATGAGTAAATTTGGGTCTAAGCCTAGCATATCAGAATATGACCAAGCGAAGTTGATGCTTTTCTCTTTGAAAAAGTCGATGAAATCCGGTCTTTCTTTATCTATCATGGATTCGGCCAAATGCAGGATCTTTGCTCTTTCTTCAGTGCCAATATTCACAGACTGTGTTGGTTCCACCAGAACTGATGATCACTCATGATAATGATCCGGAAGAGTGTCAAATCTTCCATCCTTCAGTGCCTCAGAAAGTTTTTCACTGTTGGATGCGTTCTTAATTTTATCTTTTTTGAGATCTAATACTGCCATGGAATGGTTTTCACCATCAAATCTATTTTGCCTGTTCTTAATTTTGCAACTGGAAGATTTGACACTCTCCTGTTGAGTTGTATTGTTATGAGTATTATGAACAAAACTTGTATCAGGTTCGGTAGGACATAGGAAATTTATAAAAGCATCATCGTCTGTGAATCTTGTCATAGTTAAGGGTTCAACAGGTTCCCAGTCAATTAGTTCAGGATGGATGAGTGGCATAATATTATCAGAGTCATTCAAAGTGATGGATGTAAGGGTTTGGATGGCCATTTCATTAGTGTTATCTAATGGGATATCAAGGTCCATGATGATACTTCCTTCGAAATCATCTATTTCACTCGAGGTCTGATCGTCCCCACTTGAATCATCGATATTTAGTGACTCCACCACGAATGGTATAGACCCAGAACTTTGTCCCTCCTCTAGCATAAGTGTATATGTTTGTATCACATCGAGTTGTATGTCAGTATAAGATACCTCAGAGCCTATATCCCACTCATATTCATTTGAGTCTGTTTCTGAACTCTCTCTTAGCTGAAGGATTCTTTCAACAACTTTTCTTGTCATCTCTTGTTTATCCTTGTCAGAGTATCCTAATCCCGATTTTTCTTTTGATTGGAGAGTGAGGGGTTGAATAGGCTTTGTGATTCCTTGCTATCTCAATCCCACAAGTCCTTGTCCTTTATATCCCATTTTTTCTAAAATGGCTTTGCCTTTTCCATATTTGTCGATGTTGACACTGACATTTTTGATACTAGAATTTGATGTTGAGGGTTCCTCATCTTTGTAGAGCCAATCCAAGATTGCTTTGTTGTCTATTTCATCTGCTATGGTACCCATTTTGACAAACCTTTCTTGCAGAACTGTGGTTGGTAATGCTGTTTGAGGTTTTATCATAGAAGGTTGTCCATATGTCCTAGGAGATGACATTAACTGTGTTAGGTTAAGTGATTGCTCCATAGAATATGTTCCCATTACTTTATCAGTCAATTGCACTTTCTCTTGAAATTTATGTGATAAGGCATTTTGTTGATCCAGATTATCTATTGATTGAGTTTCAACAGGACTTGTTTCTTTTTACTTACCCTTTTTCTCAACCCACTTGGTGATAATACTTGGACGGTGTTCTTCATTGGATGATTTCGAACTGGATGCTTCCCTTTTGTGAGGTATCAAGGTTTCTTGGGATATTTTGATTGTATCACAATGTTGAGGATGCTTGTAATCAACAGATATAGTCACCTCCTGTCCATTTACTGGGAACCTCAAACATTGATGATAAGTAGAAGGTACAACTTGCATTTCATGGATCCATGGTCGTCCTAAGAGAATGTTGTATGTTAATTCTCTTTCCAATACTTGACATGCTATGTGTTTCATCATTGGTCCTACTTGAATGGGTAACACAATTAAACCTTTAGATGACCTTTCTTCCTCTTCATATGATTTTATAGTCATTTTCCTTCGGGTATCGATGGCATCATCTAAATATCCTAATGCAGGGATTAACTTGAGAGTGCAAATGTTTAGACTAGCTCCCCCATCTATTAAGACTCTCTTGACACGGTGATTGTGGATTAGGACTTCAATATGCAATGCAGTGTTATGGGGATGGTTTAATGAGACATCATCCTATTCAGATAATGATAGACAATGCGAGGTAGTTAAATGTCCCACCATAGCTTGGAATTGGCAAACATCTAGATTCTTTGATACTGTAGTGGCAACTAGTGCTTGTTCTAGAACTTCTTTATGTGATGGTGATATTTTCAGAAGTTCTAGTATCGATATTTGAGCAGGAATGTTCTAAAGTTGATCAACAATGTTATAATGAGATGGAGGGGGAACTGCATGTGTGGATCCAATTCCCTTTAATATGAATTTGGATTGCCCCCTAGTCATGATGTTTACTGGTTGATATTCTTGACGATCTCTGATTTTTAAAACATTGATTTGATTGTCAGAGTTTTGCATGTTTGGGAACAAATCCAAAGGGGTAATGTGATTGATTTTGGTTTTGTTGATGATAGGACCAACTGTATGATTATCCTTGACTTCAGAAAGGCAAAGGTTCATTGTATCATAGACGTGATTAACATTCTTACCTTTCTTGTTTGTTGAGGATGATGCACCTTTGTCATAGTTTGGCAAAGGGTCTTTGAAGGCTGAATGATCATTATTATTTTGGGGTCCTTCCACATACACTTTATTGTTGTCGATTAAATCTTGCACAACATGTTTTAACTCCATACAATTGTTCATTTTGTGACCCTTATTGTTATGGAAGTTACAGTAATCTGAATCATTCCACCATGATGGTTTAACCTTTGGGTCCCAAAATGTTGCCCCTCGTGCTATGATAAGGCCTTTAGTTACTAACTCTTTCATTGTTGATTCCATTGTTTGGCCTAGAGGTGTGAACCGACGTCGGTTTGACGGTTTTTGATAGGACTGTGATTTTGTGGCCTCGTTATTTTGTACAACATTGGACTTGACAATTTGATCATTGCTTTGATTCTTTGAAGTAGAACTTGTTAAGTTAAAAACTGGTTTGAAATTTTGAGAATCATTTGTTGTTTCATTTGTATTTGTATTTCAATTCTTTTGCCAAAATTTTGGTTTATCATTGCTTGAGTATTGATTTGAGGAGTTATTTGTGTTGTTTGATTTATCGTTGAAGTGTTTAATAACTCCCCTTTTGACTAATGCTTCTTTGATTTTAAGACCGTTCTCTACAACCTTTTCAAATGTAGAAGGACATTGCAATTCTAGTCTATAACTCATTTCTTTTGTTAAGTTGTCAATGAACAACTCCATCTTTTCTTCCTCAGGAATGGATCGAGGATATCTAGCGAACAATCATCGCCATCTTTGTAGAAATGATAAGAACGTCTCCCCTTTGTTTTGCTTTAGGTTATAAAGATCCTTTATTGTAACATCATGTTGGATGTTAAAAGAGTACTGGGAGATGAACCTATTGATAAGTTCCTCAAAAGTTTTAGTACCTGGTTGTAATTTCAAGAACCACTCCATACATGATCCTCCTAAGCTTCAGGGAAAAAGTCTCATTAGGTATGTTTCCTCTTGTGTGAATTCTAGGCTCATCATTTTGAATTCTCTTACATGATCTATTGGATCCGTTCTTCCATTGTATTTATCATACTTTGGGAATTCACAATGCCGAGGAAAGGGAACCATATCTACTGTCAAGTGAAAAGGGTATGGACAAATGTCCTGTAAGGCATACCTTTTGTTACTTCCCTTTGTCATATCTTGTATCTATTGTTGTAATATTTGCATTTGGGATGTTAAAGCAACAACAGGATCTATTACTGGCGCATGGGATGGTATTTTAGTTTCGTTTGTAGTTGGCGGTTCTTTTAGATGATTGACGTCAAAGTCCTTGGGAAGCTTTGCACCTAATTCAACCAACATTAAAAGGTATTTCTCCATATCCTATTCTAAAATATTTTCCATGAATATATGGAATTTAGGAGCTTGTTGGGTTGCCTGAATGTCTTCTTGAGTTATTTCATTTTTATCGTTTCGGTTCAGATTGTTCCAAGGATTTTCTTCTACCATTGTTTGGGATGTTTCAAGTTCTTCCTCTAAGAGTCTCTATTTTTGGGACCTAGTAAAGATTGGCATACAAAATTTTACACTTCCTTCCGAAATGTTGATCTTCTATGCTAAAAAGATGTCAATTTGAATTTTTAACAAAGTCGAATAAGATGACTGATCTTATTGATGAGACTATGTTAAAAATTTGATTACTATACTTGGTTTGGTGATAAAGGATGATTGTATCCTGATAATGAAACCTTCGTGTAGTAATCGATTGTGTATTTTGATTTGACACTTTGGATTTGCAAGATCTTGTTTAGGTCGATAAGTTTGGAAATTTGTATAAACCTTTCTGATTTCGATCTTTAAACAGTGATTTTGATGACAAGGAACTTGTGTTCTAAAAAAGAATGCGGATAAATGATAGACAGACTGACTAGTAAGATTTTTGAACTTTCCGTTTTAAAAGCGCTAAAATAGAGTACATAGGCGCTATTTCCCAGAAGTTCTAAAATAGAGTCCCAAAGCACTAAAATAGTGACTAGAAGCGCTATTTTACCTGAAGCACTGAAACAGTGCATGAAAGCGCCATAAAAAGTGATGGAAGCGCTACTTTACCAGAAGCGCTAAAATAGTGCATAGAAGTGCTATAGAAAGTGATGGAAGCGCTACTCTACCAAAACCACTAAAATACGGATTGTAAGCACTAAAATAGTGCCCGAAAGCGCTATTTTACAGAAGTGCTACAACAGTGACCAGAAGCACTAAAACAAGTTTTTCCAGAGCTTCTAAAAACATGACTTGAAAGACTCTTTACTGTAAAATTTGATATGGTCTTGTGGAATATTCTATCATGGGTTTCGGAAGATAAGACTGACATATGCATTGACTGTGGTTGTGATGTTATGTGAGGGCTCTCCTTTGGAAGAAATCTCATGAGTAGAGTGGTTCTACAACATAATCATCTGTGTACCCTCTAGCAAAGTCATGATATCTATGAATGAAGGTTCTATGGTGTAATAAAATATCTCGATTTAGATATAGGAAATGTCTTTTTCTCAAGATATCTTGAGGACTGAGTGGATTCTTGGACTTGGTGATTTTGATTTTCCTTTTGACAAACATGGTGGACTTCCACTTTCGAATCATGAAATTTTGGAGCTGATTTTTGGACTTGTTTGCTTTTCAGGATGATCTTTAATCTAATTTAAATGAGTTTTGTGAAAACACAACAAGCAATTGTGAATAATTGTTTTAAGCAGAGTAGATCATGTATGTTCAAGAACCATGAATGGTCCTTATTGATTCTCACAGGTTATTTTGACAATTGTACACATATCAAATAGACTCACACTTAAGGACAAATAGGTCATCGTTATACTCAACAACCCATAGTTCGCAATTGTGTTGACTCACACAAACTTGTCACCCCCTAGAGGGCACCTGTGTTTTTGTCGTTTCCAGGTGCGTACTCAGATTGGGATTCCTTGGATTTCTCCTCCTCTGAGCAAACAGTCCTTGGCAATTATATGGTGAGTGTCTTGGGGGCAGATTCTTCCCTCCCCTTGCACCGTGAGTATGACAATGTATGGATACTGACTCGGTGGGATACTACTCTATGGTTCATAGATAGGGTTTCTGTACGGTGCGGTAAATGATAAACTCCCTCAAGTGACCTCCCAATCTTTAGAACAAGGATTTTGGGGATGGTTATCTTGCACACTACCGTCAAGTTGGACTTTCATCAACAACTTGCATTTTTATTATAGTGGGTTGGAATCCTTGGCTTTAGGCGTTCCCACTTTTCCCGTAGAGTGAGTAATTTTTCCCACTACAGTAGGCCTTCTAAAGGTTTTAACAAAGCGTAAATGACATGAAGTAAAAGTGAGTTTGGCACTTTGATCACCCAGTTAAGGGGAGAGCATAAGTCTAATCACCACAAGCATAATATATAGATTTGTTCTGTTTTAAGCCCAAAAAGAAATTTTCTAATCTAAGCGAAGGTGTTGCTTCATAGAAATCATGATGTTCTTTTTAACTTTATACTGCAGGAATGTGATGACTACCCTAGGATTGATAAATTTACTTTTAAGAAAAACCAAAAAGTGACTATCCTAGGATTGATCAATTTTTAGAAATTTTGAAGTGACTATCCTAGTTTGATTCATTTTAGTCCAACTAAGAATAAAATTAAAGTCTGACCGCAGTCGTGTTGGATCCAGACTATTCCTTTTACAAAAGTGTTGGAAATTACCCCGAAGCGCTAAAACAGTTACCTGATGTGCTAAAAACCAAAAACACCGGAACAGGGTACCGAAGCACCGAAGTTTGTCATGGAAGCGCTAAATTACCCGATGCGCTAAAATAGTAATCGGAAGCGTCAAAGTTTGTTGTGGAAGCACTAAACTACCCAATACGCTAAAACAATGACCGAAAACGCCAAAGTTTGTCGTGGAAGTGCTAAATTACCCGATGCGCTAAAACAGTGACCAAAAGCGCCAGAATTTTTAACGGAAGCGCTAAAAGAAAACACGCTGTGAACCTTCATGACACTTTCCAAAAAAATTGTAATTTTGATAAAATTGGGGTTAATGCCCCACGGTGGGCACCAAATTGTAAGTGTATAATAAGTGAATAAGCATAAAAGACACTTCTTAATACGACATTATATCAATAGACAAGTTAAATGAATCAATTCAAAGGAATTATCTATCAAAAGTGTCATATTGCTCTCTATCCTCAAAGATTTATTAAATCTTGATTGCTCTCAGATTATTTAAGCAAATAAGACTGTTAAAATGCCAATTCAAAGAACGAGATGATGCTAATGCAATGATATAGATTTAAAAGACAACACTTACTGATAAATGAATTAACTAGCATGATATGGACATGAAACAAATAATTGTAGCTACAGGAGGCAACCATTGATGTGAAAGTTGAATGCTTGATTGCTTGATGTGTGAATGCTTGATGCTTGATGCTTGATTTCCTATAGAGTAAAAGTGCATAAAATTGATTATCTGGATCCTTTTCTTAGTTGAATGAGGCTTTATTTATAGATTTCTTGGCTGTAGAAATGCATAGGGAAAGCTTTGAGAGGCTTGGATTCAATCTGGAGGATTGAATGGTGAGATATGGAGGAAATTGAGAGAAGAATGGAGATTGTCTCTACCCATGAAAACACCAGGCAAGAGAAGAGGAAAGATTGATGGAGGAGGATTGAGAGAAGATTTCAGATTTTGTCTCCAATTTGTCTCCAAAACTTCCCGTGAAGTTTCAAAGCATTAATTGTGACATATTTTGACATAAATTAGACATAGTTTAGACATAGGATATCTAATTCATTTTTGAGAGAATATAGATGGAATATTCTTTGTGCTTTAATTGAAATATTTTGATTTATTTAAATTTGCAAAAGAGGGATAAATAATTTAATAAAACAAACTATAGGATAGTTTATTAAACTAAATAGAAGAATATGGTAATTAATTAATAAAGTGTTTAATCTTTATTTAATTAATTTAGATTGATGTGATAGAATAAAATAGGGGAATGATAATTAAATTGAACAAAGTATTTAATTTTGTTTATTTAATTAAGATGAATTTAAATGTGAATGTGAACATGAACTATATAAATAAATATTTCTATTTATTCGATAGTAGAGGAATTTAGGATAATTAATCAAATAATTTGTATTTAATTAATCGGATGCTCCAGACCAATTTTAGGTGTATACATAAACAAAACTGAAAGGAAATATTTTTGGTTGACGCAAGATTGCCAAGAACCAATGATGCTCCTGCCTCAGACATCTGAGGTTGATGAAAAGTGAGTCCCTCACTTTGCATGGGCCAAAGGAAAAATACGACATCTACCTTAGCCTGAGAAATCCAAGAAAAATCATCCACTGGTCTACCCTTCCACTTTAATAGATATTCTTTATACTATTGTCCACGAGTCTTTCTCCCATCTTTGATATCCAAAATCTTTGTTATCTCATTTGATTATTGGTTAAGAATCTTCTCTTCCAACTTCACCTTATTGTCTTTATTGAATTATGCTTCCTGATACCGATGTAAATCTAGAATGTTGAATATAGACGATATACTCATGTCATCCGACAACTCTATCTCATATGCATTTCCTGAGTCAAATTTCTTCAATATCCTACATGGTCCAAACTTCCTCATCTCCAGTTTATTGTATGTGCCAACTGGAAATCTTTCCTTCCTCAAATATACCATCACTTCATCTCCAACTTCAAATTCCTTATGTCTCCTCTCCTTATATCTCTGGTTCATGTTTTCCAAATGTTGTCTCACTTGAGTATGCATGATCTTTATATGTTTTGCAAATTCTTTTGCTTTTGCACTCCTTTTACCTTCCATACTGATGTCTCTTAGTTCAGTTACACTTCTAGGATGTACTCCAGTAACAATCTCAAATGGTGTCTTCCCTGTACTTTTGTTCACTAAATTATTGTAGGCAAACTCTGCGTGTGCTAGGGCCAAATCCCAACTTCTGGTTCTCTCTCCAATCAAGCATCTTAGCAAATTTCCCAAACTCCTATTTACTACCTTTGTCTATCCATTTGTCTGTGGGTGAAAAGTAAAAATGAATTTCAAATCCATCTTCATCTTCTTCCAAGGTTTCCTCCAAAAGTAACCAACAAAATTTGTATCTCTGTCTAAAACAATACTCTTAGGTAATCCATGTAATCTGACTACTTCTCTTAAAAAAAAATCAGCTACATGTGTTGCATCTGTTGTCTTCTTATAACAAGGTATGAAATGTTCCATTTTATAAAATTTGTCTACTACCGTAAATACCGAATCATTACCTCTCTGGGTTTTAAGCAAACCAAGTATGAAATCCATGTTGATATCTCCTCAAAGTCTTTCTGTTGTTGTCAAAGATTTATACAATCCAATGTTTTGACTACTGTCTTTTGCAACTTCACAAACTCTACAATTTTGCACAAACTTTCTCACATCCTTATGAATTTGTGGCCAAAAGTAGTTCTCACTCACTAATGCTACTATTTTGTCAATTCCAAAATGTCCTACTAATCCTCCACTATGTTTCTCCTTTACCAAGTTATCCCTCATTGAGCTTCAAGGTATACACAATTGGTTTCCTCTAAACAACATATCCTCTTGAATGAAATAATCCAACCATTGACTTCTATCCTTCAAAATCGGTTCTTTACATGCCCTCCAAGGTTCTGCAAAATCCAAGTCTTCCTCATACAGGTTCTTCAATTCATCAAAGCCTAATACTTCTACTTTCATTTGTGTCAACAAGTTTCTTCTCCTACTTAAGGCATCAACAACTCTATTTTCCTTTCCACTCCTATGATTCAAAAAAAAAGTATAACTCTACAAGAACTCTACCCATCTCATGTGTTTCTAATTCAACTTACCTTGACTATTCAAATATTGCAAACCCTGATGATTTGTATACAACACAAATTCCCTAAATAACAAATAATGTCTCCACTTCTTCAAGGCTTGAACTATGGCATAGAACTCCTGATCATACACTGAATATCTCCTCCTTGCATCATTCAAATTCTCACTAAAATAGGCTATTGGTCTCCCTTCTTGACTTAATAATACTCTAATTGTGTTTCCACTTGCATCACAATCTACTTGAAATACTTTATCAAGGTCTGGTAAAGCCAACATAGGCTGCTAAGTCACCTTCTACTTCAACAATTCAAAACTTTTGTTTTCTCTAGATTTCCATCTTAAATATTTTCTATCTCTTCATTGTTTCAATCATTGGACTGCAAATAGAACTCAAATTCCTAATGAACTTTCGGTAGAAACTAGCCAATCCATGAAATGATCTTACCTCTCCACTGCTTTTAGGTGTAGGCCATTCAACAATAGCTCTTACCTTCTTAGGGTCCATCTTCAACCCATCCACTGATATCACAAATCCAAGGTATACTAACTCCTCCTTCATGAAACTACACTTCTTGATGTTTATCAACAATTGCTCTTCTCTCAACCTTTGTAAAACTTGTCTTATGTGTAACAAATGTTCTTCTCTAGTCTTACTGAAAAATCAATATCATCCAAGTAAACAATCACAAACTTACCCAAGAATTTCTTCAATACCTCATTCTTCAATCTCATGAAAGTACTCAGTGCATTTTTCAATCCAAAAGGCATCACCAACCATTCATACAATTCTTCATTTGTCTTGAATGTTGTTTTCCACTCATCTCCTTCTCTGATTCTAATATGATGATATCCACTCTTCAAGTCTATCTTTGTAAAATACTTAGCTCCACTCAAACAATCAATAATGTCATCCATCTGAGGCAAAAGAAATATATACTTCACAAGGATCTTGTTTATGTCTCTAGAGTCTATACACATCCTCCATTCTCCATCCTTCTTAGGTGCCAATACAATAGGTACTGCACAAGGACTTAAGCTCCCTCTGATAAAAAATTTCCTCAACAATTATTGCACTTATCTATTCAATTCTTCATTTTTTGTTGGTGTCATCTGGTGTGCTGCCTTGTTAGGAAAACTAGCTCCAGGAATTAGATCCATACTATGACTAATACTCCTTACAGGTGGTAACCCATCAGGTACATTATCTGAAATGATAGCTTCATACTGTTGAGAAATTATGTCTCAAATTCCAGCTTGAAGTCCTCGTTTTCATGCCTTGGTGATTTTGTGTTGTTTGCAATTTCTGGCGGAGGTGAAACCAGGTTGGAACTTGGGTTTTGTTCCGACTCTAACTCCGCTTCCTACCGTCTGTTCTTCTCGCTTCGCTTCGCAGGTTCTGGCAGAGGTGGAACTGGGTTGGAACTTGGCTTTTATTTTGACTCTGATTCCACTTCCTATCGTCTGTTCTTCTCGCTTCACTTCGCAGGTTCTGGTGGAGGTGAAACCAATTTTGGAATTTGGCAATGTCCATTTGCCATGTTCCTGTTTCAGTTTCTATTCTGACTCTGAGTCTAACTCCTGCTCTTGCGATCTGGTTCTTCTAGTTGTTTGGATTCTCCTCGGGGTGTTTTCCTCTGCTTAGTCTAGGTTGTGGATTGTTGTTTCTTGCAGTTGGCGGAGGCGGAACCAGAACCGGATTGTTTCTTGATCTTGGATTTTTTGGTGAAGTCCTATTTTCTATTCCTGCTCTGACTCCGACTCCAATCTTTTGTGTTCCCATCTTGGTTTGACCCCGGGTTGACTTACCCTGGTCAAAACTATATCTAGTGAGTTTGTCTTTGCCGTGGGTGGATGTGGAACCGAAATGGTTCCTGAACCTATAATTTCGGTGGAGTCCTGTTTCGACTCCCGTTTCGACTCTGGCTTCGGCAGTGTTAGAATGACTTGAAAGTCTTGGACGCGCTCGATGTCTGTTTGACCATTTTGGTAGTTCTGTCAGCTGCGATTGCCAATGGGTCTTGGACACGTGGCACCTATCTGAATGGTGATTGGACGGAAATCAAAATAGTTATTGTGGTATTTGCATTGTCAACAAAGGGTGGTGAACTCAACCATTTTGAGTAATGGCTTTGAATGCAAAGTCGGCTCGTTGTAGGGAAATCTGTCAAATCCGACCAAATGCGTGATTTGAGGATGGACTTCATTGTTGTGTAGGACTCTTCTAAGTTAGCTACATATGGATGAGAGATGCACTATTTTCTCATAAGTTGCAGAGCAAGTTTGAAGTCGTAGGTTGAAGAGGAAAAGAAAGGAAAGAACGTGTGTTCTTGAAGAGAGGTGATTCGATCTGTATGTTGTGAAAACATTGTAATAGTGAATTTGAATTTCTCTAGGCGTTTGTAAGTTTTATAGAGAAGACTAGAAATTGTATGTATTTGTTTCTAATACTGTAATACAAGAGTCTTGTTTTGTGTGGTGGTTTTTTGACCTGGAAAGGTTTTCTGACGTAAATTTCTGTGTCAATCTGTGAATTCTTTGTCTGAATGATATATCTTAATGGTTGTATTCATCTCAAGTAGTTTTAGAAGCTATTAGAATCAGTTTTTTGCTTCTCTCCCTTGTTGTATTGGCGTTAAGGGAATGTATTCCGCACTATTGTGTCAGCAGATCTGCATTCTTTTCCTTTCAAAGTGGTATCAGAGCTTCACCAGTTCGTTTTATCCTTGCTAGGGTGAATTATTTTTTTGCACTAATACTATTTTAGTGGGAGACTTGCATTGTTAAAATCATTTCTATTTGAGATGGCGAGTACATCTGGTAGAGTTGAGATTAAGAAGTTTAATGGCAGCAACTTCGAGTTATGGAAACTCAAGATTGAAGACCTGCTTGTGGATAGAGACCCGTGGATTGCAGTGTCTGGAGCTAAGCCACAAACTATGACCCAAGAAGCTTGGGATCTTGCTGATAGGAAAGCAAGAGGATTGATAAGACTGAGTCTAACCGATTCTGTGCTCTTGAATGTTCATGAGGAGACGTCTGTAGCTTCATTGTGGAAGAAGCTTGGTGATATTTATCAAGGAAAGTCTTTGGTAAACAAGTTATTCCTGAGGAAGAAGTTGTACTCCTTGAAGATGTATGAAGGTGCATCTGTTGCAAACCATCTGAACTCATTTAGTATGAGTGTTACTCAGCTGGCGTCTGTAGGTGTAAAGATTGAGGAGGAGGATCGTTGCATGCTCTTGTTGTGTTCATTACCTGACAGTTGGGATCTTGTGATGGCTATTAGAAGCACAACAACTGCTTTCAAGATGGATGATGTGATTCCTTCTCTTTTGTCTGAAGAGATGTGAAGGAAATCTTCTGAGATGGCCAAAGAGGCTCTTGCTGTTCGAGGTAGACTAAAGGAGAAAGGAAAGAAGAAAGACAACAAGTCGAAATCCAAGTCTAAAGGGAGATCAAAGTCTCCTAGTAAAAAGTCCAAGGTGAAATGCTAGAACTGTGGGCAACCTGGTCACATCTAAAGGGACTGTAAAGAGAAGAAGAAGAAGAATGCTTCTGATAATGAATCTTCTCATAGTGATGCAGACACCTTCATTGTAGCCTTGGCAACTCAGGCATCTGATGATGTCTAGCTAGTTGATTCTGGATTATCTTTTCACATGACATCCCACAGAGATTGGTTCTCAAAGTATGAGAAGTATGATGGTGGAAAGGTATACTTAGCAAGTGATTCAACACTGGAAATAGTTGGCAGAGGAAGAGTCAGAATTCAGTTCCCTGATCGAAGAGTCAAAGGAATAGGTGAGGTTCTTCACATTCCAAGTTTGGCTTGAAATCTTATGTTTGTTAGTAAGTTAAATGATGCTGGGGTAGAAGTTTCTTTTTCTAGTAAAGGTTGTAAAATGGCTAGAGGTGTAATGGTGCTGGCTAAGGGTGTTCAGACTAGAACTCTGTACAAGCTAGATGCACGACCTGTTCTTTGCAATAGTGCCTCTGTAAAGTCATGTATTTCTGCACCTATAGAGAAAAATGAAGACTATTCTCTGTCTGCGAATACTTTGGAGGTAAAACTCCTAGCAGAGAAGACTATGTTATGGCATCATAGACTTGGTCACATTGGTGAGAAAGGTTTAAAAACCTTGAAGAATAAAAATCTTCTAGAAGGGCTTGATGATTGTAACCTTGAGTTCGATTTCTGTGAACATTGCATCTATGGAAAGCAACATCATGTTTCTTTTCAATCTAGTCCTCATAAATCTTCTAGTATACTGGATTATGTTCATTTTGAGTGTTTGGTCCAGTTAATGTTCCTTCATTATCGAAGTCTAGATATTATGTTTCTTTTATCGATGACTGTTCGAGAAGGGCATTTGTATACTTTCTTAAAAGTAAATCAGAAGTGTTCAGTCGGTTTAAAGAGTTCAAATCTTTGGTAGAAAATCAGATTGGAAGGAAAATAAAGTGTTTAAGGACAGACAATAGAGGTGAGTTTTGTTCTGCAGATTTTGAAAGGTATTGCATTGATCATGGAATTAAAAGGCATAAGACAACCCCCTACACTCCATAGTGAAATGGAGTTGCTGAAAGGTTGAACAGGACGCTGATGGAAAAGGCAAGGAGTATGCTGAGTGGTGCTGGTCTGGAGAAGAGGTTCTGGGATGAGGCTGTGGCTACAACATGTTATCTAATAAATAGATCTCCTTGCTCTGCTCTTGTTGATAAGACACCTTTGGAAGCATGGTTAGGCAAGAAACCCTCACTAAGGCATGTCCGGGTCTTTGGTTGTGAGGCATATGTTCATGTGCCAAATGAAAAGAGATCTAAGTTGGATAACAAGGCTGTCAAATGTATTCTCATCGGCTATGGAGTTGGTGTGAAAGGATACAAGCTTTGGAACCCTGTTACTGAGAAGGTTTTGTATAGCAGAAGCTTGATTTTTCGTGAGCTGAAACCTTTAGTAAGAGATCAGCAGCTTGAGGCAGATTAGAGTGACAAAAAGAAGGATATAGTGGAGATTCTCCAAACTCCTGAAAGGGAAGAGCTGCATGGTGTACCTGAGACTGAGGAGAGCTCAAGTAGTTCTGGAAGTTCTGATGATGAAGAACAACCTCAACCCATAAGGAGATCTACATGAGAAAAGAGGCAATCGGAAAGGTATGGTTTCTCTATGTTGGATTCAAATTGTGCTTATGCTTTAATTACCAGCACTGATGAGCCTAGGACTATCAAAGAAGCAATCAACATGGCTGATTCAAATTCTTGGCTGGAAGCCATGAATGAGGAAATGGATTCCTTGAAAAAGAATGATACCTGGAAGTTGGTACCACTGCCTAAAGGGCGAAAGCCTATTGGCTGTAAGTGGATATTCAAAAGGAAGACAAACCTTGATGGTAGTGTTGAGAAGTATAAGGCACGACTGGTTGCAAAGGGTTTTTCCCAAGTTGAGGGAATTGATTATGGAGAGATCTTTTCTCCTGTAGCAAAGCTGATATCCATCAGATTTTTGTTGTCATTGGCAGCAGTGTATGACTTTGAAATTGAGCAAATGGATGTGAAGACAACATTTCTCCATGGTGAGCTGGAAGAAGAAATTTACATGTCCCAGCCTGAGCATTTTGTTGAAAGAGGTAAACAAAATCTGGTTTGCAAGTTAAATAAATCTATCTATGGTTTAAAGCAATCTCCTAGAATGTGGTACCAAAAGTTTGACACATTTGTGTTGTCAATTGGGTTTGTGAGATCAAAATCTGATCATTGCATCTATTATAAATGTGAGAATGATCATGTGCTTGTTATTACTCTATATGTGGATGACATGTTATTCATTGGTAATAGCAAGACTATGATTTCTGACCTTAAAACTCAGTTGTCTGCTAAGTTTGAAATGAAAGATCTTGGAGCAGCAAGGTACATTCTTGGAATGGAGATAACTAGGGATAGAACAAGCAGAAACCTTTGGCTCAGTCAGAGTAAGTATGTGAAAACCGTTCTAGAGAGGTTTAGCATGACTGATTGCAAGCAGCTAGTTGTTCCAATCATGCAAGGATTGAAACTATCTGCTGAAGACTGTCCAAAGTCAGCTACTGAGATGGAGGACATGACCAGTGTGCCTTACACAAGTGTAGTAGGCAGTTTAATGTATGCTATGGTCTGCACAAGACCAGACATTACCCAAGCAGTGGGAGTTCTAAGCCGTTTCATGGCAAATCCAGGGAGATCACATTGGAATGCTGTAAAGAGAGTGTTCAGGTATTTGAAGGGTACTTCAGATTATGCTTTGTGTTACCATGGCAGTATGGTTGCACCACAAAGGGCTCTTTGCATTCAGGGATATGTCGACTCTGATTGGGTAGGGGACATTGACAGCAGAAGATCCACTAGTGGATACAGTTTCATGCTTAATGGTGGAGCAATCAATTGGATGAGCAAGTGACAAGCTGTAATTACTTTATCCATGATAGAGGCAGAGTACATGGCAACAACTCATGCTTGCAAGGAGGTACTGTGGTTGAGGTGTTTGTGTTCAAACATTGGATTTAATGCTGGGAAGATTTCAATCTGCTGTGATAGTCAAAGTGCCATTTGTTTGGCAAAGAATCTAACCTTCCATGCCATGACCAAGCACATAGATGTGCAATATCACTTCGTGAGTGATATAGTTGAAGATGGCAAGGTCAGTATAGATAAGGTTGACACCTTGAAGAATGTTGCAGATGCCTTGACAAAGTCGGTTAGCACAGACAAATTCAGATGGTGCACAAAATCGATGGGCCTTGGGGCCTATGATAGACAGTAAGGTTTGATGTTTTGAGGAAGCTGGAAGTGTTCACCAAGTGGGAGATTGTTGAGAAATTATGTCTCAACTTCCAGCTTGAAGTCCTTGTTTTCATGCCTTGGTGATTTTGTGTTGTTTGTAGTTTCTGGCGGAGGCGGAACCGGGTTGGAACTTGGCTTTTGTTCTGACTCTGACTCTGCTTCCTACCATCTGTTCTTCTCGCTTCGCTTTGCAGGTTCTGGCGGAGGTGAAACTGGGTTGGAACTTGGATTTTGTTCTGACTCCGACTCCGCTTCCTACCATCTATTCTTCTCGCTTCGCTTTGCAGGTTTTGGCAGAGGCGAAACTAGTTGTGGAATTTGGTAATGTCTGTTTGCCATGTTCCTATTTCAGTTTCTGTTCTGACTCCGAGTCTGACTCCTGCTCTTGCAATCTGGTTCTTCTGGTTGTTTGGATTTTCCTCAAGGTGTTTTCCTCCACTTAGTCTAGGTTCTGGATTGTTGTTTCTTGTAGTTGGTGGAGGTGGAACCAGAACCGGATTGTTTCCTGATCTTGGATTTTTTGGTGAAGTCCTATTTTTTGTTCCTGCTCTGACTCTGACTCCGGTCTTTTGTGTTCCCATCTTGGTTTGGCCCCGGGTTGACTTACCCCAGTTAGAACTGTATCTAGTGAGTTCGTCTTTGACGTGGGCAGATGCGGAACCGAAATGGTTCCTGAACCTATAATTTTGGTGGAGTCCTATTTTGACTCCCGTTCCGACTCCAGCTCCAACAATGTTAGAATGACTTGAAAGTCTTGGACGTGCTCGGTGTCTGTTTGACCGTTTTGGTAGTTCTATTAGCTGCGATTTCCAATGGGTCTTGGATGCGTGGCACCTGTCTGAATGGTGATTGGATGGAAACCAAAATAGTTATTGTGGCAGGTGCATTGTCAACAAAGGGTGGCGAACTCAACCGTTTTGAGTAATGGCTTTGAATGCAAAGTCGGCTCGTTGCAGGGAAATCTATTAGATCCAACCAGATGCGTGATTTGAGGATTTACTTCATTGTTGTGTAGGACTCTTCTGAGTCAGCTACATATGGATGAGAGATGTACTATTTTCTTAGAAGTTGCAGAGCAAGTTTGAAGTCACGGGTTGAAGAGGAAAAGAAAGGAAAGAACGTGTGTTCTTGAAGAGAGGTGATTCGATCTGTATGTTGTGAAAACATTGTAATAGTGAATCTGAATCTGAATCTCTCTGGGCATTTGTAAGTTTTACAGAGAAGACTGGAAATTGTACGTATTTGTTTCTAATACTGTAATACAAGAGTCTTGTTCTATGTGGTGGGTTTTTGACTTGGAAAGGTTTTCCCACTTAAATTTATGTGTCAATCTGTGAATTCTTTGTCTAAATGATATCTCTTAATGGTTGTATCATCTCAAGTAGTTTTAGAAGCTATTAGAATCAGTTTTTTGCTTCTCTCCCCTGTTGTATTGGCATTAAGGGAATGTATTCTGCCCTGTTGGGTCAGTAGATCCGTATTCTTTTCCCTTCACATACTCTATCAACAACTCTTTTATCTCTCCAGGATGCTCTCATTCATGCTTCAAGTCTTCAACTTTCTTAGGAACTAGGGCATAGCATAAGTTCTCATGTATCAGTCCTTCGAGGAATCTCCTTCCATCAACTAAATAGATTCTGGCAGTCATACAAATTTCAGTTTTAGGGACCTCCTCCAAGGGCAACAAAGTCTTCTTCATCCCATTCACAACAATGGTATATATGTTATTCTTTCCATCATGAATAGCTTGTCTATGATACTGCCAAGGCCTTCCCAACAAAATATGGCATACATCCATAGGCATAACATCACATAAAACTTCATCATGGTAATTTCCTATCTTCAATTTTACCAAACATTGTTCACTTAATAGTATCTTATGCTCATCTTGAATCCATGCTATCTGATAGGGTCTCGGGTGTTTCAACCACTCCAACTTCAATTTGGTCACCGTCTCTTCAGAAGCAAGTTTTTTTGAACTTCCATTGTCAATGATTATTTTGCAACATTTACCAGCTACCTTGCATCTAGTCTGAAATAAATTATTCCTCTGCAATGGTTCTTTCTCCAATTCACTTTAACATAGCACTCTTATATTCACCAGTACTTGTTCTTGCAGTTGATTAGATGATCTAGCATGTTCCTCCTCCACAAAGGTTGTTCTTCTATTGTTTTCAGTCCTTATGCTTGTCTCTCCTTGTTTGCATTCAAATTCTCTATGTCCTTCTCCACTACATTTAATACAAGTTACTTTGAATATTCTTTTCTCCTATCCTCTGTCATCTTTTTTGTACCCTTCATTTTTGTAACCACCACATCTTCCTCCTCTGTAGGAGTTCCCATCATCTCTTGGGTATGAATTCTCATTTTTTTTGACCTCCTTGTCCTTATTTTGATCTGCAAAAGTTCCTCTTCCTCCTCCTGTAAATATTCTTCCTCTTTTAAATCTTCCACCTCTTCCTCTTTGTCTCTACTCATGTCTTTTATTCAACTTCTCTTATGCGTTTAGGGCACACTGGTATGCCTCCTCCACACTCAATAGCTTCATAAAATTGATCTCATCTTGAATAGAAGACCTCAAACCATTGATGTATCTAGCTACTTGTTTTGTCTCATATTTTGAATGTCCAGATATGATATTCAACTTATAGAACTCCTTAGTATATTCTGTTACACTTGACTCTTTCTGCTTCAAATTCTACAATTTTTGGAATAGGCTAATATGATAGTCTGCAGGCATAAAATTTGTCTTCAATTTTTTTACCATTCGATCCCATGATTTTTATCTTCTCTTTCCCTTTTCTTTGTCTATCTATCTGCAAGTGTTCCCACCAAAGGGATGCTTTCCCTTTCAACTTTGTACAGGCGAGTTTCACCTTCTTATCTTCTGGGGTACCTACAAAATCAAAGTATTTTTCCATCTTTGTTATCTAATCAAACAATTCATCTGAATCCAACTTTTGAGTATAATCTGATGGATTAAAATGTGGTTTGGTGTTCAATCTAGTTAGGGCTCTTATGAACCTCTCTTCTTCTTGATCAAGACTAGGTTATTCTCCTCCTACAACTCCTTATTTTTCTACCTCTTCATAACTTACATCTTCAATTGGTCGACCTCTTCTCTGGGTCATTTCAACTGCATCTAATCTAGCAAAAATTCCTCTCAACATCTCCATTACGGTTGGGTCTGCATTTCCATGCACTCAATTTCCTCTACCATTTCTTCTTCCTGCCATCTTGACACAAGCCCTCTATAGCTGCAGATCGGATCCTCAATCTGCCACCCCACAACAAATCTTCAATAGGACTGCACAACTTGCAAGGAATGAATCTTGCTCTGATAACAATTGGTGTAGACACGATAAGGAGGGTCCTCAATGAGAACAGTATAAATCATGCAACAAGAGTAACACAACAAAAGCAACATGAATTATGGAGGAAAATGTAGATGCAAAAATTCACATTATCTCAAGTATTGATTACATATGTTTAGCCACATCCGAACTTACAGATTTTCACACAAGCTTGATCACAACATGCTCAAAAATATAGTGCTCATACAAGCAAGCGAAAACCTACAAATTGAATCTACTATACAAATGCTTCTTCTTACTGAAATCTACTACTTTTGCTAATGATGAAATGTGAGCTTTATAGCATATCCACGAGTCTAGAAACATCTGTGTCGGCCAAGATCATTACAATCTCCAATGAAGAAAATGTAATGTGTGCAAGAATAGGTCAGCCTCAAATCTGAAATTCATCCACGGTAGATGCGCACGATGAAGTGTGGACCTAAGTGTAAGCTCAGGGACACTCCATAGAACAAATCCAAACACACCGTGAGGATCCACAAACAATGTGTGTGGTTCGTGATCGATCCAACTAGCCGTTAAGGTTTGAAATTATTTCGGGGCCAGGACCAAAAACTATCTCTTAGTCTGAAATCGATAACTTGTCGGAAAAAGATCCAAGTGAGATGGAAAATTTGAATACAATAATTGAGAACGTCCACAATGATATCCTAGGTACACAAGATTTGACGATAAAACATGCAAAAACAAGAACAAAATAGGAACAAAATTGAAAGGAAATATTTTTGGTTGATGCAAGATTGCCAAGAACCAAGGATGCTCCTGCATCGAGGTTTAAGGGTTGAGGGTTTAAGGTTGAGGGTAAAGGGTTTAGGGTATAGGGTTGAGGGATTAGGACTGAGGGTCCAATGAATAGGGTAGAGCATATAGGACTTGAGGGTTTAGGGTTTAAGGGTTGATGGCAGAGGGATTAGGGTTGAGGGATTAAGGGTTAAGGTTTTATGGTTTAAGGGTTGAGGGTTTAGAGATTACAAGTTGAGGGTTGAGGGTTTAGGGTAGAGGGTTTAAGGTTTGAGGGCTTAGGTTTGAGGGACTATGGTTGAGGGTTTAGGGTATTGGGTTGAGAGTAGAGGGTTGACGGTGATAGGACTTTTAAAAAAAAATGCATGGAAAGAAGCCTAAGGGTTTAGGGTTTATATTACCCTAAAGCATCAACTTTGAGACCCTCACATTATGTTTCAACACTGACTTGCTACCAAGGGTAATCGGTCGCTTAAGTGGTCTGATTGAGCCTTTCCTTCGTGCTCTTACCGACCCCTTTTCACCGGAACTACCAGTTTCTAAACTACGACTTTGGCATTTAAAATCCATACCACCGAGGGTTTTCCAACTGGCCCTACCTCCATGTTATAATTATTACATCTTGCTTGTTGAACCATTAGATTACACATGATCTCGACCATTCCTAGCAGACCTCGCAGGTTTTCTTGTTGATGTAATTCAAGTGGTACGAGGTTTGCGAGATAACGTCAATTGTCTTGTATGAGGGGATGGGTCCCTTTCCCAAAGTTCCACAAGTGACAAGTGGGCGTATCCTGCCTGTGGGATCTTTATGAGGGAAATAAATGATAACCATCCCTCACAAATCTCGCACGATCAGATTAAAAGCCCCTAATGGTACTGTGAGGTCTGCAAGGGGCCAAAACGTGGCTTGGCTCTTGCAACGACAGAGGCTAAATGGGGTCCACTGCCCAATAACAATTTTGTCCTCCTGAGTTGTGATTGGACGCGGTTTTCTCAAGGCACTAATGTGGATTTTTAAACAATTATTGACTCAATCTGAGTTGTCCGACTTGCCATGTCTGATCCGCACTGATGGTCCGATTTTGATGAGTTCCTATTCATCCATGTTAGGAGTTCTTGCGCTTTGCAAGTTGTTCTCAGTAATGGCACGAGTTTTTTAGTGGATTCTTTCCTGATTTTCTTATGTGCGAATGGTGCTCTCTTGATAAATGCAATGATGGGTTGTACGCTAGGCCTTCGCAAGCTTGGAATAATTTGTGGAGGCTACTTCAGCCACTAAACACTCAAATGCTCGTACTGCATTTGAGAAATTAATATCCTCGCACCAATTAACTCTATAAATGATTGTTGTGATATCCATTGTTATCATTGTATTTTTTTGAGTTTTCTTGTTTGATAAGCTAGTGAGCTCACTAGCTTGTCAATATGGTAGAATTGACAAGGTAGTGGGTTGTTTGAAAAAATTCTTCATAGAAATGGGGGATCATGGTGATAGCTCCATTTCTATGAGGCATTTTTTCAAACAGCCCACTACCTTGTCAATTCTACCACATTGACAAACCATTGAGCTCACTAGCTTGTCTACAGTACCACATTTTGCATACATGTCTACCAAAAAAAAATTGTTAAAAAATTCACATGCCTTGTCCATACTTCCATTTTGTGCCTATCTTGCAATCTGTCATGCCATGAGACCACATTTTTTAAGGAATTCCATCCAAAAATTAATGTAACCTTTGACAAGCTAGTGAGCCCACTAGCTTGTCAATGCGGTTAGTGGGTTGTGTGAAAAAATGTCTCATAGAAATGGGGTCTCACAGTGATGACAAGCTAGTGAGCTCACTAACTTGTCTATGATACCACATTTTGCATATATTTCTACCAAAACACTTTTGTCAAACAATTCACATGCCTTTTCCATGCTTCCATTTTGTACCTATCTTTCAATCATGGCATTCCATGAGATGACTTTTCTTTAAGGCATTCCATCAAAAAATTCATGTCATTTTTGTCTATGCTAGAAATACTCTTCTACATGATGATTGTAAGTATTTTATATGAATATTTGAATGACATATATTTCATTTATTTATATGGACTCATTTTTTAGGAACTAATATTTGTCTCTTTATCATGCTACAAATAAAATTATCTATCATGCCAAGGAAATGATCAAGGATTAAACCAACACAGGAAGAGACCCAAGCTAATAATTTGCAAAGAAAGCATCATGGATGAGGGAACATCGAGAGAAGAATAAATTGGAAATGATTGACAAAGACATGCCAATTGAACAAGAACCTTGACCATCAAAAAGAGAAATGGTATTGGCGGCACAAAGGGAACAAATGTGAAAGCGTCATGCTAAGAGAGATTTGAATACTGTAGTTGGAGACACAACCTCTACCGAAAGTGAATATGGAGAGACACCATCTACCACAAGTGAATATGGAGGGACACCATCTACCACAAGTGAGTATGGAGGGACAAAATCTACCACAATTGAATATGGAGGGACACCATCTACCATAAGTGAATATGGAGGGACACCATCTACTGCATCTCAAGTTGAGAGTACATCATCAATCGCATTTGAGGAAGGAGGTATGCCATCATTCCCATCTTAACCTCAAGGTATGCCATCTATGCCATCCTTGATCGAAGGTGTGCCATCTAGCCCATCTCATTTAAATATTGATGAAATTCCTAATATTGAGATAAATGTACTTATTGGAACACCACATAGAATTTTGCATAGAAAGCCAAAGTTTTTGATTAATATTGATGATAATATTTTACAGCCAATGGAAGGTAAGATTCCACAATGCAATTGTAGAATATATTCTCATAAGATTTGGAGATTGTTCTTTGAAAATTTAAATGAGACTGTAAGATGTCAACTATTTGTTGAAATGATGTGAAGTATAAATTTTAGGTCCATCATGAAGATTCTTGGGTTGATAACATCAGATGCTTCAAGTGAAAATACTATTGTGAAGAATCTAATGAATCCTTATGAGAGTGTGGGTAGGACCTCATGCTCAAAACAAGGAAATCAAACAAGTAATTTCACTTGATGTGTCATTACATTCACTTTATTAAGTAATCAAACAAGGAAATATCATCTCATTGGAAAGACGAGTCAACAATTGAGAATTAATAGAATTTTTTTATGAAGAGTTGGTCAAAGGTGCCAAAGAATTAAGGATGCCAATTCCACTGAATTATGGGAATTCTCGGGGAGATTGCCACAAAAAGATAAACTAGTTATTGAAGCATTGAGATCACTAATTGAAGACTATTGGAAGAATAAAATAAGGCCATCTCTGAATCAAAAGGATGTGGTAAGAAGGAGAATCAGTAGTCGAAACTGTGAGCCACATCCAAAGCATTTTTTGGATATGACTCAAACATTAGTTTTTTCATAAATTTCTAGACGATTATCCTCAAATTTGTATTTTCCAATGATGTTTTGAAATTCTTAAACCCTTTTATGTCAAGATAAATCACATATGCACTACTTGTTGTAGATTACATATTGAATTTTCTAAACGTTATGATGTTTATCGCTCTATATGTTTAGATTTGCATACTAACAATTTTTTGCAAGATTGTGGCATACATGCCCCACCAACATCTTCAAGAGACTTCTTATTATAAATTTTATGTGAAATAGAGGATGGCCTAATATTCTACAGGAAACTATTCTTGGATGGCACATGTCAGCATTGTAGTGACTTGCAACATATGCTAATATGTGAACATATGGAAAGAACACATGCAGTTGGAAAATAACTAGTAGAGTTTGGAAAGCATAAAATAGTGGCATACAATACAAAATATGGTAATCAAGCAAAAATAAGTGATTTGGTTATTCAAAAGATTCCAGTGTATTAGTTTATGTCTATATATTGTGACAGTTTAGTGTATGAGTATGCAAGGCATACCCATAGAGCTTGATGGTTGGACTTGCAATTCAAGTTAGATAGGGACACCTTTCTAATTGGTAGAATAGTTTCAATGGTCGAATTTGTAGAGAACTACACTCTACAACCACAATGTGAGCTGCAGTCACAATATTACAACTGCACATAGGTTTCTATTTTTTGCACATAACATTCATTCATGCAACTAATAGTATAAAGGATAGCAAGAAGGTATTGAGGGAGTACTACTTTTACATTAGTGATGATCACACACATTCTCAAGAGTTCATGCAAGGTTGCTTTCAATTATTTTACAATGATTTGGCTAGGATGGGAATAGCATACATACAACATATAATATGGTCAGATAACTATGTAACATAGTTCAAAAACTTGTGAATGTTCTATTGGTTCAACAAGATGCATGTTATTGCAAGTGTTTAGAATATAAGGAACTTATTGGAAGATTGTGAGCCTAGCAACATGAGCATGAAGTGTATATAGGTTAATCTAGATGATCCAATGTTGTCATTGATTTCAACATTATACCAACATTGTGGGAAGCATACTTTGTGTACAATAACCACCTCCACTAGAAGTTGATCCTAATGCTACTATCCAGTGTGTTGTTTTTTGACTTTGGAATTCACCGCAAGAAGAGATGCAAATTTTATCTCTTAAACACATTATTATGACTCATTCATATAGCTATATTCAAGATATCGAGAATTTTTGTGTTGTGAACAAAATGTTATCAATGACAGAGTTTAACTCTGTATACTATAGCCATTTCCCTTTTCAGTATGCCAGTGTGAGAGACTTTGCATTTTCTTGAGAAGAATGTTTTGAAGTTGTGTTTCTAATGGTAGTCTCTCTTATTATAATGTGAAGAGAAACTAAAGTAATATTGGATGTGGAAAGTGTTTACGATTGAGAATCATGTGTTGGTTTGGATTTTTTTTGATTGGGTCATATTCTTAGCCAACCTAATATATGACATGTATTAAGAAGATTAATTCTACCTTGCATATTTTAGTTGAATCTTTTATGGATCTACATTGACTTAATATCGAGCACTACATGGATAAAAAGATATTTTAAATATTAAATATTGCCCACAAAAGTTATTTCTTATTAGGTTTGTCTACATCTAATTATTCTGACCTAATTGATGTATGAAACATACTTGTATATATATATGAGACTTTTTGGAGTTGAAAGGTGTGTGTGTGTGTGAGAGAGTGTGATTAGTGAGAGTATGAAATGTTGCAAGCTTAAATGATTTATCATATGAGAGTAATATATGTTAGTGTAGGTTTTTATTTCCTAGTTGGGATATTTATTTTCCCTTTATTACTAGTTTTTTCCTACACCTTTTTAATCTTGCTTAGGTTAATAAAGCATGTTTAATTAGGTGAGAGGATTATGAAGTGTCACCTTCCTACATGTGAGCATCCATTTTCTTTCTTGGGAAGATACCTTGCTATCTTTAGTCCGATAGATGGTTGCTCCTCATTGGTCGGTGTTGCCACCTACACCCCTCTCTCTTGCCTATATAAACACGCTACCTAGCTTGTATTTTCAATCAATATGGAATGCATTGTGTAGTTACTCTGTCATTCTCTTGCTTTGAGCTCTTAATGCAATTTTGTCTCTTCGACTTTTGCATGTCTCTCAGAATCGCTGGTTTGCTTTCATTTGCATTTCAGTTTATGTAGCTTAGATCTCTCTTTTAGATTCTGGTTTTTAATCTTATTCAATATTTCTAACATGGTATTAGAGCTGTAGTTTGAGAGTTTTAGGTTCATTTGATTCCTAATTGACAGATTGAGTTCTGTAAGATCTTGTCAATCCCGTATGTTCTTCTCTTGTGTTTTATAACGATCTGGAGAATCAAAAAGGATATAACAAGACCCATTAACCCCTTTCTTTTGCATGCAAATTTTTTGTGAGATCTGGGTGATTGTAGCATTTCTGGTTGTTCCAACGTGTCCAGGAGGCTCGAGAAATTTAGAAATTGCTTTCATTTCATCCGATTTGGAGATCATGTGAAAAAGTTGCAAATGGGGGTTTGAAACTCATATTTTATGAAGCATCTTTCCAATGGGGTATTTTCAGGCCAAAAGAATATTTCTATTGTGTCTGGAAGGCCCCAAAACCCCCATTTTCATATAAGGGTCATGCAGATCGGACATTAGAAGCTTTGCATGTCGTTTTTCCCTTCTTGAAGACATTTTTTTACACTGTGGCTACATTCTGCAGAAGTGATAAATAAAAACGCCTATCTGGGTTTTGTTTGTTCCATCGAAAAACCATCTGGGTATCAGTTAGTTTTTTCATGCAGGCAACTAATCGTGTGGAAATCGCATCAGAAAGCTTCAGCTGGACCCCTCACCATTGCAATTTTCATTTTTCCACCTGATTTTCAAATGGCTCGTTCTCAGCCATACGGAGGTAATTTTCAGTGAAATGTTTTTTGAAAAGGGGTGGAATCGCATGATCTTTACAGTGGTATAATCGGTTTTTTCTCAAGTGACCTCATTTTTCCAGAATTTAAGTTTTCTCATCAGATCTGAAGGACAGTTCTCGTTTTTTGAACTTCAAACTGCTATAACTTTCTCATATGATCTCGGATTGAGGTCATTCTTTTTTTGAAAGTGGATATTTTTCTGAGCACTACACATTGGTGTAGGTTTGAAGTCATTATTCAGAGATAATTTTTTTTACTTCAGTATTTGGGTCCATTTTTGGACATTTGTATAACTCTGGAAAATAACTCCAGCATTGTAAACGCACTGATCTATAAAGTGCCAAACAAATTTTTCTAGGGGGGTTTCTTTGATTGAGTAAAAAGGGGGGTTCATTGTGTTGACTCTTGTTAGCACATATTCTCTTTTAGAAACATGATTTTATGCATCATAGTTCATTATGGGGTTCTCATTTCATCCTGCTTTGATCATGTTGAAATGGGGAAACTACACACAATGGAGAAATGGTATCATCACACATCTCCGATGGCTTCATTTGCTGCCAAATTTGTATAATATTGTTCCCCCTCCTGGTTTGGAGGACATTTTTGAGGGGATATCACTCCTCTATTCAGATCATACTTTGGAGAGTTTTCTAGAGTCTCCTCATCTTTGTGTCTCAACCTTGCTTGGAGATCTTGAGACTATCTTGGAGGCCCTTTCTTTCTCTTCAGAGATTTCATATATGAGACTTCCTCCATCTTCATTAGAGTTTCTTCTGCATCTACCATTAGATTGGCTTCAGTCTTCTTTCAATGGTTTTGAGGACACTTCATTATGGGGGGGGCAATCAAGTCTCCATCTATTCCTTCGATGGAAGGAACATCACAATGCAGTCTTTGGATTTTGCTCAGCATCTGTTTTCGCATCATCCTGATTTGTCACCTACATTGATTGGGTATGTACCTCAATGGGTTGTGGCATCTTCATCTTCATCAAGCAAGGAGACACATGAGTAGCTTTCAGAGATATCATCAGCATTCATATACATCCATCCTTCCCTCAATTCCTATCTGGAATGGGAAGCATCTCTGCACTTGCACTTGGTTTTGTTTCTTCCGAAAGGGAGACAAGTTGTTTGTCGACATTGGATCATTTTTTGTCTACATACACTTACCTTTTTTTGCAGGTGATCACATATTTTGGGGGGACTATATTGTCTCTCTATTTCCCTCCTATGGGGGGAGCATTGATTGTATTGTATCCATGTGATGATTGTTGTCCTTGGGGGGATGATGTTGAGTCCTCCAATCATCACCTTTCTACATTTCATCTCCTTTTTTTCGGAGAGGGGTTTTCCCCTTTTTTCTCCATTTAGTGTGAGATTAGTTGCATTTTCATCCTATGTACATGGGTACCTAATATGGCCATCAGCCAGGACCCTTCTTTATACCCACCTAAGCAGTGCTTAAGGGGGGGTGTTGGTGTAGGTTTTTATTTCCTAGTTGGGATATTTATTTTCCCTTTATTACTAGTTTTTTCCTACACCTTTTTAATATTGCTTAGGTTAATAAAGCATGTTTAATTAGGTGAGAGGATTATGAGGTGTCACCTTCCTACATGTGAGCATCCATTTTCTTTCTTGGGAATATACCTTGCTATCTTTAGTCCGATAGATGGTTGCTCCTCATTGGTCGGTGTTGCCACCTACACCCCTCTCTCTTGCCTATATAAACACGCTACCTAGCTTGTATTTTCAATCAATATGGAATGCATTGTGTAGTTACTCTGTCATTCTCTTGCTTTGAGCTCTTAATGCAATTTTGTCTCTTCGACTTTTGCATGTCTCTCAGAATCGCTGGTTTGCTTTCATTTGCATTTCAGTTTATGTAGCTTAGATCTCTCTTTCAGATTCTGGTTTTTAATCTTATTCAAGATTTCTAACAATATATGGTAGGAGAAGTCAAGGATCAAAGCAAAAATATTTTGTGAATGCTAAACAGGGCAGTGCTTTATATTCAGAGCCTCATTGGAACTGAACTCTACACACAAAAGGTATACTCCATCAGTTCATATTTTTGGCAGTGATCCATATCTTTTTGTACCTTTGTAGTTAGCCATATATTTTGTATTTAGTCTATGATCCTTTCAAGGACAGTGAGTCCTGCTAGTGAGCCATGTAATAAATTGTATCAAGATACAATATATTGTGAACTAATCCTCACCATGGTGTTTCCCATTTTGGGTTTTCCACGTAAAAATTTGTTCTTGATGTGTTTGTTGTGTTGTATTCATTGCAATGTATTCATTCTTGTTTACAGATATATTTTCTCTAATAATTGAATGATCCACAACTAAATGGTTTTATGGAATACTGATTCACCCACTCCCTCTTAGTATTCCATATAATCAACAAAACTTTTGTGAGGTTGAGCATGGAAAGTGGGAGCATGATGGCATAGGAGCATGTGTCAAAAGAGAATTAGTATGAGAAGAGTTAAATTATAAATACAATGTAAAGTTGACAGATGCAAAATCAATCATTGAGTGGTGTAATGCTTTGATGGGTCTAGGTAATGAAGGTAAGTCTTGAATTTATAGATTTTTTTGGTTGATAGATGATACTAACATTGCAACATATGAGGATTGTTGTACACTAATAGGATCAAGTGAGCTACACTCTTTCCTTATATCAAATTCATGTTCATGGAGTATCCATATGTGGAAGATGGCATGATTTTATTCTTAAAGTACAATTAAAGCCTGGAATGAGTGTGAGTTAAAGGATTGGGTTGATGAATGGTGGTTAAGTTATCTTATCCCACTTCACATGTATCAACATTCAACGACATTGGAACTGACATAGATGGAATCATTGGTTGACTTTGACCACATATCAGATCTATTATGTAGTTATTATAGATGAAGAAAATGAAGAGGGAGTGGATTATTACTTGTGTCATTGTGTTGAGGTCAAAAAGAACTTGGAGGCCCCAATTATAGATGGAGAAAACATCAAATACCCTACAAGCTTAGTGGTTGTTATTGGAATGTGGATTAGAAGGTACCCACATAAGATTATTAATGTTTGGTTGTTTCAAGACTTTGACACGCATCGGAAGATTCTTCATTACTCGAACCTTTTTGTGGCATTCAATGTTCATTTGATCAAATATGGGTGTAGACCTTTATCAGTATTGTGGTCCAATGCATTCGTTTTGTATCTTCTTCTTGGACTAAATATTATATATCCTATATTTGTAGATCCTTATATCAATAAAATGATCTAAATTTGTACCATATATTAGAGATTTAAATAGTGATCCCATGATTCACAAGTTGGTAGGAGAACTAACCCTAATACCTTTATAATGTGTCACCATGCCAAAAGACTAGCCTAGTGGTGAGGATGAGCACCAAGGGAATGAAGGGTCGGGTTTCCATTTCATTAGATAGATTGAAGGAAACTAGAAAATGTGGAAGCCCCACCATCTAGCTTAGACACATGGAGGACCCACCATCTAACTTGGATGCACATCCATCAATACAAAGGAGGAATGTTCACTCAAGTTTGGCCCACCATGATCAACAAGGCTCAACTTCAAGACCTCAACTTTGATACCATTGTAATGTTTCCATTAAAATATTGATAAAAATATTACACAACCCTCTACAAATATTATTTTAAAATTAGATTACTTTGATACCACTTTAATTTCTTGACTAAAATATTAAAGAAAATATTTTTCAAACCTTCTCTAAATATTATTCAAATGATCTTCTCTAATATCACTATAACCTTAATAATTGTTTTAATAAAATAAATTATAATTTAATTAATCTAAATAAAATTTTCGAAAAACATCATTTCCATTCAAAACCCTAATGCTCAAGTTTTACCATTAACTTTCAATTTTTTATGGTTTAATTATTTTTAATCAAATTTGGTCAAGAAAAAAATTCCTCTGTGACTTATATGAAATATTGATTACCTAGATTACAAATTGTCCTACAAATGGAAGATAAGTTGTAGATCTATTACTTATATTAAATAAGATTAAAATTCACTACAATACACTACTAAAACAACAAACTAGTAAGTTATTTAAAAATTTATACCATATCTATATAGAAAATTGTTGCTCTTGGACTAAATCTGCAAGTAAGTTATTTCTTTTGTAATTCAACAATAATATTTGGCTATAGCTATCTAGGTGATAATATTTATCAATTAGTAGTTTAGTGGAGAAGGAAAATAAACTAATCACTAAATGAACAATGTTACACCATGTTTCTAAGTTACCAAATTACTTTTACCTTAATGAGTAAATATGATTTTAATGCAAGATTATGACTTTAATATGTTCAATGGATGAATGAAATGTATGAATATACATTATGATGAATTACTCTTTAAATGCTTTAATGATGCTTTTGGTATATGATGAGTATGATTTACATGTTATTAGCTAACTACATACATGTTGCACTAAGTTGGATTTAGGAAAGGTTCAAACCCTCCCGAGAGGGAGGGAGAGTATCACCCAAGAGAGGATTTTAGTATGGGAACCATTGGTATGTCTATTTGAGTTGATGCACACACACTCACAAACATATGCTAGAGGAACCTTCTCAAGTGAGTTTAAGTTTTGAGTTGGTAAGTGTTAAAACAAGTTAATAGTCTTTTGAGTTGATAGAAAAGTTGGGATGGTTGTCTTTAATTATTTTTGATCGATTATTCAATTTGAGTTGTAGTGTCAAAACCGTTGTGATGAGCATGAGATATATATTGTGTATTGAATATATATATGGATACATATATAGAATATATATATATATATATATAATAAATATGTATATATAATGTAGTGGTGCATACATATTTATGTATGTAGATATGATCATACATACATAGTAATTTCTATGTATATCCATACATAGATACGTAATATATATGTGAACACACACATATTATGTTTAAATAATGATAATATATATAAATATATAATTAAAATGACTAATATATATTAATATGTGTAATTAATTGATATATATATATATAAAATACTATGCATACTCTTGTTATTATAAACATATGATGGAAGTCATATTTAATGGTAAGTTAGCCATGCATTATGGTGGTATATATATGCCATACAAAGCAATGAGTGGCAACTATTTGTAGTGGTTGTTTTGAAATAATAATAGCCACCAAGATTGGTGGATATCTTGCAAAAGAATAGGAGGAAGAAATGCCATGATAAAGGCAAGAATGAAATCTGTTTCTAATGGCGGTTCAAACCCATAAAGGCCACGAACATTGGCGCCCTATATTGCTTGAGGTTAGATGGTAAACTTGCCACAAAAATGGAAAGAAATAAATATTATTTCAAAAACTATTCTGAATCACACAAAAGGTAATAAATTATAATTGTATTTCATAGTTGTTGCAAAACATGAATGAAACACCATATATGCAAGTTTGATTGGGTAAAAATAGAGTTGCGGCCCACGTATGAGGACGCATGAGGAAGTTTTGAATTGTTGATTGTATTGGCAACTTAGTGTGCCATATGGGAGACTTGTCTTCTATGCTAAACCTACCAGAAAACAAAGAATGTAGTTCATGCAAGCCTGTGAGCAGGCTTAGTTGTTTTGAGAGTCATTTTACAATACCACACCTGGCAAAGAATTTTAAAGGTGGAAACAAATTAATCAAATATTAAAGGGATCGACCGCTTCTCCATTTCATTATAAAAAGATGCAACTGCTCATAGTTTTGTTGTTCATTTTTTGAGTGCATTCATATTGTTATTCTAAGCATAGGATAAAAGTGAGATTGTGAGGAGATAGTGCATTATGAGAAAGTTTATTTAAATTTGCATTTCAAATTGACAAGAGAGAATGGAAAGGTTATTCGATTGTAGTTCATTTGTAGATCATTTGCAATTAATTTTGTGTATTCATTTTGGTTATTTGAGAGCTAAGTATAGAGAAGGAAATAGGTTGATTTATTAAGTTTTGAAACAAGGAGTTGCAAGAGCTATTTTAACCTAAGAATGAATAAGATATATCCTTCTCTTTCTTATTTTAATTCTAAAACCAGAATTTAATATTGTTTTAAATAGCTTATGCTTTCAATATGTGCATATTAATGCTATTAGGAAGTAAGTGAGTGCATGTACAAATAGCTAGATTGTTTATGCATAAAGCTAAATTGGGGAATCAAAAGAGAATGATAAGTATTTGTCTTAAAATGCATTATTAGATTATGAAGCATTACAAGATTATAAGAATTATGTATGAATATATTCGAGAGAAAGCAAACCCATCAAAACATTAATTCTCTATGAAGCTATACAAAACCCAAACCAACAGAGCTTGTTAGTATAACATAGCAAGGGACGCTAAGTAGGGTATATAGTATTTTTCATATTAATAGAGTATTATATTTATAGTATTTGAATGAGGTTATATTGTTATTCAACAAGAGGATTGAACACATTAGAATTAAATACGTCCTCATTATCTTTTAAATGATATTATCCTATATTTTGACCAAGAGTCTATATTATCATTACCTATTCAAGATAATCATTTTAAAGGAGAGGAATTTATGTCTTGACAACCCAAAGCCATGATGCGAGGAGATTTTAAGGTGAAAAAGCATAGACTCCTCTCAAGTAGAAAATGTTCTCCATATTAGATGTAAAATTATCATACATTTAAATATGTGAATATATGTGTCATATTGAGGGAAAGGATATATGATTGTTTATGAACATACAAATGTAGGTGCCTTATATAAATGATGCAAAAGATAACTTGAAAAGAATCATGAGGAAATTAAAGATTAGTCAAAAGTTTCTTAGTTGAATTATCAAAAGTTAAATAGCTTATTATGTTGACTTATTGTTGGACATTACTATGAACATAAGGTTTTATATGATATTTAATGTCAAGAATAACTAGATCAGATATGGCATCCTAGAGGAAATCTTCTATTCAATCTTGTAGTGTAGAAAATTATACTCCCTTCTTGAGGATGGTACAATTTCACACTTACTTTGGACCTATTTTAGTACCCTTGCATTTATGACCCTTTAAATCATCATTGATAGGCCCCTAAAACCCTTTATTTTGAATCTCAAGGCTTATTTCGACTAAAATCCAAAAAAATTAATAAATACATTTAATTTTCTAACAACCTAACAATTGCTCACCCTAAAAACCTAGGGTGGGACTCATATGCCACCTTGGGCATATGAGTCCCCCTAGGTGGAACCCATACGCCACCTCGGGCACATGAGTCCCCCTAGGTGGGACCCATACACCACCTTGGGTGTATGAGTCCTGTGTGGCCCCTTTTTAGGGTTTGAATGGGAAATTAAGGTTTTTAACTCAAATTTTTTGTTGATGTCAGCATTTGAGAACTAATAAAAAGTAAATTAGATGAATTTCCTATATAAACAAGCTTTAAAGTCATTATTTCACCTAAGCAAGCCTAAGCATTCATAATACCAACTTGAGCACTCAAGCATACTTTCACAAGAGCATTCAAAAGCAAGTGGAAAGCAAAGTTGAAGCCTTGGAGTAGCATTATAGTGTTTTTTCAGGTCTTCAAGTTCACTTTCATTCAAGATCTAGCATTGTTAAGGATTGATGATGGTTTCCTATGGAGAATCATGATGGATTCTAGGTTGGGGAGATGCAACTAGCCATCAAACCAAACCTAATGACTTATTTTCTAAGTGATTCCATCCTCCATTATCATTCTAATTTCAGCCTAAAGGAAGGTATATGAATTATTGTGACTTATTAGGGTGATTAAAGATCTCCCAAAGAAAGTCATCATCTCCATATTTCACTCATGCATCTTATTCTAGCACATTAGAATAAGGTTTCATTACACATTAGATCTCCTAATCTTAGATGCACTTAAGATTAGGTTTTTCATTCACACTTACTTTCAAGATCCATTGTTTCCATCAAGGTTTAATTACCAAACTAGGGGTTTGACTGAGGCAAAACCCCCATAAGCAAATCAATGTCATATTCTATTTTATAGGCTCTTTAGAGATAGGAGAAATGTTGATGGGTGTTTTTGCACACTTTTTCAACACAGGCGATGCATAGGTGCATCACCTCTCTTGAAAGGAAATACCCAGAAAGTTGTTGAAAATTCCCCCAAGGTCTCTCGAGTGTCAGGTCATGACTTGCATAGAATATCTCAGTTGATGTTTGATGTGATCTTTCTGGTAATCACAGGGCATACTTACGTGAATTAAGATGGAAAGGATTCAGATCTACAAATAGAGTTTCTAAGGTGGGAAGTTATTGTACATTTGTTGCAGGCTCAAACAGTTGTCTTGAACTCCATTTTTGATTGAAGATTTGGCTTTACAATGTGCAATGAACCTTAGCATAGGTTAATTCTAAAAAAAAGGAAAAGGTCAAGGAAGAGAGAGGGTTCCTGGACCTACAACCACTAATGAATAGTGATCATGGGGGTCTCTACTATGGACAACTTCCTTAAAATAGAATCTCCCTTAACCAAAAACTCCACAGTGTCATGAAATTTGTGCTATCTTCTAAGGACTGCAGATATTTTATCATTCACTGACCATGCATATGCATGAATAAAGATAAAGATTTAAAAGCAGCTTCAAACTCAAGTCTAGACTAACTTTGTACAACCATCTACCAACAACAAACAACCAAATGTATGGACAAGGAAGGCATCTACACAACAAAAATCCTCATAACCATGAACAACATTACTAAATCTACAAAAGTAAACTGAAAGAAAATGGAACAACAAAGTGAACTTCAACTAGATCATCTAATTACTAGAGATGAATCATGAAACATGAGAAAAAAATCACAAATACACCAATGTCAATGTATTTCTATTAAATTTTTTGTAGTATGTCATTACAACAACTCAACTCCCAAAATGAGAGGAGGAGACCCCTATTTGTAGTATCCAAAATGAAAAACATGTGGCCAAGATTTGATCTCATTGTGTGGCCAATATTTAATTACATTAGGGTTTCACCTACCCCCAAAATATATTACATTTTAAAATACATTTTTGTCCATATCGCTATGTTGTCTTTTAGTGGCATCACTGTAGCATTTTTTCTTCTTGCTAATTGCTCTTTTTCTACAGCTATTCTTTTAGAATTTGTTCATTAATAATAGGGTTGCCTTCTTGCTTCTTCAAATCTGCATACTCCATGAATTTTAGGATCATCGGTTGGAGCTTATCGACCTCTATTATGTCGAATCTCAGCACTTGGTAGCTCTACTCTTTAGAATTATCAATGAGCTTTTCCCAGTCCTCATCATGTTTGGCAACACGATCTTTGAACAACTTGGATTGGGCAAAGGCTTGGGAAGAAAAATTCATGAAATATGTGGTAATCTCGCACGACATTCCATCTTCCACCCTCTTTTAGAAGTGAGGCTTTACTTTCTCCGGGTTGATTTGAATAATGGGCACATCGTACCCCATCATTAGTTTCAAATATTGGCTGCAATCTAACCAAATCTCCTTGGCCCAAACAATATCCGAATTAAAATTTTCAAGCACTTGCTCCAGCCTTTCTTTTCGGTTTTTGAAGTCTCATTTTTTAGACATCCATAAGCCAGTGATCATCTTCCTCGAATGCAAATTTCTTCTCCAGGATTTCGCTTGGCAGCATAAGGATGACCTCAATCTTTGGGTAGGCAGATTCATACTTCCTTGGGAATTCGGTGCAAATTTTCCTAGTACCCTCAAGAGACTTTCAAATATCCAAGAATTTGTTTGTTGTCCGAACAACACAATTGATGCATATATTCCCAATGTACAAGACCTACCAGAACTAATTCTTCATAGTATTGTCCAAGTTCTTTCTCTTTTCTAGTTTGTCAATCTGTTCTTTTGACAACAACTGAGGTGGGGCCAAGGATGTGGTTGGTCATTATTCTGTGGATGACCATTGTTGGATGTATGTTGTTAGATCTGCTACCTACGCTTTGAGCTCCTCCTTTGAAACCTTATCCTATTGAATCAAGTGCACGACCGTGGAGACCGACTCCTGGAGATGATCAACCTTTTGCTCCCTATTGGCTACTCCCAAGTTGATGATGGAGATATTGTAATTTATTCCTTGTTCTCCCACCATCGGCATAGCTATCTGCACCATTCTAAATCTTGAGGCATCCATTGTTACCTTTGACCTGATCTTAGGCTTCTTTTCTTTCTTGGTGCCGATTTGGGCTCAGGCCAATATAGCTTCCAGCCTCACCTTTGGGTCTTTCAAAGTGGGAGCCTTCTTTTCTAGTTGCCTTTCCAACCAGTCGGGCACCGAGGAATTTCCTTTAGGTGATTCCTACATATCTCCCTTTTCATCCTCCCTAATTTCAATTGATTTATCATTGAGAGCCTCCGATTTTGTTCTTGTATCTTCATTCTCCTCATCAAAATCTTGAATGAAGACTATATGTTTGATAGGGGATTTGGTGGGCAAGCATTCATCAAGGTTGCCTTCCCTTTTAACATCCTTTTCTTCTTTTTCTTCATCAGGATCGTGTTCCTCGGGCTGCTCAATCTCTTGATTCTTATAAGTTTTGGCCTCTTCTGCACGCTTACCTTCTTGCTTATCTTGCATATCTTCTTGCTCCCCATGAGGGAATACCTCTTCATTATGTCCAGGGGCATGACCGTGTTCCTCCATTGGGACTTATCACCTTTTTCTTCTATGGAAATGACCCTTTCTTCAATAATAGGCTACTTCTCAGCCTCTTTATCTTCAATCTCCCTAATTTTCTTAGCCAGCTCCACGTCAATCTCAAGATCTATGGTCTCTTTGATCATCTTTGTATCTAGACCCTCACCATCATCAGTAGAGGATTCATAGGCAACTTCATCAATTATCCTATGCTCATATATTGGATTCTCATGGTAATCATCCGCCTATTCCTCTAACCTTTTAGCGGCCTCCAATTGTTGTATTTCCAACTCATCATAAATTTGCATCGTGGCCTCCATTTTGGGTGGCTTGGTAGGAGGAGGAGGAACTGGGGTATTGGTCATTACTTGGGCCATGGAAGCTTGCACTGTTGGGTTTGCAAACATCCCTAAGAGCTTTGATGGCACATTCTACTAATATTTGGTGAAGGACTTAGGGAGCATGAGAATAGGCATGGTAGCTATTGTGGTGGCAGCTGGAAGAGAAAAAGAAGGAGACATGGAGGATGCAAAAATTGGAAAAGTGGTGGCCTAGGATGAATCCATTGATATAACCCTCATCACGGGAGAGGTAGGAGCAAGGTGGATAGAGATATCCACTACCGGTGGAGAGGAAGCAACCACTACGTGCGGGATGAGTGGGGTGGTGGCAATGGTAGTAGTGGCTGCAACAACATACATGAGATAGGTGGATATTTCGATTGGTCAACCTTTTTCTCTTCTCCCTAGTGGAGTGGATCTTCTTGAATCACTGGCATCTTGGTGGCGTTGCTTGATTTCTTATGTTTCTTGGAAGGTTCACCTTCTAACGCTTTTCTAGCGTACACCTTTGGGTTGGGCTGCTACTCATCAGCCTCTTTTCTCTTTCTTGATCGGGCGGATGGAGGGGATTTTGATGTTTCTCCTATTGATGTAGTAGCTACCCCACCATCAGAACCACTTGGCTCACTTTTGAGACCCTTATATGTTAGGACAACCCCTTGTTTCTTTAATTGAGCAACTCACTCATCAATCCATGCCTTCGTTCAAGCCTCAACAGGCTTGGTAAGAATGGTGAGGTCATTGACCTCTTGCTCATCCCAATCAATCATTGGCAGTGGTAGATTTTCAATGGAATTGTACTTGGGGTTGATCATAGTGCTCTCCTCTTCCTCCAATTGATTTGACACTGGGAATAGGTTCACTCTTTTTCAAAGTATGCGGTCATTTGCATATAGTGCCTTACTCGCACCTCAAAATCGTCCTTGCAATTGGCCCAAAAATCTTTGACACTGTGGAGGTGGGCATAATCCTATCCAATTGTCTTTCTAATGTGGCCATATGAATCCATTTGTGGTCTGGCCATATGGGATTTGAAATGATATTCCATCAATTCCTTCTCTGAATTACCTGCACATTGGGAAGTATAAATCTCATACATCCCCTGGCTGAGTGTAAGGGGATAAGGGATCTCCGCTAGATGCTTGTTGCTTAGGATGGTATGAATGTGCCACAGCTTCCAAGAGAGATCTAACAATATGATCTAGTCATTAGGGTACCGGGCTAGCTTGTTTGGCTTTTCTAAGAATCCTTGGGCGCAGATATAGGTGAACTTAGGATATTGGATAAACAGGAAGGCATATTATTTGAGGAAGGCTTGGGCACTATGGGAGACTCTTCTCTCAAAGTCACCCTCAAGTAGCCTAATGATATAAGCAATGAATGCATCGTTCACCCTGCAATAATATTTCTTGAAGTTCCTGAACTGTAGTTGGGGGTACTTGTTGAAAGCCTTGAGTTCTCTACCAGGCACTTCGTTTGGAGCCCTGAATAAACCATAGTAATGTGTCTTATCGGCCAGTGAGTATACCAAGTAAGAGGTCATGTAGAACCTAGATGTCTTCTTAAAATTCATGAATTTCTCATGAAAACAACCACTAATTATCCCTCCCCAGTAAAATGTGGTGTCCTCTCCATGGAGAATTTTCTCAATGAAGTACACCATCCATTCCTGAAAGTATGTTGCATTGGGGAGGCCCATTACTCTGCTCAACAATGTGACTAAATCATGATAATCCTTGAAGAAGTCACTGTGAAAGAGCTCCTGAGTATCCTTGTTTGCACTACCCCTCTTATCCTTCAACCAATATTGGCTGATCAACTTCTTACATCTCAGAGGGCCCTCATCCCACATTTCTTTGCATTCTTGGATAGTAGGCAGCTCCATCTTTCTAAAGACAGGAATATGGAAGGTTTTCGTTATTCTTGATAGTGACATGTTGGCTAGGAGGTTCCCATCTCTATCAATGATAGTTCTTGTTTTTGGTTGATATGCCTCTCTACAAGCCATTACCAGCTCAGGGCCGACCAAAGTGAGAGGGAAACACTGATACATTTTGACTCAATTTTTGACGAAAGTTCGTCGAAATTTTGACGACTGTTCGTTGAAAAATTGACGAAATTTGAAATGTCAAAATTCTGACCCAACATCATCGGCTGGGTTAGAAAATCAACATTTCAAATTTCATCGATTTTTCAACAAAATTCCTCCGATGAAAGTTCGTCGAAATTTCGATGACCTTTCGTCGGAAATTGAGTCAAAATGTATCAGTGAAACCAACAGCTTTAGCTATCCCACTACTTCTGATTAACTTTGTGTTTTATGTCTTGGGGTTTATCCTGACCCTTTGTATGAAGTCATCGATGTTAACATGCTCAATATTAGTGTCAGTAATGTCCTTCCACTTGGTTGTGACCTTGGAGTGCAACAGAACTCCTTGGAATTGGTATTTCATTTGATCTTTATCCTCCTTGCCTCGAAGAGCCTTGTCAGTTGTCTTTCCTTTGTCCTTGATTGCCCCCAAGGTTTCTGCGCTCGATTCCATATATCCTGCACATGAAGGTGATGGTAAGCATAATCATGCATGACAATACAAATGGCTGGCCAACTCCTTGCAAAACATGGTTAGATTCAATAATTCATCATTCAAAAATTCTAACACTTAGTCGAATTTGTCATTGAAGGTTCACCAGAGGGAAATTAGATGACCCAAGCCCCAGAGGCTAGAATTCTCCTGTCAAAATGTTGTTATGAATGGAAAACAAGGCATGTGAACTCAGATGGCTTCTCCTGACCTTGGATTTGGATACTTTGGACTGTTCATGTGGGAGAAGGTCAAATTTTAGCACATGGGTCATCGTTCGTTTTCAGATTGGAAGTTATTTGGGTCATCATTAGGGCATCTAGGATCCAATTGAGGGAAGGCTATCAAGGGTTAGCCATTTGAAACAACCTTGGAGAAATGACATTCCAGAGGTGGAGTTTCAGAGTCTGGAACCCGCAAGGTAGAAAGACATTAGACAAAGCTTCGTATCAACTTCGGTCGTTTGGGAGTTCGGACCACGAAAGTTGGGATGTCATTGAAGGATACTTGTGTGAAATGATGAAGTAGGGACGAAAGTCCAAAACCTGCAACCCGACGGAGTGAACCTGAAGAGAGGTTTCACCTTGCACTTCGCTTGTTAAAACTTGGAGGAGATTAGAGTGTCAGGACTTGAAGGCCAAAAGGACAGCTTGAGTTCACTATTTAGGATGGATGAGAGGGGATAGAATCTTGATGATGGAAGTTCAGAAGTTGGGATCTGATGAAGGTAAATACTCTTAGATTTTCATTTAACTCCATCTTGAAATCAAGCGACGGGGAGGTACTCGGGACCTGAAAGCCAGAAGGCAATCATTTGATGGTCATCTGAAATGATGGAAGGGAAAAGGCAGCCCGTGGATGAGAGTACGAGGGCCAGGACTTGACAGACGGTTGGAGGCATTCATTTTCTTGGTAAGTCCTACGTCAGGTGGCAAGCCGAAGTCCAAGGTCCAAATGGATGGGGCGAAATTGTCATTTCAAAACTGCATAGAGGAAGCGACAATCCGGAGGTGGAGTTCCAGAGTCCAGAACTCATGAGGAGTTTTTTCGTCGAGGTAAGTTTGTCAAATTTTGATTAAAAATGACCAAGGAAATAGGGAGTCCTGGGCCCGGAGGGCACCATCGCCCACCCCGAAGAACAACGATGAGAAAGCAAGGTTCTAAGTTCGATTATCAAGTTTCTAAGGGATGTTTTGAAGATTTCAAACACATGGGTTTTGTGGCGTGATCCTCCTTCTATCACATGCATATTATTTCATCCCCTATCATTCATCACTCAAGCATGAAATTATGAAAAATGAGGTAGGTTGTTGGATGGCATGCATACCTTGAAAACTAGATGAAGAAAGACATTGAATTTGCAAGGAACAGTGAAGTGGAGGCTTGGGCGTGAGGGCGACGAAGGTTGGGGGGCACTGCACTTCTTTGTTGTTCCTAACATGTGAAAATTACAGCTCATAGATAATATTTATACTCCTAAGAGCAATTAATACCCTTAATAAATGAAGGTACGCCGATCAGTGAGGTTGGTGCGTTCAACATCCAAGACGGTGGCAGGAGGACTGGAACTCGAGGGTTGGAAAGACGTGAGGTCACAGCCACCCAAAATTTTCCAAGGGTGAAGCTGACGACAAATAAGGTGTTGAGGTTTGAGTACCAGAAGGACGTTGGTCAACGGGCATTCAAAATGGTGAAAACGCGAAGGAAACCAGGGTAGGGAAACCCGATGGGTCGGGCCCGGGAGGTTCCACAGATGCCAAAAGAGGGCAAAGTATCAAAGGCACTCCAGGAGGGCTAAAAATGACAAATTTTGAGGGGCAATACATGGTCAACTTAAGATGACACTTTAGAGGCATACTGACCATCTAAGACACAAAAATGAGGGCATGCAAAATGAGGCGGTGAAAAAAGTTACCCAACAAGGCAAAAGAAAGAGAGGGTCCCTGTTCCGAATGGGGCATGTGTGTTGAAGGCACAACAAGAACAAATTCAGATCCTGGCTTTCTAAAAAATTAGAACGAGGTTGATACGCCAATTGTGGCATATGAGTCCTAGTATAGTTGATTTTCCCAGATTTTGAAGGATTCAGACTTGTCACTGCAAGATTTGTGTTTCTTCCCAAAGACCCTGATTTGGGACTTAGACGACCAGGCTGGTGTATGAGTCCTAGTGAGCACCAAAGTCATATTTTTTAGGATTTCATATCTTATTTCAAGAAAATTCATATTTCTAAGTGCACCCATGTACTTTCTTGGTTTACTTTTCTGATTTATGTTCATTTCTAGGTCATTTACTTAAGTTTTTCATATCATTAGGTTTTGCATGTTACTAGTCTTTCCAAGCCTTAGCTTGGTGGTGAACCCCCTTTTAGTCTTTAATCACACCCTAGGACGCCTTATTGTAGATCTCTTTCCCTCATTTCCATCCTTGGATTGAGATCTCTAAAGTTTGGGTATGTGCAGGATCATCATGGAAAAAACAGGCCCTTAAGTGGCAATGAAAATTCAAAAAATAAGTTAGGCAACTTGACATAAAAATTTGAATAAATTATCTATATTAGTTCAAAAATATGTAAGAATAGAATTTGTAGAAAATTGAATGTAGTTTCTAAACTACTAGGTTTATTTTATTTTTTTTAAATCTATTTGGTGAAAATTTGAAATTTCAATGCAGTAGTACTTAAATTTCATGGAAAAAATAAGAAGTAGGTGTCTATCTGACCACCCTAACCACAATAAAATAATAATATTTTTTATAAGATTTTAGATATAATTAGAGGACTCATGTCACGATGTGATGCATATTTTTTTGTAATTTTTTTCCAAGTAAATAATTAATTATGAATTTTTTATTACAAATTTTAAAAAATATAAAAAACTCATATGTCTAACCACCTTAACTTGGTCAAAACTTCATGAAATTCATTTTTTTTTAATCCTATAGTATGCGAAGCATTGAATATGATGCATGTTTCAGACTCAAAAAATGTGATATTGTTTGAAAGCTATAAATATTTTTCAATCAACCTATCAATCAAGACTTTAGTCATAATTCAAATAGAAAATGAATAATAATTATTTATTAAATTCAAAGTAAAACATAATTTATATTCGTGGAAAGCTGAGAATATCTTTTAGAAACAGTTTTTGTTTCATCAATTTTGGGTAAAAAAAATTGTCAGCCACATGGGCCATCATATCACTTACATATTGCCACTTTTTGGCCCATCATGATCTTGCACATACTCGTTTCCTGCAATGAATTAGAGAAAAATAGGTCCTAAACCCTAGTTTGATCTCCCAAAAGGTGGAATCATATTTCCCCTCTTTTCAAATCTTAAAATTAGATTATTATACATATCGACATATTGCTATAACTTTAGAATGACACTAGGTATGTCTAGCCAATGATATTGTGCCATCAATATTTATGCATAGAGTAGGAGAGTATTTACTCCCATGGTTAGAGAGAAAGAGCTTGAATAAGAGGTAGTTTTCAAACCCAAATTGTTATTAGTATGTAACAGGGTATTCAAGAGAATGTGTCAATCCTATTTGGGCTATTAATAAATATTAGTGTATCATCACTTTTGAATGAAATCTTGTTTATGATTGTTGACCTTGGGGAAAAACCAAGAGAAGATTTAACCACGAGACATTAGAGTTTCCAGGTTGAGTAAGGGCACGAGTGAACATAAAATACCACTTCATAGAAAGTGGATTTCTTAAATATTTATGAAAACTATGGCTAGAGTAGGTGAAAAAGTCGTTTCTTACACTTTCTCAGTTCACTATGATTTGGGTTTGTATAGCTAGTCAGTAGATTCATGCATATTTGGAGGGTATACATAGCTGTATGGACATACTATTTATGTAGGACACAACACTAGATAGTCAAATGTGCATTATTAGAGGTTTCCATACCAAAATATTCGTTGAAGGGTAGGTCCATATTTTGGTTAGGAAGATGTGTAGGGACTGCTTAAGTCTATGGTTGGAGGAAAAGAACTTGGGTGATGCTCTCCTTCTTGCAGTCGGTAGTCGAGGCTTGTGGAACAAAAGAAGTGTGATCCAAATGAGGACACCTCGACCTTGAACTCCTGTATTTTTTGTATTTTTATATGAACATGATCATGGATCAATTTTTTAATCTATATTTGGAAATATAAGTTTCATTTACTTAGAATTATGTAATGTTATTTCATTTATGCAATGTGTGATTATTTTATTGAAAAGTAAATTTAATTTCCTGTCTTTTGGAAATTTGTGTTATTCACTTTCTGAGTTAAAAATTAGGTGAAAATTGTTGAGTTAACATCAAGTATGTCACAAACAAAATAGTAGCCTCATACCTCAAATGGGGCCTTGCTTGGGTATCAACACCATTTTTTAAGTTGCAAGATAACTAATTATTTAACTCTACATGCATGGTTGATTCAATGATTCAGTAATTTAGATGAAAGATTTATTCTTGCTAATTCAAAAGAAAATATAATAGATAAAAAAAATATTATCATCCCCATTATAGGTATAAATTTTTATATATTAAACTTGACTCTTAAACAAATATGACTCTAAGTGCTACTTGTCAACTCATTCCTAGAAATTAGGGAGAGGTTTATTTTTTGATAAAGACATGAGAAGAACATTTGAAAATAAATTCCTTATTTGAATCTACTATGAAAGAGAAAGAATCATCTTTCATAAGCATACATGAGTAATGGCATATGTGTAGTCCAAATAAACAAAACATTTTACATGAAACTGTAGAAAATTCTCTGGTTATCTAGTAGAAAGTACTAAATACCCAATGATTTGTGGTTGAATCAAATTCAAGTTTTTCTCCCTCCATTATAGGTTCATAGTTCCTCAGCTACAAGCTAGAAATTTCTATGGTTGCATCTTATTGAATCTGGTTGAATGCTTCCACATTGTTTCATATAAGATTAGATACTACACAAAGCACTTGTTAATTACAACCAACATAATTTATCACAACATTTTACCACATTTTATAAACAATTACACATGCAAATATCTATTAGCATATCAAAAACTACTTCTAATGCTTTATGATTTAATTAAAGAGTGTTTGGGAATGTTTAAAATGTTTAAAATGTCATGAAAGTAGCAACATAACATAGGAAATAACCCTATTAAGACAAAAATTATATGGCTCATTGAAAAGGGATTTCATCCTCTTCTTACAAAACCAAAGGATTTTCATTCTCTAGTTTCCTTGCAAATCTAAGGGCTTTTGTCCTAAAATTTTGATAGCTTGAACACATTAGATGAAAGTAATATTTTGTAAGGGTTTTTGGTGTAGAAAATGAATCATGCATTAAAATAATGTATCCACATTTTAATATCATTGAAATTGGCAATTGATAAGAGATCTAAACAAGGGTCACATGGGTAGCTAAGGATGCAAACACCACATTAATGATGCCTAATGATTAGGTGACTATTTGTGGTTTTCAAGAAAAATGTATCCCTTTTTTCCCACTTCCATTTAAATTTCTTTGATTTTTCAACCTTTTCCATCCTTTTCTTAAAGTCACATGTGAATTTGGAACACTACTTGATTTGACAATTTTTTGGTAGGAAAATCCTTTTTTGTAGTAATCATAGGGTGAAACTAGCCACTAATATCTCTCTCAATCATGCAAGGGGTAGGTAGGAGTGATATTACAAAAATGGGAATGTTGGATTTTAATGGTTAGGGATACCACATAACTCTTACCAATTTTCAAGGATCGAGGATAAGGCATATCAATAATCTAACTCTCTAACAAAGGTAAAGGAAGGAGCGGGGTTGGTGGAAAAGGGATGACAAGATGGGAAAATATGAAGTCCTTATAAAAGAGGGAATGTAAGTGGTGGATGGATTAAGAGTATGTCGAAATGGGCATGTCCAATTCTTTGACAAGAATGCAAGAAGAATGGACTTGGGTGGAGATACATGCTACGAAGAGAAACCCTAAAACTTTGATAATTTACACAAACTTGGTAAATGGAACATACCTCCCCACTTAAAACATTTGAACATGATAGGAAATTTAGTAATACAAAGGGGGGAACACACCTATTGTTAGAATTTATCAAGACAAGAATGAGGAAATGAAATCAATTAAATTCATATTTTAATCAATGAAATTATAGAGAATAAAAATTCACAAAGGAGAGACAACAAAAAATTTAGCATGTTTCACCCTTTCTTGGGCTACTTCCACAAGTAGTTCACCAGTCCATTTTATTATTCACTTTCTAGCGAAATACAATCAATTAACTTGCATCAAACAACTGCAATATGTAGCAACAAATACACATGATTTTCACTGCTCAAGTTTCCATGCACTCTGCTACATGTACCACTCACAAAAACATGCAATAATCTTCACACTTTATACACCATTTGAAACAAATTCCTTCAACTTCACATGGTTGTTCATTTCCATGTACACCTTGCTATTGGTTGATCACAAACCATGATCCTGCATCTCCACATAGCAAGAAAATCTAATGGTTATTGCAAGCAGTTGCATAATTTTTTAAGAGAATTGCATTGGGAATTTACAATAAATTATTTATTAAAAATATATGAATTTTTTTCTTCGAGGTCTCTAACCCCTACACTCTATCATTAATTAATTTTAGGGGACACCATGCTAAGAAAAGTGGCCATAATTTAAACTCCAGCGGTTGATCAAGCTCCAAAAAACAACACATGCAAACTTGGAGCAAGGAAGACACTAAAAATAGGAAAAATTCATTTATCCACTTGAACACAAATTTATTGAAAAGGGGACATGATAACTTTAGATGATACAATTATTAATTTTTGCACCATTCATCCACCACACTATACCTAGCATCAAGAAACTTAGTCTACAACCTAATCCTTAGAATACCCTTCCTTCACCCACCTATTTCCTATCCTCCATCTAATAGTCCTCCCTTATCTAACTATCTCCTACCATCTATCCACTCATCTCCCATCACATCACTATGTCATCATCCATCATTTCATCAATTTCCCATGGCTTGGTTCTCCTTTTTCATTGGTTCTAAGTGTCCACTCCCAAACCATCCAAACTTTCCTCCTTATTCTTCAACCTATATATCCTCTAATATCCTCCATTCTAATAAATACCATGATATTCAAAGAAAATGTGATCAATACTAGTCCATGCATCTATTCTTGCAATCTAACTTAGCGTCTAAACATTATTTTTTATCTCAAACTAGTTGAAAATCCATTAATCCAGATAAATCCAATTACTATCATAAAATTGTATTTTTCCCAATCTTAGTGTTGTTCTTATTGTTAAAAACACAATCCTTAGGTCATGTATTATTTTCATAATTAAAATTGCTATCCTCATCATCCTCAATCAACTAATTTTAGCTTGACTAGGGGTAAAATTTTCATTTATGTTTGGCTTAATTTTCATGCTTGCTGATGAGAGCCAATTGTGTCCCATTTTATGGCATATTTTAGCCTATTTCATATACCTTCATATCCATTCCAACATTCCATTTTTGTTCCATGTCATACTATTTCAGAAACATACAACAAAGTACACTCAGCCAGGGTTCCATGTGCACCATTTTTGTGGTGATAAACTAAGGAAGGAAACCCATGATGGATATGTGTGCTAATTCATTGGAGGGAAAAGTTGCAGATCTTCACATCTTTTGTTATAGTAGAATCATTTTAATTTATCACCAACAGAACCATTGCATTATAGTTTGTTGGCCACAGGCCAAAGCAAACACAATATTTTTGTTGTATTTAGTAGCTATGAACAATGTATATATAAATATGCATGGTGTAAAGGAGTGACTAGAATTTGGTTGACAGACTTTTATATAGATTTTTGTATCATTCTTTCTAATAGATAAAATAGTGATCTTCCAGTTAAAGCAATGTAGGGAGGCTTTTCGTTCTTTCCATCATGCAAACCAAGAGCAAGGGCCCACTCCTTGGGGAATATCGGTGATGTTTTATTTTCTGCATTTTGTTTTCTTTCAATTTTGTTTGGTTAAGATAGATTTCATTTTTTCCTGATTTCAATTTCAACACCTTCATTAAAGACTAGCTAAATGATTACATGATTTGGGTTATTTTACTTTCTGCTATAAACTATTGCTATTTTTGTAGATTGTTATTGTTGCAGATTTTTGTAGTTTATGACATAGCTCATGTCACTTCTATCACAAAATAGAGTAGAGTAGAAATATATTTTTGAACCAGATTTTCATTGCAAGTGCTCTTTTGCGTGTTTTAGTTGCATTCATCCCCCCTTAATTCACTTCTTTCCTCCCTTAGGTATACTGCCACAATACCTCTCACAATCTTAAGATCCCCAGATTGATTCTCTCAGACCAAGTTGAAATCTTTCTTAGTCTTTCTTATTATTTACCCTAGTTTTGGCCTATCACTTTCTTGTGTGTATTTTATTTCTTGCATTTATCATGGTCCTTGCATCATATTTCAATAAGGGTATCATGGTGTCATAAGGCATATGTTTACATTTGACCTTTTTTGTGCACCTACTTGACACATTGTCACCCTCTAGTACCTTATACCTTGGTGCATAACAATAATTACAATATCAAATCAAGGTTTCTCACACCACTAAAAAATAACTCTCATCATCCCTTCATGTCTCCCTCCACCTTCGTATCTATTATTTTGATCTCTTTTATCCCTCAATCCCTTTATGCATTATGGGAGAGCACCCATGTTCCTTGAACATGCCTATCCTCTCAAATGGGCATACTACACTCCCTCCTAATCATTCTCATCCTTCCAATGACTAGAGAAGCATGCCTCTAGTCTTACCACTTTTCTACCCACTATATTTTTATTCTTCTTTGATATGACTCCACTTCTTTTAGTCATGATGCTATATCAAAGAGGGACAAATATAGACTTCTTAAATTATCCACACTTAATCCTTAATCTTTATCCCTTTTCCATGTTTTCCTTTATCCTATATCAAAAATAATCCAAATTTGATACCCTAAAAGATATCATACTTCATCCAATTCTTATCCCTCAAAGGGTATTAAAATTGTCTAAGTATAATGGATTTCAAGCTATTGAACATCATCCAAATCTAAAGCTTTTTGAGGTATCAAACCTCATCCACGTTCAATTCCTTTTGAGTTATTGAAGCTCAAGTAAGTATAATACCAAATATTTATCAAACCTCGTACAATTATAATACCACTCAAGATATCAAACCTTACTTTAGTCTAGTTTCATAAGATGTATATAAGAAGTTAGCCAAGTTTGATGACTTTTGTAGTATTAGATCTCAACCAAGTTTGATACCCCACAATAGTATCAAATCTTTCCCAATTATGATATTCATTACAATAATTGATCCCTTCGATGTTTGAAACCCCAAGCTATCAAAGTTCAATTCCAATACTCGATGAGGTAACAAACCTCATCTACTCCTAATTTTTTGACGTATTGGATCCCTTCCACCTATTATACCCCGATAAGGTATTGGAGACCATCTTATTCCTCTACCTCCTAAAACCCTAATAGAGCCTTCTAGCTACTCTAAAACCTTTATTTAAGCATTGCTCGAGCTCTCACATGTGAGAAGAAACTCGTTAGGTTTCTCTTCCTAATGTATGTGTCATTCTCACACATGCGAGAAGACTCATTTTCCACCATTGGATTTGTTTAAATAAATTATTCCTTGATCATCTCCATCCTCAAGTACATCAAATTGGTGATGGTACTTGATATATTCTCCTCAAGCCCTAAATTCTCATCTATTTTCAACCCTTGATCTTGAAACCTAATCTAAATTGTCCAATATCCATCTAAGAAAATATAAATCAAAGGCCCTCCAAGCCATTTTCATATCAAATCATCTCACTCTATCCTTATGATGTGCATTGAATCCTTCATCACATTCTATCCAACAATCATGTTGTAGGTCATCTAAGCACCTCAATTCATCCATAACTCATCTTCTACATGAAAATATCATATCAGGAGGGATGACAAAGCCATCTCTCAGCACACAAGGAAAAATTCCTCTTCCACTAAATCAAAAGGAGCATTCAAAAGGAAAAGGAAAAAGATTATTTTTCTTCATTTAATCATTATTTCACCTTTTAGTTTTTAGTTTCTTAAAAAATGCCAAGGAAAAAAGGAAAGAAAATAATTTGAAAGGATGAAAAGGAAAACATGATTAAATTTGGTTTAGAGACTTACATTGTCGATCATAGATGCAAATTCCCAATTCTAAAATTCAAGTGTGTTTGAGCCTCTCCAAGAAAGAAATGACCCTTGCTACTAGTGTTTTTCCTTAAGTGGGATAATTAATATAAATAAGATACCTTTTGTAGAGGAAAAAGTGTATATGTTATGCTTTTTTAGTTTTATATTATTTTTGAAATGGTGAAATAAGTATGTTCATGCAAATTTTCATTTAGTTTTAGGTATTCGCTTTGTTGGAATGACTTAATATAATTATATATTGGTAAGTGACAAAGTCTTGAGAACTAAGATTGAGCAACCCAAAAAAAGAAGGTATAGTTGATTGGAGCTCTAAATATCAATTCAAAATTAGACAAAGTGTGGAAAAAGAGTTAACATTAAAGTAAATATAGGATGGATAAGGTGAATAAAAGATAGGATTAAAAGAAGAAACACCAAAACCTAAAAAAAAGACCTATCAATGAAGAACAAAGACAAAAATATAATTCAGATCTAAAAATTGAAAAAAGAATAAAAAGTAGGCTACTCAACAAAATGCATATAAAAAAGAACAAATAATTTAGACTAAAGAAAAAAGTAAAAAAACCAATGTGTTTGAGGATCTAAAAATCTCTACAACAATCACCAATATGAATTAGAATCAAAATATTCTTTTGTACAAAATTCGAAATTGAGTTTACTAGAATGAATACAATCCATGATTGTGAATTGAATCATTTGCTAGGAACTTAACCTTTGTTGTGATTCATTAGAAAATTTGTATCTTAATATTTAAAAAATAAATATTAATATTTAATTTTTAAAATTAATTTTTTATTAGTTGAGAGTTATCATTATTATTAATTAATTAAAACCTTTTTAAAATATTGATTTTTACTATCATAACAAGAATCAATAAATAATAATTTAAAAACATCATTTTAAATTGTTGTTTATTAATCAATATCTTATTTAAAATAAATAAGATATTAATATTTAATTTTTAAAATATTTTTTTATTGGTTGAGAGTTATCATTATTATTAATTAATTAAAACCTTTTTAAAATACTAATTATTATTACCATAACAAGAATTAGTAAATAATAATTTAAAAACCTCATTTTAAATTGTATTTGACCATGATAGAAACTAAACCCACATTTTTTATTAATAGAAAAATTTAAAAAAAATCTTTGAAGAAAAAATGTTTTATTTAAAAAAAAAATACATTCTTTTATAAGAAAATAATTAAGTACACTAATTTTACTTTAATATATAATCTAAATTTAATCTAAATATTTAAATCCTATGAAATGCAATCCAAAATTGTATAAAAATAATTGACAACTTATATCTTTATGAATTAAAAATTACTAACAATCTCAAAAAATTATAAATGATATAATACACCTACACTTCTCCACTTTTCACCTTTTCACTTCTACAATGATAACACACTCACACTCTCCTACTCTCTCACCTTTCTTCACATTTAACCCAAACCCCTTCTTTATTATTCTTTCCTACTTAAAACATCTTCCATATTCTTATAACTAAAATCGTAAATCCGCTCATCATTTGCTACCATTGTAATTATCCATTATCCTTCACGTACCCTAGGCCAAGTCCCGTCATAGAGTTGAAGTGATTTATTTATATCCTCTGCCGAAGTAGAGCTATCAACCACAACCACAGAGCATCCAATATCTGCATGCAATACTGACTACTTGGGAGAAGTTTCGTGAGGACCAATTTCAATCACTCCATCGACGCCAATATTATTGTCACCAAACAGATCGTTTAAACTTGACTGCGCTCCATCTGCTCTTCCAATCATAACCATTCCCCATGACGGCACACTCTGAAATAAAAGACAACATACTCTCAGTTCAACCAAGGTAAATTCTTTTCATTTGCATTTCACTTCGAACATTAAAATTTAGACTATCTTATAAGAACAAATAACAAAACAAAGCTGAAGGTAAAAAACGAAGTAAAGAACACTTCAGTCAAATTAAAAATGATATTTATGATTGCCTGTTAGAAAGGAGTATTGAAATCATTACCTTCAACTTATGAATGCAATTCCGTATTACTGCATTGCTGCAATGACCAAGTCGCATCCATTGTAATGCACCCAACTCTTCAATGCCTTATATTCTCTCCAGCTTTTCACAAGAGATCACAATCTTCTTCATGCCCATGAACTCCTCAAGCTCAGGACCCTCACTAATAATCAGCTCTTTAAGTTTGATAAGATCACTGGATCCCACTACTCTTTACAGATCTCTGCAACAGCGTACAGAGAGACTGTTGAGTGCAGTTGACAGCATAATGTTCTCTATCTTCTCAAAAGAGTGAATCTTAATCTTCTCCAGGCAGCTCAGTTTAGGGAGACTGGGCGACCACCACTCAAGCTTACGACAATCGCTAATAAACAGCTCTGTAAGTTTGATAAGGTCACCTGATCCTCCCACTCTTTGAAAATTCCTGCAATCTTGTACACATAGACTGATGACTGTTCTTGGCAGTGTAATGTTCTATAGCCTCTCACAAGATTTTATCTGAATATTCTCCATGCAGCTCACTCTGCAAAGACGTGACAACTCCTCAAGCTCAGGACACTCACTATTAATCAGCTCTGTAAGTTTGATAAGATCACTGGATACAACTACTCTTTACAAATCTTTGCGACAGCGTACAGACAGACTGATGAGTCTGCTGAGTGTTGTTGGCAGCGTAATGTTCTGTAGCTTTTCACAAGAGTGAATCTCAATCTTTTCTATGCAGTTCAGTCTGGAGAAACTTGGAAACTCCTCAAGCTTAGGACACTCACTAATAATCAGCTCTGTAAGTTTGATAAGATCATTGGATCCTACTACTCGTTGTAAATCTCTACAACTGTGTACAGACAGACTAATGAGTGTTGCTGGCAGTATAATATCCTGTAACTTCTCACACGAGTGAATATTAATCTTCTCCATGCAGCTCAGTCTGGAAATATTTGGCAACTTCTCGAACTCAGGACAATGATTAATAATCAGCTTTGTAAGTTTGATAAGGTCACCACTTGTTGATACTCTTTGCAAATCTCGGCAACTTTGTAAAGACAAACTGATGAGTGTTGGTGGCAGCGTAATGGTTTTTAGCTTCTCACAAGAGTAAATCTCAATATTCTCAATGCAGTTCAGTCTGGAAAGACTTGGCAACTCCTCAAGATGAGGACAATTACAAATAATCAGCTCTCTAAGTCTGATAAGATCACCACTTCCTAATACTCCTCGTAAATCTCTGGAAATTGTTGATAATTGATGCCGATAAGGGAAAATCTGCATGAAAGGATTTGGAACTCTACTTTTAGGATTATCTTTAGTTCTATTATTTCTTAAGATGCATGAAAGATCTATTTTTGATAGTGTTTAAATTGTTTTTTTTATACTAATAATACTGCATGTAAAGCAAGGACTTTTTAGCTTTTTCTTACAGTTTCTTAGGATTGTGACTCTTTAAAAAGGTATTGCCTCTTGCTGTTTTGTAAGGACAAAAAATACAGAATTCATAGTGTATTTTTCTGCAGTACAGTATCAAGATTTTTTTGAGTACATGTTAATTGGTTTATAGCTGTAAATTAATGTGGTTTATTATGATGATGATATCTGTTATTACTAATTAATTGTTTCTCTTTAAATTTGGTTTTCAATTAATTCAAAGAAAATAGTTGGTGTTAGTTTCAAAATCTTCACTACTTCGTACAGACAAACTGATGAGTGTTGTTGCCAGCGTAATGTTCTATAACTTCTCGCAAGAACCAATATCAATTTTCCTCGAGCGCAAGAGAAATACTGATAATTAGCTCTCTAAGCTTTGTAAGCCCACCGGTCTCTGCTACTCTGTGCAATCTCTGCAACTTTGTACAGACAGCCTGATGAGTGCTCTTGGCAACTCGTCAAGCTTAGGACAATCACTAATATCCAGTCAGCGACTCCCAAAGTTAACTAGCACACCATTCAATAGACGATATTGAAACTTCATCCATCAATTATAATCCTCTCGAGTCAACATGGACCTATAAAGGCTGGCAACTCCTCAAGCTCCCGACAGCCCCGAATGCTTAATTTTACAAGATCTTCATAACCAAAATTTACAGTTTCCAAATTTTGACAACCACCCAACTCAAAATATTTCATTTTTTCACGTTTTCATCAAATCCTATATTCTCCATACACTTCCTATCCCTGAGACGCATGTTTTCAAACTCAAAGTCTGGACATTAAAAAATGTTTAACAGCACAAGATTTGTCAAATCAGTTGTTTTTGTTAGTCATTGGAATTTTTAACAATTTGTAACTTAAAAGCAATTTAATGTCATTAGGCTTGTTAAGTTCACTTCCATAAGATCTGTTATGGCATCACGTTCGATAGATTCAAGGCTGGGATAGTAAATTCCACTAATGAAGATCTTTTATAGAAAATTTCCATAGCTAATCTCTAACTTTTCAAGGCCACTCACCAGAACCTTTGACACTACTAGATATTCGTCCATTATTCCAATCTACTTTCCTATTAAATTTGAAATTCATGATAACCAGAGATTTACAGAATCCTCTCTTTTAGCTGAAGCCTGTTCTCCCTCTGATTTGGAAGATCAGAGACATAACCTAGAAAGATTCATATTGAGAGATACTACTAAAGAAAAACCTTGGATTGGCAATCTTGGGGCATCTAAGAAAACATTCTCTAAATATATGATATTCCTATTACTCTGGAAACTCTTTCAAAGAGGTTTGGAAAATCACCAGCTCTTTCAAGTGGGAGGACGCCTGAAATTCTAATTGTTTTTTTAATAAAAGCTCAATGATAAAAAAAATAGTCCGGAGACAACCATAACATAATGCATTCTTTTATATAGCCTTACTAAAGATTTCGTTTAAATGACAAAGAAGATTAAAATACCTGTATGCGATTCTCCCACAGCGTGTTGAATCGTCCACCGAGGATTCCCAAACACTGCAAATTTTGAAGAGGAATCCATGAAGGGATGCTTAGTTGTTCTGTGATACTGCCCTCAAGCTGGAGCCATATTAAGGAAGCTGACGTCTCAACACAACTATCTGATTGGCCTAAAAAAAATGTAACTTTAGAGCCCATGGAATCATCGAAAATGGAATGGAAACACCTGACATTGGTTTTGGCGAGGATAGTTCTCAAACCCGTCGATTCCTGCACACACAGAAGCAAGCAGTGCAGTTTCAATTTATGTAGTAACAACTTAACATTTGGAATATTATAAAATACTAACGACAAATCTCGAGAGGTAACAATCATACCAAAGATTCCAAATCTCGAGGATGCCAAAGGCGACGAGGAGAGCTGAGCTCAAGTGCCATTTCTCTTCCCAAGTCCCTCAGGTGGTCATGCATTCTCAATACATTATATTCTTCTTTTACAAGACATTTATCTTTTAGTGTTTCCAGTGCATTTTGAGCGTTCCATCCAGATCCCTCCAATATTCTTTCGGCTACACATTTCGGCTTGCCCAAAAAAAAACAAGCAATATCCATGAAAATCCGTTTTTCTTCATTATCCAATGCATCAAAACTTATTCTCAATCTCTGCTTTACATCTCGAGGCAGCGCCTTTTTAGCTTTAATCAAAGTTGACTCCCAATATCTGTGAGGTCTACCATGAACGAGCCGGCCGAGAACTTGAAGAGAAAGCGGTAACCCTCCACATACGTCCACGAATTGGTCAACCAGCGCCTCGTACTCAGTACGTGGAAGGGGTTGGTCAAAGGCATGCCAGCAGAAGAGCTGCCTCCCGTGGTTTCTGTCCATTCCTTTTAAAGGGTAACCAACAGTAATCCCTGCAGATATAATCACTCCAACGTCACGGGTTGTGACAATAACCAGACTATTACCTGATTTATTTAAGATATCCATGATCAATAGAGCATCTAACTGCTCCACGTGATCGATGTCATCTACAACTATTAGAAAGTTTAAAAAGTGGCTCCTTCGTAAATGATCTTTCAGATAGCTTGTTCCTTCATCTATACTGCTAAAACTCTGTTCTTTGTGGAAGAGATCTTTGACAAAATGACTTTGCAAAAGAGGTAGTTCCCTTCTCACAAATGCTTCTCGCACATCAAACAAAAAACTTGCTTCAGAGTAATTTGAACGCTTTCGGTTAAACAACTCTTTGGCGAGAGTTGTTTTACCCAACCCACCCATGCCGAAAATGCCAACAACATTAGGCTTATTTTTCCTTTCTTGCAGGCCACACTGGTTTTCAAAATCTTGTACAAGCTCATCCAAACATTGCTTTTCAAAATCTTCTACAAGATTGTTAAGCCCTACTGGATATTTTGCAACATGTAAAAATTGTTTCCTTTGTACTTCATTTTCTACTGCTGCTACTATGATTTTGCAGTCACTGGCACTTTATAAAATGAAAGCAGAATTCCATGAGAAAATAGTAAACCAGATTTGAAAGCTACACAGAATTATATAAAGTAGAACTATCAAAACCACAGGAAGATTACCTGTGAAAGATTTCTCCAGCTATAAATGACAGAGTTTGAAGGGCTTCCTTCCACTCGTTGAGCTTCTCAAGGTACCTGTCCTCCTCTATATATTTGATGAATGCATCGGCATATACTCCCTTTTCTATGTAGCGGAGTTCCCATGGCTCCACTTCATAGAACACAGGAATAATTTTGGCCTTACTTGCTAACATGAGAACCAATTCAGCCAAACACCAAGGCGATTCGGCATATCTTTTGGAAAAGATGGCTATGTGTACCTTAGCGGAGCGAATGGCTGTCTCAATAGTAAATGGAAACGAATTTCCAAGTTCCTTTTCTTGGGAATCAAGAAAAGCCTGTATTCCCAATTGCCCAAGAGAGTTGTAAAGCTCGGTTGCCAAAGTTGATTTGACATTGGGGCCTCTGTGATTGATGAATACCTCATACAATCTCGAAGATTCATCAACCTTCCTTCTTTTTCCAGCAGGTTCTATTTCAGAGAAAGCATTTAATTCCCGATTTTGCTGGTGAGATGACGAAGACGCCATTAGTTCCAATTCAAGCTTTAACAACCCGTTTCAAAAAATAGAAAGAGAAAGAGCAGAGCGCATAGGATTTGATTGCAGTATGCGTAATGAAATATGAGTCTTTGGGGAAGGAGGGCAGAGTGAATTAAATATATCTTACTACAGGCGAGTTCAATATTTTCCTTTAAACTACGGATAAAAGTATGATGAAGAAAACGTTTACACACTAGACAAGCGCTGGCCTGTCTCATGAAGAAGCGAGGTTCAGTTCTTTCCTCGAAACATGCAAGAAGAAAAAACAGGGAAGGAAAACGACAGGAACATATTCAGTCCCCGGCGTATGCAAAGAATAAGGTGGGTTCAGTTTCGTCTAAACATCCAAGGGAGAAAGGAAAATGCCTTGAAAGAGGACAAACTGCTTCATGTACGAAAGGGGATGTTATTGATTTGTGTGGAGATTCATTCTGTGGGTAACTTTTGAGAAGTTAAAGCCCACCCAAGAAAGTAATACATAGTTCAGTTTAGTTGAAACAACCGAGAGAAAAAAAGTAATAGTTCAGTTTCGTTGAAAAGTGAGAAAAAATAAAAAGTTTTGAAAGAAAACAATTTTGATTGGTGTGAGTATAGTATGTGATAGGGCTCACATTTGGGCAATTAAAGAGGGAGCAAAATTTTCAAATATTGGGTAGAGTATGTGACAGTCTAGGGCCCACAAAAATTTGAAACTTTAGAGATTCAAAAGTAATAGTTCAGTTTGGTTGAAATCTGAGAGGGAAAAAATAAAAAGCTTTGAAAGAAAACAAATGGTAATGGGATTGATTGGTGTGGGTATAGCATATGAGAGAGGCTCATTTTTGGGCAATAAAAGAGCCGGCAAAAATTTCAAATATATTTTTTAATATGATAGGACAGGTTCATATAAAATTCACAATATGTTCTATCATAGGTAGACTATTTTTTTCCACCTTCTCAATAAGGGAGAGGAGTCGATCGTGGGCATAGGACGTATAGTGGGTATAGTTTTGGCCAGCTTGGGGCCCACTTTTGGGCAATAAAAGTGCCAATGAAAAATTCAAATATGCTTTTAAATATGATAGAACATGATCATATAAAATTCAAAATATGCCCTATCATAGGTAGACTTTTTTATTGCCACCTTCTCAATATTAGGTGAATGCAACTTGGCATTTATTTGCCACCTTCACAATATTAAGTGAATGCATCATGATAAACTTATTTCCACAATATGAATAATCTTTGTCACCTTCCCAATAAAAGGTTGTTGCAAATGGGTATTTTTTTATCCAAACTATATGTCTTATTGCATTAAAAGTGAGTTGACATGTACAAAGACATTGGCAACTAAATAAGTTGCAAATATATTTTAACAAAATAAATGTAAACATGTTCCATTTCTCATCTTCTCTTTACAAACTATTAGTTTTTGGGTGTCCATATTAACCAATCTTTTTTCTGAATTTACCTACAAAATTGAAAAAAAAAACTCTCAGGCTCACTATGCATTGCAATCTTTCATTAAAACACATAATTATTATAGTATTATTTACAAATCAACATAAAAAACAATAATCATAACAAAAATTTAAATATGGTTAGAATTCAAAAAAATAATAATATCATTTCAAATCACCAACCAAAAATCCTACATACCTGTGAAGCTATCACTTCTACCATTAATTCATTGAATGTAGATCAAATTCCCTCCTAGAATTCAAAAGTATCCACTTGCTACCAATTCAAATTCTATCAACCTATTTATTTATGCAAGCAATGCTCAATTGTGTGATGCAAGTTACCTATCAACTAATTCAAATTTCTCACTTTGTGTTGGATACTCCTGAGCGACAATGAACTCCAAATCGATGCAGTCTCCTCCTCCAACTTCTATAGTAAGTCTCAATACCTACCTTTGCTATTACTTATGCATTCCTCTATGAATTCATCTGTGAAATTACCTTGTCCATTTACATTTAAATGAAATGAAGACGTGTTCATTTTGATAGCCATAGTTTATACTGTCATCGGCCACTCTCCCTTAAAGCTTACTGTGCTATGTTTATACTTACGGTTCAAATATTTCCAACACTTTGGAATATAACATTCTGATACATACATGTATATATATTGCATAGTTACATAGATACATATGTTTCCTATATTCTTGTACATTTTCATTAAAATTACGCATTTATCTATCTCTACAATATATATATACTTATGTATATACATATATTTTACTATGTATGTATACTACATACTAAATTTTTTACAATAAGTTGTAAAATTCAACAACAATATGGTACACATTTTTCCAACCTTTTTTGATACAACATTATGATACATATATATACAGAGATACATAGATACATAAATTACTTATATCCTTGTTCATTTACATTCAACTTGTGTATCCTTATATCTCTGCAAAATAAATATATGTATATATATAGTGCAGGGATAGATGGATACGTAAGTTACCCATATCCTTCTTGATTATTCAACTTAATAAGATGTATGCTTTGTTTACTCTTCAATTAAAGTGATTGTAAATATCATCCCCTTTCCCTTATAGCCAACTGTGATAATGGTTGACTCTTGCTTATGTTATAACCATTTATTAAACAACATATATATCTTCAAACAACATTATATAATGTAGATATAAATAGATACATAAGTTTCATATACCCTTCTTCATTTACATTCAACTTAATTAGATGTATTCTTTGTTTGTTCTTCAATTAAAGTGATCGTAAATATCGGTCCCTCTCCCTTACAACCAATTTTGATAATGGTTGATTCCTCCTTATGTTATAAACATCTTTGATACATCATATACATGTTTCCTATACCAGGTTGTCACATACCATACCCACCATATTTCATATGTCCAAAACTATATCCACAATATGTCTTATTCTCACAATTAACTTGTCACTCTTATGTGTATGCTTTGTTTGTTCTTTAATTTAACTGATTGTAAATGTCACCCCCTCTCCCTTACAACCAATTGTGATAGTGGTTGACTGAACTACTTATGTTATAACCATTTATGAAACAACATATATAACTTGAAACAGTAGTAATATATATATATTGCAAAGATAGACATATACATAAGTTTCTTATACCCTTCTTCATTTCCATTCAACTTAATTAGATGTATGCTTTGTTTGTTTTTCAATTAAAGTGATTGTATGGAAACCATTTCTCAAACAACATTATGAAACATTTACATAACTTGAAACAATAATATGATAGATATATTTGAAACCCTTTCCTATATCATACTGCACATTCAAGTTATTTCATATTGTTTTTTTAAGATTTATCTATATCATAATGCTCTTTCAAGATATACATATTTGTATCATACTCTTGTTTCAAGTTTATATATATTTATATCACAATATTGTATGAGGAAGGGTTTAACATGATCACCCATGTGTTTATAAGAGGTAGAGTTGGTGATATGATAGTATACCATACATTGCTTATTTCATTGCACACATACCCTTGATCATTTGAAATCAACTCAATTAGATGCATGGTTAGTTTGTTCTCCAATTACACTCACTATTACATGTATGAATTTGTTGTTTTAGTTTGTATCATTATTTTAATTGTAATAGTTATAATTGTATGTTGTTTACTAATCATTGTGATGGTTCAATACAAAGGAGGAGTAAAGCACAAAAAATACTAGATGACCTTTAACAAAGAAACCTGTACCAAAGTGGAGGAGGACAACTATCCCTGAACACAAGAGAGGTGTGCAACTACCACATAGCAATGAGGAGGATGTTGTGATTCATATTCACCACCCAACTGAAGAACCAAGTAGTGGTGAGGAGGTAGAAATTGTTGTGGAGTAGCCAATGGAACTTGTACTCCAAGTTAACCTAGTTGTAACAACCAAAAGGTTGTACTGCGGTGGGAATGGACCGAGGCTGACATGGAACATGCCCTTTTTGATTTCAAATACAATGACATTTCATGTAGAGGGGTAGCCAAAAATTGGGGTCTTCTAACCACAACATTGTCAAATTAGTTGGGTGGTGTCACCACTACTAAAAGGAAAGTGCCCCAAACAATCCTAACTAAGGAGGAATAGGCATTGATCATCAAATGGTGCAAGGAGATGGATGTTGTTGTCCATGGTTTGGATATTGTCTTGATCTCAAAATAGAAGTGGCCCAAATATGAGAAACAAGGCCTAATCCCTTCAAGAATGGTCTTCCCAACAAGTCTTGGTGGACAGAATTCAAAAGAAGGAATCACAATTTGTGCTTGAGAATAACCCAAGGGAAAAATAGAGATCGTGTTATAAATCTTAGGCTTGCAGTTGTAACTTCTTTCTATGAAACTTTGGAAAATGCATATGTAGCCGAGAAATATGGACCCCACAGGATTTGGAACTGCAACGAGACAGGGCTGCAAGCTGGCCGAAACTGTAATATGAAGGTGCTTGCCAAAAAATGAAGAAAATGTGTAGCTTACATTATCGCAAAGAGCCAGGATTTGATCACTGTTCTAGCATGTGCAAACGTTGTAAGTAAAAAAAAAATTGGCTTTTATTTTTTCAAAATCAAAAACCATGTGCAAAACTACATAGCCAACTATGAGGTAGGAGCATTGATCTGGTTGTTTAGCCTCATGCATGGATGACCAAAGAGATTTTTGTCAAATGGCTAAAGTTCTTTGCTACGCAAGTACCTGGGGGTTGCTCACCCAACCATAGACACCTCCTAATATTTGATGGCCATGGCAGCCATGTAGCCTTCTTTACCATTTTGGAAGCAAGGGACCTTGGAATTTACTTGCTCACCCTACTGGCCCACACATCACACAAATTGAGTGTTTTCTCATCTTTCAAATCTCACTTCAAAAAGGAAAGAACAAATTGAAGTAACTTAGACATCCAAATTTGGAGATAAGAATGGAAAAATTGGCTACACTTGGCAGCCTAGCTTTTCAAAAGTTATTGAATGTTTCAAACATAACAGCTAGCTTCAAGAGGAGAGGTATTTGGATCTTTGATCAAGATGCTTGGATAACTACATGAGGTTTAGCGATAATTTTTAGTTTGTTGGCCCCGAGGAAGCATCAACTGTTGAAAACATTCTAATCATATCCAACAATGGTTTGGTAGTGAATGAGCATGAGGGTACTGATGGAACAATAGAAGTTGGAGATCACCAAAATGTGATGCATGGTTAGTATGTTCTACAATTACCCTTGTTCATTTGCAATCAACTCAATTAGATGCATGGTTAGTTTGTTCTTCAATTACTCTCAAACTTACATGTATGAGCTTGTTTCACCACTTCAAGCATTAGAATGTGCAAGCCATGAAAGTCCACCACAAACTTCAATTTTGTTAGACAACCAATCACAACCAACAACATTATTGGAAGAGCAGAATACTATGGGAGATATCTCTCTTTCCCTACCAACTCCACTCAAGAAGCCCTCTTGGTTGTTAGATGGTGTTGCTAATCTTGGTATTGATCTGCATGTGGAGGAAGAGCAAAGTCATACAATACAATCTCCACCACACAACATGCGTCCAAATACGTTAGTTCATTTCTATGTTGATTGAGGAGATAGTGATGATGATCAGTTAAGAGATAGATTGGATGCTACAACTAGTGAGGTGCTAGAAACAAATAATGAGCATTTGGTTGAGCCTTTGGGAGGCCAAGCAACTCCATGCATCTCATAATTCTTGAAGCTACCAGTTCATTTAGTAAAAGAAAATTCTAATAAGGTAGTTGACCAAGGGATCAAATTGCAAAGAGGATCCCAACTCCTAACTACTAATGACTACATGACCTTGCTAGCTGAGCCGGAGGATAAGAAGAAGGAACTCACATAACTGAAATTGAGGAAGAAGGAATAGCTTAAAGAGTGCAAGATATACAATATTGCAGCATTGGAGGTGAAGGATCTTATGACAATTGAACAAGAAAAGAAATGAGTAGTAGCAGCGGTTGAAAAAGAGCTGAAAAAGAAGGAGAAGGACAGAAAAGGGGAGCAACAAAGAATAGAGAAGGAAGCCACAAAAAGGGAAAAGGAATTGGAGAAGGCATGAACAAATGCTACAAAGGAGAGGAGACTCAACAAGCTTCTAAATCCCTTTCCTAACCGCCATAGGATCTTCATATAATTTGTCTATTCAATGTCCCCAATATTGTCCATCACCTACCCAAACTATGAGCTAACCATTTCAGAGTTGGAGTCCTTCTCATTCGTAGTCCTATCCAATCTCATCTAGCCCAAGCATTACCCAACAATTTCAGAGTTGGAGTCCTCATTCATATTCCTATCAAACCTCACCTACCCCAAGCATAAACCAACCAGTTCAATCCAAGAGCCATTCTGCGTCACAAGCCAAAAACAACTCACAAGATAGCTTGGCATCAAATTTCAGTTTTCCTACCTTTTTCGATTGATTAGAATGTTTTTTGCAACTTTTTTGTTGTGAAGTTTTTGATGGATTTGAAACTATGTTTGAACTATTTTGTTTTGAATGTTTGTAACTTGAAACAACATTATGATTTGAATACAAACTTGACATATTACATCATGTTACTATCACTGATTGTTTGATTTATTATAATTGAAGAGACAATAAGGCATACATCTAATTATGTTCATTGTAAATGAACAAGGCTATACGAAACTTATCTATCTATCTAACTATGCACATATATGTATCATAATGTTGTATCACATTGTTGTTTGAAGTTATTTATAAATTTTAGTATGTTGTACCAAAAAACGTTGGTTATATTTGAAACATATTGTTGTTTGAAGATATATATACATTTCATAATTTTGTATTAGAAAGTGTTATGTTGTATGAAGTTATATTTCAGTATATTATTTGAGAAATGGTTATAAGATAAGTAGGAGTCATCCATTATCACAGTTAGTTGTATGATAGAGGGAGCGATAATTATAGTCACTGTAATTGAAGAACAAACAAATCATACATCTAATAAGGTTGAATGTAGATATGCATATATACATATACATATAGGGTAATTGCAAAAAGATGGGGGGCCAAAAAGGGGGCTTAAGTGGCCAACTTTTTTTTTTTTTCTAAATCGGGAAATACTAACCTTGGACATGTGAAATTGAGGATAGTTACACTCAAAATTTTGAGATGCAACAAAAACAAGGATCAAAATGCTCCAAGTCGACTTTCTAAACTACTAATTTATTTTGAAAATGGTTGAGATTAAAGGGTTCAAAAGAGGGACACACAAAAATTGGTGTTGTTTTTGTCAGAAAAACATAACATAGCAACTTTTGTATGTCCCTAGCACAGTGAACTTTTTTTTAGTATTTTTAAAATTGCTCTAGTGAGAAATTAGTTAATAGTATGTAGTTGATGCATGATTTTTCTGATAATTTTTTAATGAATATTTAATTTTTACTAATTTTCTAAGTGAAAACTTCCTCAAAAATAGAATTTTGGCCGTGCTACCCATACAATTTTTGGAAACTAATTGAAACTTTTTTTTAATTTGTAGAATGGAGTCTAGTTTCTAAAAACGTAATTTATTTGAAATTTTGATAAATGGTTAATTTATAACGAAAAAACACCAAACACTACTTTTTCCAAAAAAGAGACACGCAAAAAAAAAAAATTATAGATGAAAGGTTTAACATTGTCAAAAAGAAAAAAAATTACATTGTTGGATAGCTAAGAGAGAATTTAACATTACCCAGGTGTTTGATTTGTTCGAAATTGAAACACATGCAATCCTGATGGTGAGCACGAACCTGATTATGTGAACTATTATAGAATTTACAAAAACATGTCTCTGGTTGTTGGGAAGACCCTCTAAGCCTTTAGGTTGGTATTCCAAGGAAAACACCAAGCCTAAGGCTTGGTGATTAACAAAGCAAGATATAATGTAATGCATTATACTGCATGCGCATTATAATATGCTTGTGAACATATAATGTGCTCACGTTATATCTTAGTTTTGACATGGTTTTTTACATTTCTACGGGACATGTCTAGCAAGACATAACACAAGTGCGGTATAACACACTCGTATTATGTCTTGCTTTATGTTAAATTCTACACTATTGAATGTGTGTTTGTATATGTGTATGTTTATATGTACATGTATGCGTGTATGACATGTATGTATGTATGCATGCTTGTATGTATGCATTTATGTATGCATGTATGTATGTATGTATATATGTATCAATGCATGTATACTGTATGTATGCCTATATGTATGTAATATTATATCTACATATGTACATGTATGCTTGTATGTATGTAAGATCGTATGTACATATGTATTATGCTTGTATGTATGTATTTATGTATTTCTTTAGAGGGAGGGAGAATTTTAAGAGAGAGTTATCTAAGTAGGGTGGGAGGTAGAGAGGGAGGGAGAGACCTGAGATAGAGAGAGGTAGAGAGCTAGTGAGATAGAGTCTTGAGAGAGGGAGAGGGGGTGGAAGGGAGAGTCTAAGAGAGAGGGAGTGGGAGAGAAGGGGCTGGAGTGAGAGGGACTTAGCTAGGTAGGGTGGCAGGGATAGAGGGATAGAGAGAGAGATAGGGGGTGGGAGAGAGAGAATTGAGAGAGAGGGGGAAAAAGAGAGAGTTATATAGGTATGTGAACCATGAATTTTAGGGGAAAGGGTTCTCTCTTACACTTCTAGGGTTTCACACCTAAAAGGAGAGAGGTCTTTCACACCCAAAACTTGTAGGGTTCATTCAAGACTTAGGAAAATATGGTTGAATATGCCTAAATGCAATTATCTAAATGTTTGAAATGTGTAAAAGAGACTAAATACTAATGCAAGACTTATAAGATGCAACTTATTTGAAAATGCATTGTAATATGCAAACATGTACAAAATGACCTAAGAAATGAACTATGAAATACAAGTAAACTATTATATAAATGAAAGAGGAGAATGAGGTGCACCTGGAATATGAAGAGGAATAAGATGGAGGTCTAGAATCTTGAAAAACCTGGTGCAAAAGTCAACTAGGACACTTGTGCCAAGGTAAACCCACAAACGTGGTTTATAATTCAAGGAAGGAAAAGTTGCAAAAAATGATCCCATGCAAAAAAAAAAAAATTGGGGTTCAAACGAACTATTTGGTTCGAGCAAACCCATTAAATTTGGCCCCACATTTCCCATTCAAAAAGAAAATGGAAAGGAAAGGGCTTGAACCCCCCTTTTCCCCCCTTCTCCCCCTCAGGCACCAAAAAATTCTAGAATTTTGCACTTCGAAGCTTAGGTTGAGGATGAAAATGGAGACTTCAAAAACCCAACTAGATAATGTTAGCCCTCAGAATGAGCTATCCAAGAAATATAATTTTAATATGTTTTTGTTTTATTATGTATTTTTTTTAGTTTTATTAAACATATGCTTTTCACTGAAAATAAAGCTCTTTGTTTTGCACATGTGGAAAAATAGGAAATTATCAAAAAAAATTTAAAAATATGAGTGCACTAGATATTGAAGTCCTTGATCCAACAAAAAAAATGAATTTCAATACATACACAATGAGATATGCAAACATGTATAAGATGACCTAGAAATGAACTATGAAATGCAAGTAAACTATGATATAAATGAAAGAGGAGAATGAGGTGCACTTGGAATATGAAGAGAGATGAGATGGAGGTATAGAATCCTAAAAAAATTGATGCAGAAGTCAACTGGGACACTTGTGCCAATCTAGGTGACTTAGTTAAATTTTTTAGAAAATCTGCCAAAACAGGTTTCAGACAAAAGGGTACTCAAATCTATAGAAAACACTTTTTAGGCCTAACAGTGGTGCTATTCGCCATTGACGGCAACTTAGTCCACTTTCAGGTTTTTGGGAAATCTGAAGGTGCAATCTATAGCTCTAGGTCTGCTCTTTTGCTCTTAATAGGTTTCTGGATCTGAAACTGCAGAATTTGGTATGTAAGTGTCTTCCAAGCTTTTTTTAGGGCTTTGACCACTTTGGAGAGATTTGAAATTTTTTTGAAGACTTTTCCACACTTGTTCTTTGCTAGATTTGCACACAAGACCTGCAAATCACACAAAGATGGAAAACTTGTTGAATGTTAGGGCATGGGGGTTTGCCTTGGTCAAACTCCTTTTAGGTAATTAAACCAAAATAAAGAAATAATGTAAAGCATGAACATGAAATAAAAGAATTAGAGACTTTCTATGATGGTTGATCTTGGGTTGTTGTAGCAATGGAGGAGGATTCACCCCTTGAATGCCTTGGAGAGATGTCTTGATGACTTAGAATACTCAAACCCTAGCTTGCTTGAGAAGAATGAAAGATGGGTAGAAGGAGATAGAAGAATGAGACTTACGAGATGAAAAATGAGGGGAACGCACTTTATTTATAAATTTTAAATGCCATAATTTCTTGAAAATAACACATCACAGGCCGACCTTAGGGTTTAGGAGATAATATCCTGCTTAAATTTTAAGTTAAATTTAATTTTTATGCCACATGGGACTAAGTCGGCCAAGGGGGCGAGTTAGTCCACCTGGGAGAATTTAAGTGGTTGTTGGGAATTAAAGTGTGATTATTGATGTTTATCGAGATTGTCTTTCGAAACCCACTTAAGTAGGACCTATAAGTGCATTAAGGGGTCATATATCATAAGAAAGGGTTAATTTGTTGATGAAAATCCTAGGAAAGTGTGAGAGCTTGTTACAACTCCTTACAAAACTTTGAAATAAGGCTTGGAAAGAGGTCTTTAGGGGCTAAGATGCCAAAAATAAGATCAAATTAAGCACAAAATGTCCTTTTCTTCAAAGGTATACAATTTTTGGTGGCACAGTAATGAACAACTTTTTTCTTATTGGCCTCGGAATGGCATGTTCTAATTAAGACATGGTAGAATTCTTTTGTATACTCCTTGACATATTTTACCACTTTTTTCAACCCTTACATCTTCTTCAATAAATCTAGCTCATATTCCACAAGAATGAACTATCTTTTTAATTTGTCAACCACTCGGTCCCATTTGGTTATTTTCTCTTTTCCTCTTTGATTTATTTCTAGTTGTACCTCTTTCCACCAAATATTTGCATGACTCTTTAGCTTAGTCTTTGAAAATTTGACCCTCTTATGATCTTCCACCTCCTCATACTCAAAGTACTCCTCCATATCATTGATCCAACAATCAACTCTTATAGGTTATGATTTCTTGAAAATGTAGAAGCATCAACCTTTGGCATTTTTCCAATCTTGAAGATGGCCTTAAGTAATCTGACTTGCTCTGGATCTATTGCATCTTGTTCTTCTTCTAACTATTCCTCATTCTTAGTTTCATCTTCACTTTCATCTCCTCTTCTTGGCTCAAACCCTTGATGCAACTCCTCTTGCAATACTTGAACTTGTCTCTGTAAGGCTCTAAAACCCTCTTCTAGTACAATAAAAAATCTTCCACCACCACGGTTTCTTTGCAATGGTATTCTAATCACTTTTCTCAATAACCCACAACCACAAGTTCTAGTGTAAGCTACCTCATGTTTGGCGATCTGTTTACACACTCAAGAAAAAATTCTTTGATACCACTTGATGAAGGATACACCACCTAAACTCCACACAAAACATGATAACTAATAACAACATAGAAAATTCAAGATAGAAAACAACCCACTTTTAATTATTTTTTGAAAATGAAAACATATTCAGAAATTACAGGGCTACAACCGCATGGGCTTGATTCATTACATCCAAATCAACTCTAAAAATAAAATCTATTATTCAGAGCCACAATCTACACTAATGGAGCCACCTTCTACAAACCCCAATTAACCCTTTTATTTTACCTAATAATTGCCCTAGAATGTTGTAGAAAGTGTAGCTTTCCCTTTTGTTTTGGTACCAAAAGTCTTGTCGTTTGACATCTTTCTTGGGAATATATTTTAATGAAATTCACTTTTTAGTGGGGCAGCTTCTCGAGCCCATAACATTTTATTTGAGTGTCTAATTTTCTAATATAATATATCATTGAAAAGCTCTCAAAGATATCTACAACACCAAAACCATCAAAGATAATTTTTTTTCCACTTTTTGAGCTTTTGTGGGGCTTCTAAGGTTTTTAGATTTGAATTTGAAGTTGCATTGGAGAAATTTCTTGTGATGAAAACTTTAATATCTCCCAAACCGTACAGGGTATTGAGATGATTCTTTCACTGTGAATTTTTTTTTTCAATTCCACTCCTTGGGGTAAATTTTTAGGTCTATACAAGCTTGTTTAGGCTGAATTAATAAAAATAGTAAGTGATCATTTTTCACCTTTTCTGACTTCTGACTGCCTTACACCCCTTAAGTTCCATCATGGGACTTAAAAAAACTAAAGAAAATAAGGAAAAACATTTTTTTGGGTGATGCAAGATTGCCCCTATACCACTGGATTCTCCTGCATCACATGCATCGATAATATCTTTTGACATTTTTCATGTTTCATGGTGTGATTTTATTTTTCTTTTGATGTGTCCTTTTCTTGGTGGTGTTATTGGGTTTGATGTCCTCCAAGAGTGTGATATTTCTTAGCATGTGACTTTCCTCTTAGTGTTGATGTGACACACTACATTCCCTAAGTTGTGGATCCTTTACTCTTGACTTGTCCTCTCTTGGAAACATCAGGCATAGTGTTCCCTAAGAAGAAGACCTTACACAAACTAAGAAAAATCCTTTTGAACAAATTTTTTTACTAGCATTATTGTTCATAAGTGTTATCATAATGCAACTTATTAGCCTTGTGAAGCCTAAAACCCTAAATTCAAGGCCACCAAGAATAAAACACTTTTCTTTCCTATGGAACTGTGCCTTGTTCATAGGTGTTTAGCATAATGAAGCTTGTTAATCCCTATGAAGCTTTAAACCCTAAGTTCAAGGCCACCAAGCATAACACACCTTGCTTGCCTGTAGAGTCTTGCCTTGTTCATAGGTGTTTAACATAACACAACTTGTTAAGCCCTATGGAGCTTGAAACCTCTAAATTCAAGGCCACCTAGCATAACCCACCTTGCTTTCCTATGGATCCTTGCTTAACATTGTGGTGCCTTATTTAAGTTGTCAGGAGGATAGCTTTGATATGATATGGGAGCCTAATATGATTATCTCTTTTTTCAACATTTTGGGATACTCACCTAGTGGATAGCCTAAAGTTCCACTACCTTAGAGTGAGCACATGAAAAAAAACAAAACTGATGGTTTAGATGTGTTCTATGTTGATTAGACCATCTGGGCTTGATCTTCCTAATCTTTGATAGTGTATGATTGTGTATCTTTGTCATTGTTGCATACACAAGTGTCTTGAATGTATACTTTAGTGTTAGTTTAACACAAGGTCATCCTCTCATTAAAGTGGGGGCAAAATGTATTGTAGGAAAAAATTTCTCTTTTTCATACTTAATTTAGAAATAATTAATAATATTTAAAATGAGCTTAATGATGCCTTAATTTAGTGTTGTAATATTTTTTTCATATTCACATTAAGTTTAGGGCCCTTTTAAATAAAATTAACTTAATTGTGACTTATTTTTTATGTTGTAAGGTATACCTTTGCACTTTCACATTAATCTAGGGCTTTATTAATTGATTGAGGTTAATTTTCCTTAATTACCCCCTTTAATTAAAAATCCAAACCTAATTAAATTAAAATTCCAAGGGATAAAACCCAACATTCATAAATGTTATTTCACAACACTCAACAAGTTGGAAGATGTGTGTCCTAGGTAAGTGACCTAGGACCCATTCACCATAGTATGAATGGGTCCTCACTTAGATCTAGGACCCTAATTTTACATAATTTTTAACATTGACCAATGTGTGTCTTGGATAAGTGACCTTCACTTAGACCTAGGACACCCTTTTAAAATATATTTTTTGTAGTATTGTTTTCAAATCCAAAACTCAATGTCAGCTTGTGATATTTGAATTTCAAGAATTAATGTTAAGATATATAAATATAAGGTTATTTGACATAGTTTCATTTAAGAATTTGAAGAGACCATTCCTTTTGGAAAAACAAGGATAGAAAATTGAGAGGTGGGGTGAATTAGTTGTTACCAAAATAAAACTTATACAACATTAATCAACCTTAGATCACATATCTGATAATTAACAGTGCAAGCATTAAATCAACAACACATCAAAGACACATGAACACCAATATTTTATACGTGGAAACCTTGTTAGGGGAAATAACACAGTGAATGTTAGTCCACAAGATTATACCCTATTAGAAGTATAATGAAGAATAAAAATGGAATGCACTTGCATTCAGGCACACTGCTCAAAGGGAAGGATCACTTCCTTACATACATTAATCAGATTAAATCCATCTGATGAAGTTCAACTTTGAAAATAGCTTCTACAAAAGCTTGATTACAGTTCCAGTTAGGCACACAAAAACTTCTTCAAACTCTTCCACCCTTTGCTCAATCTCTTCCACACTCTACTCTAAATGATCTAACCTTTATTTGCACATGTACATCAATTGATCACTTGATCACTTGCCTTTAAATGAGGAAAAAAATCTCATATATATATCCACTAAACGGATTTACATCCACTATTCAGTCGACCACAAATAAAGAATAAATTACAATTGTCTGCCTCAATACATGAATAAATTTCAATGTGTACCAATACAAATCAGTCACAACATAGTGAGGACCCAAAAAAAAACCTCCAAACATGCCAAACAATAAAATATTAATCCGCATGGATCCGCAACATGCTAACACCATCATGTCAACCAAGAACATGAAAACTTGAGCACACATCGGAAAAATCTCTTATCACAAACACTCCAATCAATGTGGATGTACATAAATGATAGAGAATGATCTAGACTCATCAATGAACATCATAGGTACATGTGCAACACATGAAATTACTAGAATTTCATCTACTTCAACCAAGAACACAATCTATAGAAATTGAATAATTTTAGGCACACAGATCTTCATAACTTCCACAAAACTTGATGTGAACCTCTAAAAATTCCACACAACATACTAGAAAGCTTCAAAAACAAACCCTTTGAATCACACCTTCAAATCTTCAACATACAGAACTTTCCAACATTCTGACCTTCTCAGTTGCACTGGCTTCCTATAATATTATATTTACATTTTTCTCAATATCCTTGACATATACAACCTTGAGTAGAGTTAATGCTAATAGTGTTGACATCAATGGAAAACACATATCAACAACACAACCACAACATCCAAAAATCTCCCCCTTTGGCATTGATGGCAACACATGATGTGAAAACTAATACCATCAACCCAACTAATTCTTCTCCAACAATCTCCCCCTGCGATTGTGCACTCTTTCCTATTTCCTTCATTGGTCTTCTTTCCCACATTTTTCACATTGTTTCTCTCCCCCTTTGACATAAATGGAAAAGGTACACATGCTCTGATCACAAATTTGAATCATCTGACTACTCCTCCTGAGTAGCAGCCACCACAACATCAATCTGGAATATGATATGGCTATGAATTCATAGACTAATGCAAATTCCCGCATCTTAGTTTTGATCAGGAGGTGAAATCACCCCTAACTTGTCTTTGAGGTACTCAAAATTATCCTTGGGTAACGACTTGGTAAAGATATCTGCAATTTTCTCTTTGGTAGGTATGTACTCCAATCTAACTTCTTTGTCACTTACTTTGTCTCTCAAGAAGTGATACTTGATGGATATATGTTTTGTCTTTGAATGCAACACTAGATTCTTAGAAATGTTAAAGGCACTTGAATTGTCACAAAATATGGCAATGGATTCTTCATACTCAATTCTAACATCTCTCAATATTTGCTTCATTCACAATACTTGGGTACAACTATTTGCAACAACAATGTATTCTACCTCAGCAGTAGATAATGAAACTGAGTTTTGATTTTTGCTTAGCCAGGATACCAACTTCTTACCTAAGAATAATGCAACACCACTGGTACTCTTCCTATCATCTACATCTCCTACCCAATCAACATCAGTAAAATCAATTAGGATAAGAGCATCATCCTTAGGATACCAAAGACCAAGATCAACTATCCCAGATATCTAAAAAATTTGTTCACATCAGTCACATGAGATTCTTTAGGATCAGCTTGAAATATAGCAACCATGCACACACCATTCATTATATCTAGCCCAGTCTAGGTCAAATAGAGTAATCCACCAATCATTGGCATGTATCTTGTCTAATTTTCTTTAGGAGAATCATATTTCTATGTTAGCTTGCATCCGGTCACCATAGGTGTACCAACTGGTTTTGAATCTTCCATGCCAAAAAATTTCAAAAACTCTTTCACCTACTTAGACTGAGATACAAAGATTCCATCATCTAACTGAGTGATTTTCAATCCCAAAAGGAATTTCAGTTCTCCTATCATTGAGGTTTCAAATTTACTTTTCATTTCATTGGTAAAATTCATACATAAATCATCATCACCTTCAAAAATAATGTCATCAACAAAGACTTCAATGATCAGTTCTTTATTTTGATCCAACTTGAAATACAGATTGTTGTCAGTGGTACCTTTATTTAATCCAAGTTTCAACAAGTATTTATCCAATCTAGCATACCAAGCTCTAGGAGCTTACTTAAGTCCATATAGATCTTTCTTCAATCAACATACCATGTCCTTCTCATCAGTCAACTAAAATCCATCTAGTTGTTCAACATAAAACTCTTCTTCTAGTTCACCATTCAGAAATGTCGACTTTACATCCATCTGATAAAATTTGTAATTATTGAAAGTAGCATAAGCAAGAAATAACCTTACAACTTCAATTCTAGCAATAGGAGAAAAAGTTTCTTCAAAATCAATACTTTCCATCTATGAGTATCCTTTGCAAACCAATATTTCTTTGTTTCTAACCACATCACCTTGTTCGTTTAGCTTATTCTGAAACACCCACTTGGTTCCAATCACATTTTTGTTCTGAGGTCTAGGAACAAGATCCCATGTATCATTTTTTTGTATCTGTATTAGTTCTTCTTTCATGGCTTCCATCCAATGTTCATCCTTGCATGCTTCACTGATATTTTTAGCCTCAACTTTAGAGATTAGACAATACTCTTCCAAAATTCTTCTTCTAGTTTGCACACCTTTGCTCTTGTCTCCTATGATCTGACTATCAAAATTATTTTGCCTTACATACTTAGGAATTTTGAGATTTTCTCTTACCTCTTTTTCTTGTGTTCTTTCTTCTGCACTTTTGTTAGTTTTTGCTTCTCGATTCCCTTGGTTCACCGGAACAATTTGAAGTTGATTTTGTGCCTGAACATTACTTTCATTGTTAGCATTATCATGTTGATCATGTGAATCATAACCACTAGATTTGGATAGTTTACCAATATCTTCATCAACTTTGACATTTGCACTTTCAACCATTTTCTTCAACCTTTTATTAAAGCACCAGTAAGATTTTCTTTTAGTAGAGTATCCTAGAATGATTCATTCATCACTTCTAGCATCAAACTTACCTATATCATCATCTCTCCTTATGTAGCATTTTCTTCCAAAAAAATTGAAATACTTGACAATAGCCTTATAACCAAACCATAGCACAAAAGGTGTCTTACCAAAATTATTGTTGGCATTCACCCTGCTAATGGTTTACACAGCAGTACTTACAACTTCTCTCCAGTAGAAATGAGGAACATTTTCTTCCAGCATCATGGTTCTAGCGGTGTCTAGAATAGTTTTGTTCTTTCTTTCAACAACTCCATTTTGTTGAGGGGTCCAAGGATCATATAGTTGTCTTTGGATTCCATGCTCTTCACAAAAAGAATTGAATTCCCTTGAAGTGAATTCACCATCTCTATCTGACCTTATACATTTGATCCTTTGACATGTCTCATTCTCTACCATAGCTTTAAAACTTTTGAACTTTTCTAATGCCTCATGTTTTTCTCTTAAGAAAGCAACCCATGTCATTCTAGAATAATCATCAATGAGAAACATAAAATACCTTTCACTTTGTAGGCTTCTAATTTTGGATGGACCACATAGATGAGTATGTATCAAATCCAGTACTCCATTATAGCTATATTGTTTGCTCCAGAAAGACTTTCTTGTTTTCTTTCCCATCTGACTTAGTGTTAATAGGCTTCACTAACTTAGGCAGATCTCTAACTGCTTGAATAGAGCTTATCTTGATAATTTTATCAAAGTTCACATGACACAACCTCATATGCCATAACTAGATTACATCAATTTGAGCAATCAAACAACTATCACTAGCAGCACTCAAATGAAAGATATTACCTTTTTTCTTTGTTCCTGAAGCAATCATATTTCCCGAACTTCCCCTTATTCTACACTTACCATTCTTGAACTACAAATTGTAAACTTTGTCTACCATCTATCCAAAACTCAACAAGTTGTGCTTTAAGCCTTCTACATAAAGAACATCATCAATATTATGCTTACCACCAAAATAAATAGTGCCTCTGCCATGAATCACACCAGAAGTATTGTCTCTAAATCTCACAAGACCACCATCATAGTTTTCTAAGCTTACAAACTTGCTTTTATCACCAATCATATGATGTGAACATCCACTGTCAATTATCCACTCATCTTTTTCTTCAATTTCCATTGCAAGAGATTTCTCAACATTCACATTACTAGCAGATTTAGTGGACACCTGACCATTTTATTTGATAGTAATAAATACCCATTCATCTTCATTTCCAGTTTCTTTATCAGATTCTTCATCAGTTACACCTTCTTCAACATAATAGCACTTTCTTTGGAATCTAGTGTTCTCAGGTTTGTACCTTGAAACTCTTTCAGGACATCTAGATACAAAATGACCTATCTTACTACAAGAAAAAAATTTAATAGGTAAATTTACTTTGTACTTACCATGACCTCTTGATACTCTTTTCACAATCAATGCTTCCAATTCTTCCAATTCTTTTTCTTCATCTTCAATCTGCTTCATCTCATCTTCATACCTGAATGTTCTCTTGGAACTTTCTCCTAAATCATATCCCTACTTGCTTTTCCCAGATACAGTAGCCTTGAAAGAAGATTCAATCTTAGTAGAAGACTCACCAAATTCACTCAATTCAAATGCAACAAGTTTTCCAATCAGCATATCTTTTATAATATTTATCATTGTCCTGAGTTCATCAATAGCATGAGATTTTGTCTTGTATGAAGGGGGCACAAATTTAAGTATCTTAGCCACAATTTCATCATCATCCAAATTTCCACCAACACATCTAATGTCCATCACTAATTCATTTATCTTTTGTGAGAAGGAAAAGATGTTTTCATCTTCACTCATCTTCAAGCTCTCTCATTTTCCTTTTAGACTTTGTAGCTTAGCACTTTTCACTAGTGCATCTCCTTCATACAATATTTCCATCTTTTTCCAAATCTAGTATGTAGTCTTCAATCCTAACACATTTGTCATCTCTGAATCTATCAAAGCACTCACCAATGTTTCTACTACCCTGGTATTAATTTTTGCTTGCTTGATTTCATCTTCAAAGGAAGGAGCATTCTGAAGAATAGTATATGCATTTTGTGTCATCTGCCAGAAAGGTTCACCAATGCACTTCAAATGACATTCCATCCCGAATTTCCATAGAGAGTAGTTTGTACCATCGAATCTAGGACTATCCTTCTTAAATGATGCCATCTCGAATCACCTCAAGTTGTTAAGCTTCTTTAAGAGGAACTAGCTCTGATACCAATTGTTGGAAAAACAAGGATAGACAACTAAGAGGGGAGGTGAATCAATTGTTACCAAAATCAAACTTATATGACATTAATCAACCTTAGATCATAGATTTGATAATTAATAGTGCAAGCATTAAATCAACAACACATCAGAGACACATGATCACCAAGATTTTATACGTGGAAACCCTATTAGGGGAAAAACCATGAAGGATTTTAGTCCACAATATTATACCCTATTAGAAGTATAATGAAGAATAAAAATGGAATGCACTTGCATTCAAGTGCATTGCGTAGAGCACACTGCTCAAAGGCAAGGCTCACTTCCTTACATACAGTAATCAGATTAAATCCATCTGATGAAGTTGGACTGAGAAATTAGCTTCTACAAAAGCTTGATTACAGTTCCAGTTAGGCACACAAAAGCTTCTTCAAACTCTTCCACCCTCTGCTCAATCTCTTACACACTCTGCCCTGAATGATCTGAGCTTTATTCGCTCATGTACATCACTTGTACACTTGAGCACTTGACTTTAAATGAGGAAAAAAAACTCATATATATATATATATATATATACTACATGGATTTACATCCACTATTTAGTCGACCACAAATAAAGAATAAATTACAACTGTCGACCTCAATACATGAATAAATTTCAATGCACACCAACAAAATTCGGTCACAACATAGTGAGGACCCAAATAAACACCTCCAAACATGCCAAACAATAAAATATTAATCCTCATGGATCGACAACATCCTAGCACCATCATGTCGACCAAGAACATGAAAATCTGGGCACACACCGGAAAAATATCCAGTCATGAACACTCCAATCAATGTGGACATACAAAAATGATAGAGCGCGATCTAGACTCATCCATGAACGTCATAGGTACATGCGCAACATGTGAAATTACCAGAATTTCATCCACTTCAACCAAGAACACCATCTACAAAAATTGAATAATTGTAGGTAAACAAATCTTTATAACTTCCACAACACTTGATGCAAACCTCTAAAACTTTTGGAAAACATACTAGAAAGCTTCAGCAACAAACCCTTTGAATTGCACCTTCAGGTCTTCAACATACAGAACTTTCCAACATTCTGACCTTCTCAGTTCCACTAGCTACCTACAATATTATTTTTACAATTTTCTCAATATCCTCGACATATATAGCCTTAAGCAGAGTTAATTATAATAGCATTGACATCAATGACAACCACATATCATCAACACAACCACAACATCCAAAAATTCCTAATAGAAATTTCATGATATTAAGAGAAATTCAAGATCATTTCTAAGGCATATCAAGGGCAGATTATAGAAGATTATTATAGCAATCAAGATTCCTTTCATCATGTCAAATATTTATTGCATCATTCATGTTGTTTGAGCTAATAGGGTGATGTAGTGTTCAAGATCTATTGAAGCTTATCAAAAGCATTGTTTCAAGGCAAGGTTCATGATCAAGATCTACATTCATTGAGGCCACTTCATGTTAGTTTGCAGATTTGTTAACCAAGGTTTCAAACAAGGTTTGGTGAGTTGTTACATTTTATTATTCATTCATCATTCCTTCATTCTTTTCTATTTCACTTCAAGGTTTAATTACCAAAATAGGGTCTGACCAAGGTAAACCCCCATTCACCTAACAAACAACATTTTTCTATTTGATGTGTGATTGCAGATTTTAGGTTTAAGATCCTTTGATTGAATAAAGTTGCAAAGTTATCAAAGTTGCAAGAAAAGTTGTCAAATCATGGAAACTCCTCTACAAATTTTATTTTCAATTTTTTGATAGTGAGCATATTGAATTTGAGAGTATAAATTGAGTAGAAGAGAACCTAGAAAACATTTTTTAGAAACCCTAGCTAGGACCCATTCACCATAGGGAAAATGAGTCCTCAATGAGCTTCAAAAGGTTACTTTTGGTGAAAGGTACACATTATTTTCCCCTTTCTAGATCTAAACCCCTATATTTTTCTATTTTTCTATTTTTAATAAAGATAAAGAAGTTGCTACAATGAAGAGATAAATCATATCAAGAAGAGTTAATCACTAGAAGAGAGGATTAATCATAGTATTCAAATAAAGTAAGCCACATGAATATTAGATAAGTCATCAACCATTTGTGCATTAAAGAAGATTGTAGATATAGAAAAACCACCAAAGGAATAGAAGGCCACCATTTTATGATTTTCTTTAAGACATGAAGAGTTGAAAAGAAAGTAGTCCACTCATTTGTAGAAGCTTTCAAAATGGGGAATCACAATTTTCAAGAAGGTAAGTCATTTTTTTCAATGGGAAATTTTGATAAAAGAGTAATGAAAGAAACAAAATAGAGGAAGAAGTGTTGGAAATTAAGAAATGTAATTCACAATTGATAAAAAATTTAGAGTTTGTAAAAGAAAGATGTGAATATTTGTGTGAAATTGAGAATCTTGAAAATGAGCTAGAGAAAGTGAAAAATAAAAATGAAGAGATAGAAGGAAGATTGAAGTTGTTTGATGAGATGAAAGAAAATATAAAGAGGTTAGAAGAGGAAAATAGTTTACAGAAGAAGGAAATATCAAAATTGAAAGAAGATAATGATCAATTAGTAGTATTCAATGAATGTGTAAGGTCAAAGCCATTGGTATGTGATGTACCATGTTGCACAAAATATTTATGTTGTTCCTTTGATCAAACTGTTGGTTTGTGTGAAGTTGCTTTTAATAAAGTATGTGACGCTAAAGGTCAGGATCTTTCTAAAACTACAGATATTTTGTGAATTATGATGTTAATAACAAAGGTTGGTTTGAAAAGAGTGTTGGTTTGAAAATTATGAATAAAATAGGATGGGAAGGAAAAGGTTTTGTAAACCATGAGTAAGGAATTAGAGAGACCATTCATCCAATTGTGAGGTCAATGAATGAAGGCCTTGGGTATGGTGAGAGAGATATAAATGATGATATAAGTAATATGGGTAACAAATCAATTCAAATAATGGAATGTATGCAATGTTCTCATTATCATAGGGAAGGACATAAACAAGAAAAGTGTTGAGATCTTCATCTTTGTTCTATTTGTGGATTGAAGAATCATTTTGAAAATTCATTTTGGAATAGAAAGTGGAATGGACAATCTATGAAAGGATGAATTGATGGATCCAATTAAAAAATGGTTACACCTACGTCCAAAAGGTTGTACAAGCCTAAATGTTGGTGGTGGAACCCCTCAAGTGCTTTGTGTTCCCCTTATATTTTTGCAAAATCTGGTTGGTTTCATGTCTCTAGGCTTGGGTTATCATTTTACATCATGCCTTAGGAATTACAAGTGTTAAAAGCCTTTCCAAATGAAATTAAGATCACATCCTTTGCCAATGTTCTAATTCATCATTGACCTCTTGTCACCAATTCCCAATCATTTAAGTTGTGACTTATGCATGTCAAATCATTTTGTTGACCGACCCCTAAGTCCTAAGAACCTCATCACTACCTATTGTTTTGTTGTAAATATATGCCTTTATACTATGTGAGTAATAGGTCATTGAAATATTATTTGGGTCTAAGGTTTCATCCTCGGGTTCTATACCCTTTCCCATCATTCACCTATTCATGGCCCCTTTTAAAGACTAACAATGTGAATGTGTAGGTTTCTAGATTTATGAATGTCATTTGATTACCATAAGTGAATCACAGTCATTCCCCCATGTCCCCGCTAGTTCCTTCATATTTTAATTTTCCTGTGAGTTGGTGGGCATTCATCATGTGTCTTCTACATGAGCGGGCCCAACATCTTTGAAAATTCAATAGGCGGTGAGGTGGAACACATCAATGATGCAGATGAAATGCTACATGTGTATCTAGATTGTTCCTCGTTTCCCCATACAAATTCTATTTACAATTAAAAATTATCATGAGGCAATGAGTGATTAACATGTGTCCCCTTTTTGGAGGGACCCATCGAGATGTGAACGAAGTAAATGCCTTTCCTTTTAAGATTGACAGTCAATAGCAGGTGACGTGGGCCAATCTTGACTACTCCTCACTATCCCATGAGGGAAACACCGTTTCTTTTCATAGCTCAATTGGGAAATGAGAGAATGCCATGTGGTATCACCTGAGCAACATGGGAAACATTAGAAAATGGGAGAAAATTAATGAAATATTTCACCACAAGCCGATGGTGTTAAAGTTTGGATTACTAAAGGGACTTTTTTGAGGCACATATTGTAATAACAAATGGATCTTTTAATTGTGGTCGTCAATTGTGCCAAAGGATTATCTATGCCAAAAAGTGATTTCATTTTAAGGCATGTGCATGTGGATGGTGTGAGATTTAATCTCAGCCCTTCCCTATCTTCCCATTGATTAAAGTTACAAGTAGGTTAAGATTCATGGGGATGTGGGGAAGTTGATGCATGGTATTTTGCTTCAGTGATAGTAAGGTGGTGGATCCCATAGATCATTGGGAAGTGGCTCCACATGGCTATTTTGATTGGATAATGGTAACAGTTTCTCCAAATCAACATTTTCAAACTAAGTTGACTCAATTTGAACTGGTGGTCATTCCAATTTCCTACAAGATCAACAAAAAGTATTCAAAGTTGAGGTTGAGGGCAAGTGAGTTGTTCTAGTACGCACAAGTGAGAGATAATGGTGGAAAGGATTCCAAGCTACCAAATTAAGAGTTTTAAGTCTTTTAAAACTTCTTTTAAAGCATAATTGAGAATTGATAAAAACATTCCATACATCCAATGAGCTCGTGCTACATTTTTTAAGCATGTTTGATGTTGGAGTTAGGGTTATAAGCTCAAACCAAGCCAATAAGTTGGTATACTATCCTACCTTTGAAATTATTAAGAGCTTGCTCATTTTTTCTCTTTTTGTCATTCTATCACTAGGGTTTTCTTGGTTTTACATTTCTTTTAAGGTTTGACATTCATTGCGAACAACTAGACGGTCTTGTCCTACTATTGTTTGTATCAAACCCTTGCTCAAGTTATAGGTCTTATTTTGTAAAACTAGAAACCCTAATTTACAAAACTCTTGAGTCATGGCTCCAAAAGAAAAATAATCTTCATCAAAATTGGAGGCATGTAGTTCCAAAAGACCTTTGAGTAAGGATTTGATTGATCAGTTGCCACCGTTTACCAATTAAAAACCTAAGGGTTAGTTTCTATTTCATGGTCCACAAGTAGTAGAGGGCCTATTTGATAAGCGTGGTGCTATTAGGGATGCTACATTTCCCTACACAGGTTGGGAATTATTTAGCGGATGGTTCATAAATAGGAATTATGGTACTCCAGTTGGCAACCCCTGGAACCTTGATTTGGGAAAATTGAAAATGCCAAATGTCTACCTAGATATTGATTTTTTGAGAGAAATAGTTGCTAATTATGATCCAGTCACAAGGACTATGAGGTCCTTTGAAGTAATTGACATGGTTAAAGTCAATAAGGAGGAGAGTGCTCATGTGTTCAAGCTCACAAAGTGGAGTGAGGATATGGTTAAAATTGATGAGAATGTTTTTAAAGAGGAAGATGTGCAAACTAAGCATTCATTCAAGGCCCATATATTACCAAAGTACCTAGCAGAGATTGAGGGCCGAAGGGTTACATTGGGACCATTTCATAAAGAGCCTCATCTAGTTATCTAATTTGTCCCTTTTTTCAAAAAAACCTTCTACTCCATCTGTCAGATTATTGGTTACGACCCAGTCACTGGAATACCCATGGTGTGGATGTATATAGTAGCCCAAATCCAACACCCTCATTATTGCACAATATATGATTATGTGTGGTTTCTTGTGGAGAAAATTTGGGAGGATCTAGTAAAGTTAAAAAAGGGTGAAGTAGGAGTAATGTTCAGTTGTTATTCATTGTCCATGCACATGTTTTTGTTCAAAGGTGCATCTTACTTTTCTATGAATATGACACTAGAGAGGGTGGAGGATAATTTTGAATTACCCATCCAATGTTGGACCACTATCCTAGATAAAGATGACAGAGAATTTGACTATGTGATCTTTGAGAATCTATTCGCCTCTGAGTTGAGAAGAGATTTGGTTATGAATATACCAATAATTCCCAAGGATAGGAGGCCTAATTTGGAATTTGATCATAATTGGGGAGATGTTATCCCTTATCTCATATTTACTAGTTTTATATTGTATGGTGCAATTATCTCACCTCGCTTCCTAACCAAATGTGTTCCAAAAATAATTGGGTTTCTTGAAGTAATGTGCCAATTGGGATGTGTGGAGAACAAGCATTTAAAGGATCAAGGAAACAGAACATTCTTCCCATAATACACATGTTTCTCTAATTTTGTGATGATTAAAGGACGTTGGAATAAAATAAATAATATACTCAATACTTTTAACATGAAGAGAAAAGGAATAATGGATTATCATGATCTTGAAGGTTTCATAGCTTGGTTAAAGTTAAGGAATAAGAGTTCCAAGTTTGAACACATTTTTAAATATCATGAGGATGTGATAAGAATATTTTTTGTCCTTTACAGTAGGAGGATAGAAAAGAAAAGTGGATTTCTTTTAAAAATATGTAAAGGAAAGTAAGGGAAAAGGACCCTAAGTTCAGTGTTATCATAGAAATTCCAAAATATAATGTAGATAATGGAATATGTGTTCCAAAATTTTGAGATGGTGGATGGCCACCTTGAAGGTGAGAGGATGATTCAAGATAAAGGGAAATCCCCTATTGAGGAGGAATAGGGTTGAGGAGAAGTCCATTTTATGGAGGAAAGGCCTACATATCAACCTCTTAAGGAATAAAAAATAAACTTTTTTATAAGGAGAAATAACAAAGAAAATAATGATGATGTAGTTGCTACTTCCTCTCAACAAGAGGAGAAAAGAGCTCTTTCCCTAGTACCAAAAATTCCACCACCATCTCCCCCAAGGTCAAGTTTACCTAAAATTGTTGATGTTGAATCCCCTCCACAACATACATCACCACCAAAAGAGCCACCATTGAAGAAACAAAAAGTCAAATCAACAGGTTTGGTGGATTATGATGATGACGAATTTGATGAAGATATTTGGGTATCAGAGTAGGAAATACAATAGGGAATTCCCTTTGCATCGATAATATTTCTTCCACAACAATTGGGTATGAGGCTAAGCAAGGTTGAACTTACCGAGATTAATAGCATTGATGATGTCAAGGTGGAAGCATGCACAAGATTCATGGATGATGATTCATTTGTGAAATCTCAATCCTTCATGGAGTTTGCCTACAGGGCCAAGAAGGATGAATATGTCAGTAATGTGGCTAAGCAAAAAATTATTCATCCATAGTTAATTGATGCCACTATTCGAGAACAGGTTTTAAAAGAAATGAAAGCTAAATTTCATGGAATGACTATAGCAGAAGGTAGGGAGTTAGTAAGGAATAGTGGCATCTTGTTGTTTCTAGAATGGGATCTAGCCCTTGCCATTGCTTTTGATATGATAAAAATATGTGATAGACCTCTTTATAATTCAGAGGAGGAGGTTACAATTGCATTACAAGGATCTTCATTTAGTGAGCAATGGGATGTACTAGCTATATGGTCCTTGGCCCCAAGCACAAAAAAGTTTGACATTGCAGAACCTGCACCAGACTACAAGGGAGGCTTGATAATAAAGAGATTATAAGAGACATCATCTCTTGAAGCAGCAACAATTCCAATGAATGTTGCTTAGTTTACAAAGGCTATAGTGGAGTCAGTAACTGTAGAGAAGGAATAATTCAAAAATAAATACAATGACCTGTTGGTTGATTATGGAAAGAATTAGCAACAAGAAATGCATTTGCAAATGGAGGTAGCCCTGTTAAGGGAGAAATTTCAAAATTTTCAATCAAGAGAACAATCGCAAAATAATGCAACCTATCCTACCACTTCACATGAGCCAACACCAATGATTACACTACTTCAACAAGCTCCTCATGGGCAATTTTTTCATAGAACATGGTAATTGTACCCATTTCAATAGTGGAGCCAACCACATTAGAAGCACCACATGTAGAGGAAGGTTCCAATAAAGGAGTTGCTTGAGCAGTTGCGGAGTTAAAAAGAAAAGTGTTATAGTCACGACATAGAGATTTTTGTCAGTAATATGAAGATTTTCACTGTTGCCTTGGAGCATTTAAATAGAGGGGTAAATAGTAGAATGAACAACATTCATGATAGTTATTCCTCCATGAATTTTTCAATAAATAATTTTCACAATGATAAGGAGAAAGCTATTCCACTCATGGAGACATGTATCCCTAGGTTGCAAGAGTTGAGAATGATGTCTATTGGAGCTGAAAAGGATGTTAACCCTCCTAAAAAATTTAATGTCACCATTCAAATTTGTAAATGAAATTAAGGAGTTTAGGGGAAATTTAGAGCCTTTGGAGACCAAAATAAGGGAATTGGTCAAGAAATTTCATGAAACGCCTCATGGTCTCCTTCCATTCATTTTAAGGGATGATGGTAACATCAAAACCCTATAGGAATAGAGAAAGGAAACTAATGAGGCCATTTCAAGTCAAGCTGATTCGATTTGTCAAGAGCACATGATTTGGGTACGTTAAAGAGGAAAATGGACATGTTGGCCCATGAAAATATTATCTTGGCAGAGTTTGATAAGGAATTCATTTAGGTTGCTACAAATATTCACTTTATAGACAAAAGGCTGATAAAGTCATGAGCTTTAGTTGGCCCACTGAGGATGAATTCCAGGCCTGGAAGAAAAAATACTTGGACATATTGGAGGAATGATTTGCAGTTGTGGGGTAGTGAGTGCAACCTGCAATCATGGTGATTAATGGGTGGGAAAGAAACAATGCATAGCCTAGAAATAGTATAGATTAGGATTTTGCTGAAGTATTATAAAATATTGTTCTCTCCCCAACATGAATATTGGTGGCACAAGTGCTGACTTGGATGAGTCATTCTTTTCTATTTATTTGCTTTTCATCCTTTGGTGTTTTGTTGAATTAGAGAAGCACACGTGGTTATCTCTTTTGTCTTGTGAGCAAGATATTTTGATGCAGTTGCAACAAATAAAGTTTCCTTTTGGAAGGCAAGTGTATCTTCTTTGACAAATGAAAATGTTTTTTGTCTTGTATCCTTCCCCCCACTTTCAATGATGCAAATGTAAATATCTAGGGAATCTTGAAATTGAAATGAAATCTATGTCAAATGCAAATTTGATTTTAACTGTAATTTGGCTCGATGCTTGTTGCTCCCATGTTTTCTATAAATGGGATTTTAAGACGAATTACACAGGTCTTTTGAAGGTTTAGAAAATTTTGAGCTCATGTTAGAGTAATTTTTGTAATTCAAGCATAGAGAAATAGATTAATGTTGAGTCTTAGGAATGCATTTAGTTTTGTAATGAGCATAATGGTTTTGCAATAGAAATGGAATACATGAAGGATAATTGAAATTTTTGGAATTAGTTTATCTCCTCTATAATTTATCTTTCGAATTATGAATAAAGGGATCAAGGTTCTTTTATTTTTCTTTAATCACTCTTGTTGAATGTGTGATGTCATTTATACTTTGGTTTAAAGAGCTAAGTAAATGCTTAAATGAGATCATAGGTTTGTGAAGTTAAGTTCAAGGTTTATTAAGAATTTTCTATTCTGGATACATTGAGTTGTATGTTACAAAGTAATATGCAATAGTCTATAAATGGTTTTTTTCGTTGCTAGAGCTAATTAATACTCTTGTGCCATTTTATCATGAACATTGAAACAAACAAATACATTCCCATCATATAGACATTGTCAGGATCATCCTCTTGGGTTTCAGAGAGCCCAAAGAGTAGAGGTCTATCCTAACAAGATAGCACCTATTTTTTGGCCAATCCTCACCACTATTTACCATTGAATTGTGGAGAATTCATAGATAGTGAATGAGATTAGGTTTGGTTCGTAAAAAATAACCAACAAATTGGTGACTCTGTTGGGGAAATTGTTAGTCCAACATCTCTAGTTCAGATCTTGTACAATCAGATTCATTATTGTTCTTCACCGATTGGAGAACAATTGGTCCAAGGTTTCATTACATAAAGTCTTGTCCAGTTTTATGCATCAAGTTCTAGTTCATTCCTTCACCTTTGTGTTGAGTTATGTTCAAAGTCTTCTCTGAGATTGCAAGTGGAACTCCATAGTGTAATAAATTATCATTCCCAATATTCAAGGTGGCAACTCTAAAGTATCTTGTGTCAGTGCATAATTAAATTCCCCAAAAGAAAGAAAGATGATTATGAAAGAAAATTTGATACCATGAAGAAAACCAAAAGCTACGCGAAGAAGCATCTTGAGAAGAAATTGGAGTCCGAGCTTGCAATGCAAAATACAAGCAGCCAACTTGGATCAAGAAAAATGCTAAATCAAGTAAGTCCACTGAATCTCTCGTTGATATGTCTCTTACTTTAAATAATGAGGTGAATAGTGAAAGTGTTCATGAGGAGGCACATGAAGTTGAGGTGCCTAATATAGATGAAAGAATTTTTCCCATCGAACAAGTTTTTTAAAATAAACTTGGCGTATCAAGAGAATAAGATAGGTGGGAATTCTGGCGAGATGATAAGAAATTTTCATATCCTTCAACTCTTATGGTGGGATCTATATTTAATGGTGGTAATTTCAAGCCTAGAGGTGAGTCCCCTAGTGTAGCCTTGCCTCATTTCCTTGAAGGAGAGATAACTAATCTTGCATTCTATACTCCCGAGCCAAGTAAGGCTAGAGATGGTTTGGAAGATGAAGAGGATATAGACAAAGATATGCAAGCCTTAGAAGAGGAAGAGCTTAGACTTAAATAAGAGGAAGAACAAAGAATCTTGGGGAATTGAGGGAGAAAAAATAAAGGATTTGAGGGAAAAAGAGGATTGAATTAAAGTTAATAATCTTGAAAGAGATGCTCAAAAGAAAAGAATTGAGAAAATGAAAGAGGATGCAAAGAAAAAGGAATTTGTTAAAAACCTCTCTAGGGTTGCTGCTAAGATAACTCATGATCCTCCTAAGGTAACTATCTAAATAGGAACCTCTGGTACTAATACTTATACTACATATTTCATAACAACTAAAACCTTAGATCCATTTGATGCTGCTAGGAAATAACAACCTATAGATCATGGGAAGAAGCCCATGTACTAGCATAAGAAAAATACCTTTAATACCAACACCAACACAAATACTAATACCTCATACAGTAATTCTTACACTAAATATGTCAAGATTAATCCTACCCTATCAAATTCACCTCTAGATCCTGAGATATTAAGGTTGCATCTGGAAAATGAGAGGCTACAACAAGAATTGAAGAAAAATGAAATGGAGGCTGCAAATGCTAAAATGGCAAGAAAGATCTCTTTCCTTAAGAGATTTATACCTAATTCAATACCTTCAAGCTCCAAACATATTGACAATGATTCAGAAAAATAAAAATTCTAAGAGACACATCCCTAGTAGGGGTGGTGGTGGTGATCGGGGTGGTGGAGGTGGAGGAAACCATAAAAATAAGAACTCGTGTTTTGATGATGGAGAAGGAAGTGATAGGAGTGAAAAGAAAAATGGAGGTGTTGGTAATGATGACAATGGGAAGGGTAAGGATAAGAATAAATTTGATGACCAAAAGGATGATGATCCTAGAAATTCTAATAGAGACCGAGACACTAGAAGGCCAATGCAAGTGAGAATATATTAGCAGTTGTGCTTTTATTGAAATTCCTAGGTATCCTAATCCATTTCCTAAAGATTATGGGCCTTCTTTAGTCAAATTTTTTGGTAACAATGCCTTAAGTGGTGAAGACCACCTCAAAGCTTTTGCTAATGTCATGGATGATTTTGAAGTAGAATTTGAAGATGTGATGATGAATTTATTCATGTAGTCACTCACTAAGGATGCTAGAGAATGGTATAGAAGTTTACTCATCAAGAGTATTGGTTCTTGGGATAAATTTAAGAGGTTGTTCAGAAAGAAGTATGGTGATAATATTGATTCAATATTCTTTCTAAATAAATTTAACAATATTGTTAAAAGTTATAATGAGGGTGTAGTTGATTTCAATGTGAGATTTCAAGAGGTCATGAACTGATTACCCCTGATTTAAAATTAAATGTCAATGTATGCATGGTGAACTATTACAATGCCTTTGATGCAAAGATGAGCTATCACCTACTAGATAAAAACCATCAAACATTGATAGAGGGTTATAATATGGGAGTCCATATTGAAAGTATCAGTAGAGCAACTAGTAAGGTTGGGAGAAGGGGTGATGTAAAAATCCTTAAGAACCCAAAGAGAGAGGATAAAAACTTTGGTACTAAGGGAGGTTCTCTTGAGGATAAGATTGAAAACTTCACTAGTACCATGAAGGATCTAAGCAATATAATTGCAAGGCAAGAGAAGGGTCTATCAAATGAAAATTCCAACTATCATAAAAATGAGATACCCCATCGGCTCCAAGATCATCCATACAATACAAATTTGCATAATGGGAAGCCCATTCCTAACAAACAAAGGAATTCTTAAAAAAGTTTCCTTTGGACACTTTGCAAAAAAACTCAAGCAATTTTACTAATGAGACCCCTTGGTGCATGTTTTGTTAGATGCTAGATTCTCCTCATCAATGTGCAGTTGCACAGTTGGTTGAAGTTGAAGACGATGTACTTGAAGACTATGATTAGTCTAATGAGGATGATGTTGACATAAATATGATTATGGATGGTTCTAATTTTGCTGACAATGAATGGTCATCTAATTTGGAATATCATGAACTTGATGTGGACATCTAGAGGTATATAGCTAATATGTATCACCAACAACTTCTCTCTGATTAAGATGATGAAAATGATAATGAAGTATATGTATTGGAAGCAACTAAAGATAATGTGTCCCTAAGGAGACCTTCAGATGAAGAAATTGCAAGATATACAATGGCCTTGGCTACACAAGCTAGAGGTGCATATAATCTAAGGAATAGAATAGTAGGTGGTGACCAAGGTATCCCTTTTGGTCTATTTATCAAAGAATAGAATGTGAAAGGAAAAGAGAAAAAATATGATAGTGAAGGGGAAGGACTTAAAGCCAAGGAAGGTAAGGGAGATAAAATTTGGTCTAAGAAGGTTGATAAATCAAAACACATGGAGAGACCAAGTCCCTTCCCATTAAGACAAAAGCATAGAAAAAAAATTTGAATCTGAAAGAAAAGATGCCAAGCCTAGAATTGAAACGAAAAAGGATCAACAAAAGGAGAGTAGTACAAAACAAGGTATGGTACAAATTTATTTGCCTAAATATACTATTGTTGATCTTTTTTAGTTGCTTATTCAAGTAAAATTATTTGTTCCTTTGCTTGAGATGATGAGAATTAATGAGCACAAACAAAGGGAGGTAGCCCTTATCAATGGCTCTACTACAACCTATAGTGAATTAGTGGTGTCCACTCCACCCAGAGTGAGTGAAAAGGAAAAGAAAGAGGAAGAATTGGAGGGAGTAATCACTGAGATCCCTCATATTTTTCTAGGAAATTAGTAATTCCCTGTCTTGGAAAGATAGAGCCATTTTTCCTCATATTGATTGTTGAGGGAAATATTTTGAAAAACTTTATCATTGATTTTGGAGCATCCAACAATATAATGTTGGCCAAGATCATTGACGCATTAAGACTAAAATTTAAAATAACCCATGGAAAATGCTTTGTTATGGATTAAGGGAAGTCCCTATTACTAGTGCAATCAATGAGCTTCCTTATAGACTAGTTGTGTTTATAGAGAAAAAATTCAAGATGAGTGTAGTGGTGGTAGATATCCCACCCAACTATGGAATGCTACTATCTAGGAAGTGGGGTGCTTCCATGATGGGTAGCATGCAATGTGATATGTCTTATTCTACTTTCTCGACTGATGGTAAGGATGTCAAAGTGGCTAGAGAACCAAAAGTGCCACATATGTTGGAGCACACTCCTAAGGATGATACAATTCTTTTTGTAGATATTGATATCAGTGAGTTTAAGGTGGAAGAGCTACCAAGAGAAAGTGACAGGTGGCCTGGACCCAAAGATAATGAAGTTACAAGGTTATCTAATAAGGATGGACTATGGAATATGTATTTTGATGGTGCAAGTTCTAAGGAAGGGTCTGGTGCAGGTATATTTCTAGTGTCACCTAGTGGAAACATGTACACGTTTTCTTTCACTTTGTCTTTTGTTTGCACAAAAAATGTGGTAGAGTATGAGGCATTGTTACTAGGATTGAGGCTAGTTGAAAAGCATGGGATAAAAAAGATAATGGGGATACGTGATTCTGAGTTGGTGATATCCCAATTAAGCTCTAGATATGCATATAAGAATAACAAATTGAGACAATATAAAAATGTTTTTAGGATTCCTTTGAGCATTTTGATTCCTTTTCAATTGACTAGAAGGAAAGAGGTCAAAACAAAGTGGAAAACTTGCTTGCAAACATTTCAATTCGACCTTTTGATATAAATTTTGTGGGTATCTCCAAGGTTGAGATAAAAGAAAGGCCATCAATCCCCAAAAATGTACATAATTGGCAAATCTTACACGATGATGAATATATTTTGAAGTTTTTAAAGTGTGTCAATAAATATGAGAGTCAAGAGATTGACTTTGAGGCTTTTGTTGAAAACATAGATGGTAAGGACACAATCTTTGGGAGTGAAGTCATTCAACTGAAGAAAAATAAAATTCACAAGGGCCTTGTGACATAAAAAGAATATTTGATAATCAAGATAAAATCAAGGTTAAAACAATTGCCACCCATCCAAAGGATTTGGAAGAAGTGAATCTAGGGATTGAAAATGCCCATAAAAAAGTATATGTAGGAAAAAATATGAAACCCAAGGTCAAGGAAATGTTGATTACCTTATTAAGACAATACAGACATATCCTTGCTTGGTCATATGATGACCTGAAAGAAAACAAAGAGGAATTGTTCCAACATGAGATTCCCCTAAAAGAAAATGATAAGTCTTTCAGGTAAAATAAAAGACCCATCAATCCAACCTTAGCTTTGAAAATGAAAGCGAAATTGGTTAAGCTAAGGGATGTTGGTATCACAAAGCCTATTTTGTCTAATTTAGTGCTAGGTGGGAGGAAAAATTGTGATATAATATTATGTGTGTATTTTAAAAATTTGAACTTATCATCATTGAAGGATAACTATCCATTTCCAAACATGGAGGCCATATTGCAGAAGGTAACTGGTTGTGATCTATTGTCTATGATGGGTGGTTTTTCAAGATACAACCAAGTAAAAGTAAAGGAGTCTGAAAAGTACAAGACTGCATTTACAACTCCATGGGGAACCTATGTGTATGTTAGGATGCCATTTGGTTTAACCAATGCAAGTGCTACTTTTCAAAGGGCTATGGTTATAGCCATTTTTTATTTCATTGACTTGTTCTTGGTAATTTACCAAGATGATTTTATGGCTTATTCCAAGAAATAATAAGATCATTGTATGCACTTGGAGAAGGTATTCATCAAGGCTTTAGAATATGGAATATCACTCAACCCAAATAAGTGTGCCTTTGGAGTTACTGAAGGAAAATTTTTGGGGAATAGTGTGTCCAAGGAAGGAGTGAGAATTGACCCTGAGAGGGTAGCTACCATAGACAAGATTCCCCAAAAAAATAATGTAAAAGAAATTCAAGCATTCTTTGGTTGTATTAACTTTTTGAGGAGGTTTGTAACAAATTTTGCAGAGATCACACGACCTATCTCCAAAATTTTGAAAAAGGGAGAAAAGGTGGTTTGGAGTGAGGAGCCTAATCAAGCATCTAAGATCATAAAACATGCTATCAAAGAGGCTTTAGTTTTGAAGTCTCCTGATTTTTCCAAACTAATGCATATTTTCTCTTTTGCTTCATTCCATACTATTGTTGTGTTGCTGCAAAAATATGATGAGGGATTTGAACAACCCATTGTATCCTTTAGTAAGTCTTTACAGACCACAAAACTTAAGTATGATATAATTGAAAATAAAGCATATTCTTTAGTCAAGATTGTAAAGAATTTCAAAACCTATTTGATGGGAGTCGTGCAGTTATAGATTGTGTACCAAATGTTGTGGTGAAAGACATTTTCAATCAGCAAGAAACTAAAAGCAAGAGGTGCAAATAGATCAACAGGATCCAAGAATTTAACATTGATGTTTAGATCACCAAGCTAGTTAGAGGACAAGATCTAGTTAAGTGAATGGAAGAGACTAACTTGGAAGAAAACCAGGTAAATCAAGTTGAATATGTTGATGTCTCACCCATTTGTGATATGCAAATGTGTGATTGGTATAGAAGGATTATTTAGTATTTATAAACTTTGCAATTCCCAACAAATATGGATGATAATGAAAATAGAACACTAAAGTTGCATGCCATCAAATATATAATTATTAATAATGCACTGTAGTGGAGAAGCCTAGATGGTGTGTTGCTCAAATGTGTGGATGGCAAGCAGGCACTAGAGCTTCTAAAATAAATTCAAATTGGAGTGTGTGGTGGCTATTACATGGAAAAGACAACTTCTCATAAGATTTTGAGGGCAGGATTCTAGTGGCCCACAAGTTTTTTAAGACTTGTGATTGGTGCAGGGGCACCCAAGCTGTCATACCTCCAAGAGGGGTCAAATGTTGATGTTTTGTTTTGCTTGAGTTAGTAAAATGTAATAATTTATTGAATTACCATTTCAATTTTGTTCGGGTTGGTATTGAGTCATTAGAGGTGATTTAGAGGTCAACTGCAAAATGTTGTCAAGTTGCTTAAATATTGTCAAAGAAACTTTTGCAAGTTTTGGCATAATAGGGATCTAATGATGATTAGTTGATTTTTTCATTTGAAAATTAGTTGGAGAAGTTGGTAAATGGTTGGGAATTCTTTAAGAATTCCTTGTCTAGTTGGCATTGAGGTTGGATATTGTTTTTGGAGATTGAATCAATAGAAAAACTCTATTTTATGCACTTTCTAACACATTTTTGTTGCTACAATTAATTGTATCAATTGATAAAATCTGATAATGGTTTAAATATTATTGGGGATGATAGAGTAGTGAATCCTCTTTCCATTTCATCTAGTTTTATTCAGTTTCATTAATATTTGTGCAAGTTAGAGGCATTTTAATCCAAACAGGTTGAAACCTTGGTTAGGGTTGCTAGTGACTAAAAAATTGGAATAAGTTCCATTCCACTTGATGGAATCCTTTGAAACTTGGTGGAATGGAATAAATAGACATTTTTTTGGTTTCCACAAATTTTCAAATGCAAGGGAAGGTGTTTGGCATGTACAAGTTGATGCCCTAGCCTAATATCTCCATCTATTAGGCTTAGTTCATCTATAGACTTAGGGGTTTAGTTGGAAAGATTTTGGGAAATCATTATTTATGTTTGGAATTGATGTTTCAGGCCTATTAAAAAATGTTTGAACTTTTGGAGAGGAAGGATAAATCCTAGAGTGCATATACCTTGTTGTTACCAAGCAAAATCACCAATTAGGCCTATTGCAACAAGTAGGATAGTCAATATTTGGAGGTTTATGTACAAATTAAGCTACCTTGGTTTTGAAGTATGTTGAATAAATCCAAAATGGGTATCTGAAACTATGTTTACCTTTTCCATATCATATTTTTATGAAAATTTACGAAGGAAAAACCAGCTTGGGAAGGCTACAAGGAGAATGAGGCTAGTGAATGAAAACCCACCATTTGAATGATTAGATATTGAAAGTTTTCTTGTTTGAGGATTGTTTGGATTTTTCCACCCTTTCTCTACATTAGTGATTCTTTCCAAAGGTTTGTAGGAAAATTGAATTTCTCAAGGAGTTTTCCACTTAGGCCTATTTTTGTTTAGGCCCCTTTTCAACAATGGGGTATAGACTTCATTGGTGAAATACTAGAAAAATCTAGTGGGGGGCATTCATGGATCCTTGTTGCAACTAATTATTTCATGAAGTGGGTGGAAGAAATCCCCACAAAGAAGGCAACAAGTAAAGTTGTGATAGACTTCATGATGAAAAACATTCTTATTAGATTTGGAGTTCTAGAGAAAATTATTTATGATAATTCTATGTGCTTCAGATCATAAGAGTTCAATGATTTTTTTGGGAAGCATGAGATAAAATTTCTTATTTGTCCCCTTACCATCCTCAAGGGAATGGTCAGGTTGAATCTAGCAAAAAGAGCCTAATGAAGATTATTAAAAGAGTGATTAAAAAGAATAAGAAGGCTTGGGACTCAAAGCTAAAGATGACATTGTGGTCTGATAGGGTTACTGTGAAAAACGCTATTGGTTATTCGCCATTTGGTTTAGTGTATGGTTTGGATGCTAGACTACCACAAAACAATCTATTAAAGATGTACAAGTTCGTACAAGAATATGATGATAAAATTTGTGATGATATGTAGCAAAGGATTGATAATTTTATATAGTTGGATGAAACTAGAAGAGAAGCTCATAACAAAAATGCAAACACACAACTGCAAGTTAAAAAATTGCATGAAAAAAAATATTCTCCCAAAAAATTTGAAGTGGATAGTATGTTGCTAGTGTGGAATGAAAGGACATGAGATAAGGGTAAGCATGAAAATTTTGAAACATTATGGTTAGGCCCTTATCTAATATCCAATACACATGGGGAAGATTCATACCTCCTTCAGAAATTAACAGGTGAAATTATAGAACTGATAGTACATGGATAGTTCTTGAAGCCATATTTCTCTTGAAATATGTTCTTTTCCATGTACATTGCACAGACCTGTAAGTATTGTATATATGTTGGTTTTCTTTGTTTTGGTTTGTTTACCTTGTCCAGGTAGATCCTTGTTTTTGGCTCTCTATGTTCGGTCTAATTCAACCTAAGATTCTTGGATCTTGCTTTGTTTTGGAAGAATATATGTCCCCAATAGGAGCCACTGGTGGAACCCCTAAAGTGCTTTGTGTTCCCCTTGAACATTTACAAAATCTGGTCGGTTTCATGTCTTTGGGCTAGGTCATCCTTTGACATCATGCCTTAGGGTTTATAGGTGTTAAAACCCTTTCCAAATTAATTTAAGCCTACATTCTTTGTTAATGTTTAATTATTCATTGACCTCTTGTCATTTGTTCCCAGTCTTTTAAGTTGTGACTTATGCATTTCAAATCATTTTGTTGACCAACCCTTGACTCCTAAGAACCCTGTCGCTACTTATCATTTTGGTATAAATATTCACTTTTATACTATGTGGATAATAGGTCATCAAAATATATTTTGGGTCTAAGGTTTCATCCTTGAGTTTTATATCCTTTCCCATCATTCGCCTATTCGTGGACCCTTTTAAAGACCAACAATGTGCACATGCAGATTTCTAGCTTTATCAATGTCATTTGATTACCGTAAATGAATCACAACTATTCCCCCATGTCCCTAATTGTTCCTTCTTCATATTTTAATTTTCCCACAGGCTTGCGAGCATTCACTATGTGTCTTCTACATGGGTGGGCCCAACATCTTTGAAAAGTTAGTAGGCAGTGAGCTGGAACGCATCAACGATGGAGATGAAATGCTATGACTGCATCTAGACCAATCCCCATTTCCCCGTATGGATTTTTTTTACTTTTAAAATTTATCATGGGGCAATGGGTGGTTGACGCATGTCCCCTTTTTGGAGAGACCCACCAAGATGTGAATGAATAAAATGCCTTTCCCATTAAGATTGACAATCAATAGTAGGTGACGTGGGCCAATCTTGATTGCTCCCCACTATCCCATGGGGGACCCACCACTATTTCCCATATCTCATCGAGGAAATGTGAGAATGCCACATGGTCTCACTTGAGCAACATGGGAGAAAATTAATGAAATATTTCACCACAGGCCAATGGTGTTAAAGTTTGAATTACTAAAGGGACCTTTTGAGGCACATGTTGTAATAACAAGTGGATCTTTTAATCGTGGTCGTTGATTTTGCAAGAGGATTATGTGTGTAGGTAAGTGATCTTGTATTAAGGCACACACATGTGGATGGTGTGATATTTAATCTTATTCCTTCCTCGTCTTCTCATTGATTAAAGCTACATGTGGGTTAAGATTCATAGGGAGGCGGGGAAGTTGATTCTTAGTCTTTTGATTCAACAATAGTAAGGTAGTGGAGCCTGCAGATCATTAGGAAGTGGCTCCACATGGCTGGTTTTGATTGGATAATGGTAATGACTACTCCCACTCAGATTTTTCAAACTAATTTGACTCAATCTGAATTGATGGCCATTCCAATTTTCTATAAGATCAACAAATAATATTCAAATTTGAGGTTGAGGGCAAGCGAGTCATTATGGTTCGCACGAGCGATCCATAATGGTGGAAAGGATGTAGAGCTACCACATTAATATTTGTAAGGATTTTAAAACGTTTTTTAAAGCATAATCAAGAATTGATAAAAACATTCCACCCATCCAAGGAGCTTGTGTTACTTTTTTCAAGCCTGTTTGATGTCGAAGTAAGGGTTCTAAGCTCGTGCCAAGCTATTAAGTTGGTATATTGTCCTACCTTTGAAATTATTAAGAGCTTGCTCAATTGTGCTCTTTATATCATTCTATCATTAGGGTTTTCTTGGTTTTTCATTTCTTTTAAGGTTTGATATTCATTGTGAACAATTAGACAGTCTTGCCCTATTATTGTTTGTATCAAACCCTTGCTTAAGTTGTAGGTTTTATTTTGTAAATCTAGAAACCTTACTTTACAAAAATCTTGAGTCATGGCTCATAGAGCAAAAGCATCTTCATGAAAAGGGGAGGTCTCCAGTTCCGAAAGACCTTTGAGTAAGGATCTGATTGATCAATTGCCACCATCTACCAATGAAAAACCTATGGGTCAATTGCTCTTCCATGGTACATAAGTAGTAGAGGGCCTGGTTGATAAGCATAGTTCTATTAGGGATGTTTCATTTCCCTACATAGGTTGGTAATTATTCAGTGGATGGTTTGGAAACAATAATTGTGGTGTTCCAGTTAGCAACCCCTAGAACCTTGATTTGGGAAAATTGACTGTGCCAAATGTCTACCTAGATATTGATTTTTTGAGAGCAATAACTACTAATTATGATCTAGTCACAAGGATTGTGAGGCCATTTTATGGAATTGACATGGTTAAAGTCACTAAGGAGGATATTTCTCATGTGTTCAAGCTCATTGAGTGGAGTGAGGATATGGTTGAAATTGATGAGATTTTTTTTAAAGAAGAGTATGTGAATACTAAACATTCATTCAAGATATATTTCCAAACTACCTAGCAAAGATTGGGGGCCGAAGGGTTACATAGGAACCATTTGATATATAGCCTTATCTGGTTAACTATTTTGTCTCTTATTTCCAAAAACCTTCTACTCCATTTGTCAGATTATTGGTTACGACCCAGTCACTATAATTCCCATGGCATGGATGTATATGGTAGCCCACATCCAACACCCTCATTATTACACAATATATGATTATGGGGGCTTTCTTGCAAAGAAAATTCATGAGGGTCTGGTAAAGTTAAAAAAGGGTGAAGTAGGAGTAAGGTTCAGTTGGTATTCATTGTTCATGCACATGCTTTTGTTCAAAGGTGCATATTAATTTGGGAAAAATATGACACTAGAGAGCATGGAGGATAATTTGGAATTGCATGTCTAATGTTGGACCACTGTCCTAGATAAAGATGATAGAAAATTTGACTATGAGATATTTGAGAACCGGTTCACCTCTGAGTTGAGAAGAGCTTTGGTTATGAATATACCAAGAATTCCCAAGGTCGTGCATGATCTCTTAAGACCCAAGGATAGGAGGCCTAAGTTGGGAGTTGATCATAATTGGGGATATGCCATCCCTTATCCCACATTTACTATTTTGAGATTGTATGGTGCAATTGTCTCACCTCACTTGCTTCCCAAATGTGTTCTAAAAAGAATGGGTTTCTTGAAATAATGTGGCAATTGGGAAGTGTGGAGAACACACATTTGAAGGATCAAGGAAAGGGTACATTCTTCCCATCAAACACATTATTCTTTTATTTTGTGATGATTAAAGGAGGTTGGAATAACATAAATGATATACTCAAGACTTTTAACATGAAGAGAGCAGGAATAAGGGATTATCATGATCTTGAAGGTTTCATATGCTATCTAAATTTAAGGAATAAGGGTCCCAATTTTGAACACATGTTGATCCTTTACAGCAAGAGGATAGAAAAGAAAAGTGGATAGCTTTTAACAAAATGCAAAGGAAAGGGAAAAGGACTCTGAGTTCACCACTCTCGTAGAAATTCAAAAGATAATGCAGAGAATAGAATACGTGTTCCATAATTTTGAGATGGTGGTTGGCCACATTGAAGGTGAGAGGATGATTTAAGATAAAGGGAAAGCCCCTATAGAGGTGGAATACGGTGGAAGACAAATCCTTGTTATGGAGGAAAAGCCTACATATCAGCCTCCTAAGGAACAAAAAATAAAGTTTTTTATAAGGAGAAAGAACAAAGCAAATAAATATGATGCAGTTAATGCTTCCTCTCAACAAGAGGAGCAAAGATATCTTTCTCCGGTGCCACAAATGCCATCACCATCTCCCCCAAGGTTAACTGTACCTGGAATTATTGATGTTTAATCACCTCCACAATATACATCACCCCCAAAAGAGCCACCACTAAAGAAACAAAAATTCAAATCAACAGGTTTGGTGGATTATGATGATTATAAATCTAATGAAGATATTTGGGTATCAGAGCAGGAAATGCAATAGCGAATTCCCTTTGCATTGGTAGTATTTGTGCCACAACAATTGGCTATGAGGTTGAGGAAGGATGACCATACCAAGATTAATAAAATTGATGATGTTAGGGTGGAAGCATGCACAAGATTCATGGATGATGATTCATTTGTAAAATCTCAAGACTTCATGGAGTTTGCCTATAGGGCCAAGAAGGATGAATATCTCACCAATGTGGCTAAGTAAAAAAGTATCCATCCAAAGTTACCTGATGCCACTATTCAAGCACAACCCTTAAAATAAATGAAAGCTAAATTTCATGGAATGACTCCAGTAAAAGGCAAGCAGTTGTAAGGAATAGTGGCATCTTGTTGTTGCCAGAATGCGATCTAGCCTCTACCAATGATTTCTATATGATAAAAAGATATGGTAGACCTCTTTATAATTCAAAGGAGGAGGAGGCTAAAATTGCATTAGAAGGATCTACATTTTTTGAGCAATGGGATGCACTAGCTATACGGTCCTTGGCCCCAAGCACAAAAAATCTTGACATTACAGAACTTACACCAAACTATAGGGGAGGCTTGATAATAAAGAGAGTATTAAAGACATCAACTCTTGAAGCAACACAAATTTTGGTGAATGTTTCTCAGTTTAAAAAGGCTACAATGGAGTCAGTAGCTACGGAGAAGGAACAATTTAGAAAGCAATATATGGACCCGTTGGTTGATTATGAAAAGAATCAGTAACAAAAAATGTAATTGCAAATGGAGGTAGCCCTATTAAGGGAGAAATTGAAAAATTTGCAATCATGAGAAAAAAATGTAGACTTATGCAACCTCTCCTACCACTTCACATGGGCCAACACCTAATGATTATACCCCTTCAACAAGTTTCTCATGGGAATTTGTGCCATACAACATGAGAACTATACCCATTTTAATAGTGGATCCAAACACATCAAAAGCACCACAGGCGGAGGAAGGTGCCAACAAAGAGGAGTTGCTTGAGCAGTCGAGGAGTTACAAAGAAAAGTGTGACAATCACAACAAGGAGATTTTTATTAGTAATATGAAGATTGTCACTATAGTCCTAGAGAATTTAAACAGAGGGGTAAATAACAAACTAAACAACATTCATGATAGCTATTCCTCCATGAATTTTTCTATAAATAATTTTGACAATGATAAGGAGAAAGATATTTCTCTTATGAAGAAATGGATCCCCAGGTTGCAAGAGTGGAGAATGATGTGTATTGGAGCCAAGCTGGATGTTAACCATCCTGAAAAACTTAAGCCCACCATTCAAATTGTAAATGAAATTAAGGAGTTCGGGGGAAATGTAGAGCCTTTGGAGACCAAAATAATGGAATTTGGTTAGGAACTTTCATGAAACACATCATGGTCTCTTGCCATCCATTTTAAGGGATGATGGTAACATCAAAACCCTGCAAGAATGGAGAAAGGAAACTAATGAGGTCATTTCAATTCAAGTTTCTTCGATTTGTCTAGAGCATGATATGGTTACGCTAAAGAGGAATATGGACATGTTGGACCATGCAGAGATTGTCCTTGAAGAGTTTGATAAGGAATTCAATCAAGTTGCTACCAAATATTCACCTTATAGACAAAAAGTTGATAAAGTCATGAGCTTCAGTTGGCCTATTGAGGATGAATTCCAAGCTTGGAAGAAAAAATACTTGGACGTATTGGAGGAATGATTTGTAATTGTGGGGTGGTGAGTGAAAACTACAATCATGGTGGTTAACAAGCATGGGAGAAAGAATGCATAGCTTAGAAATAGTACAGATTAGGCTTTTGTTGAAGTATTACAAAATATTGTTCTCTCCCCAACATGATGATTGGTGGCACAAGTGCTGACTTGGATAAGTAGGTATTTTCTCTTTATTTTCTTTTCATGCTTTGGTGTTTTGCTAACTAGGCACTCACGTGGTTAACTCTTTTGAATTGTGAGGAAGATATTTTGATGCAGTTGCAATGAATAAAGATTTCTTTTGGAAGGTGGGTGTATCTTCTTTGGAAAATGAATTTTTTTTTGTCTTGTATGCTTTCCCCCACTTTCAATGATGCAAATGTAACTATCAGGGGAATCTTGAAATTGAAATGAAATGTATGTCAAATGTAAATGTGATTTTAATAGTGATTTGGTCTGATGCTTGTTGCTCCCATGTTTTTTGTAAATGGGATTTTAAGGCCAATTACACAGGTCTTTTGACGGTTAGGCAAATTTTGAGCTCATGTTAGAGTAATTTTTGTAATTCAAGCACAAAAAAATAGATTAATGTTGACTCTTAGGAATGCATTCAGATTTATAATGAGCATAATGGTTTTGCAATAGCAATGGAATATGAAGGATAATTGAAAGTTATGGAATTATTTTCTTTCTTTTATAATTTGTCTTTTGAATTATGAATAAATGGATCAAGTTTCTTTTATTTGTCTTCAATCACTTTGGTTGAATGTGTGATGTCATTTTTGCTTTGGTTCAAAGAGCTAAGTAAATGCTTAAATGAGATCATAGGCTTGTGAAGTTAAGTTCAAGAATTATTAAGAAGTTTATATTTCTGGATATATCAAGTTGTATGTTACAAGGTAATATACCATAGTCTATAAATGGTTGTTTTCATTGCTAAGGTATTACAATTTATTGCAAGTGTGAGTTTGTTTCCCATAGATAAAGCACTAGTCCATTTATTTGGTTATCTTTGATGTTAGTGAGCCTACCCATACCTGACAAAGAACACAAATCTTAATGACAATTTTTGACACACGTGTAATTATAGTATAGTGGTATGAAGTACTACTCATTCCTTGCTTTAGGTATAATTCGTTAAAGGGTCAACCAAATCCTTAAGGAATTTTGTCTTTTTGCATCTAATGGGAAAGTTTTTTGTTTGTTTTAATGTTCATGATAAAATGACACAAGAGTATTGTTATGCCTTGCATAACCACCCCATCTTTTTCTTTGGTCAAAATGGGTCCCCCTTTATTTCTTGTCCTTGTGTCTTTTCATTTGAGACTTAGGAGTTGTTCTTTTCTCCTAAGTTTTTGTTTTTGTTCTTTTTCTCTAGCAAAACCGAAACCAGAACCGACCCTTGACTAGGAATTTACTTAGGTTCCATCTCTTAACTCATTTTTGATCCCACTCCTGCTTGTTTCCTTGTGTTTTTCTTTTCGGTCCATGTTGTTTTCCTTTCGTGAGGTCAAATCCAGAATAGATCTTGAACTCAAAACTTTTAAAAATTCTAAGTTGTGTTCCCATCCCGCCTTTGCCTCCACCTTTGTCTTTTGTTTGTTTCGTCTTGGGTTCGGTCCTTCCGATCTCGTCTCCATCTTGTTGTCTTTCTTTCGTTATTTTTCTTGTTTTCTTCATCCTTGGTGGAATCAGAACTAGGATCAGAACCAAACCAAGAACTTTGCAAAAGTTCTTTGGACAGTCTTGATCCTAATCCCACCCCCGCTTTCTTGTTTTCTCCACTTTACTTCTATTGCATGATATTTGTGAGATTTTTCTCTTTGTGATCCCTCACCTGACCAACCACATTAATGGACATTAATTGTAGGCTCCTCACATGCACATTATTATTGCCTGAGTTATTTTTGTGAACCGGAACTGAGATAGAGAAGAAGGAACACAATTTGGTCGAGGAGCAAACATCTAGGTGTGGATTTGGATCAAGTTTCAACCTATTAGACAACGTTTTGAGGTAGGTGGACTTTTTCACCTCATTTCTTATGTCATTTTTCGTTTCTTTTGTTTTTTCTTGGTGTTCTTCGCATGTTCATGAGATTTCTCATGAATCTTTAGTTGTTTTCATAGTGTTTCTTTTGTTCTTTGTTTTTCTTTCTTTCTTTTATGTCTTTTCTAGTTTTTCTTGCTCATCGTGGTTGTTTTCACATTTGGTCATGTTCGTACTGTTGTTCCCTAGGGCTTAGGGTGTCATTCTCGAAGGATTTGAAGGTTCTTAAAAGGTCTCTAATCTGTTAAATTAACCCTTCCATCATTTTTCACGTGTTGGCTCAATAATTTCTATGTAGGGTTTTGATGCCCGAATTTCCTAAGTCGACAGGTTAAGTAAGCTAGGGTTTTCGCACCCCATGTTAATTTAAAAGTGTGCCCTAGTTACTAGTTTCCCCTCTGTCATATAAGGCATAAATTTGTGTTGTTACTTTAAGCCTCCTTAGTGCATCATATGACCTTGTTTTAAAATCATTATGAGTGCTTAGATAAAATTTATAAGGATGATTTCATGCTTGATAATAGCGGGTGGAGTCGGATCCAAGAATAGGTTTAATACATAAAATTTATTTGAAATACTCTGGATCCAGTTCCAAACCCTCTTCTGATGAAATTTATTCTATCAAGCATCTTTTACTCTAGCAGAGGCGGGATCAAAATGGGGGTTGGATTTGGAACTTCCCAATGTATCGAGTCTGGTTTTTGATCTGGACTCGATCCCGATAACTATTCCAACTTCAGTTTTGATCTTGATATATAGTTCATTCCAGTCTTGGTTCCGATGATGACTTCAACCCAAACCTCACCAAATATTTAAAGCTTTCTAATGATGTTCCTATATTGGTACCGTCTTTGGTGAATGATAAATTTTTATAAGTATACATGAGGAAACACAAAGTAAAATGGAAGGTGAGCTCTCTAATACTGGTTTTTATACTTTCCATGGATCTAATCCTAGGTTGTCATGCAGGAAGTGAACGATGTCAGGAGCCTCTGTAGGAACTTCACAGATGGAAGGCCAAGCAGCAAAATTTTTAAATCAAGTAAAGCCGAAAAAGATAAAAGTGGAATAGTTGCCTTTCACATTGAGATATGTACATTGAATGATCACTCCCACAACCAACAAATTAGATTTGGGGTGGGAAAACATCACATACACCTACTTTGAAACATTTGATATGTGAAGAGTTGACTGAAGAAACTTTTGTAGAGCAAGTTACTGGGAGGATAGAAAGGATAGTTCAATCTATAATTGCTCATGTCACTTTCTTTCCTTTGTTAGTCCAATGCCCAAAGATAATCTTAGTTACATCAGGAGCGTATAATGTAGTGTCAAGGCAATACATGGAACAACAAGGGAATGTCATAATTGACTTATCCCCACAAATGATGAGACTGATGTTCAATGCACCTACTTTGAAGAATCCAAGGATGTTGACAGAGGCAGATGCATTACAAATATTGAATGAGCGAAAATATGTCAATAGGAACCACATGAATAAGAAGTGGTTAAGAACTAAAAATAAATCCCTAACTAAAATGCTTGACCAACCCAAAAGGGGATATTTCAAGAAGGAAGTTGGTGACCTAATCCTGATTCTCTCTAGAGTGTTTGGGAAAAAGGACTTTGCATACTTCAAGGAGTGGATGTTCCCATTCATTGAAGCTATCTTTGGTGGAAGGAAAAAATTCGATTGGTGTATGATTTTATCCGACAGTTTGCACAATCAAATGATAAATGTAAGGAAAACAAAGACCTTATATATGACCTCTTATGTCATATATGCAGTTGTAAGGATGGGTATCCTCCTGAGGTTGAGTGTAGTAGGAGTGTTGGGAGAAGCTCTTGGACAAAAAAAAGTATGGAACCATTATGATCAACTAACTTTGTAAACATCAGAAGAACACTATAGGAGATTCAATGATGCATTTTTTGTATGTTATTATCAATCGATTGATTGGTGATGATGGTTTTAGATTAAGTAGGGTTGTTGTGGTGTTCATTGGTCATTGGGCATATTGGTATATCCAATACCCCAAGCTATCCTACTTAAAGTTAGTAGGGTTTGATGGAAATCTTCACCTACTACAAAGGTTTTGCACTGATAGAATGGTCCTCATGGAGTTTATATATCAAGCATTGTGAGTTAATGCAAAATTTAGCAGTAAGCACAAACTTGGGTGCCATAAGTTTCCCATGAAGTTGGGAGAATACTGTTGTCTTCACAATGTGGTTTCAAAAGTAGTATGTGAAGAGTTGAGCCACTTGAAGTTGGGACTCTACACATCTCGAAAACATTTTCACCCAAAGCATAGGATGAATAAGTTGCTTCCCACTATGTTTGAGAAGCACTACAATTTGTTAGAATATTTTTGGTGGGATTTGTAGGATGAGTATGATGTGAGGAGGAGGAATTATGAAAGACCCTATTCCTTGGATGATTGAATTTGGAGTAAAGAAAGATATTCTTGACACATTTTTAGATGGTGGTGTGACTTTAGATCCAGCATATGAAGCTGAAAAAATTGGCACCAAGGACTTAGCCCCCATCAATTGGGAGGAAGAGGAATCCATTGACATCAGGAAGATTTCCAGGACTGTATTGGATAGAAGTATTCAATGGATGATCCTGAGAATAAAGGAGCTATAAACTCAATGTTCAAAGAGGAGGAAAGCGGGGGAAAATAAGGGTTATTAAAGCACCAAAAGAAGAGCTACCCCTAAAGAGAAATTGGAGTATCCTCCTCCCATTTCTGGAGGGGATACTATTCCTGAGATACTTGTAGAAGAAGCTCCTGAAGCACAAGGTATGAAGACCTCAACACTTAGGGAAGGCTCCTCTACTCAACCTTACCTCACTCAAGAACCTAGTGAAGAATGGCCCTCGTGGAGTTTATATATCGAGTATTGGGAGTTAATGCAAGATTCAGTAGTAAGCACAAACTTGGGTGCCATAAATTTCCCATAAAGTTGGGAGAATATTCTTGTCTTCACAATGTAGCTACAAAATCAGTATGTGAAGAGTTGAGACACTTCAAGTTGGGACTCTACACATCTCGAAAGCATTTTGACCCAAATCATAGGATGAATAAGTTGTTTCCCACTATGTTTGAGAAGCACTATAGTTTGTTAGAAGATTTTTGGTGGGATTCGTAGGATGAGTATGATGTGAGGAGGATGAATTATGAAAGACTCCCTATTCCTTGGATGATTGAATTTGGAGTAAAGGAATATATTCCTAACACAATGTTAGATGATGGTGTGACTTTGGATCCAACATATGAAGCTAAAAAGTTTGGCGCCAAGGACTTAGCCCCCATCAATTGGGAGGAAGAGAAATCCATTGACATCAAGTAGATTTCCAAGACCATATTGGATAGAAGTATTCAATGGGTGATCTTGAGAATAAAGGAACTAGAAACTCAAGGTTCAAAGAAGAGGAAAGTAGGGGAAACTAAGGGTTATCAAAGAACCAAAAGGAGAGCATCCCCTAAAGCGCAATTAGAGTATCCTCCTACCATTTTTGGAGGGGATATTGTTCCTGAGATACTTGCAAAAGAAGCTCTTGAAGCACAAGGTATGGAGACCTCAACACTTGGGGAAGGCTCCTCTTCTCAACGTCCCCTCACCCAAGAACCTAGTGAAGAAGTACCCATAGGTAGTCTTCATGAGGAAGCAGAAACACTGAAGGGAAAAGGGGTTGGGGTTGAAATTCATGACATTGACATAGATTCAGAAGAAACACATTCTGATGATGGAATTGTTAAAGATGCGTCTACTCAAAATGTTGAGGAAGAATATGGTCTCACCTCAGAGGATCAGTGGAAGCTATTTGAAGATGCCAAAAAAGAAGCTAATGCTAAGCCATAAGCGGAAGAATTAGTAAAAAAAAAAGAAGCAGATGCAAGGGAAGAAATTGAGGCACTGGCTAAACAACAACAAGAATTAGAAATCAAGGCCGAGGCTGATATACTTGCTAAATGACATGAGTTGGAGGCCATTGCAAAAGATTGAGAGTTGGCCAGGAAAAAAAAGGAGGATATGCTGTACAAAAAAGGGAAGCTGACAAAAAGGCTAAGGAAGAGAGACAAGTTAGCCTTGATTCAATAGATTCATGAGTTGGAAGAAGAGAAATAGAAGACCTTGAGGCTAAGTTTAAAGCAGTTGAAGAGTCTTAGAGGAAGAAATATGAGGAAGAATCGGAGTTAAAAAGAATGGAAGCAGAGGAAGAAGCTAAAACTGATCGAGAGATAGCTAAGATATGGGCAAGGGTAAAGGAGTTGGAAAAACAGAGAGATCTTCTACTAGAGGAGAGGAGATTAGAAGAATAATGACTAGCCAAAGCTGAAAAGGAAAGAAAAGTAAAGGCTTAGGCTAAAAAATTACCAAAGGACAAAGCAGAGAAAGAGAAACAACAAGAGGTTGACTCCCAAACCATGACATAAATTTGGAAACCTCTTTCTCCTGCCATTTCTTCTTCTACATAGGTAATGAATCCCCCTTCTTCTCCTATATGGCTAAAGCTCAATCTTGAGAAGAAGCAAATAGTGCAACCACAACCCCTTGATTGGGAGAATATCATAAAGGAAATAGAAAAGGAGAGGCCAAAAAAGAGAGCCAGGGTTCTTCATTCCATAAGGTTAACGAATGCTAGAGAATTTGTGGTTGAATGTGCTATCCCTATGGTTGAGAAAGATAAGAAAGATATGTAAATAGGTGATTACCAATTAGGCACTGTTAATCTAAGAAATCCCACAAGAAATCAACAGATGAACTTGATTGATATTGTGGATTTTTCTACCAAGTCAAGAATGATCCAAGACAAGAAAAAGAAATATGAGTTTAAGTCCCAAGTTGATCAATTACATAAATTCTTGAAGGAATAACCTTCCCCTATATCGTCATAGTCTGTAGCTCTAGAGACACCTATTATGCTGAAAAAGAAATATGCTGATAATTTAATTGAAATGAGTAATAAGGTAGCAATGATGGATAAGTGGATTAATAGGTTGAACCATGAAATAGAAGATTTTCTTGTTGAAGGTTGCAAGGCTCATAAAGAATCATGGAACTAGTTAATGACATGGTTATACATGTTGAAACTCTTGAGAAACAAGAGGAAGAATATGTAGGGAATGCAATGAAATTGAAAGAGATTAATAAGCTGCCCAAGCAAAATTTGCTAGAATAATCCATCCTAGAAGAAGACAATGCAGATTTTATGGAAAATACCATCAGCATCATCACATTTAGGTCTTCATTCATTTTCACTCATAGGAATGAGGTGTAAAAGGTCGGAAAGGATCATAATGAAAAAATTGAAGAATTAGGAGAAAGTATTACAATACTTGTCAATTAAGATATTCTTGAAATAGATGGCCTCCTCCTTGATAAACTCAAGGAAAGATGGAATGGTAGATTTGAAGAAATGATGCAAAAAGGGGATGACGATGATGATATTTTAATGGATAAGCTCATGGAGGTTAAGCAAGAAGCCAAGGCTACCAGAAGGGAACTCATCAAGATTAAAGATATGAAGGAATTTTCCTCTTCTGAGTTAGCAAGAATAAATTTTGAAGATAACTGGGTGGATGGGCCTGATATAGATATGCTTCAACCAGTAATCACCAATTATGATGAGTATATGGAGGAGCAAAAAACATAGAGTTAAGATTTCTATGCACATAGTTTTTTTTTATAGATCAACATCAAGGAGACATGCTTGACTGCACAGTTTTCCTCTCCTATTTTTATGGATTATGACATCAGTTCCAAAATAGAGATTTCAACAAGTTCTCCTTTCCCTTCTTGGATGCATGTTTTGACAAAGAGTCTTGAATCAATAACTGAAGATCAGGATGAAGACTCTTCTTACATTGTTCCAATCATCCTGTGATTTGTGGATTTGGGTTGTGATGAGAGAGATTAGTGCTAAATAGGTTTATATATATAGTTTCTCTCCATTTTGTAAAGGTCAGCTCATTGAAGCAAGATCAGCCACCTAGAGGAGACTTAAGAAATAGTTTTATAGTTTTAGAAGTTGTTTTACAGTTTATACAAAAATACACTTGGATACATTTTCTTTACAAAGTTTTCAATACAAGTTATGTTATTTTCTAGAATATTATTCAATGACAATGTTGATAAATCATAGCAATTCATATGCCAGTGAATGTTGTGCATAAGTGTTTCTTATTTGATGCAAATCAATACAAGACTTTGAATTTAAAACTATTTCATTAAATTATCTATAAATGGGATTCTTTTATGTTTGTTGATATGACAATTAATGATGAACTAGTAATGTGTTCTTGTCTGATTGTTGAGGTTTGATATTTTTAAATTTTGAATTATCACTATGAATGAATATAGTGCTGCATAATAGTCTATGGATTATATCATTTTATAGTTTCTTGGTTACTTGAAAGGCTCATTGTGAGATTTATATGTCTGAATTGAAAGGAGTTTATGTTTATGATTTGTTTTTCTATGCTTTGATCTATCTTTTTCTATTTATTTTATACCCCCCAAATGTTAGATTATTTAACATCATGTAGTTTGTGTCCTTTTTACCAGCATGCCCCTTGAATATTAGGGTTGCATGGACTACTGGGTGAAACAACACAGTTGAGAACCAATTACAAAGACCTTGGGAGCTAGGTGGTTTTAGATCAGTTATCTCTTTCAAGAGAAATAGAGTAGAAATATTTTGTTTAATGTTGTTGTTCTATTTTGACCATCAACAAAACTAGTACTAGAAGAAGGGCCTTAAGGAACAAACTAGAGCGAATCGGGTCATTCTCACCTGAAAGGTTTAGAAGAATTCTTAGATCTTCTACAAACCTAGACCCATTTATCGAACTTTGAACACCTACGAGGCCCAGAACCCATAGGGATTTAAACCCACCACCCACTCCACCTGGGTTTCAACCAATATTACCACTAGCGTAGCCACCTCCACCGCCACCCATGGAATTCTTTTCCAATAACCCTTCACCAATGGGAATTATTCTCAGTGGTGTCCATGAGATGCCCAAGAATCTTGAAAAATTCTACCCTAAGTACTCTCATGGGGAGTCTAGAAGTGTTGAAGAGCATATACAAGCATTCAAAGATTCTTTTACATGGGCTCAAATCACCCACCATGATGTTGCATGCAGATTGTTTCCATATTCCTTGCAGGATATGGCATATAATTGGTATCTGAATCTACCCACTAGATCTATTTTGAGTTGGGAAAACCTAGAGGATTCCTTTATTAACCAATTCCAGTTTTATGTAGATCCAACCATCCTATATCATTAATTTTCCACAATTAAGAAGGAGCCTCACAAACCACTGCCCCTCTTCAACACCTACTTTCAAAGGATGTATGGATGATTACAAGATCCTTACTTGGAAACTGAAAACATCACTATCTAAGATTACCTGAAGGCCATAGATCCCTTGATTGACCCGTTTTTGTAGAGAACATACCGTGTAGTTGACATTGATTCTTTATCCAAAGTTTGCCACTCAGCTATTAAGCTACAACAACAGATCAATTCGCAAGAAGGAATTTTAGGAGGGGTTTTTCCTCCTATAGGATATCCTCAAATACCTAACCCCACCCCGTTGTTTAATACAGTCGCGGGGATGCCACATTCTTCATATGGGACTTTGGCTGAGCTATAGTCCCCATCACAGAAAAATTTCTTTAATAGCCAGGCCCATGACCCTTCACGGCAAGCTCAACACTCACACAATTTCACTGGAGGATTTAATCCTCCAACTCCCTTACCTGTCATGAATTTGACAGAAAGTGAACACACTACTCAACTGATCTCTAAGGTAGAGACTTTGAAGAAAACCCTATCATAGGTGACAAACTAAATGGCCCAACTTAAGTTGAAACCTTCCCAAGACCAAAACCAAAACCAAGGTTACCAAAATCAAGGAGGGTTTTCAAATCAGAATAATTATTCGAATCAAAATTCCAACCAGAACCAGAGGAATTACTAGGGCCAAAATTTCCCTAATTAGAATTACCAAAATCAGAATAAGGGATACAATCAAGGGTCAATTAACAATAGACAGTGGAATGCGAGCCTGAATAATGGGGGAGTATATCATAACTACCAAGCCAATAAGGACAAGCCTCACACTGCAAATGTTGTAGATCTAAACTTAGTGACAAATTGGTGTAGGTTGCATGATACAGCCTCACATTCTGAAGTTAATTGCTCAAAGATGGAGAAAGTGGTGAAAATAACACAAGCAGACTCTTACCTGTCATAATGGAATCCTAACCCAAGTGGTGGGTCAGTAGATACAACCATGAAATTTGAAACTATTGATGAATAGTACCAATTCCCCATGCAGGGAGAAAACAAACTTGAAGAGGATACTTATGACGCTTAGGCCTTCTAGACCAAGGGAGGCCATTTCCTGAGAAATCAAAATAAAGGCCCATTCACCACATCTTCTCCTCTAAATACCATAGTTCCACCTAATCGGAATGTAGATAACAACTCACCTCCACCCAAAGGTCCACTTGAAGTCCAAAATAAAGGTAATTCACCTTTTGTTCCTAAATATTAGATGAAAAATGGTATGGAATTTGATTTTGTTTCAAAGATGCAGAAAAAAAGGACCTCGTTTTCATTCTTTGACATCTTGAAGTGGTACCCTGCCCAATGCGACATCATGCTAAGAGATTTGGAAGAAGCATATCGGTCGAAAGGAAAAAGTAAGGCAACTTTAACCAATGAGATGAACGCAACCCTGTACAAAGGAAAGGTAGGAACTCCACCGTTCATGTTAAGTCTGAGGATCTCCAGGAAGAATCTACATAATTTCCTTTTAGATTTTGGAGCCTCAGATAACATCATGCCCTTTTCCATTTGTAATAAGTTGGGGTTAAGTCTAGTTCAAACTCATAAGAAGGTAATACAACTAGACAAAACTGAGGTTAACGTAGTAGGGGAATTAAAAAATATTCATGTACAGGTTGGATCAAACCCAAGGATCCAAATTTACATTGACATCCATGTTGCTGATATTCTTCAGATATATGGCATGCTTCTAAGCTGAGATCTAATGAAAATTATTGGGGGTTACTTATCCCTAGAATTTTCACATATGTGTCTGCCATGGAAGGGAGTAGCAACACAAATTAGGATTGAAAGTGGGCCTCGTCTCAAGTACATGATTACTAAATATGATTGTCCTAACGAGGTAGCCTATTTTAAAATAGAGATAGGAGTATATAAGAGAGAGGAATGCATGACCTTCTCAATATTCAACCCTGATACCTTACAACCTTCAAAACATAGGGATCCAACCAACACTGTTAACCAATAGGTTTTTATTAGAAGGTTACAACATGATAGGCTGGTTCTGGGAGAAGAGGTTGATCTATGAAGTTTTTTGCCCCCTAATTGGTGCAGAGTCCACTATGAAGGCCATTTTGAGCATACATGTCAACCTTGCATAGATATCCTCAATTACGTTTATGAGTTAGAAGGGACTTGTGAACCTCAACCAATACCACCCCCAAACCAGTTCCCTTTCCAAGTCAAGGATGCAACTATCCTCATGAGAACTAATATCACCCAAAGGGAAGATCCTTCCCAAGATGAACAAGCTCATATTTTATGCTTTGATTTTTAGAACAAAACTAAGCAATTTCAAGAATTATATGTTACACCATCCCCCAATAATCTTTCAATGCCTAAGGGGTTGCTTGAAAAGATACCCGATTCAAAAACCATCCAACAAAAGGTGTACGAACTAGTTTCTAAACCAAGTTTAAATGAGAATGGACTTGCTGATAAACATCATGAATAGCAGTCTCCAAATTCATATAGCCTCAACCAATTTGAGCCGCCACCCATTCCTTGTAAATAACCACCTGTAGTATCCAAAAAGAAAGAAATCCTAGCTCTAGATCAGTTGTGGATTCTTAAATTTGACGGTTCCAAGTCCAAAGCAGAGAATGGAGTAAGAATTGAACTAACCAACCCAAAAGGGAAGACATACTTTGCATCTTATAGGTTATAGTTCAGTTGTACAAACAATGTAGCAGAGTACGAAGTGTTCGCTAGAGGTTTGATGTTTGCACATCAGAAAAAGGCGACAACCATCATGGTTATGGGAGACTTAGAAGTTATTGTCAAATAGGTCCATAGTCAATAAACCTGTCATAATAAGAGTTTGGTTTCATATCGTAATCGGATATGGAATTTAATAGAAGACTTTGATGATTTTGGCATCAAGTTGATCCCTAGAGATAAATCGGATTACAGATGCTCTAGCTATTGCTGCAAGCACTTTGGAGCCTATGCAAGATTCCAAGATCAAGAGATTCTCAGTAGAGTTAGTCTTGATTCTAGCCATCCCTAAAAATGTTAGGAATTTTCAGGTATTTGATGATGACCAACATATACTTGCCTTTCTGGAAAGCTCAAATGTCTTTGAGGGACAAATAATTGATGAATCAGAAAGAGACCAAGGATACTGGGACCTAGAAATATGCGATGAAGAAGGAATCATGAATCTTAAAACCAACAAAATTCTTAAGGGAATGGTAGCATTTGAGAGGATATTTGACTCAAATCCTCGGGCTCGTGAAAAATTACCCACAACTACTGATGGAGGGAAGTGTGAATCAGTCAATCTAGCTGATCTAGGCCCAAAAAAGAATGTGTTTATTGGCAAGGATTTCCCGAAACACATTTGTGGAAACATTATAAAATCATTGAAGGAAAATATTGCAACTATTTATTGGGGTTATGAGGACTTGAAAACCTTTGACACCTCAGTAATAACTCATACTATTCCCTTGAAGCTTGACACAAAGCCTTTCCATCAAAACCAACACCCAGTTAATGCCCTGATTGAACCGTTAATTCAAAAAGAGGTGCAAAATATTCTTTCATCTAGAATAATATTTTTAGTAAGGCATTCCACTTGGGTTGCTAATTTAGTCCCTGTACGCAAGAATAGTGGCGAGATCAGATTATGTGTTGACTTCTAAAACCTCAATAAAGCATCAGAGAAGGATAACAACCCATTTCCTTCTCTTGACGAGGTACTACAGATTGTCACTGGTTCTCAAATGATGTCATTCCTTGATGGTTACTCAGGATATAACCAAGTCCTAGTTAATTATGAGGACAGGATGAAAACTACCTTCACTACCAAGTGGGGGACATTTGCCTACCAAAGGATGTTGTTTGGCCTCATCAATGTTGGAGCTACCTTTTAGCCTAAAATGGATGTCACATTTAAAGACTTAGTTGGTAAGTATATAATCATATACATGGATGATTTAACTACATTTTCTAAAGATAGGGAAAATCATGCTACGGATTTATCAAAAGTTCTCAAGAAATGTGTAAGTTATGGTGTATCCTTAAATTCGAAGAAGTGTGTGTTTGGGGTTTCTAAAGGGAAATTGCTAGGACACATAATATCAAAAATGGGAATTTCAATTGATCCAAATAGAGTCGAATCCATTCTAAAATTGACTAAGCTAGGCAGCAAAAAGGAGATGAGGTCTATTTTTGGGAAAATCAATTTTGTACAAAAATTCATAACTGGATTTGTAGAGATTGTTAAGCCTCTCAACGAAATGATGAAGAAAGAGGCTAAGATTGAATGGAGTAATGAGGCTAAGACTTCCTTTTCATAGATTAAAAAATCTATATCAAAGGCACCGGTTTTGACCAGCCCTAATTATCTAAAGCATTTTTACATTTACTCTTTTGCATCTGATCACTCTTGTGTTGTTGTTCTGACGCAGAGAAAAGGCGAAGGAGATGAAAGGCCCATTAATTTTATGAGTTCTTCATTCAAGAATGTTGAAGTTAGATATCCACTTTTGGAAAATTAGGCTTTTGCACTAGTGCGGGTGGTCAAGAAATTATGTCATTATATTCTCCGCAATCAAATCACAGTAATAGGTCCAGACCCTGTTTTCAAGGCCCTTCTCATGCAAAGTGAACTGGGGAGAGACGAGGAAAATGGATGGCCATCTTGCAGGAATATGATCTCAAAATTCATCCCATGAACCTAGTCTAAGGACAAGGCCTTTCTAAATAAATAGAAAATGTCGATACCAAGATTACTTGTCAACAATACATAGTGCAGTCATTTATAGGTGATCCTTGGTATTCTGATTTGATATTTTTATTGCTAAATAGCAAGTGTCCATATGGGATGAATTCCACTCAGAGGAGAGCATTGAGACTGAAGAGTTCTCATTACATGCTCATAGGAGGGGTTCTCTATCAAAGTAACTTTGAAGGTGTTTACCTGTGTTTCCTTGATCAACAACAAGCAAAGCACGCCATTACAAAACTCAATGGCATACACGGTACTGGACATGGGTCAGTTGATTCCATGGAACACCTCTTGAGATCAGTCTATTATTGGCCCCATGTGTTCTAAGATGCACATCAACATGTGAGGACATGTCATACATGTCAAAATTTTGCATCCAAAGAACGCAATCCGGTGATGCCCCTACAACTGGTAAACGAGGTAAAACCATTCACCCAATGGGCATTAGATTTTGTAGGGGTAATTAATACAAATTCATCTATAGGTCATAAATTCATTTTGACAGCAACCAACTATTATACACGTTGGACTGAAGCCCAACCTTGTAAAAATAGCACCACTGAGGTGGTCATCAAATTTCTCAATGAATACATTGTTACCAAGTTTGGAGTGCCATTTGCTCTGGTATGTGACAATGACCCTGCTTTTTCTTCTACAAAATTTATTCAGTGGACATATGAGCATAAAATAGTGTTGAAATATTCTTCTAATTATTACCCACAGGGGAATGGAGTAGCAAAGTCTACTAACAAAAAATTATTAGAAGTAATTAAGAAGTTGTTAGAGAGTAACCCTAGGGATTGGCATACTCAACTTAGGTTTGCCTTATGGGCAGATGGAACTCATATTAAATCCGCCTTAGGGAATTCCCCATTTAAGTCAGTATATGGAAAAGATCTAGTCTTTTCTATGCACTTACAAATACCAATTCTCATGTTCATGCAATAATTTTATTTAAATGATGATAGGATAGAGGCCAGACTTAATAACCTACTGAGTTTAGAGGAATAGAGAGACATTGCCTTGTAGCAGTTTTCCAAGCACCAAGTTGTTGTCAAACATTGGTTTGACAAGAGAGAAAAGATTAAAGAATTTAGAATATCAGACTTAGTACTATTGTGGGATAAGGCTAAGGAAAGGAAAGGTGATCACCAGAAATTTGATCGACTTTGGTTAGGTCCATATCAGATTGTTGAGATCCTTGGTGAAAACGCTTTTTGTTTAATTACTTTAATAGGAGAACCTGTTCCATTGCCCATCAATGGGAAATTTCTAAAACACTACTCTAGCCCATGAATGGGTCTGATGATCAGTTTTGTTGTAAGTATGTAATTAATTGTTTTTTGTTTTTTGTTTGTGTGTTTGTTGTTGTCATTTTTGTTTTATTTCTTTCTTTCTTTCTTGGTTTTGTTTGTTTCTGGGGTTTTTATTTTTTATCCAATTCAAGGATGGGTGAAGTTATTTGAAGTATACTAAAGGTACTAGGAGAGAAGTTGGTTGAGTTGTTTTCAAGAATATCTGTTGAAATTTTTCATTTCATAACTTGTAACTTGTGTTCCTTTTGTACAATGGTCTTATAGGTTAAACACAAATAGGTATATTGTAAGAGATCTCATCAACCACGGTTGAATCTGTCACAAAATAGATAAAAAATTTGTTCTACATAAAATCTCATTTGTCTCTAGGTGGTTGTATTTTACATTTGGGTAAAAAATATGAACCTTGGCACTGTCATGAAATCCAATGTAGTTCTCAACCCTAAATTTCAGGTTGATATATCTGAGTATTGAGAAAAGCTAATAAAGAATGCCTTCAAAAAAATATTAAAGAAATGAGAAAGAAAAGAGAATCATTAAATGATGACAAACTCAATACAATAAGGGTAATTCAAGTATCTCTATTAAGGCTATTGATGCCTAACCGACAGTAGAGAAATGCTTTGAGAGAACTAGAGGTATCTCCATCGGGGTAATAGATGTCTGACTGGCAATAGAATTTTTATTAAAAATAGATGCACCATACATGCACACACTCAGATTCGAAGTTGTTAATGTTGATTTACATATGAGATTCCATCTCAACCTTGTTTGTTATGACTAGTCACACATGAGTGCAAAATGTTCATAAACTAGAGGTTTTGGGTGACTGAATTCTTCAGTATCTTGAAAATGGGTAAATGATTTTCCCAATTGAGTCACCATTTGTTATGCCTTGCATAACCACCCCATCTTTTTCTTTGGTCAAAATGGGTCCCCCTTTGTTTCTTGTCCTTATGTCTTTTCATTTGGGACTTAGGAGTTGTTTTCTCCAAAGTCTTTGTTTTTGTTCTTTTGCTCTGGCAGAACCAGAACTGGAACCGACTCTTGACTTGGAATTTACATAGGTTTCGTCACTTAACTCAGTTATGATCCTACTCCCGCTTGTTTCCTTATGTCTTGATTTTTGGTTTGTGTTGTTTTCCTTTCGCAGGGTTAGATCTAGAACAAATCTTGAACTCAGAACTTTTACAAGTTCCAAATTTTGTTATCGTCCCACCTCTGCCTATGCCTTTGTCTTTTGTCTATTTCATCTTGGGTTCGGTCCTTCTGATATCATCTCCGTCTTGTTGTCTTTCTTTCATTATTTTTCTTGTTTTCTTCATCCTTGGCAGAATCGAAACCAAACCGGGAACTTTGTAAAAGTTCTTTGGACAGTCCTGATCCCGATCTTGCCCCCGCTTTCTTGTTTTTTCCACTTTACTTCTATTGCACAATAGTTGTGTGCTTGTTCTCTCTGTGATCTCATGCCTGACCAACCACATTAATGACATTAATTATAGGATCCTCACACATGCGAAATCAAGTTTTAAAACTTAATCAAAGTTAATTTTGTACATCATGATTGTCTGAGTTATTTTTGCAAACCAGAACCGAGATAGAGAAGAAGGAGAACAATTTGGTCGAGGAGAAAACAACTGCGCATGGATTTGGTTCAAGTGTCAACCTGTTAGGTAGCATTTTGAGGTAGGTGGACTTTTCACATCGTTTCCTTTATCGTTTTCCATTTCTTTTGTTTTTTCTTGGTGTTCTTCGCGCATTCTTGAGATTGCTCGTGAATCTTCGATTCTTTTTGCAGTGTTTATTTTGTTCTTTTTTTCTTTCTTTCAATGTATTTCTTGCTTTCTTTTATGTCTTTCTGGTTTTTTTTTCTCACCACAGTTGTTTTTTGCATTTGGTCATGTCCGTACTTCCACGCCTTAGGGTTTAGGCTATCATTTTTGAAGGATTTGAAGGTTCTTAAAAGGTCTCCAATCTGTTAAGTTAACCCTTCCATCCTTTTTCATCTATTGGCTCGATGATATCCACGTAGAGTTTTGATGCCCTAATTTCCTAAGTCAATAGGTTAAGTAAGCTATGGTTTTTGTGCCCCATGTTAATTTAAAATTGTGCCCTAGTTACTAGTTTCCCCTCGGTCATATAAGGGATAAATTTGTACTGTTACTTTAAGCCTCCTTAGCGTAACATGTGACCTTGTTTTAAAATCATTATGAGTGCTTAGGTAAAATTTCCAAGGATGACATCATGCTTGATGATAGCGGGCAGAGTCGGATCCAATTTCGAACTCGCTTCTGATGGAATTTAGGCTATCAAGCATCTTTTACTCTAGTAGAAGCGGGGCCAAAATGGGGGCTAGATTTGGAACTTCCCAATGTATCGAGTCCAGTTTTCGATCTGGTCCGAGTCCTGATAACTATTCCAACTCCAGTTATGATCCTGATATGTAGTTTGGTCTGGTCCCAATTCCAATGATGACTCTGGTCTAAACCCCACCAAATATTTAGAGCTTTCTAATGATGTTCCTCTCTTGTTCTTGTCTCTCGTGAATGGTAAATTTTTCTAAGTATACATGAGGAAGCACATAGTAAAATGGAAGGTGAGCTCTCTAATACTGGTTTTTATACTTTCCATGGATCTAATCCTGGGTTGTCATGTAGGAAGTGAACGATTTCAAGAGCCTCTGTAGAACTTCACAGATGGAAGGCCAAGTAGTAGAAAGTTCAAAGCAAATAAAGTCTAAAAAGATAAAAGTGGAACAGTTGCCTTACACATTGAGATATAAACATTGAATGATCACTCCCACAACCAACAAATTAGATTCAGGGTGGGAAGACATCACAGACACCAACTTGGGAACATTTGATTGTGAAGAGTTGACTGAAGAAACTTTTGCAGAGCAAGTTATCGGGAGGACATAAAGGATAGTTCAATCTAGAATTTCTCATGTCACATTCTTTCCTCTGTCAGTCTAATGCCCAAAGTTGATCTTAGCTACAACAGGAGTCTATAATGTAGTGTCAAGGGAATGCCATAATTGGCTTATCCCCACAAATGATGAGACTGATGTTCAATGCTTCGAAGAATCCAAGGTTGTTGATAGAGGAAGATGCATTGCAAATATTCAATGAGAGCAAATATGTCAACAGGAACCACATGAATAAGAAGTGGTTAAGAACTGAAAATAAATCCCTAACTAAGATTCCCGACTAGCCCAAAAGGGGAGATTTCAAGAAGGAAGTCGGTGACCTAATCCTGATGCTCTCAAGAGTGTTTGGGAAAAAGGACTCTACATACTTCAAGGAGTGGATGTTCCCATTCATTGAAGCTATCTTTGATGGCAGGAAAAAAATTGATTGGTGTATGATTTTTTTCGACAGTTTGCACAATAAGATGATAAATGTAAGAAAACCAAAGATCTTCTATATGACCTCTTATGTCATATATGTAGCTGCAAGGATGGGTATCTCCCTGGGATTGAATACAATAGGAGTGTTGGGAGAAGCTCCTAGACAACAAATAACATGGAAAAATTATGATCAACTAACTTTGTAGACATCAAAAGAACATTATAGGAGAGTCAATGATGCATTTTTGCAAGTTATTATCAATCAATTGATTGGTGATGTTGGTTTCAGATTAAGTAGGGATGTCATGGCGTTCATTGCTCAATGGGTACATTGGTATATCCAATACCCTAAGTTCTCCTACTTCAGGTTAGCAAGGTTTGATGGACATCCTAACCCACTGCCAAGGTGTTGCACTAATAGAATGGTACTCATGGAGTTTATATATCAAGCATTGGGAGTTACTGCAAAATTCAGTAGCAAGCACAAACTTGGTTGCCATAAGTTTCCCATGAAGGGAGAATATTGTTGTCTTCACAATTTGGCTGCAAAAGCAGCATGTGAAGAGTTGAGCCACTTCAAGTTGGGACTCTACACATCTCAAAAGCATATTGACCCAAAGCATAGGATGAATAAGTTAATTCCCACTGTGTTTGAGAAGCACTACAGTTTGTTAGAGGATTTTGGGTGGGATTTGCAAGATGAATATGATGTGAGGAGGAGGAATTATGAAAGACTCCCTATTTCTTGGATGACTGAATTTGGAGTAAAGGAAGATATTCCTGACACATTGTTAGATGATAGTGTGACTTTGGATCCAACATATGAAGTTGAAAAGATTGGCACCAAGGACTTAGGCACCATCAATTGGGAGGAAGAGGAATCCATTGAAATCAAGCAGATTTCCAAGTCGGTATTGGATAGAAGTATTCAATGGGTCATCCTTAGAATAAAGGAACCGGAAACTCAAGGTTCAAAGAAGAGGAAAGCAGGGGAAACTAAGGGTTATCAAAGAACCAAAAGGATAGCAGCCCCTAAAGCACAATTGGAGTATCCTCCTCCCATTTCTGGAGGGAATACTGTTCTTGAGAAAATTGTAGAAGAATCTCCTGAAGAACAAGGTATGGAGACCTCAACACTTGGGGAAGGCTCCTCTTCTCAACCTCCCCTCACCCAAGAACCTATTGAAGAAGTACCCACAGTTAGTCTTCATGAGGAAGCAAAAACATTGAAAGGAAAAGGGGTTGGGGTTTAAATTCATGACATTGACCCAGATTCAGAAGAAACACTTTTTGATGATGAGATTGTTAAAGATGTGTCTACTCAAAATGTTGAGGAAGAACATGTTCTCACCTCGTAGGATCAATGGAAGCTATTTGAAGATGCCAAAAAGAAGCTAATGCTAAGGCACAAGATGAAGAATTAGCAAAACAACAAGAATCAGATGCAAGGGAAGAAGTCAAGGCACTGGCTAAACAAAAACAAGAATTAGAAATCAAGGCCAAGGCTGATCTACTTGCTAAAAAACATGAGTTTTAGGTCATTGTAAAAGCTGGAGAGTTGGCCAGGCAACAAAAGGAGAAGGAGGATCTTTTTCTACAACAAAGGGAAGTTGAGCAAAAGGCTAAGGAAGAGAGAGACAAGTTAGCCTTGCTTCAAAAGATTCATGAGCTAGAAGAAGAGAAGGCCTAGAAAACAAGAGAAAGAGAAGCCTTGAGGCTAAGTTTAAAGCATTTGAAGAGTCTCAGAGGAAGAAAGATGAGGAAGACTTGGAGTTAAAAAGAATGGAAGAAAAGGAACAAGCTAAAACTGATTTAGAGGAAGCTAAGCTATGGGCAAGGGTAAAGGAGTTGGAAGAACAAAGAGAACATCTACTAGAGGAGAGGAGATTAGAAGAAGAATGACTAGCCAAAGCTGAACAAGAAAGAAAAGCAAAGGCTCGGGCTAGCAAATTGGAAAAGGACAAAGCAAAGAAAGAAAAACAACAAGAGGTTGACTCCCAACCCAAGACAACAATTTGGAAACCTCTTTCTCCTGCCACTTCTTCTTATACACAGGTAATGACTCCTCTTACTGCTCCTACATGGCTAAAGCTCAATCTTGAGAAGAAGTAGATAGTGCAACCACAACCCCTTGATTGGGAGGATGTCAAAAAGGAAATAGAAAAGGAGAGGCCAAAAAAGAGAGCCAAGGTTCTTCATTCCACAAGGTTAACAGATCTTGGATAAATTGTGGTTGAATGTGCTATCCCTATGGTCGAGAAAGATAAGCAAGATATGCAAATAATGATTACCAATTAGGCACTATTAATCTAAGAAAGCCCACAAGAAATCAACAAATGAACTTGATTGATATTGTGGCTTCTTCTACCAAGTCAATAATGATCCAGATCAAGCAAAAGAAAGATGATCTTAAGTCCCAAGTTGATCAATTGCATAAATTCTTGAAGGAATTATCTTCCCCTATCTCTTCATGGTCTGCTACTCCAGAGACACGTATTCTGCTGAAAAAGAAAGATGTTGATAATTTAATTAAAATGAGGAATAAGGTAGCAATGATGGATAAGTGGATTAATAGGTTGAATGTTCAAGAGTCAATGGCTAATGATTTCTTGTTATGATTGGCACATTGAAAGGTGACATACAATTTAAGAGACTATGAGTTTTCTCTATGTTAGAGAAAGAAAAGGAAAACCTAGTGATTTCTCAAGAGGGGGAAAATGGTTAAATGGGTACTTAACTTCTCCAAGAAGGGTACTAAGTGGGTCTATAAGACTAAAGTGGTGGAAATATTGCATAGTGAGTTGCACAGGTTTAGTTTACAAAACTTCAAGATCATATTGTGAGTCTCAACATCAGTAAGGAGTATGTTGGTAATTGATGCATGAGCTTCACTGCCATGTTTCATGTGTCATGCACAAATTTGCATGTTTAGACAATCATTTTATTTCTAATTTACATTTATTTTTTTAGTCTAAATAACAATTTAAAACCTATATTTTCATTTGTTATTTACCAGTCTTTAAGTTGGTCAAATAATGCTTGATAGATGCATGCTTATATTTTTTAGGTTTTCAATATATTCTTGGATGTTGCAAACTATGTATCAGCATTGCTCCTTTTATATAAGCTTCAATAAAACTATGTAATAGTTATTTACCCTATAATAATATAGTATACAAGTATGATTTGTATTGAGCATAAGATAAGACCTTTATATTGATCCAAGATGTAATTTGTTCCATTTTGACAACTTCAATAGAATATTTCTATGTGTGTTATTTCTACGTATTTCTATGTTAAAATAACTTGTGTTTCTTTGTCTATGTTTTAAAATCAGCTATTCTGCCAAAGGACCTTCAAGTCACATGAACAAGTTTGTTATTGGTGTTCTCAACTATGTGTGGCTATAAAGAAATATTAAATTATTGATTTTGACAAGGTTTTATTTGAGAAATTTATTTAGACATTGAAAAAATCATCATATGTTCCAAGGCATGACTTAAAGAGATGGCTTAATAAATAAATATTTTTATTTTGTATAACTCTAGCTCTTTAATATGCAACAAGGAAGCACAAAGAAGATAATGCACTTGATAAATATTTTTATGTAACTAATCATAAAGGTTAAGTATTATGAATAAAATTTGTATGGGACATTACCTTAAATATGAGATGTACACGAAATATTCATTTTAGTTGTTTAATAGTGATATCAACAAACTAATTAATAAAGATTGAGATCCTTCATACCTCCTCTTCCTAGGCATAGATTAAATATATTGTGAAAAAATTATATATTGAGTAGATCCCTATATGAGATGTGATATTTTTTATATTATTTTCTTCTTTATGTTCATTTACTACACATGAATGTGGTCTAATATTTTAGTGTGGAAGCTTGTTTTATTGATTGAATTTGGTGATAAGATGTTTAATGTCCCCGTTTTCAGTCATGTCAACATTGGCATTAGCTTTGGCTTATTTGGTGACCGTTAATCATGGCAGAAGGGATATTTGATGTTTATGAGGAACTCCAAAGTATTTTGGCACCTTCAGATGTCATTTCTGATCGGGTTTTTGTATTTTCCATAGTTTTCAATTGATTGTGCAAGAAATATTTAATAATTAAGTAATTAATATTAAGCTATCGAAAAAGCATAAAGTAAACATCAAATTAAATTAATTATTTTAATTATTAATTAAAAGTGATTGTCAGAAAATTTAAATACTTAAATAAAGTCACTTTAGGAGCAATGTGAAACTGTATAAAGACGTTGTCTAGGAAGCTCATTTTTGTTTTACTCTTGGTTTATTTTATCTGACTATTTTTTGGAGAGCTTCTAGAGGATTTGAAACCCTAGGACAAAAACCCTAAGGGTAAGCTAGTTTCGATAGTAGAAGATATATCCTAACTAGTTGGTGGATCCATTCAAGTTTCATGCATGGATATACCGTTTGTAGATTGTGAAATTTGTGAAGTCATATTTTAAGAAAGAAATTTAGGTATTTGTATGGAATTTATTCATAGGGAAGAAATAAGGATTATTAGAGGCCAACATGCTTTTGAATTTTTGAATATGGGATAAGTCATAGGAGTTCATGATTAAATTAAATAATATATTTTGATAGCAGCTGAAGGAGTTGTACCATTCTAGATATTATGTTTCATACCATTGTAGCATAGTGATACATACATAGTCAATTCTTGCAGGTAGCGATTTAATTCCTGGTTGTTTTAAACTTCCACACCACCTCAAAAAGAGAAACATTTGGATGGGTCGATATGAAGGTGTCAGCCATTAAGGAAAATTTCCTATTATAACATCAAAAATAATTAAAGTTGTCGCTTCTCCATTGAATAGTTGTCACCTAGCTTACAGTGGTTAAGTATTTTATTTAGAGCCACAATATATTAATTTTTAGCGTCATACAAGTAAAAGGAGAACATAAGGTAACATGGAGGGGAAGACTAGTCAAGGTTGTTCCCTGTCAAAGTTTTTCTTGCTTTCTAGATGCTTAGAGTCATACAGAAACGAGAAATGAAGGATTATTATAATATATTGGTAATACCATTAATGTGTTGATCGTAAAGTCCTTGTGACTAGTAATCTTTAAGAGAAGGGTGTCATACAATTTATATGAGGATATCAATGAGATACAGATCAAAAAATATATACTTTGTCTTTACGAGAATTAAAATATTAAAATCTATTTGGAATTTATATTGTGTTAAATTTATCTTGAAATTTAGTAGCACTATTAACTTAAAGATAGATTTATCTATATTTTTAGAATTTTGGAAATATTATTATGAATGTAATGCATATAGACAACTATCGTTAATTGGAAACAATCTAAAAGAAGCTCAAAATAATAGTATGAAAACTATTTGACTAAATGTTTGTGCACATGAAGTCATGAAATTGAAAAAAACATTGTATAGTAATTAAGCTCAAGATATTTTAGTGGTATTAGAGTTGAAGATATTGTCAATCGGTGGATCTTAATGTTAATTTTTAATAGCATAAATATTTTATCAGTTTTGGGGTTTCTAGTTGAATGTGTTCATTAATGAATTCGAAAGACAAGGAGAGATCATTCTTAGTTTCTTCCAATAAGTGACTAGCACTTATCCATATTAGTTGCAGCAGAGTGTTGTTTCTTTCAATGAGAAAGATGAAATCCATGCAAGAGATCTTGACAAAATTTTCAAAAATATCATAAGAAACTAATAAAATTTATAGAGCATCCCGAAGTATTAGAACCTCGCTTATTAATTGAAAAGAAAGAAAATATAAAAAAAAAATTATTCTAGTGCAAGAACGAACTTAGAAGACAAGATCTTTGCTTATCATGCAAAGGAACATGGGAGCCTAATAGAAATGCACAGGCAAAAGGGTGAAGAGGCTAGAGGAAGGAAAAAAATTCATAGAAGGAGAGGTTGGAAAAGAGAAGAAAAAATATTAGCCAATTACCTTTTCAAACATTTAGTAGAAGAGCATGTTAATATTTATCCTATTGATAATTTTAGTGTCTTCATGTCATCTCATCAAGAGTTTTGTGAGGAGATACAAGATGTGTAAATTGTTCTTGATGGTCATGATGCTTCTGAAAATAAGGATGAAGCTAAGTCTTCATGTGCTTCTATTAACGAATTAGAGTACATTGATCTTCACAATAGTGTTGAAATCAAATTAAAATATGTTGATTTGGATTTCATTAAATCAAAAAATAAGGAAGTATGGACAAACAATAAAAATATCAAATCCCGCATTGTTTCCTTTCAGTAGAGTAATGCAATGGACTTTAAGAAAAATAATCACTTGTTTCTCCTATGTAAGTGAGGTGTACACGAGTCTCTATGCTAATGATTTAGATATTGTTATTGATAATCCTTGTGAAGAGATGAATTCATTTACTGATATTGTGTTTGATCACAACGTCGTCCCACCATTTTTACTTGGGAATTGCAAGGAATTAACTAGTAAGACAATTATTTTTGATGGTGGTATTGTTCCTACAAAAGAAAGAAAATTAGAAAATTTATTGTGTGGCAACCCAAGTCCCTTTGATGAACTTGATCAAATACCTTTAGCATTGCAAGATTTGAAGGACCAATTTGTGGTTACAAAAGATAAAGTTGTGCAAGTGTTAACAAGGGTGGATAATACCCATAAATACATTGGAGATCTCATTTAGAAAGCCCAAATTGAGGGGAGGAAAAAAGGATTTGCAAGTGGAGTCACTCTTACACAATTGCACATGATCAAAGAAGCATTAGAAATTATGAAATTTGATTACTTACAATTGCTCATGGATAGGGATCTTGCTACCAAGTTTGTTGAAGACAAGGAAAAAGAGACTGATGAACTTTTCTTCCAGTTAAGTATGGCTCACTTTTCAATATAAAAATCAAATAATCTTATTTCTATTATAGTCACACCCAAGGAACAAGAAATTAATACAAGGAGGATTATGGAGACTAAGCAAATAGTTGAAGGGATTGATGAACTCCATAGGGGTGAAATGTTGCATAATGATTCTAGCATTCCTTGTATTAGGGGGATTCAAAATGTTGATAGAGATTGGAAACCACATCGAGAATATGAACTCTTGAATTTTGAGGATCATTTTTCACATGAAAGTGTAGCTTGCAGCGATGAGACGGTTGCTATAACAAGTTATGCTAACGGGTTTGAGCATGATACACTTTTTAGATCTATAAATAATGATAAGCATCTAGAAATGGAAGATGTGTAAGAGATCTATGAGAACACCAACAAGAGGTATGAAGCAAATACAAATTTTATGATTGTGAACAACAATCCATTATCTTCATAAGATTGTGTTCATCATAAGATGATAGATAAGATCTATATGGATGATATTGGTAAGAGGCATCATCTTGTCAATATTCAAGATTTTATGGCTAAGCATGAGATATGTTTGTGGGCCCAAGTTACACTCAATACATGACATTCCAAAATGGATTTACTATTCCTTATTTCATGAAAACACCATTACTTGTCACCAATTTGGAAGGACACAAGGTACGCAAATATTTTTTTGTCAGTTTTAACGAGAAGGTTGAAATTACATTCGAGACATCTAATTGAAGAGTTGATTATGGAAACTAAGAGATAAGTTCCTATAGGGAAGTTAATGCATTTTGATAATGTGTGGTTTGTTAAAGATAACACTCTTCTAGGATGTGATGTACAACACATTATTGGAGAGTTTTTAGAATTGGTTATTTTGTTTCCATCTTACACATTAATGTTTAAGGGTTGTTTTATGGTTATGATCATGAAATTTTTAGAATTTTCATTAATCATAGTATCTTATTGCATGGATTTGTGTGCTTGAAATTGTCACTATAGAACTTGGATATTGAATGTTGATGAGCTCTTACCAATTTATGACAGTAGAGATATTTTTGAGGTGGTTATAAGTCAATTTTTTTGACTTAACACTGTTATCATATTATTTTTCAACAACTATGAGGACGTATGTGTGAGTATGATTCGTAATAATCATAAGATTTTGGATCCACGTATAGTCTTCAACGTCAAATTAGACTCAAAATTGGAGTGGCGGACAAAACTTCAAAGTTGGTATCATTTTCCACTTTCTAATCAACCTACATATGACTTTGAATGTTCACATACAAATGGATTGGCCAACACCCCCAACCTAGTAGTGGTGTAATTCTTAGCTAGTGTTGATGGGTAATATTAATTTGGTTATTGGAGTCTTTATGGTCATTTTCATACTCATACCTCCTATACTTTTGGGGACCATGAAACATAGAAAAATGTAGGGGTGTGATGCTTTTGAATGGGGATATGCACCTACACTTCCCTGTTTCATTAGGAAAAAGAAATCCCCAAGGGAAAGATTGACTTTCAACCCTTACGTGAGTCAACCTTGATGGAGATCTTGTTGTTTTCCTTATGACTTAGGATGGGGTAAATCAGCCTAAAATGCACTTTTGGGAGATAAATAAAAATACTAAATGAATACAATTATGCAATGCAACACATGATTCATCAATTTAAAACATTAATCTAACATAATCTAGAAAGTTTCAGTAGATCTGAGAGAGTTATGAATTTATGCACTTGTCACAAAAAGTAGTCGTTGAGTTCCTCCTGGGATATATACGTACTAGGGAAAATGGTTCTTGCTTCAGGGCTTCAAAATCTTCTTTTATAGTCCTCTGCTCCTAGGTCGGCACTCCCAATTCCTCCAAGTTTCATAGTCAAAAATTCAGAATTATATTTTGAAAGTGAGTTTCCATGGCATGATGATAATGTTGACAACTTTGCAACTTTTACAATTTTGCACTTTTGATGAAACTTTAATCCTTCTTTGACCTAAGATCTGCAACTCACACACAAGAGAGAGAAAAATTATTTGTTTTTGGTGAATGGGGGTTTGCCTTGGTCAAACCCTATTTTGGTAATTAAACCTTAAAATGAAATAATGAAACATGAAAGGAATGGTGAGTGAACACTTTATATGTTTCAACTCACTAAACCCTTGGATGAAACCATTGAAGGACTAAAACTTAACACAACTTTCCAAGGTCTTGATTTTGCATGAAATGGCTTGATTGGATGTTGATATTGATGCTTGAATATTGACTTAAATGCTTGAAACCTACATCATAATGTTAGCTCCAAAAACATTCATGAAGGAAGATAACTTTGACATGATGCTTGAGATCTTGAATGCTGCAACAAATGCTTGAAAAATCTACTCTTGAACACCTTTGACAATAATCTTAGCTCTTGTAAAAATTGGATTATCTTTCTAGGATTTGAATTGATAAAAATACCTTGTATTTATAAGTAATTTTCTAATTTCCCAAAAATTAAACATTACAAGTCGATATTTGGAATTGGAATTTGGATCATAAAAAGGCCGCCAAAAATATATTAAAATTTTAAACTCAGCAACTAAAGGGGACCCATTCGCCCAAGGGTGAATGGGTCTTGATCTAAATTGCAAGGGCCTATTTATTTCGGGGTGTTAAAATTGATAATTGCATTAATTAAATATTGTTTCCCCTTTTAGAAATCACAATTAATTAGGCTTATAGATGCATAATTGAGCCAATTAGAGGCTTAATTAAGTCCAATTAATTAAGGGACCCAAACATAGTGTGAAAATGTAAAGGAGTACATTTTCCAACACTACATTTAGCCCCCACTTTAGTGAGAGGATGAACTTGCACTCAAACTCACACTAAAGTATACAAACACACATCAAGAGAGGTCTAATTGTACATAATTGTTGTAAAGATAAGACAAAAAAGGTCAAGGAGGATGATTAAGCCCCCAAGATCTAAGATCTCATGGTAAACCAAAAAAGGCACAAAGAGATGCATGCCTATGTTAAATATGCAAAAACAAGACAAGATACACAAGCATACAATGTAAAAATTAGAGAAGAGGGAAGAGGGATTGATCAAGCCTCGACTATTTGTCCAATCAATATGGATCAAGCCTTAGCTATTTTTCTAGAAAACATTTACAAGTGGAAACCCATTGTCCACTATGCAAGCAAAATACTCACACGGGCTAGTGGAATCCGTTGTCCACTAGGTGAGCCCCAAAAAGTGGCTTATGGGAAAGTCATGCTAGGTATAGGCTCCCATTGTACTAACCTTACCAAAGTTATGCCTCCTAATAAATTTTAAAAGGTTCCATAGAAACGGTCACAAGGCTAGCAAGTTGTGTTATGTTGGGCATTCATGAAAAAGGATCCACTGGCAAGAAAGTCGCATTATGCTTGGTGGTCATGAAAAAAACAAAGGCTCCATTGGTAGGAAATTTGTGTTATGCTTGGCAGCTTTGATGCATGCAATAGGATAGGATAGTCAAAGGGATTTTTTCTTAGTTCATGAAAGGTCTCACCTAAAGGAACATCATGCCTAATGTCTCCAAGAGAGGACTAGTTGAGGATAAAAGATTCACAACTTAGGGAATGCAATCTATAGCATCACCACTAAGAGGAATTCCATATGCCAAGAAAGGTCACACTCTTGAAGGACATCAAACCCAATGACACCACCAAGAATACACATCACATGAAATAAGAAGACCACACTTTGAAGCAAACAATGAGCGGGGACGTGTATGCCACCACTTTAAAGAAATTGCTAAAAACCATGCTATGAGCAATTACTTTAAAGTAGAACACAATAAATGTCGATATATGAGAGATTTATTCAGAAATCCTTGTGCAAAAAATATTTTTCTAAGTAGAGCTATTTCAGATAAAGGAGGGTTGCTCCCCATATACAATCCTAAGATAATGTGTAAGCGATCCATGGATTTGGGATCAATGTTTTCCATTGTTGTTGTGATATAATCGATCTTGGAATTGTCACCATTCCCCAAATGACTCATGGAACAACAAACACAAAGGAATAATGACACATAGAGAGAGAAACAAAGGGATGCTTTTGGGTCAACATAGAAGAGACCTAAATTTTTTGACACCTTGTGTCATCCCCAAAAGGAAAACACAAGACAAAAGATAAAGGTTTATGACATATAGAATAATGTACATATAAATAGAAGAATGTCACAACGGATTCACTTCCTTTGTATCCTTGCACGAGAACGAAGTGACAAGGGTCATCCAAAGTAGGCTCACAAACATATAAAGACACACCAAGCAACATTATATGTGGGATCACATTATGCACATGCAATCACAAAGAACACAAAGAGAAGACTAGTATGTCACATGTGAGTCAACCTATAGCATGTCATCCACATCCCAATCTTGTTCATCATATGCAAAAGGTGGATAACTAGCCAAAGAGACAACAAGTGTAAAACTAGGATAAGGCTATCTAACTCCTTGCCCCACTAAGTGCAGGACAAGGATGAGCCAATATGGATGATGATGATAATGTACTCCTTGCAATATATAAATGATTTGCATCGAATTAAAACATGCAATAGTGAGTATGCTATGATCCTACAACTATCACATGGCAAGGAGAAAAGTGCATGCATTTTAATTAATTACAGCAATAACATTATTTTCATGGATCAATCATTGTAAGAGATGACACTCATCAGTAAGATGCCCAAGAGTTCTATGAAATTCATAGTAATTTATGTTAGTACTCTTTCCTTTTGTGTTTTCTTTGATAGGTGGCAAGTAAATCAATCCTAGACAGAGGAGTTATTCCATTTTGCATTTAATTTTTGTTGTAGTGTGTAAGAATGAAAATTCCTTGATCTTATATGGCTTAGATTTCTTACTTGTTTGGGAAATTTGCTGAGGTGGAGGTGGGGGAGGAGGATTTATGGTGATCCTATCATCCTTGTGAGGTATTAATTGGTCTTATGATCTTGTGAAAGAGAACACATTTTTCCATAGGAGATGTGCAAGGGGGGAAGGTCTTGGTATCTTAACCCCTTGGTATCATATGGTATTTTCTCTAACATTTTATGAATTCCATGCTCATTGGTTATGTCACATCATTGTTTTCTTAAGATTTTAAAGCCTTGTCCATAACTCTCTTCTAAGTTAATAGGTGTATTAGTAACTCGATGAACATAGGATAGAAGAGTATAATTATTTTCCTTGTGATCAAGTTCATTAATGATTGATGGTTGAGACTTTCTTTGTACTTGAATTTTGGGATGTAAAAGGTTGAGCATATCAAGTGATGGAATTATAGGTGGTGTTTGCATGGATGGATAAAAGGATGCATTGTTCTCAAGATTGTGTAAGGAAGTCTTGTATGAATTGTTGCATGTTATCTTCATCTTGGCCTAATATATCCACCTCATGAGGACATTCATTAGGAGTTGAAGGTTCATTAATGGTCTCAATTGCAATAGGGCCTTCACCAAACACACAACTTGAAACATATACCAAATATCTTAATGTTTTCCATATATTACCCATACACATGTCCATGATGAATTTGTATGTAAATTTTTAGATTTGATATATGAATATTTTTTTATTTTTGAATGTAGGATACTAAAAATAACATGTTTTTAATGCCAATTTTGATTTTCAAACAATTCACTCAATTTGACCAATTGGACCTACTGCAAATGATGACAAATTTTTCTGATTTTTAAAACTGAAACCTAGATTTAATAGTAGATCATAATGAAGCAAACAAAGATAAATCATTGCCCAAATTTTTGAAACAACACATGTGCAAGGATAGATTCACTCTAGGGTGAATGGGTCTCAGCACAAGGGTTGCAAAACTTTTAATCTAAGTCTAAGGTTCAATGCTAGGGTTTCTTTTTTTAGATTACAAATTGTATTTTCAGTGACTAATTTTTCTAGATTTTGTTGTCTAAATGCAAGTGAAATGAATGTCAAATGATGCACAATGTGACACTTTTTTAAATTTAATTTTTGACTCAATTTTTGAACATGTGAATGATGAAAAGTACACTAATATGTAAAATCAATGTAATATGCAGCAAATTTTGTAATTTTTCAAAATTTCAAAGGATGCAAAATACAAACCTAAAACCCTAAATGAGATGCAAACTAATGAAACTTTAACAACCCTAAATGAAATAAAAACTAATGCAATGCAATGCAAACTATTGCAAATCCTAGATGTAGGGTTTGAATGGACTCTAATTTCAAAATTTTAGATGTACGACATTGGGTTCACCAAAATGAAACATAGAAAAATGTAGGGGTGTGATGGTTCTGAATGGGGGTATGCACCTACACTTCCCTATTTCATTAAGAAAAAGAGATCCCCTGGGGCAAGATTGACTTTCAACCCTTAGGTGAGTCAACCTTGATGGAGATCTTGTTGTTTTCCTTATGACTTAGGACGGGATAAATCAGACTGAAATTCACTTTTGGGAGATAAATGAATGCAATTATTCAATGCAACACACGAATCATCAATTTGAAACCTTAATCTGAAAAAAATCCAGAAAGTTTTAGCAAATTTGAGAGGGTTATGAATTTATGCACCTATCACAAAAAGTAGTTGTTGAGTGTCCTCCAGGGATAGATTCACCCTAGGGTGTATGGGTCTTTCTTTAGGGGTTCAAAATTTTCTTTTATAGTCCTCTACTCCTAGATCTGCACTCTCGATTCCTCGAGGTTTCACTGTCAGAAATTCAAAATTAAATTATGAAAGTGAGTTTTTGTGGCCTAACAAAAATGTTGACAACTTTGTAACTTTTGAAATTTTACACTTTTGATGATCTTTAATCCTTCTTCAACCTAAGATTTGCAACACACAAACAAGAGAAAAAATGTTCGTTGTTGGTGAATGGGGGTTTTCCTTGGTCAAACTCCATTTTTGGTAATTAAACCTTGAAATGAAATAATGAAACATGAAAGGAATGATGAATGAAAACTTGCTATGTTGTAACTCACCAAACCCTTGGATGAAACCCTTGAAGGACTAAAACTTAACACATCTCTCCAAGGTCTTGATTTTGCATGAAATGGTTTGATTGGATGTTGATCTTGATGCTTGAATCTTGACTTGAATGTTTGAGAAATCTACTCTTGAACACCTTTGAAAATAATCTTAGCTCTTGTGAAAGTTGGATTATCTTTCTAGGATTTCAATTGATAAAAAGACCTTGTATTTATAGGTAATTTTCTAATTTCTCAAAAATTAAGCATTACAAGTTGACATTGAAATTGGAATTTGGATCATAAAAAGGTCGTTAAAAACATATTGAGTTTTTTGAATTTAACAACTAAAGGGGATCCATTCACCTAAGGAAAAATGGGTCCTCACCTAAATTGTTGGGACCTATTCATTTCAGGGTGTTAAAAATTATAATTGCATTAATTAAATATTGGTTCCTCTTTCAAAAATCGCAATTAATTAGGCTTGTAGATGCATAATTGGGCCAATTAGAGGCTTAATTAAGTCCAATTAATTAAGGGACCCAAACATAGTGTGAAAATGTAAAGGAGTATATATTTTCTAACACTATAGGGGGTAATTTTTCATGACAATTGCTGCCCTTGTATTTCCATGTTGATTATTGCAACATCAGTTTACAGGTAGATTGACTTTGAATACTTACAGATTTATTAGCAACATCTTGTGGGAGCATTTTTAGATTTGGTGTATTTCTAGTTTCCATCTTGGTGAAAGAGTGTTACTGTAGTTATTTCATGATGGTATATATATCTTTAGATGATGTTGTGTTGATTGTAGTTGAGTTGGTGATTTGGTGTGCTTGGAATGGGTTTTGTGACACTTGGAAATTAAGTGTTGGTGAGGACTTATTGGTCTATGATCAAGAAGGTATTTTTAGAATGAGTAATTTTTAGGATGCCCTTGTTATCAGATTCTTTATCAACTTCTAGTTGAGGACTGATTGGCATCACTTCTCGAATACTATGAGGAGTTATACTAAGGGTTATTCTTGGGGGTTGAATAGGATATATTTCATATTTCCCAAGATCATGTTAGGTAGTGAGATTGTAGATGTAGACCTTACTAAGGTGCCTTGGTAAGATATTTTTAATGATATAGATTTCATCCCTCATAGGTATTTGTTGACATTTCATGCCACCTTTGTATGAACCATCAGTAAGAATTGATTTGAGAGATCCTATATGGGCCAATTTGCATGAATATTCCTTGAAAAAATATTAAAAATGGTTAAGTCCTAAAGTTTCATACTTTCAATTTTTCACTACCTGTTTATCTACATTCCTTCTTCATTACTCTTGATTTTCCATCTCTTTCAATTCTTTCTATTTTATGCCTAAGTTTTTGTGTTTCGACCACCGACCTTAACTTTAAACCCTTATATCTCCCCCTCATAAGCTTTATTCCTCTTATCACTGAAATCCCCAATAGCTTCCTTCAAAATTTGGCTCAAGTGTTGAATTTTTGGGTTTGAGGAGTTAGGATTTTGCCTTACCTCTTACCTGCTTTAGGTAAGAGGCAAGCCTTCCTCTCAACCCCTAACTACCAATTTTTGGTTGTAGGGATTTGGGTTTCTCCCTTACCTCTTACCTACTTTAGGTAAGAGGTAAGCCTTCCTCTCAACCCCTAACATCCAATTTCTAGGTGTAGGGATTCGGGTGTCTCCATTACCTCTTACTTGATTTAGGTAAGAGGAAATCCTTCTTCTCAACCCCTGATTCCCAAAAGCTTCCTTCAAAATTTGGCTTAGGCATCAAATTTTTAGGGGTCATAGCTGAGCTTCTCCTCCCTTCTTCTAGCATGTGGTATGAAGCAGACCCATCACCTGATGTATGACGGGGATGCTCTAATTGGGTGTCATAACCCAAATTTCTTGTATTTTTAATTATACTATGATAAATTGAATTATTTGGGAAATTCAATATGTTGAATGGAAATTTAGATATTTTTGAAAAGATTGAAAGAAGTTGACCGTTGTTGACTATGTGATCTTTTGAATTATCTTATATATTATTATGATTTGAACGTTACTGATGAATCTTGGCAAGTGTAAGTGTGTGCAGTTGCAGGTTGACAGGTTGAAGGACAAGAACATGATTGAAGTAGGATTGTTTAGCCAGATTGAATGGCAAGCTAGATGGACTCTGGGCGAACACACCACAAATGGCATGATGACTTGCATTTGAAACTTTTTGCATATATAAAATAACGCAATTGCATGATTTGAATTGTCCCAATGATTAAAATTGAATGGATTGTCAAAAAGAAGACCCATTATTTCAAGTTCAAATTGTTTACCTAAATTATGTGTTTTGAGAATTTGGAAGAAAACAAAAGTACATATTTTAAAGAATGATTTAAAAGGTTAAGAATTTCATTATATAAAATTAAGTAAGAGTCCCTTTTTCTTCATATATATTGATGCTTGAAATGAAATAAAAGCTCTTTATTTAATTAAATATTAGCATATGGAACACATAAACCTCTTTAGACAAATAAGTTGTATATATACATGTATGTATAATGCATGAATACATACATATATATATATATATATATAGATATACATATACATATATAAATCGAAGAATAGATATAAGTGAATGTCAATGAATGTCATATAAATATATATATAGTATATATATACATATACATATTTATATTCCTTATCAATTTAATTTGATAACCGATATTATCAATATCAGACTATTTGAATCTAAATGACAATTATGAGGAAATCCCATGAAGGTCATAGTCTACCATAAGCATTAAGAAAATATTTGAATCAAGAGATTGGGGCAGAAAATAATCAATGTCGATTACCATTCAAAAATAGCCCATAGTGGAGGGTAGTAAAAAGAAAGAAATTTGTTATTCTAGAGGGTGATATCAACACAAATTCATAGTGATTGGGTGGTGGTATGAAGCCTTGAGGAAAAATCCAAAGGAAATCCTCGATTTCAGAGGTATTTGGGTGATTTTTTCATTAAAAATGTTGCTTTTCATTTCTCTTTTAAAGTTTTATCTATTAGATATGCATAGTTCAATTCATTACAATGTTGATTTTATTGATTTGAATGAATCTTGATCATCGAACTTCTTGTGCAAATGATATGAGTTGTATTTTTTGATTTAAAACATGGCTCTTTTGGTCTTCCTATGCTTGGATTTTCTTGTGCATGTATCACCTAGAGCTTGTAAGGCCTACTATATAATATCTTGTAAGATTTAGATGTCGTTGAACTTGTGCTTAAGCTGCATGTATGTTATTTAGATAGCTCTTCATAGGGCTATCAGGGAAATCCTGATAGGCATGTGAATGGAACATTGTGTTATATAAATCGATACCACCCTTTATAGGTAGGACGAATCTCTCTCGAAAGATTATGATGTAGATTTTACTCTGCTTATTATTATCCTTTTAATGGTCACCCATTCAGGGCAAATCCATCACCTTCAATTCCTAAAATCATATATATCAAAAGCTAATCTTGAATATCTCATCGCCTTGGGCGATGATGGAGCTATGTCGCCATACTGTAATATGTTTATTTTGTTATTTCCTTGCAGTTGCAATTATTTGTATGTCACAATGATTGTATCATTTCATGTCGCCTAGTCCTTAAAGGATAGGGGCCGAAAGATTGATTTTGTTCTTTTAATTTTCTTGCATGTTCAACACTTTAAACCAGCGTTCATCATGAATGACTCTCAAGTGTCCCTGGGATGATTACCTTATATTCGAGGGTAGACACTTAAGGCTACAACCTCAACCACCCTATTTTGAGCAATAGTATGTCATTCTTAGAATGAAAAAAGTATTTAAGATAAGTTTGAATGAGGGTTTCAACCCGAGCCTAAAAGAGTTATATTAATTTCTAAACATTTTATTAATGCTGATAATGGTTAGAAAGTCATTTGAGCTCTTTTAAATATTCTTTTCAAGAGTTAATAATAGCTTTGTTGGGTTCTCTATCTACATGAAAGCTTATATACAAATTTTTAGAATGATAAGCTTGGATTAATGAAGCAAGTGAAACTTGGAGCTATAATTTTAAACTATTTCAAACTACATCATTTCATTACGAACTGTAACTGATAGCTACAAACAACATTGTAATAGTGAAAATAGTGATTGTTATGTTGTGAACTACACTGTTGTGTTATAAATTGTGAACGTTTTACTTGAAATAACATTGTTCTATATTTGTTTAGCTGAAACAACATTATTTTGTAATTGTTAGCTTGAAACAACATTGTTCTATAATTGATTAGCTTGAAAAGACGTTGTTTTGTATTTATTTAGCTAAAACAACATTGTTCTATAATTGCTTAGTTGAACAACATCATTTCATTATAAACATTGTTGTATAACTGTTTAGTTGGAAACAACATAGTTTTGTAACTGTTTAGTTGTAACCGGTGTTATTCTATCATAACCAGTAGGTGATCATTTGTAAACAACATTATTTTGTTATAAACTGTGATTGTTTAGTTGTAGACATCATCGTTATGTTAAACAGTAACTATGTGATTACAACATAACAGTTTGTTATCATAGCATGGTTGATACAAATAACAATATGTAGGAAATTGTTCAATCAATTTTGTTCTTAAGATTCTTAGTTCATGTAAACTGATACATAATATGATATTCTAAATCCTTATTTGAATGATAGAAATCTAATCTATTGGTTTTAAATTAAGAACATATGCAAAAAATCATAACTTAAGTAGGCACACATATGTGCATTTATGTAGTGTAATGCCCCGCCACACAACCCTAGAGGAAGTTGCAAACAACAACTTAAACAGGCTATTTTTTTTTTTTTTAAAGTATAATTAATAAGCAAGTTCACTAGCATTACCAACAACCTCTAAGGTTATGAGACAGAGGTTATATAGAACCTCAACAAAGAATATGAATTAAACCATGTCATTCATTAACTTAATAATTTAAACACATACATTCCAATAAGATAATTTACATCAAGCATAAGAGATAACTTTCAAATTCATTAATCCATTCTTTAAACAATAAGGTTACAACATTCATTCCCCGAATGAGGTAAGTCCAATAAATATAATTACAATTACAACTTCCACCTAGATAACAACTGAGGGGTAAAATAATACAAGATCAACTGAAATGCAATAAAGCAAGAACTGATACTGAATCCAACGATCTCTCCAACTAGAAGTCTCATCCCCATGAACATGAAGATAGCCCAACGGATTTAGGTGCACGCCACCCAACCAAGTGGAACCCAAAGGCCCACCCCCCGTAATAGGAGATAGTAACAAGGAATCCTAACCAAGACCAACACCTCTAGACACAGGCTAAATCATAACTGTACCAAACTGAAACAACCAATTACATATACCTCACAAGTATAACTCATATACCATGCAAGTACAATGCTAACAAGGTCACAATGCTTCCAGACATAAAACATATTTAGTATATCATGAGAACCATACACAATATAACAAGTAACAACTATTGTCCTAGATAGAGTGTCATCACACAGCTCGTCATGGGTTACCCATAGGGAATCTTCATACGCTTCGGCCCCCACAAGAAAAGGTTGCCCTGGTGACCTTTACCGAATCTCGACCCCCATACTCACTCATGCAGAAATCAAATACCTTTCGTACAGACAAGATAGATGACCTTGCCATTCCAAGCCTTCCCACCCATTCCAAGCCTAAACGAGCACTCGGGTCTATGAGTGAGGCAAAAATTATCTTATTAAGTGTTTGATACTACGTGATACTCTAATCAATTAATTAAGTTATCACTGGATTAACTAACTTACAACAAGTTACCCTGGCACCACTTCGTGCACCCGCCCTCATTACAAACAACTCCTCTAAGACGACACGTGAAACAACTCCACAACCCAAGGGTACACAAGTGCGACATAAGGGTACCACATCCCTAACCAGGACATACAGTCAACACACTCTCGTTCTTGATAACCGGGGAGCAAACTGGTTAAACGCACATCCCAAGGCAATCCCAAGGTTGACTACACAGTACAACAACCCACAATTTTGAAATCCAACTAGAAGACTTGTTTAAAAGTTATAGCCCACAATCCCCAAATGACCAAACGAACAGATCAAAACGAGACAAGAATCAAATCTACTTTGGGTTTACTAAACCCATTTTTTTTTACTAACGTTCAATAATCAACGCATTATATAAACTGTATTAAATATGCCATTTAAAAATCATTTTATTTCCACGTTAGCATTTAAATACATAAAACATTAACCCGTGTCCCAATAATTTGATTGAAAAACAAGATCCCATTTTAAATAAAATATTTACTCCATATTCACTAAGACTCATTTCAAAATGTTAATATTCACAATAATATTATAACTATGGTTAAAACTCTCATAATAATACACAAGAATAATAAAATTATTCCATCCTATACATTTCAATAATATAATAATCATAATATTAAAATATTAAATGCATTAATACAATAAACCATACTATTAATATATTAATTCATAATATTAACATGCAATATTATATTGGGATAATAAATATTATAATAATTATGATATTAAAATATTATAAAACTTATAATATTTAAAATATAATAAAAATATTATAATATATATATTTTTCTAAATTTTAAAAGGTCAAAGGCCATGCCTCGGTTCACGTTCCAACCCTAGGGTTGGGCCACGCGACCTCAAGCTTCGTGCACCGGTTGGGGTTTAGGTTAGTCGCGGCTCCCATGGCTGGCGACGGTGGCGGATTGACAGTGGGCAGCCGCAGGAGGCGGCGCCACCGGAAAGGAGGAAGGTGCAGCGGAGGAGCCACCACGCAGGGCACGTCGGAAGGGTTTACCAGGCCACTGGGGGCGGCGGAGATGGATACGTCGACGGAGGGAGAACCGGTAGCCAGGGGGAGAACCGGTAGTCGCGGGTGCGGGCGGCGCTGGTAGTGTTGGCCACCCACAGTGGTGGTGCGGCTGCATAGACCGTGCCGGCCATGGACAGGGGTTTGTTGGCACGCTCCCCCACGCTGCTTCCCATGGGGGCGGCCGTGGGGTGGGCCCCAGCCCCAAGAATCCTTTTTTTTTTTAAATTTAAAATTTCTTTTGTGACTGCCTTTTTTTTTTTTTTGAAAACAAAACCAGAACTAGAATAGCCCATTTCATTAAAATTATGAATTTTATTAAGATTTAACAAAATTTGGCCAACATAACCTTATAAGATGAAAATATAAAATAAAAACACAAGCCTAATTGTTTATCTATATATGAAAATATATATAAATAACCATATAACCAAGCTTGAGACTCCAATAACTTGAAGAACAAAATGAAACAAAATAAAATTGAAATAACAATTGCATTTAGTCTTCCATTCACACAACACCATTGAATCAACAAAATTTCAATTAAACAAGGTGAGAACCTAATTCTCTTGAAGTATGTTGAAGATCCTGCTGATGCTTTGAAACCCTGTTAAGCTCCACAAATTCTTTGAGTTTTTCCTCCAAACCCACAAAATTGAGCAACCTTCCTCTCCTCTTTTCAATTTTTCCCCAAAAACTCCATTTTTTAAAAATTTGTGAGGAAATTTAAAGATATGCAAAAATCCTTCCAAAAAATCCTACAACCACCCTCATAAATTTCTGAAAATAGAAAATAGAAAATATCTCCTTTTTTGAATTTTTGAATTTTGAATTTCCTAATTGACTTTTAATTTTCAATTCCAATTCAATATGCATGGATTTCCAAAATGGATAATGTAAATCATTTCAACTTTAACAATCTAATCAATTAATAAAATAAATCTACCAAAGATTAAAATATTTATTAATTAAATTAAATTACACAATAATTTAAATCACATTTCTAACATTCTTCTAACTTCCACAAATAACTGAAACAAGGCAATCTAAACAAAATGGAATAACTGGACTACACTATGACCAACGACACACTACAACCAGGGTGACGACTTGGCACAAAAGTCCTAGCTACTATCTCCCAATCGAATGTCATTGGGCAATGGACATGCTCCAACCTGTGAAACCAGGTGGAGTCGATGTCTTGTACCTGTCAACCTGCGAACAAAGAATATATCCACATGAAATAATATGTCATAAATAAAGCACACCGTGAAGAGGAAATCACGAGATCGCGGGGCACTCACAAGCGAGTGATGCGATACTGTCCTCTTCACCAATACAGTAGTATTAACTGGCGCATCTAACATAGCAGCATAATCGAAAGCATGAAACATCATAAATTTAAATATCCACTTATGCTAATTCCAAACATGCCATAAAGATAACATCATATTTAATACCATCAAAACAAGGTACATCACGATAACATAGTGATCAACTATAACCAAGTACCATGTCAAAGTACACACAACACTAAAGCATAAAAGAGGAACCAACATAGTTCTCACAATAGAGAAAAAAGGAGGGGTATTACATGTAGACCTTCGTCTGTGTACATACACATACTTGTGACATATCTTCTTTTGTTACCTATTTTTCTTTATTTTTAAATGAATATGATGAGGGATACACTGCTCGAAACCCACACAAATCACAATAATAGATACCAACATAGAAGATGCGAGACAAAAAATAACTCACTTTCAATTATTTTCAAACAACCAAATTACAGATTCAAAACTTACATGCTACAACCTCACGAGCTTGATTCATTATAGCAAAATCAACTCTAAAATTAAAATATTTTATTCGGAGCCACAATTTGCACTAATGGAGCCACCTTCTACAACCCCCCATGTAAACCTTTTATTTTACCCCAATAATCACCCTAGAATTTTCTAGAAAGTTCAAATTTCCCTTTTGTTTTGGCGCCAAAAGTCCGCCGTTTGATTTCTGGCCTAGGAAGAAATTTTAATGAAATTCACTTTTTATAGGACCAAATTCATGGGGTCATAACTTTTGATCCGGGTGTCTGATTTGCAATTATTTCATATCGTTGGAAAGTTCTTGAAGAGATCTACAACACATTAACCATTGTAGGTCACTTCGTTAACTTTTTGAGCTATTTCGAGGCCTCTAAAGTCTTCATATCTGAATTTGAAGTTGCATTGGAAAAATTTCCTAGGATAGAAACTTTAATATCTCCCAAACCATGCAGGGTATTGAGACGATTCTTTTGCAACCAGAAGTGTTTTTTCAGTTATGCTCCTTGGGGTAAATTTCTAGGTCCATACGAGCCTATTTAGGCCGACTTACTAAAAAAGTAAGTGATTTTTTTTCGCTATTTTGACTCCTGGATGTCTTATGCCCCTTAGGTGCCATCATGGAACTAAAAAAAACTAACGAAAATAAAGAAAACATTTTTTTTGGGTGATGCAAGATTCTCCCTACACCATTGGATGCTCCTGCATCAGAATACTTAGATGTGATGAAAGTAATCTTGTGACATGTGCTTTTAATGGATGGATAATGTTTGATCAATTTCCACTAAATTTATTTTTGGATTATAAATTGAGTAGAACAACAACACCTAGTAGACTAGAGCACCTAAGGGAAGATGCTACTAGTGGGTAGTTAGTTGTTATGAGATAACTTGATGTTGAAAGTTACCTTTCGGGACAAGTACCGAGATGGAGTTCAAAGAGTATAGGTTCGCTTTACCAAAACCTATTTTTTGTTGTTGCAGCAATATTTTTTATGCTTGGCCAAGCAATTATGTTCATTATGTATGTATGGACAATGTGATGACACTCTATGCCATTCCTAGCATAGATCTTGCATTCTCTTTTCTAACTTGTAGATAGAAATGCATGTTGATGTATGTGCACACACTAGATTCCACCTTGTGGATTGTTCTCTTACTAAACTTTATGTGCTAGGTTGGGTATTCTTCAAGTTGGAAGAATTTAGAGGAAGCATAAGCTTTGTGGTTGGGTGGTAAAGTGCTTCAACCATTTTCTCATCAACCAGTGGAGATGAGTGTCAAGAGGAACCTTAGATGAATATAAGACTATTTAGTCTATGATGTAAACTTGATGTAAAACCTTGATGTAATATAGTGGTACATTGTATTGACTTTGTGGCCTTAAGAGCCAAGTCAAACTTGATATTGTAATTAACTTTCTAATTGAATATATAAATCTTGACTCCTTTTAATTAGACATGTGTTACTATGATTGACTATAGCTTCTTAGTTATGTGTTTTTAATTTGAATATATTCATGTGTCATTGCAATAATAATTATTTAAGTAATAATTTGGAATGGGTTGCTGTGTTGGGCCTTTAGGACATTTAATGTCCATCTAAGTATTCCTTTGGGCCCAAAGGCCCAACAATTCCATAGAATGGAATTTTTTCTAACTATGACGCAAGTGCAAGTGTGTGTAGTTGTAGGATGATAGGTTGAAGGACGAGAACACAGTTGAAGTAGGATCGTTTTGCTAGATTGAACGATAAGCTAGACAGAATCTGGGTACACACACCACAAATGGAATGATGACTTGCATTTGAAACATTTTTCATATATATAAGAGTGTAATTGCATGATTTGAATTTTCCCAATGATTGAAAATGAATGGCTTGTAGAAAAAGAAGACCCATGATTTCAAGTTTAAATTGTTTACCTAAATTTTGTGTTTTGAGAATTTGGAAGAAAATGAAAGTACGTGTTTTAAAGAATGAAATTAAAAAGGTAAAGAATTTCATTATATGAAATTAAGTAAAATTCCCCTTTTGTTCATATATATTGATGCTTGAAATGAAATAAAATCTCTTTATTTAATTAAATGTTGGCATATGGAACACATAAAGCTCTTTAGACAAATAATATATATATATATATAAACCAAAGAACAAATATAAGTGAATGTGAATGAATTTCATATAAATATATTTATACATATACATATTTATATTCCTTATCAATTTAATTTGATAACTGGGTGATCCCACAATACCGGTTTACAATTTTTGGGCAAACTGGACACTGAACTAATTTTTTTAAACTAAATCTTCACTTTCAGGCTCCTATAGCGGCTAAACCGTGAGGAATTTAAAGATGATGCAAACTAGTGATTTTTGAAGTTTTCTCTATATATTCTAAATAATTTTTTTAAAAAAAAATTGGAATCATGTTGCACTTCTTTTTCCATCTCCTTCGAAAACTAGCTTTTAAAAAAAAACAACATTTTTAAAGAGTGACGCTCACCGTATACAACATAACTTTTTTTGTATGAAGGATAAAATTCTAATTTTTTCGAATTTAGATTTTTAACTATGATATCTAGCACTTTCATTTGGTTTCATAGTGTTTTATTTAAAAAAAAAATTAATCAAGTTTCAAAGTCAAACCAATTACAATTCAAACATAGACAAACCATATACAATATAACATTTTTTGTATGTATCAAAATTCATTTTTATTTTTTTTAATGGATCAAGGACATCAATACCCAGCCTAAAAATATTTTTTAAAAATTTATGTTGATAATCTTCTATTTTTCCACATGTGCAAAATAAAGAGCTTGATTTTCGGTGAAAAACCTATGTTTAATAAAACTATAAAAAAATACATAATAAAATGAAAACATATTAAAATTATATTTTTTAAATATCTAGTTCCAAGGACTACCATAATAATTTGAAATAAATTTTAAATAATTTAATTTGATCCCCCAAAAGGTAAATCAAAAGTGATTTTTTATCAGCATTTTGATAGGTGTAAAGGAGACTCTGTTATAGGTATGGTTTAAAACTAGCGGGGTTCTATCCAAGGGGGTTTGATCTAAGGTGGTTTGATCAAACCCTCTTCAATCGGAATCCTTAAAATGGAACTTTTTAAGGCTTGAATCATTATATTTTCTAAAAATATGTGATTTCAGCAAAAATCAGAATCTCCCATAAATTGTAAAACCAGCTTTGTGGGATCACCCAACTGATATTATCAATATTGGACTATGAATCTAAATGAAAATCATAAGGAAATCTCATGAAGGTCGTGGTCTGCCATAAGCATTAAGGCAATATTTGAATCAAGAGAGTGGGGCAGAAAATAATCAATGTCGATTACCATTCGAAAATAGCCCATAGCGGAGGGTAGTAAAAAGAAGGAAAGTTTCTATTCTGGAGGGAGATATCGACACAAACTCACTATGATCAGGTGGTGGTACGAATCCTTGAGGAAAAAGCTGAAGGAAATCCTCGATTTCAGAGGTATTTGGGTGATTTTTTCATTAACAATGTTGCTTTTCATTTATCTTTTAAAGTTTTATTTATTAGCTATGCACAGTTCGATTCATTACAATGTTGATTTTATTGATTTGAATGTGTCTTGATCATTGAACTTATTGTGCAAATGATATGAGTTATATTTTTTGATTTAAAACATGGCTCTATTGGTCTTCCTATGCTCATATTTTCTTGTGCATGTATCACCCAAAGCTTGTAAGGCCTACTATATAATATCTTGTAAGATTTAGATGTCGTTGACCTTGTGCTTAAGTTGCATGTTCCTATTTAGATAGCTCTTCACAGGGCTATCAGGGAAATCTTGATAGGCATGTGAATGGAGCATTGTGCTGTATAAATCAATGCCACCCTTTATGGGTAGGCCAAATCTCTCTCAAAAGATTATGATTTACATTTTACTTTTCTTATTATTATCCTTTTAATGGTCTCCCATTCAGGGCAAACCCAACACCTACAATTCCTAAAATCAAATGATATACCAAAAGCTAATCTTGAATGTCTAGTCGCCTTGGGTGATGGTGGACCTATGTTGCCATACTATATTATTCTTATTTTGTTATTTCCTTGCAGTTGCAAGTATAAGTATGTCGCAGTGATTGTATGGTTTCATGTCACCTAGTCCTTAAAGGATAGGGACCGAAAGATTGAGTTGATCTTTTAATTTTCTTACATGTTCAATACTGTTAACCAACATTCATCATGAATGACTCTCAAGCATCCTTAGGATGATTACCTTATAGCCAAGGGTAGGCACTTAAGGCTATGTCCTTAGCCACCCTATTTTGAGCAATAAGAATGACATAAGTATTTAAGATAAGTTTGAATGAGGTTTTCAACTCAAGCTTGTAAGAGTGATATTGATTTATGAACATTTTATTAATGCTGATAACGGTCAATAGGCCATTTCAGCTCCTTTAAATATTATTTTCAAGAGTTAATAATAGCTTTGCTAGGTTTTCTATTTACATGAAAGCTTATATATACAATTATTTAGAATGATAAGATTGGATTAATGAACCAAGGGAAACTTAGAGCTATAACTATAAACTATTTCAAACTGCATCATTTCAGTATGAACTATAACTGTTAGTTGTAAACATCATTGTAATAGTGAAAACAGTGATTGTTCTTTTGTGAACTACATCGATGTGTTATAAACTGTGAACGTTTTACTTCAAACAACATTGTTCTATATTTGTTTAGTTGAAACAACATCATTTTGTAATTGTTAGCTTAAAACAACATTGTTATGTAATTGATTAGCTTGAAATAGCATTGTTTTGTATGTGTTTAGCTGAAACAACATTATTCAATAATTGTTAAGCTGAAAATCATCGTTTTGTTATAAACATTAAACATATTATATGAAAACAACATTGTTTTGCAATTATTTAGTTGGAAACAACATAGTTTTGTAATTGTTTAGTTGGAAACAACATAGTTATGTAACTGTTTAGTTGTAATCGGCATTGTTTTGTCATAAATAGTATGTGATCATTTGTGAACAAAATTATTTTTTTATAAACTATGATTGTTTAGCTATAGACAACATCCTTATGTTAAATAGTAACTATGTGATTACAATAGGACAGTTTGTTATCATAGCATGGTTGATACAAACGACATAATATTATGTAGGAAACTATTCAATCGGGTTTGTTCTTAAGATTCTTACTTCATGTAAACTGATGACAATAAGATATTCTAAATCTTTATTTGAATGATAGAAATCTAATCTATTGGTTTTAAATTTAGAAGGTATGCACAAATTCACAACTTAAGTAGGCACATATATGTGTATGCACATAGACCTTTGTCTACATACATACACATACTTGTGACATACCTTCTTTTGTTACCTATTTTTCTTTATTCTTAAATGAATACTTAGATGTGATGAAAGTAATCTTGTGACATGTGCTTTCAATGGATGGATAATGTTTGATCAGTTTCCATTAAATTTATTTCTGAATTATAAATTGAGTAGAACAACAACACCTCGTAGACTAGAGCACCTAAGGGGAGATGTTTCTAGTGGGTAGTTAGTATTTATGAGATAACTTGATGTTGAAAGTTACCTTCTAGGATGAGTGTCGAGATGGAGTTCAAAGAGTATAGGTTTGTTTTACCAAAACCTATTGTTTGTTGTTGCAACAATATTTTTTATGCTTGGCCAAGAAACTTTGTTCATTATGTATGCATGGACAATGTGATGACACTCTCTGCCATTCCTAGCATAGATCTTGCATTCTCTTTTATAACTTGTAGATAGAAATGCATGTTGATGTATGGGCATGCACCAGATTCCACCTTGCAGATTGTTCAGTTGCAAAACTTTCTATGCAGGGTCAAGTATTCTTCAAGTTGGAAGAATTCTGGGGAAGCGTAAGCTTTGTGGTTGGGTGGTAAAGTGCTTCAACCATGTTCTCATCCACCATTGGAGGCAAGCATCAAGAGGAACCTTAGATGAATACAAGACTATTTAGTTTATGATGTAAACTTGATGTAAAACCTTGATGTAATAGTGGTACATTGTATTGACTTTGTGGCCTTAAGAGCCAAGTCAAACTTGATATTGTAATTAACTTTCTAATTGAATATATAAATCTTGACTCATTTTAATTAGACATGTGTTACTATGATTGACTATAGCTTCTTAGTTATGTGTTTTTAATTTGAATATATTCATGTGTCATTTCAATAATAATTATTTAAGTAATAATTTAGAATGGGTTACTACGTTGGGCCTCTAGGCCATTTAATGTCCAACTAAGTATTTCTTTGGGCCCAAATACCTAACAATTCCATAGAATGGCATGTTTTCTAACTATGATGCCATTAATGCTTGAACAAATTTCCTAGATGCTTTTTTTGATTTTGGGGCTTCAAGGAAAAAATTTAATGCACCTCCTCAATTTTTCAAGTAGATTTTGTGGCACCCATATCCCTTTATTGCTATTGTGTTTCCCTTTTTATGAATCCCATGCCCAGTTTACTCATTTCATGGAGGATTTTGGATGTACTTTTGGATAACATTTATTGCTAGGGTATGGGTGTTGAGTGTTTATCTTGCTTCCTAGGCACATTTTGAGTTATACATGATCTATAAAAAGAATTATATTCATTTGAAGGGTTCTTCCTTTTGGCTCTCCCTAGGATTTTCTCTAGCAGACTTATGTATTTTTTTTGCATTCTATGATTGTAAAATTAGCTTTTATGCCTTTATGTAAACAAAATTATCCTATCTCACTTCCTCTTGGCTATAATATGAAGTGTATACTCTCTTGCCTCCATATTCATAGTTTTTGTTCTATTTCATTCATGTATAATTTTTTTTTCCATGTTGTCATTGTTGTTTTGTGAACATATTTCCTTTGCGGCATCTAACAAACCCTAACCTTCATGCTCTCTTTCAAATATCACAAAGTAATTATGAAGGTTTTCAAAATTATTTTAATTAGTTGGATCTATTGATTCACCCTCCCTCTTAATAGATTATGTGCCCTTTAATTAGTACCAGAGCTAAGTTCCATTGAAAGAGTTCAACATCTTAAGGTAGATCTGGGATAGCATAGGATATTTCTTCTAGAAACAAAGTACTTGCTTTTTGATGGATCTAATTTTTCATTTTAGATAGTTAGGATGGAGTCATATTTGATGGCTTTAGGTATGGACATAGAATTTGGTTCTAGATGGGTATGAAATTACTGATAACCCTCCTAGGAATCAAATTGGAAAGAGGGCTTATGAAATTAATAGTAAGACTAGAAATTATCTTTTATGTGGTATTACTAACACTGAGTTTTCAAAGGTGATATATTAAATAACAACAAAGGATATATGGAAAATATTGGAAACTATCTATAAAGGTGATGACAAATTCAAAGAAGAAAAATTGTAAACTTACAAAGCTCGGTTTGAAGGGCTAAGGATGAAAGAAGATGAGAACGTTGCTACATTTATGCTTTGGGTTGAATAAATAATAAATCATATTCGAGGTCTTGGTGAAACTTTGGAGGAGAATAATTTTGTAAAGAAAGTACTCGGATCCTTACCTAGAAGGTTTGATCCTAGAATTTATGCTATTGAAGAAGCTAAAGATGTGAATAATTTAAATTTGATTGAGTTACATGGAACATTAACTACATTTCAGATGGTATTTGATAGTGAAGATTCTAGAAGAAAAGAAGTTGCTTTTAAATTATCTTTGAAGTAGGGTGGTCAAGATTCTGATTATGAATCAGATCTGAAAGAAGAAAATTTTGTCAAGAAGCTACAAAGAGGTTTTGATAAGTATAAAGGTAAATTACCTTTCAAATGTTTTAATTATGGAGATGTTGGACATTTTATGGCTAAGTTTTCTCATGAGAATAATAATAATGTTGATCAAAAGAATGGAAAGAAGTATTTTCAAAGAAGATTCAAAGGATAGATAAAAACATAAGTTTACATAAAAATGAAGAAAAAGAAGAGTATTCTACAAAAGAAGATGAAGAAGATGCATCTAGTGATGAAAATGGAAAATAAATATTCATATATTTTGAAACTACTAGTAATGATGCTAAAATGAGTTTTGGAGAAAAGGGTATAAAAGATGTAGATCTTGTGGAGAATCTATTGTCGGTTGGAAAAGAAATCAAGAAGCTAAATATCCAAATTGTGAAAGAAGTAAGAGCCAAGGAGAAACTAGCAAAATATCTGGAGGTGGAAAAAACTATGATTGTTTATCTAAAGATTTAGGTAGAAGAAGAAAAAAGAGTTGAAGAGGTATTAAAAGAGAATTTATCAATAAAATATAGACTTTGAAAAGCTTGAGGTAGATATTATTGTAGCTAGAAAAGAACTTGAGAAGGCAAACCAACAATTGCAGTTGAAGTTTAATAAAATTATTGAAATCTAGATCAAATATTGGAAGGTTAGAAAGTTTCACATGACAAAACCAACATTGGTTTTGATGATTAGAAGAAAAAGGTGATAGAACAGTCATAGAAGTCTACTAAGACAGATCTGGAAGTGACTAGTTATAGAAGTTCAAAATGAGAGAGAAAAATGACAAGTAATGGAAGCATGACTCAAAGTGATGAATTTGTTCAAGTGCAAAACAAAAGAAGAAGATCTGGAGGACAAGGATTCAATACTAGGTCAGGTTTTTCTTTTTTTGATTAAATTTTTTAATTATAATGAGTATGGAAATAAGGGTGTGGATTGTAAAATATTTCCAGTAAGAAGGAAAAAAAAATTTCACTAACAATGCATTTGCACCTTTGTTCAATTTTAATATCATATGTTTCAAGTGCAACAATTTTGGACATATTGCAAGGAACTACAAAAGCAATTTTGTGATTTCCCCATTACTAGAGGAAGTAAAGAATGATTTTTTGGAGAATGTATGGAAGAAGGTTTCAAAAGAATAGAAGTATGAGAACTCTTTGATTGCATAGACAATATTACATGCTCAGAAGGAGAGGAAGAACCTGTGGATAATTGAAAATGGTTGATATAGCCACATGATTGGAGAAAAAGGTAAGTTCATGTATTTCAAATAATTTGAAGGTGTGGTTCAGTTACCCTTGGAAATAACTCTATTGTTAAAATATCTAGTAAGGGTACATTAAATCTTGATGGTGGTAAAACAAAGACACATGATGTTTTGTATGTTGAAGGTTTAAAACACAATTTTTTGAGTGTCAGTTAGATGTGTGATAAGGGATATCAGTTATCCTTTAGTGTTGATGGTTGTGAAATCAGAAAATCAAGTATAGATGAGCTTATTGCAAAAGAAAGTAAGAAAAATAATGATATTTATCATCTTAGTGAATTGAATGGAAAAAGGTGTCTCATTGCATAGAAGGATGAGAGTTGGCTTTGGCATAGAAGGTTAGGGCATATGAATTTTGATGATATTGTCAAAGTTAGTTCAAAAGGTTTAGCCTAGGATATGCCAAGAATAAGGAAACCTCAATCAATCAATTGCAAGCCACGCCATGAGGGAAAGAAAACAAGAAGGAAATATCTAGCTAAGGAGTATTCTACATTAAATCTATTAGATTTGAATATAGATTTGTGTAGACCAGTGAGGACTAAAAGTCTACAAGGAGATAGGTATTTTATGATGTTGATTAATGATTATTCTAGAATGACTTGGATTACATATCTAAGAGAAAAACCACAAGAATTTGAGAAGTCCAAAGCACTCAAGATAATGGTAAAGAAAAAACTAGAAGAATAATCAAAGACCTATGATCAGATAGATTTGGAGAATTTACAACAAAGAAGTATGAGAGATTTTGTGAAGAACATGGAATCCAAAGGCAGTTTTCTACTCCTAGAACACCACAACAAAATGGAGTTGCTAAAAGAAAGAGACAAAATATACAAGAGATGGCTAGGACTATGTTATGTCAGGAAAAGTTGACATATATGTACTAGAGACAAGCTACATAGACATTTGTATACATTTTGAGAAAAATTCAGATTAGATGAAAGATAGATAAGACTCTGTATGAGTTATGGAAAAAAAGATTGGCATTAGTAAGGCATCTTATGATTTTTGGAAGCAAGTGCTACATCAAGAGAGATGAGGATAATTTGGGTAAGTTTGATTCAAGATAAAATGAGCAAATTTTTCTTGGTTACTCTTGAAGAAGCAAAGCTTACATATTTTACAACAAAATACTAAAGAAGATAGTTGAAAGTGAAAATGTAAAGGTTGATGAAACTATTCAGAATACTATTGTTCCAGAAGTTGAAGAGGAAGAGTAATCAGTTCATAGAAATGTTGAAGAACTTGAGGAAGTTGTTTTAAAAACTCTAGCTAAGAATGTTTAGAAGAACCACTCTGAAGATCAAATTATTGGTGATAAAGATAGTGGGATTTTGACTTGGATGAGGCTAGAAAGATCAAAAGAATAGATACATTTTTCTTTACTATCAAAGATAGAACCTAAGACATATAAGGAAACAATTAATGAACAAGGATGGATATATTATATGGAAGAAGAATTGAATCAAATATTGGATAATGAAACTTGGGAACTTGTCCCAAGGCCTAAGGATAAAAATGTGATTGAAACCAAGTGGGTGTTTAGAAATAAGTTGAATGAAGAAAGTGAAGTGATCATAGACAAAGAAAGACTTGTGTGTAAAGGTTATGCTCAAGTTGAAGGTATAGATTTTGAAGAGACATTTGCTCTGGTAGTAAGACTAGAGGCAATTAGGATATTTTTAGCTCTATCAGGTTATAATAAATTCAATGTGTATCAGATGGATGTGAAGTCACCATTTTTAAATGGACAACTTGAAGAAGAAGTTTACATTGAACAACTAAAATGATTTCAATGCACTAACAATTTGGATTATGTTTGAAAATTTAAGAAGGCTTTGTATGGTCTCAAGAAAGCTCCTAGAGCTTGGTATGCAATGTTGGATGGATACTTGCAACAAAAAGGATTCTAGAGAGGTTGTGTGGAAAACAATTTGTACATCAAAAGAGAAGGAGATCAAATGTTGACTGTTGTGGTCTATATTGATGACACCTTTTTTGGAGGAAGCAATGATGAAACATGCAAAAAAATTCAAAGGCTATGTAGAATGAGTTTGACATGTATATGTTAGGAGAATTGTGTTTCTTCTTAGGATTACAAATTGTTCAATCAGACAAAGGTATTTTTATCTCACAACACAAGTATGTAAAAGAGATGTTAAACAAGTTTGGGACGAAGATTGCAAAACTATTGCAACACATATGGTTATTGGTTCTAAATTGGGCAAGGATGATGACTTTGCTCTGGAATATCAAATGTTGTATCAATTAATGATTGGTAGTTTGTTATATGTGACAACATCTAGACTGGATATCATGTAGGCAATTGTAATGGTTGCTAGATTTTAGGCAACACCTAAAGAGACTCATGTGAAGGCAGTAAAAACAATATTCATGTATTTGAAGGCTACTGAAGGATTTGGTCTTTCATATCTAAACAGTGAAAATTTCACTCTCACAACATACAGAGATGTAGATTGGGTAGGTATTGTAGATGATTGAAAGAGCACAAGTGGTGGTGCATTCTTCCTTGGAGATAGTTTGGTGTCATGGTTAGTAAGAAGCAGGAATTATTTTCTTTATCTACATAGAAGCAAAATATATTGTTGCAAAATCTTGTTGCGCTCAAGTGCTTTGGATGAAGTAGAACTTGAAAGAGGTGAAGGTTGAATTTGAAGATCCTATCATTATTCTTTGTGATAACACAAGTTCTATAAAAATTTCAAAGAATTCAGTGATGTACTCAAGAACAAAACACATTACAATTAAATATCATTTCTTGAGAGAGAAGGTTGCAGAGAAAGAGGTCAATTTAGAATATGAGGATACAAAGGAACAAGTTGCAGATCTATTCATAAAGTCACTTCCTAAGGAAACTTTTAAGTTTTTCCAATAGAAGTTGGGAGTTGTTACTCCATCCTCTTGACTCAAGAGGAAGGTACAGGGTGAGGGGGAGCTTTCTCTCCCTGTCAAAAGAATCGTTGGTGCTCTTGTGGAATGTTGTTCAGATATTTTGGTGCATGCACTCGAGGGGAGTCTATCCCGAAATAGGTTTCAGATGTTACAGTATCAGTTAAAGGTAAAAAGTGAGCATATTGTTGATCCTTTGCCATTGATGTCAAAGGGGGAGAAAGTGAGCTCAAAATGTTGAATTGCTAAAAAAAAATAACTATGAGCTTCATATAAAATGAGTTCCATATGTTGAATTGCTCTGAAAGAATATATCTATCACAGGGGGAGAAAGAGTTAAATTGAGGAAACACTAAATTTTTTGAAGGTGGATATTGAATTGCTCAAAAAGAATAACTATCTTTTCTTTTCTTTTTCTTCAATGCCATATCTTTCATAGGGGGGGTGAATGGGACAACACATGAGTCATTCAGACTTATTCTTTTCTGTTGTTCTAGTATATATGTTAGTGGTCCCAACATTTTTCTATTTTTCATCAATGACAAAGGGGGAGATTGTTGAGCATAGGTTGTCATTGATGTCAAATTAATGTTAGCGGGTCATTTCTATTTTCAGTGGTTATCAAAGGGTGTCAAGATTGTCAGATGTGAAGGTTTTCAAGTTGAAGAAAGATTATAGGAGTACAAGTATTGACAACAATCTAAAGGTTCTGGTAGTGTGTTGGTTGATAGTGTGTAGGCTACCTAATCAACCATATTTTGTATCATATTTTCCATGACATGATTTCTCTTAGATACTTCATGTATTTTATCATACCATGTCAAGTATGCAGTCAAAAAAATTTGTGGTGGTCTGGGAGGATATATTTTGGATAGATAGATTACTTAATATGGGCATAATTTCTTTCAGAAATACATAGTAGCTCTATGATTTGAAAGGAGAATATGCCTACACTAGTTCTATCATGTTCCTGAGTTTTTGGCAGTGCAACTCCATGTGCGAGGAGTCTGGAATATCATAATTATCATTAAGCTATTCCAAGTTTGAGGCAAGTGTGGTAACAACTACAAGCATGTGATAATGGTTTTAAGTGCATGGAGAGAGGATAAGAATTGTTTAAGGTTCCCTTGGCGATGCAAGATGTCAAGTGTTATTGACGACAAGATTAGACCCTTGAATTACACATTTTATGTAATTTGAATTTAGGTACATCCTATGTTGTCTAGGTTGGTGTGGATTCCTGGCCAATATAGAAGAGTGTTATGTAGTGTCATGTATATATTTCAAATGTTTAGATGCATCCAAGTGTAATTGTTAGATCAAGTGTTCAAGTATCTATCCATGAATGTAATGGAGTGCATCCATTAATGATTACAATTAAATTACTTAGTGGGATGTGCAGTTGTGTCATAGTAGAAGCGTGAAGAAAAGAGTGTGCCAATATCAGTGTTTCTATTGGTGTCATATCTCAAATCTACCATTATTTTTCTTCTGATAGGTTGGTGCCTACTCCTTGTTGTATTGATTCGATAGGGATTGGTGTCTCTATTTTGGTGGGGATTGGTGTCTCCTGTAGGTTGGTGCCCATTGAATTATTTGGAGATTAGTGTCTCTGGTAGGTTGGTGCCTACTTCATATTGTAAAGATTCCTTATTATATTTCTACTTGTGAGAGCTTCTCACCATGGTTTTTCCCTTTTCGGGTTTCCATGTAAAAAAATTGGTGTTATGTGTTATCTTGTGTGGTGCTCTAATTTCTTTACTTTCTAGCTTGTATGGTTCAGCTCTCTTCATGTTGGAAAAATATAAATTAATTGTGAAGGTTTCCATAATTGTTGTAATTAATTCCAAATCTAATGATTCACCCCCTCTCTCAGTAGATTGTGTACCCTTCAGAAAAAGTGTATGTGTTATGTTTTTTAGTTTTATATTATTTTTGTAATGGTGAAATAAGTATGTCCATGAATTTTTTTATTTAGTTTTAGGTAAATTTACTTTATTGTAATGAATATAATTATATATTGGTAAGTGGAAAAGTCTTGTGTTAATCAAACAACACAAAAAAAGAAGGTATACTTAATTGGAGCTCTAAATATCAATTCAAAATTAGACATGTAAAGTGTAGAAAGAGAGTTAACATTAATGTAAATATAGGATGGGTAGGGTGAGTAAAAGATATGATTAAAAGAAGAAACACCAAAATCTAGAAGAAAGATCTATCAATGAAGAACAAAGACAAAAGGATAATTCATATCTAAAAATTAAAAATGAATAAAAAGTAGGCTATTTAGAAAAATGTATATAAACAAGAACAATTAATCTAGACTAAAAGTAGATGGAATGGATTAAATCAATTCCTAAACATTTAGATAATTGTACAATTATGTTTTAAATAGAAAGTAAATTGGATGATAGATTACTTAGCTCTATAACTAATGAAAGAATGTCAAATGATGAAGTCTCAAAAATCAATGTTCTTTTGGATCTACAAAACTCTACAACAATCACCAATATGGATTAGAATCAAAATATTCTTCTCTTCAATTTAGAATTTATTCTCTACAATATTGTAAATTGAGTTCACTAGAATGAATCTAATCCATAATTGTGAATTAAATCTTTTGATAGGAACCTAACCTTAGTTGTGATTCATTACAAAATTTGCATCTTCATATTTTTTAAAATAAATATTAAAATTTAATTTTTATAATACTTGTTTTGATTAGTTGAGAGTTATCGTTATTATTAATTAATTAAAGTCTTTTAAAAATATTGATTATTACAAAAAAACAAGAATTAGTAAATAATAATTATTAAAAACATCATTTTAAATTATTGTTTATTAATCCATCATTTATTTAAAAAAATTTAAATAATTTAAGAAGCTAGAAAACTTCTCACTAGTTGCAAAATTTTCAAGCTTGAACTTCAAAATAAAATTGTATCTGATCATGATAGAAACTAAATCCATGTATCTTTTATTAACAAAAAATAAAATTATTTTCTTTGAAAGAAAATATTTTATTTTAAAAAATAAATAAATAATATTCACTCTTCTATATTCTATAAAAAAAACAAATATGTACACTAATTTTATTCTAAAATATTATCTAAATTTCCTCTCAAAAATATTGTAGGGGTGTTATGAATGCTCAATCACTCAATTTATAAATGATGCCATACACCTACACTTTTTAGCATTTCACCTTTCTTAACTTCTACCTGAAACCCCTTATTGATATAACCTATCAACAATTTTGTTTAACACACCCACACTCTCGCACTTTTCCTTCACCTTTACCCGAAATTCCTTCTTTATTATTCCTTTACTACTTAAAACATCTTCCACCTCCTTATAATTAAAATCGTAAATCAACTCATCATTTGCTACCATTGTAATTATCCATTCTCCTTCACGCGCCACAGGCCAGGGAAGTGTTTTATTTATATCCTTTGCCGAAGTAGAGCTATCAACGACAACCACATAGCATCCAATAACTGCATTCAATCCTGACCACTTGACAGAAGTTTCGCGAGTACCAATTTCAATCACTTCATCGACGCCAATATTAGCCATAGAAAACAGATCTTCGTTTAAACTTGACTCCGCTCCATCCACTGCTCTTCCAACCATAACCATTCCCCATGTCGGCACACTCTGAAATAAAAAACAAAAAATAAAATACTCTCAGTTCATCTACTGTAAATTTTTGGCATGGACAGATCACTTAAAGTATTAATTACCATGACAAAACAAAGCTGAAGGTCAAAAACGAAGTACAGAACACTTTAGTAAAAAAATGATATTTATGATTGTCTGTTAAAAAGGAGTATTGAAATCATTACCTTCAATTTGTGAATGCAATTCCGTATCAGTGCATTGCTACAATGACCAAGTCGCATCGATTTTAGTGCACGCAACTCTTCAATACCTGATATTTTCTCCAGCTTTTCACAAGAGTTAATCTCAATCTCCTCCACGCAGCTCAGTGTAGAGAGACTCAACAACTCCTCAAGCTCAGGACAATCAGTAATAATCAGCTTTTTAAGTTTTATAAGATCACCGGATCCTTCTACTCTTTGCAAATCTCTGCAATTGTGTACAGACAGACTGGTGACTGTCGTTGGCAGTGTAATGTTCTGTAGCTTCAGCTTCTCACAAGAGTGAATCATAATCTCCTCCATGCAACTCAGTCTGGAGAACCTTAGCGAATTCTGAAACTCGGGACACTCACTAATAATCAGCTCTGTAAGTTAGATAAGATCAATGGATCTTAACTCCTCAAGCTCAGGACACTCACTAATAGTCAGCTTTGTAAATTTGATAAGATCACCATATCCTATTACTCTTTGCAAATCTCTGCAACCTAGTACAGACAGACTGATGAGTGTTGGTGGCAGCATAATGTTCTGTAGCTTCTCACAAGAGTGAATCTCAATCTTCTCCATGCAGCTCAGTCTGGAAAGACTCGGCAACTCCTCGAGCTTAGGACACTCAGTAATAAACAGCTCTTTGAGTTTAATTAGATCACCGGATCCTACTACTCTTTGAAAATCTCTGCAACTTTGCACAGACAAACTTTTGAGTGTTGTTGGCAGCGTAATGTTCTGTAGCTTGTCACAATTCTCAATCAAAATTTTCTCCATGCAGTTCAGTATGGAAAGATTCGGCAACTCCTCAAGCACAGGACAATTGATAATAAACAGCTCTGTAAGTTCGATAAGATCACTGGATCCTACTACTCTTTGTAAATCTCTGCAACTTTGCACAGACAAACTTTTGAGTGTTGTTGGCAGCGTAAAGTTCTGTAGCTTGTCACAATTCTCAATCTCAATATTCTCCAGGCAGTTCAGTATGGAAAGATTCGGCAACTCCTCAAGCACAGGACACTCGGCAATAAACAGCTCTGTAAGTTTGATAAGGTCATCACTTCCTGATACTCTTTGCAAATCTCTGCAACTGTAAACCAAAAGACTGATGAGTGTTGTTGGCAGCGTAATGTTCTGTAACTTGTCACAATTCTCAATCTCAATATTCTCCATGTTCTCCATGCAGCTCAGTATGGAAAGATTCGGCAACTCCTCAAGCACAGGACACTTGGTAATAAACATCTTTGTAAAACACTCAACAGTTCTGTGTAAATCTCTGCAACTTTGCACAGACAAACTGTTGAGTGTTGTTCGCAGCATAATGTTCCGTAGCTTGTCACAATCGAGAATCTCAATATTCTCCATGCTGGAAAGATTCGTCAACTCCTCGACCAGGGGACAGTTGGTAATAAACAGCTTTGTAAGTTTGATAAGATCACCTGATCCTACTACTCTTTGTAAATCTCTGCAACTTTGCACAGACAAACTTTTGAATGTTGTTGGCAGCGTAATGTTCTGTAGCTTGTCACAATTCTCAATCTCAATATTCTCCATGCAGTTCAGTATGGAAAGATTCGGCAACTCCTCAAGCACAGGACACTCGATAATAAACAGCTTTGTAAGTTTGATAAGATCACTGGATCCTAATACTCTTTGTAAATCTCTGCAACTTTGCACAGACAAACTTTTGAGTGTTGTTGGATCCTACTACTCTTTATAAATCTCTGCAACTTTGCACAGACAAACTTTTGAGTGTTGTTGGCAGCGTAATGTTCTGTAGCTTGTCACAATTCTCAATCTCAATATTCTCCATGCAGTTCAGTATGGAAAGATTCGGCAACTCCTCAAGCACGGGACACTCGATAATAAACAGCTTTGTAAGTTTGATAAGATCACTGGATCCTACTACTCTTTGTAAATCTCTGCAACTTTGCACAGACAAACTTTTGAGTGTTGTTGGCAGCGTAATGTTCTGTAGCTTGTCACAATTCTCAATCTCAATATTCTCCATGCAGTTCAGTATGGAAAGATTCGGCAACTCCTCAAGCACAGGACACTCGATAATAAACAGCTTTGTAAGTTTGATAAGATCACTGGATCCTACTACTCTTTGTAAATCTCTGCAACTTTGCACAGACAAACTTTTGAGTGTTGTTGGCAGCGTAATGTTCTGTAGCTTGTCACAATTCTCAATCTCAATATTCTCCATGCAGTTCAGTATGGAAAGATTCGGCAACTCCTCAAGCACAGGACACTCGATAATAAACAGCTTTGTAAGTTTGATAAGATCACTGGATCCTACTACTATTTGTAAATCTCTGCAACTTTGCACAGACAAACTTTTGAGTGTTGTTGGCAGCGTAATGTTCTGTAGCTTGTCACAATTCTCAATCTCAATATTCTCCAGGCAGTTCAGTATGGAAAGATTCGACAACTCCTCAAGCTCAGGACAATAACTAATAATCAGCTCTCTAAGTTTGATAAGTTCACCACTTCCTGATACTCTTTGTAAATCTCTGCGATTTGTTGATAATTGATTCCGGTAAGGGGAAATCTGCATGGAAAGATTTCGAACTCTGTTTTTAGAATTATCTTTAGTTCTATTATTTTTTTTAGATACAAGAAAGATCTAATTTTAAAGATTTATTTTTGATATTGTTTAAATAGTTTTTTTTATACTAATAAAACTGCATGTGAAGCTAGGCTTTTAAAGCTTTTTCTTACTATTTTTAAGCATTGCAAACTCTTTAAAAAGGCACTGTCTCTTACTGTTTTGTAAGGACAAAAAATGCAGACTTCAAAGTGTATTTTTCTGCAGTATAGTGTCAAGATTTATTTGAGTGCATGTTAATTAGTTTATGGCTGTAAATTAACGTGGTTTATTATGATAATGATATATGTTATTAGTAGTTAATTGTTTCTCTTTAAAATTGCTTTTCAATTAATTAAAAAAACAGTTTTGTGTTAGTTTTAGAATATTATAAACAAATTGATGAGTGTTGTTGCCAGCGTAATGTTCTATAACTTTTCACAAGAGTCAATCTCAATTTGCTTCATACGAAGAATCATATGTGAGTCTGATTCCCAGGTTGTGGTGAACTTGCTGAATAGGCGGCATTTAGATGATGTCAATTGGCAGTTGGCTTTGATTGTTGAACAGATTCTCACTCTCTGTGCTTCTTTGGAGTATATTACTTTCACTCATATTCCTAAAGAATGGAATGGTGTTGCTGATTATTTGGCTAAATAGGCTTCTGATCATATTCATGATTGGAATTTGGAGGATCAGGGTCAACTAACCCCGGATTTAACTCAACAGTTGGATCACTTGGTGGAGCTTGATAGGACTATTTTGTTGAGAAATATGTCTCAACCTTGCAAGCCTTTTCCAGGAAAATTATAGAATTTGTTTGTGGCAGTTTTCCACATGTTTATGCATTGGAAAAAGGTGTATGAGTTGTTAAAAGGTGCCTTGTCCTTAGTAGAATATAGGAGGGCCATTTTTAGAGCATAGTTAATTTGTTTTATGTCTTTTATGGGGGTCTAAACTAGAGAACAAAATTATGGACGGGATTACTATTTTAACCTGGTTGTTTTTCCATCTTGGAAATGTAAATGTCAAAAATGGGCAACATGTGGCATGGTGGTTAAGCCCATGGTTTTGTAAAACCACAAATGGTTTCCAGGTTGTAAATCACTATATAAGGAGGGCTTGGGGAGGAGTTTACATAATGGAGTTTTGTTTGCAAGGCTGGGTGCTAGAAGGATGCTAGTGGTGTCTCTCCAAGCTTGAGTTGAGGTGATGCTCTTGTAAGAACTTGCATTGCAAGTGTATTGTAATCTTCTTTGATTTGATAATACATTATGCAGGTTTTAGAGGGTGGGGTTTTTCTCCCGTAAGGGTTTTCCCCACGATAATCACAGTGTTATGTGTTTATGGTTATTTCATTTATACTCTTGAATGTGTTTCTTTGAATCGTTGTAATACTTTATATTGAAATTTGCATATTCGTTCTCTCAAGATTAGCGTAGGAAGCGATTCCACACACCTTTGCTTTCTTACACTCATATTCCTAAAGAATGGAATGGTGTTGCTGATTATTTGGCTAAATAGGCTTCTGATCATATTCATGATTGGAATTTGGAGGATCAGGGTCAACTAACCCCGGATTCAACTCAACAGTTGGATCACTTGGTGGAGCTTGATAGGAGTATTTAATGCCCTTGCTTTGTAACTTTTTCTTGTTTTAATAAAAAAATTACCCCTCCTTGATGTTAAAAATTTGCCTCACACTACTTAGTCTAGAGAGACTTGGCAACTCCTCGAGCTCAAGACAATTACTAATAATCAGCTCTCTAAGATTTGTAAGCCCACTGGTTTGGCAATGGATAGAGGCGAAACCAGAAAGCTACAGCTTTTCTGTTCAATGAGAACCATCCAATAGAAAATATTTACACTTAATCCATCAATTATAATCCTCTCGAGTCAACTTGGACCTTTTAAAAGCTGGCAACTCCTCAAGCTCCAGACAGACCCCAATACTTAATTCTACAAGCTCATCATAACCAAAATTTATTGTTTCCAAATTTTGACAGCCATCCAACTCAAAATATTTCATCCTCATATTTCCATCAAAGGCTATGCTCTCCAGACAACTTCCTAACCCTGAGACGGAAGTCTTCAAACTCAAGGTCTGGACATTCAAAAATGTTTAACAGCACAAGATTTGTAAGACCAGATGTTCCTATTAGTCTTTTAACTTTTTAATAATTTGTAACTAAAAAACAATTTAATGTCTTTACCCTCTTTAAATTCACTTCCATATATGTTTAATGGCATCGAGTTCGATAGATTAAAGGCTGGGATAGTGAATTGCACTAGTGAAGATCTTGGATAAGAAATTTAAAGGGCTAATATCTGACTTTTCAGGGCCACTCCCTAGGGCCTTAACACTACTAGATATTCCTCCATTATTCCAATCTACTTTCCCATTAAATTTGAAATTCACGATACCCAAAGATTTACAGAGTCCTCTCATTTAGCTGAAGCGTGTTCCTCCTCTGATTTGGAAGACTAGAGACATAAACTACAAAGATTCACATTGAGAGATTATAGTAAAGACAAACCCTCGATTGGCAATCTTTGGGCATCTAAGAACACAATTTTCAACAATCTGATATTCCTTTAACTCTGGAAAGCCTTTCAAAGAGGTTTGAAAAATCACTAGCTCTTTCAAGTGGGAGGGCGCCTAAAATTCAAAATATTTTTTTATAAATCTCTAAATGATAAAAAGAATAGTCCGGAGACAATCATAACATTATGCATTCCACTTTATAGCCTTAGTAAAGATTTTGTTTTTGTCTGAAAAGATCAAAATACCTGTATGCGATTCTCCCACAATGTTTCGATTCTTTCATAGCCGATTTTCAAACACTGCACGTTTAGAAGAGAAATCCATGAAGGGATGCTTCGTTGTTCTGTTAAATAGTCACCCTCTAGCTCGAGCCATATTAAAGAAGCTGACGTTTCAACAAAACTATCTGATTGGCCTAAAAAGAATGTAGCTTGACAGTCCATGGAATCGTCGAAAATGGAATGGAAACACCTGGCATTGGTTTTGGTGAGGATAGTTTTCAAACCCATCAACTCCTGCATACACAGAAGCAAGCAGTGTAGTTTTCAATTTATGTAGTAACAACTTAACATTTGGAATATTATAAAATACTAACGACAAATTTGGACGGGTAACAAGCATACCAAAGATTCCAAATCCCGAGGATGCCATAGGCGATGAGGAGAGCTGAGCTCAACTGCCATTTCTCTTCCCAAGTCCCTCAAGTGGTCATGCATTCTCAATACAATTTCCTCTTTTACACTCAGATACGAAAATTCTTTTCCTTCCTCTACAAGACACTTATCTTTCAGTGTTTGCAGAGCATTTTGAGCTTCCCATCCCGATCCCTTCAATATTCTTTCGGCCATAGACTTAGGTTTGCCCAAAAAAAAACAAGCAACATCCATGAAAACCTGTTTTTCTTCGTCTTCCAATGCGTCAAAACTTATTCTTAAACTTTGCTTTACATCTTGAGGCAGCGTCTCTCTAGCTTTAGTCAATTTTAACTCCCAAAATTCATGAGGTCTACCCTGAACGAGCCGACCGAGAACCTGAAGAGAAAGAGGTAGCCCTCCACACACATCTACGAATTGGTCAACCAGCGCCTCATAACCGGTACGTGGAAGGGGTTGGGCAAAAGCATTCCAGCAGAAGAGTTGCCTCCCGTGGTTTCTGTCCATTCCTTTTAAAGGATAGCCAACAATTATCCCTGTGGATATAACCACTCCAACGTCACGGGTTGTGACAATAACCAGACTATTACCTGATTTATTTAAGATATCTATAGATAGAGCATCTAACTGCTTCACATGATCGAAGTCATCTACAACTATTAGGAAGTTTAAAAAGTCGCTCCTTTGTAGATGATCTTTGAGATAGCTCCTTCCTTGCTCTATACTTCTAAAACTCTCTTCTTTGTGTAAGAGATCTTTGACAAGTTGACTTTGCAGAAGAGGTAGTTCCTTTTTCAGAGATGCTTCTCGCGCATCAAACAAAAAACTTGCTCCATTGTAATTTGAACGCTTTCGGTTAAATAACTCTTTGGCGAGAGTTGTCTTTCCCAATCCACCCATGCCGAAAATGGCAACAACGTTAGGCTTATTTTTACTTTCCTCCAGGCTGCACTGCTTTTCAAAATCTTGTAAAAGTTCATCGAGACACCGCTTTTCAAAATCTTCCACAAGATTGTCAAGCCCTACTGGATAATTTGCAACATGTAAATATGGTTTCCTTTGTACTTCCTTTTCTACTGCTACTACTATGGTTTCGCAGTCACTGGAACTTTATAAAAAGAAAGAAGAATTCCATGAGAAAATACTAAACAAGTTTTGAAGGGAAAACAGAATTATATAAAGTAGAACTAGACCAAAACTAGAGAAAGATTACCTGTGAAATTCTACCCCAGCTATAAATGAAAGAGTTTGAAGGGCTTCCTTCCACTCGTTGAGCTTCTCCAGGTACCTGCCTTTTTCTTCATATTTCTTGAATGCATCAGCGTATACTCCCTTTTTAATGTGGCGGAGTTCCCGTGGCTCCACTCCATAAAACACAGGAATAATTTTGGCCTTGCTTTCTAACATGAGAACAAGCTCAGCCAAACACCAAGGTGACTCTGCATATCTTTTGGAAAAGATGGCTATGTGTACCTTAGCAGAGCGGATGGCTGTCTCAATAATAGAAGTAAACGAATCTCCAAGTTCCTTCTCTTGGGAATCAAGAAAAGCCTGTATTCCCGATTGCTTAAGGTAGTTGTAAAGCTCAGTTGCCAAAGTTTGTTTGACATCGGGGTCTCTGTGATTGATGAATACATCAAACAATTTTGAAGATTCACAAACCTTCCTTCTTTTGCCAGCAGGTTCTACTCCAGAGAAAGCATTTAATTCCCTAATTTGCTGGTGGGATGATGAAGAAGACACCATTAGTTCCGGTTCAAACGCTAACAACCTGTTTTAAAAAATAGAAAAAGAGAAAGAGCAGAGCGCATAGGATTTGATTGCGGTATGCGTAATGAAATATGAGCCTTTGGGGAAGAAGAAGGGTAGATTGAATTAAATAGATCATACTGCGGGGCAGTTCAATATTTTCCTTTAAACTTCGTGGAAAAGTATGGACTGCTCTGACCTGTACAATGCGGGGAGGTTCAGATCTTTCCTCGAAACATGCAAGGAGAAAAAACAGGGGAAAAAAATGCCATATCTTTATTCAGTCCTCGGCCTATATAAAGAATAAGGTGGGTTCAGTTTCGTCGAAACACCCGAGGGAAGAAGTGAAATGCTTCGAAAGAAGACGGAAAGATGAGATTGAATGGTATGGAGATTCATTCTGTCGGCCACTTTTTGAGAAAGTTAGAAGAGCCTCTCCAAGAAAGCAATAATTCAGTTTCGTCGAAACATCCGAGAGGAGGAGGAAAATGCTCTAAAGAAATCAAACTGTTCCATGTACGAAAGGAGATGAGATTGATTGGTGTGGGGATCATTCTGTCAGCCACTTCTGAGAAAGTTAGAGCCTCTCAGTTTGGTCGAAACATCCGAGGGGAGAAGGAAAGTGCTTTGAAAACTGCTACATGTACGAAAAGGCGATGGAGATTCGTTGTAAGAGTCACTCTTGAAAAAGTTAGAGCCTTCGTAAGAAAGCAATAGACCCTGTCGGTGTGGCATTGAGTGGGATAAGTAAATAAAAAAGATGCCTTCTAGAAACAGATTTTAGATATATAATTGATAGGTTATATTTACTGTGAGGTTTTAGTCTGTAAATTGTTTTTGGAGACAATTGTTAGGTTGTTAAATTGAGAAGTTTTTACTGGTTTTCAGTCATTTAGAATTATGCATGTATTACATTTAAGAATTATACATGTATTACATTTGAAATCAAATCAGATTTCTAATCAATTCAAATTATTTGTATCAAATCAAATTGTATTTAAATTCTATAAATTTTATTGGATTGGATTGAGTGAGGACATATAGGTGAATGAGTGACTAACGGAAATAGAAGTCCTACCGAATATAATCACAAATAAAAAGAATTATAGGAATGTATAAAATGAAGGAAAATAAGGGGTGTTCATGATGGTGTTGTAAACATTCAAGGTCTGATAATTATTAGGAGCCAACTAGCTTTTCTTGGAGTATTTAAACTAGAACATTTACTCCAAACTAGAACATTGCTACAAAGTTTTAAAAAAAAAAAGGTTTCGAACATTGCAAAGCATTGGAGACACTAATAGCAAATGCAAGGTGGGAGGAGGTAGGCATAGAAACTTTTGAGTGCATGGAAAGATTAAGTATTTTGCTCTCATGGCAATTGACACATTAGTTGTTGAAGGTTGCATTCAAAGCATGCAAGTAATAATAGTTTATAAGAATATTGAATTCTAATTATTTTCAATTGATTGTGAATTGATTGAATATTAATGGGAAAAAGATTTACGAAAATGACCAAAACTTACAATATTCAGCACACTAATAGTCCCTAAAAATGGCTCACTTATAGACTCCTTTACCTTTTACAAATATATTTGTTATTGACTCCTTTTCAAACACAATCTTGTCCAAACCATCCCTAAAATTGTCCCCCAATCCTCATTGCATCCTATTGTGTTCTATTCTAAATTGTAATTATCCAAAAATTAGAGTAAAAACTAACCCAGTCAAGATCCATGAAGAACAATCTAAATTCAGTGGACTCAATTGGACCTCATGAGGGAAAAATAAAGAAAACCCAAATTCTACAATGCCAAAAAGTAGAAGGAATATCTAGGAACATTGGAGGAGATGAACCTACATTATCCTCTAGCCATCACTAGTTAAGATATATAGACATATCCTTAGACCAAATCAAACCATGCTCTCACTGAGATGAGAACATATGAAACCATTGCCTACCTATATGCCCTTGTCTACCCTCAAATGTCTTATTTATAGGATGAACTAGAGGATATAGACACTATGATCTTACCTTGCACAAACATCTCACCATCAACTAGGGGAAAGACTCCAATTACTCCCCATGTTCCAATAATCATTCATTGATAGATGCTAATTGAAAGCCCACTAAAAATTCCAAATGTACCAATAGTTATCCACTTTATGCCCTATAATTACAAAAAAAGTACTTAATTGGAGAAGTGCAACTTTATTGGTACCAATAATGAATGATTATTGGGGCATTTGTGCATATGTATTGGATTAATTGTGCATATTTTGTGGTGGTCAAAGCAAACAATTATTAGGGCACTATAGAATATGTATCAGACCTCAACTTGTAATGACCACTTTTTGACCTTTTTGTACATAACAAATCCCCATGTCTTCCTTGTAACTACCCAAAATTTGAAACAATAGCTATAAGCTATTAAGTCGCATACAAAGAAAACCCAAAAAAAAAATGAAATTTGACATACCATTTAGGACCTTAGGGTGCACGAAGTGAGTTATAACTTTTGACAACTAGTACCCTTCCCCTACCAAGCAAAATAAAATATATATTGAGTAGGGAATGGAAATATCATGGAAAAACTCGACTAATCAAGTTGGACACCTATTCATTTCTTTTGGTGAAGCAACATTTGTCTAGGGCCCTCTATATTTTGAAATGTTGCATATGCAACAACAAAATAGGTGTCTAAAAACTAAATAGTAGAAAAATAAATACAAATAATAAACCTGACTTGTACTAAAATCTCTATTCAACCCTTGTATAGTGGTGATCGAATCCCAGTAGTAGCCTTAAATCCCAATGACAAGGAATAACAAAAGCATTAATAGTTCTTGCCAACACATCTCTAATCCATGAAAATTAATTGTTTATTGATTTTCATTAAAATTGTTTAGTTCCAACTATTCAAAAAAAAAAATCACAAAATGCATATAACCTATATATATTATTTATATAACAAATAGGTACAAAATGTTTTTCCATTTCAAAATTTGATCAATCCCTGATCAAAATATTGATACTATGTTATGCAAATTTTGAACTACAATGTGCATACATATGCTATTTTGATATCACATCTATTCACCCTACCCTTCCTCTAATGACATCTAGATACATCAACAATGTTTTGACATTTTAGAAATGCCCAGAAACTACTATTAATCCGAAGGATAACAATTGACATTCAAAAACCTTGCTCCATAATATCTTGCAACTAATTGAATAGAATGAAATTTACAATTTTAAACAAAACATCAAAAAACCATTAATAGCTACCACTGATCCATAATTTACTGGGAGATCAAAACACCACTATCAGCTACATACCGATTGTAGATCAAATATTATTAACATGGGAATGCTATATTTTATTACTATGACTAGAAGAGTTAGGCAAATGCTATAGTTCTAGGGTGAGAAATAATAAAATTGTGGATCAATATGTTGATTGCTTTTGTGTGTCTATATTTGAGATTTAATGTTTTTCTTTGGTATCATATTTATAAAGACAACATTAAATTAGTGTTAAATTGGTCATATAAAAAATTATAATATAGACATGCAAATTTTTATGCATAAGAGCTAAGGAGGCAACCTTGTCTCATGAATTTAGAGGATGCTCTATATCATTAAAATAGAATTTTAATTTTTAAGGGCTCAATCCATCTTTCTAAAGTTCCTTTCATTTTTTAAGAAAAAATTTCAAGGGAACTTCATGTCACACGGAGAAGTTTATTGTTGGTGTTTTCAACTATGTGTGGCTATAAAAAAAATATTAAATTGTTGATTTTGGCAATGTTTTGTTTGATAATTTTATCGAGAAGTTACAAAAAGAATTTAGCATATATTTCAAGGCATGAATTAAACAAATGGCTTAACAAATAGATATTTGATCTATGTGTAACTCTATCTCTTTAATATGCAACAAGGAAGCATAAAGAAGACAATGCACACGCTAACTTTTCTTATATACTTAATCACCTAGGTTAATTGTTTTGAATAAAGTTGGCATGGGACATTAACTTAATTATGAGGGGTACACTTAATATTCATTTTAGTTGTTTAATAATGATATCAACATACCACTTAAAATAGAATGAGATCATTCATACCTCCTCTTCTTAGATATAGATTAAAGACATTGTGACAATATTATATATTAAGTAGATCCTCGTATGGGATTTTTTATATGTTCATTTAATATACATGAATGTGGTCTAACTTTTTTTGATGTGGGGTTTTTTTTTTAATTTATTGAATTTAGTGACAAGAGGTTGGGATTGGCCATATTATGCCTTTGTCCTAATCATAATTGTTGTGGCTTTGCAATAATTCAAATAGATATTTGAGTAATATCCAAATGGATCAAAGAGTGCATGATCCAAAATTTTGATTCATAAATTTATCTTAAATGATCTAATTAAAAATAGTTCATAGAACAATAGTATTTGTTGCAAACATTTGATGTCTTTAGTATCTAGAAGAAAAAACTATATTAATGTAGAATGTCTATGCTATCCATTGATGGATGCTTGACAATCACATACCAATGCATCAAGATATTTGTTCATGTTACCAATGTTATATTTTTATGAATTCATTTCCATTGTTTAACTCAAATTAACTTCATTTTTCCTTCAATGTGTACCTTTCGAATAAGAGTGATAATTCCTTTATGATATAAGTGGACAATAACCTTTTATTCTAGAATGTGTAGGAATAAAAAAGGGAAAAAAAATTTCATTTCAAGCTTGTTTAATAGAAGCAAAGGAAATTGAGGATCACATTCCAAACAAAATTAAAGGTATTAAAAGCATTCCTTCAATTGATTATAAATAAATATGTAATACAAGAATATTTCAAATGTCATAGAGGATATTATCTGTATTTCAAAGTTTTATTTCTAAATATTAAATCAAATAGCTCCTCCAAACATATGTTTCTCATCTTCATTAATGTAATCTATGAAATAAAAGTAAACCTACAAAAATAATATTCTATACATAAAAAGATAAAAAATATAATGCATCATACTTTAAATATTACTTATATAAAGAAAATAGAAAATAAAAATAATGTATCTTCTATGCACAAATTATTTTGTACTCTCTAGCATATTAACTTATAGATATTTTTCTATCAATGTGACCATTACACCTCCTTCTAACTTGTAAGTACTAGTTTATTATTTTTATAAGTAGTGGGTATATTTAGCTAATAGACTATACTTTGTGGTAGCTTTCACCTAAAAATTTGTCTCACACTAGAAAAGATAACTTTCAAGTAGTTGATGCATTCCTTGCCTCATGCCTAAAACCAAATTTTAACTCACAACCAACATTTTCATTTAAAAGACTACAAAAGTCTTGTCTTAAGATCAAGAATATAGTAGTTCTAAAACCACAATGGGTGAAGCCACAATAGTGGTTTACAATTTGATGGAGGAAAGAAAATTGAGGAAAAATGACCCCATGGAAAAAAAAAAAAATTGGTTTTAGGGGTTCGAATGAACCTACAAACTTGTTCGACCGAACCAAAAAGGAGTTCAACCGAACTAAGGTTCAAGCAAACCCATTAATTACTAGGCCCACATTTCCTGCCCAAAAAATAAAAGAAGAATGCATATTGAAGGGGGTTCGAATGAACCCTGGTTCGCTCAAACCCCTGGGGGTTTGCTAGAACCCCGCTGGTTCTAGCAAACCCCCCTTTTCCCACATCCCTACTCTCTGGCACAAAAAAAACTAGAATTTTTTCCCTTCGAAGCTCGGGTTGAGGATGAAAATGGAGGAGACCACACAAACCCAACTAGAATCAGGTATTCCTCAGAACGAGCTACCCAATGAATACAATTTTAATATGTTTTGATTTTATTATGTATTTGTTTTTTTAGTTTTATTAAACATAGGTTTTTCAACGAAAGTGAAGGTCTCTTTGTTCTGCACAAGTGGAAAAATACCAGATTATCAAAAAAAAAATCGAAAAATATGAGTGCACCAGATATTGAAGTCCTTGATCAAAAAAAAAAAATTGAATTTCAATATATACAAAAGAATTTATGCGTTATATGGTCGCACTATGTCTGAATTGTAATTGGTTTGACTTTGAAACTCGATTAAAAAAAAAAATATTCAATAAAATACTATCTAACCAAGTGGAAGCACTAGATATCGGAGTTACAAATCGAAATTTGAAAGAATTAGAATTTTATTCTTCATGGAAAAAAAGTTATGCGTTATACGGTGTGCGTCACTTTTTAAAAATACAATTTTCTAAAAAAACCAGCTTTCATGGGAGATGGAAAAAGAAGTGCAATTTTATTCCAAAAATTTTGAAAAAAAAAAAATTAGAATCTACTAACAAAATGTGACGAGACTCTAGTTTGCATCATCTTCAAATTCCTCACGGTTTAGCCACTATATGTGCCTGAATGTGAAGATTTAGTTAAAAATCTATATTTCAGTGTCTAGTTTGGCCAAAAATTTTAAACAACTATTGTGGGATCACCCCAATGTTTTTAGATATACCTTTCATTTAATATGAATAGATTGAAGTAGTAATTGAAGGGAGATTAGTTTTCGTTTTTCTCTATTTTTTTATTCTTTGATAGGGTTTCATAATATTTTTCCTACAAACTCTACCCATTTTTCTTGTTGGCATCATTGATAACACAACATGATTTGTGTAGAGTCTTCTCAAGGTAAGTAACTAAGTATATGGTTTCAAAGAGTTTCCTTTGGGATGGTGTTGGGATCATTGTTGTGTTTTATTTCATTCTAAATCAATTACATGATGAGCATAGATTTATATTGAGAGAGGGGGTGGTGAATCAGTATAAGACCATATTTTACTTTTTTAAATTAACAACCACAATAACTTCAAATACACAACATCAAAAAATAAGAACACAAGATTTATGTGGAAACCCTTTTGGGAGAAAACCACAACAAAATATTACTTATATAAATTTATCTTACAAACTTTGTAGGCACCAACCTACTAGACAAGCCAATCCTTGACACTTGGGAACCAACTCAATAAGAGAGACAAATCTCTTTCAAGATGAGGCACCAATCTCTCTAATATGAGGAACCAACATCTTAATAGAAAAAGTATTATTCTCTTGATAATCCTCCAAAAAAATTCCTTTGAATTTAATCTTTAATTACTTTCTCTTCACATAAATTTGTTGGTTTTGTTGGTGTAAATAGGTAATTTTCCTAGCTAGTTAAGTAGTTGGTCCTATTTACATGTTAAGTTCGCTTAGGTCCTAGGCATATTTCTAGAAATTTCAATTGTCTAGATAAGATTTTACTTGTATAGTGTCCTAGGTCATTTAATAATGACATAAGTCATTTAATAATGACATAAGTCATTTAATAATGACATAAGTCATTTAATAATGACATAAGTCATTTAATGTTTGCATTAGGTAGTTCATCACACCTTGTCTATATAAACAAGGTCATTGTATACCTTTGTAGCATACCTCATCATCATATTTGATAGATCTTAATATCAAGCAAGCTCATTTTTTTTATACTCTCTTGTAGAAGGTTTCCAAATTTTTTGTAGGTGGTTTTGGGTGTTGAGCTAATATTCAGATCCATGGCCATGCAAATTCCTTCTCGAAATTGAGGGTAGAGTTATTGCTAGTGAGAGATTTTAGTGTATTTTAGTAAGGTTGAGTATGATATTACCTTGCACCATATGGTGATATGTGCAATCAAAAAAACTTGAAAAAAATACTAGATTTGGGGGTTTCCTCTTTGTAGGTGTCTATTGTAGGTTAATTTTGGATTATTTTGGAAGTAATCTAATTTCACCATTGATTCGAGGAGATATGAGAAATTCAAGATTGATTTTCTTTTCCTCAAAATTTTGACATATTTTTATAGATCTATGAGGGTTTCAAGTTGGGATATGGTTACCAAATCTGAGAGGTAGCTGATATTTTGGAGTACTTTGGGCTAAAGAAAACCCTTCCATTAAATTTGAAAGGCACAAAAACCTTAAGAACACCTATCAAATCATCAAATCAAAGATATTGTCCTAGAGAACTAAGAGGTTTTAAGAAAATCATCGGCATTTTTGTTGGCATAGATGTACAAAATTTGTACAGTACAATGTTGACATCATTTTTCTCGTAGGGTATAGTCGACAAAGGTTGTAGAGAATATTCTATAGAATATTTTATGCTTGTGCAGTGTCTACATCATCTAGGTACATATTTACGTAATTTTGCAATTTGGTGTTATCACTTGTCATCGTTAAAAGATACTATCAATTTAAAATTAATAATATTTTATTTATTTGTCGTTAGTTATTTTTTCCACTAGTGGGAAGTTATAGCAATTGATTCCACCAGCCAATGCTAGGGTCTTAAGCCCATAGGCAACACAGAGCACTCATTTCCCAGTACAAGCAGTGCCACCCCGAGTGCCACCTACCCAACACTCCATGAGTGGTATGTGAATTTATTATTAAAATCTATAAAGCACTCACAAACTCCAATCGTGGTAACATGGTGACCAACCCCCAAGGGGCCTATCATTTACCCTTAGTCCCCAATTAGGAAAAAAATTATATGGGCCATATCTTACAAAGTAGGAGTTCATTTTTCGCAAATGAGATATAGATGGAAAGTTAGTTCTACATAATTTGTAGTGATGTAGGTAATTTTTATATATTTTTGTAGGTACATTTTATTGTAGACTATGTTAGAATTGTGAAACAAAACACAAAACCATGAGCCATAAGATCAAACAACAAACAATTACACCTTCCACACAAGAGATCTACAAATAATATGTGCAATATTCTTCAACAAGAAAAGGCTACAAAAGAGACTTTCAAGAAGATATGAAATCTCTAGATAATATCTAAGAGTTATTTACAATGAGGGTTGAGTGCTTATAAGAGCAAAACCCTAAATGAGAAAGGGATCAAATTCTGACAAGTGTCAACATCACATTAGATGAGACATAATTTTTGGCAAGAGACACTACAAATATCATTTGGTTTTGTCATTGATGGCAACCCTAGTCGGTGATTCGATTCACACGTCAACATTTGATCATATCAGAAGTCAGATCGAATTTTTGTGATTAACTGTCAAGCAAGTACAGAGCATCCGACATAATTGTGTTCATCGATTCATATGCCAATTTTTTGTTATCATCTTGAGTTATGGATCTCAAGGAAGGTATTTTAGTGCACGTACTATCTTATCCGAGAATCATCGGGGTGTGCATTCATTGGTGTGCAAGTTAGAAGATCCGGTTGATTAATTTCCTATTTATCAGTGCAGAATGCCGACTTAGTGAATATAATATGTTGTAGATATTTGAGGAGTAATTGTTTAAGTGTTTATGTGTTTGAACATGTTTATTTGGGTCATTACTATGCTATGGCTGACTTTGGTTGGTGCACATTGAGAATTAATCATGAATTGAGCCGACAATTTGTAAATGTTTTTCATATTTTGTTGGAGCCAACTTATAGCAATTAAATCTTTAGTCGTGGATATATATAAGTGATCTATTACATCATTTTGATATAGATGTCATGTGTGTTGATGCATTTTGCAAATATCAAAAGGATTGCAAAGCGATTATGCACAGTTTCACTTGTGCATAAAAGGATTTGTGAAGCGAATTAAAGCAGAGTAGAGCAGAAGAGAAAAATTAGATAAAAGGTCAAGAATTCGATTAATGTGATTAACTAGAACTGTAATTAGCCATTAGCAAATGTTATTCTCTCAGTTCAAATCTCTCAGATGGATTTAATCTAAATATTTTTTAAGACAGTGAGTCTTCATCTCTGAGTAGTGAGCTCTAGGCGGTGTGCCTGAATGCAAGTGCATTCCCATATTGTAAACACTTTTTTCTGAGTATACTCATATTGTGGACTGGCCTTCCACTGTGATTTTTCCCCTAACAGGGTTTCCACGCAAAAATTCTTGTGTTATGGTGTTGTGGTTGTTTGTTTCATGTTCATGCATATTTATTTTGGATTAATGTTATAAGTGGTTTAAGGATCAAATCAATAAAGTTAAATTTTTTTGAACATTGATTCACCCCCCCTCTAAGTGTACCTTGATTCCAACAATTGGTATCAGAGCCTAGTTCCTCGAAAGAAGTTTAACAGCTTGGGGAAGATCAGGGAAAGTAATTCAATGGATTCAAGCAGTCTTCAGCAACAACTTTTGGTGGCCCTAGATGATCTTGATCAATCAAAATTTGAAGTTTAGAAATTGCAAGAAAACCTCATGGATGTTGAGAAATTCATCGAGTCATTGAAAGATAAAATCAATAAGTCCATAGAAAAGAGAAAGGAACTCTATGATCAGATTAAATAGAATGATAGTAAAAGCATGGAAGATGAACAACTAAGTCAAGCTCTGAAGGAAAAGACTAAAGAATTTGAAAAGCTTACCAAAGACAATAAAATCCTAAAGCATGAGATGGAATCTATTATGATGAGGATGACCAACGATATTGAAGACAAAAAGAAGAATGAAGAGAACCTTGCTCAGTCCTTGAAAAAGAAATCTGAAGAATGCAATAGAATTAATGATGGATTAATTAATCTGGCACTTGAATTGCAGCAATCCAAAGATAATGGAGGAGAACTTGAAAGACAAGTTGTTACACTCCAAGATGAACTTGCTACTGCAAATGAATACAAGGAGAAGTTAAAAGTTATCTCAGCTAAGCTTGATGAATTGATTAAAATTCAGAGGAATGAAGGTGACAAGAGAGGTCTTGGATATGAGGAAGGAAAAAGTTATAGATCTAAACAAAGAGAATCTGGACAAAGGAAATCTAAACAAAGGAGATTTAGGCAAGGAAAGCAAATGAACAAAGCTGGAAGGTATCCGGTAAGACAACCTAATTCTCAAAGGTTCAATGGCTACTATTTTAGCTGCAACAAATTTGGTCATATGGCTACTCAATGTAGAAGTAGAATGAATTCAAATGGTGCATCATTTTCTGGTCAATGCTTCAATTGCAATAAGTATGTTCATAAGTCAAACGAATACATAAATATGATGAACAACTTTTATAGAGATGTCAGATTGTATACATGTAATAGATTTGGCCATATTGCTAACGAATGCGAATCAAGAGAAATCAATGGAACAACTAGTCTGGACAAAGAAATGTGGTGTGCTACAATTGTAAAAAATTCGGTCACATTGCTAGATTTTGTAGAAGCAAAAAGGGTTTGGTAAATCCAAGGGGAAACATGTAAAAAAATTAAAAGGGAAAAGACTAGAGATATATAACACAAATTTGGTGATAGAAAGACTAGGAATACTTCAATCTGGGGTTATTTCAAGAACTTTCAGAACAAGATGCAAGCAAGAGAAAGAATTCTCACATCCATTGTAGAGAATTACAAAGACACTATCTATTTTATGGTTGACATTGATTAATGCTTGATGGAAGCAACAGATCCTAGAACAGTCTGGATTATGCCAATGGGCTATGAAGTTGAAGAACATATTCTGGAAATGTATGCTAAAAAATTGTTGAGAAAACCTCGGGATCACTCAGAAGAAATATTTGGTACTTTTTCAAAGAAGGATATACAGGTACTTTTTTAGAGAAGGATATGCAGGTACATAATTAGCTAAGGAAACATGTGATAGTTAGAAGAGTAAGTTCAGAGAAGTGGAAGCCTTTGCAGAGACCATGGGAATATCTGCAGAAGCTATAAGAGAAGCTAGAAAAGGGAGAGAACAAGCTAAAGTAGGATAGCCAGCTAAAATTGAATCTGCTAGTCTAGTAGTATCCTCTGCTCGAACTAGACCTACAAAAAGCTCTACTCTTCCTTCTGGTCTTGCAAAGAAATCAAGCCCTGCAAAAGCTCAAGTGAATTCATTCGAGAGAGAAGGTAAAAGGAAGAAGTAAAAGAGCATAAGAGTTTATGTTGCTATTTCTGAAGATGAAACTGAATTTGATGAAGAGATAAAAGAAATCAAGCAAAAGTGTACGAAGGAAAAGCCCTCCAGTGAAGAGAAAGGAAAGAAAAAGATGAAAACAGACAAACCAGGTATGTCTGTAAAGGAAGCTGAGAAAGGTATAATCAAGGATGGTAATCTTAAGCCTCTTTGTCAATGGTATGACACCTTTGACAGTGCCAATCAAATAATTCTTGAGGAAGCTTCAATAAAGTACTTGAATAATTTCAATAAGGCTCTTATTGAAATAATGTCTGCATTACCCAAGAGTCTATATGAAGATTTGGAAATGATGAGAGTGAAAGCCAGAACTAAAGATGAACAGTTGAGAGAGCGCATTCTTACAAACTTATGTCTGGTGATGTTTATTGAGGAAATGAGGACAATTTTGAATGGTTCTAAGAAAGAATTCAAGAGCAAAACAAGAATAAACAAGCTTATGATTGGTCAAACTAAAGAAGTTGAAAAAGAGACTGAGAAAATTCTAAAGGAAGTTTTGTTAAGAAATAGAATCAATGTTGTTTCTGAAGAAGTACATGATGGAGATGTTTCATCTAGTCTGGTAGCAAAAGAGGGAAAAGAAGATATAGTTGAGGACACTCATATTCCTCTTGATGTGTATGATATGGAAGTACCTTTGGAAACTAAAGCTCCTAAAGTTGTTTCGGTTGAAGAAGTTGAGATTCCTAAAGACAAACAAGAATCTGTAGCTGAGGAAACAATGCTTGAGGAAAAGAAAGTTGAAGTAAAGGAAGTTCCTATGAAAGCAAGAGACACTCCCAAGGCAGTAAAAGAGTTTTTGGAAAAAGAACAGGAAGAATTTGATTGTGAACTATTAAAAGGTCCTATCAATTTGGACACTTTGTCCCCTATTCAGAAGATGAAGGTAGCTTTATTCGCTCAGAACAAGGCAAGGGAAGAGATTCTGAAATCACATATTGAAGATAGTGAGTTGTTGAATCTTGCATCCGGTATTCTAGAAAATATCATGCCTACATATGTTAAGGGTCCATCTGGTTCTCCCTCCGGTGAGTTGAAAAACTCATTAATTTTGTAAGTACTCATTTTGAGTCCCTTGAGAAATCAGTTGAGGATAAGGTACAGAAGGATTTTGATGATAAAAGGTTTAGTAGGGTGAAAGGGATGATAGCTAGTGATGAGTCATTGGTAGCTACTTGCGTAAAGAATATTCAAAGTGCTTTGTCTGAAGGTGGTAACATTTATAAGTCACGTCTATCTTTATCTAAGTTCACTGAGGAATTTGAAAAGAAAATAAAAGAATGTGAGAAATAGTTAGCAGATATCACTCAGACATTCGATCCTCTAACTATCTCTATTGGAAAGCAAGAAGGTCAAGTCATATCCCTGCTTGACAAGATCAAAAGCTTGAAGCATGAAGAAGGTAAAATCGTCAGAAGGTTTTGTGAGCTTAGAGGACTAATTGGTCCTAAGATGGAAACAATTTTGAATGCATTAAAAGAAGCACAAGATGTTATGGCGGTCAGTGATCCGGTGAACCTTGAGTCTACAAAGATGCAATCTTACTTATTCTACGGTCACGTGGTTATTTTGGAGAGTCACAAGAAAGTTTGGGACACGATTTTGAGCTTGTTCAAGAACAATTTTGTAGATCTATTCAAACTTATGTAAGTTGTAGAAGCCTGTTTCTACACATGCAGTTTGTTCATAGCAGTTTTGTTTGATTTTTGTATGCGGATTCCTACCTTTTCCATTGATGTCAAAGGGGGAGAATGGGACAATGAAAAATTCCTTAATCATCCCATGGGGAGTTATGTTTTTGAATTTTTGAAGGTTGCCAGTGTAATTCATGTTGGTACTGATCTGACACTTAGTCATTTTTCTCTAAGTGTTTCCATCAATGTCAAAGGGGGAGATTGTTGGCAAGAGACACTGCAAATAGCATTTGGTGTTGTCATTGATGGCAACCCTAGTCAGTGACTTGATTCACACATCAGCATTTGATCATACCATAAGTCAAATCAAAGTTTTATGATTATTTGTCAAGCAAGTACAAAGCATCCGACAGAATTGTGTTCATCAATTCATATGTGAATTTTTTATTATCATCTTGAGTTGTGGATCTCAGGGAAGGTATTTTGGTGCATGTACTATCTTATCTAAGAATCACCAGGGTGTGCATTCATAGGTGTGAAAGTTAGAAGATCCGGTTGATTAATTTCATGTTTATCAGTGCAGAAAGTTGACTTGGTGAATATAATATGTTGCAAATATTTGAGGAGTAATTGTTTAAGTGTTTATGTGTTTGAACATGTTGATTTGGGTCATTCCTATGCTATGGCCGACTTTGGTTGGTACGCATTGAGAATTAATCTTGAATTGAGTCGACAGTTTGTAAATGTTTTTCATATTTTGTTGGAGCCAACTTATGGGTATGTGCAGGATCATGATGGGCCAAAAAGTGGTGATATCTAAGTGATATGATGGCCCATGTGGCTAATGACTTTTTTTTACCCAAAATTGATGAAACAAAAAGGGTTTTTAAAGGAGATTCTTAGCTTTCCACGAATATAAATTATGCTTTACTTTGAATTTAATAAATGATTATTATTCATTTTCTATTTGAATTACGACTAAAGTCCTAATTGATAGGTTGATTGAAAAACATCTATAGCCTTCAAATGGTATGACATTTTTTGAATCCAAAACATGCATCACATTCTATGCTTTGCATACTATAGGATTAAAAAAAAAGAATTGAATTTAATGAAGTTTTGACCAAGTTAAGGTGGTTAGACATGCAAGTTTTTATATCTTTAAAAATTTGTAAGAAAAAAATCATAATTAATTATTTACTTGGAAAAAAATTACAAAAAAATATGCATCACATCGGGACATGAATCCCCTAGTTATATCTAAAATATTGTAAAAAAATATTATCATTTTATTATGGTTAGGGTGGTCAGACATACACCCACTTCTTATTTTTTCCCTGAAATTTAAGTACTACTGCATTGAAATTTCAAATTTTCACCAAATAGATTTAAAAAATAAATAAATAAACCTAGTAGTTTAGAAACTAAATTCAATTTTCTATAGATTCTATTCTTACATATTTTTGAAATAATATAGATAACTTATTCAAATTTTTATGTCAAGTTGCCTAACTCTGATTTTCTGAATTTTATTACCACTTAAGGGCCTATTTTTTCCATGATGATCTTGCACATACCCTTATAGTGATTAAATCTTTAGTCATGAATATATATAAGTGATCGATTACATCATTTTGATATAGATGTAAAGTGTGTTGATGTGTGTTACGAACATGAGAAGGATTGCAGAGCGATTATGCACAATTTCACTTGTGCATAAAATGATTTGTGAAGCAAATTAAAGTAGAGCAGAGCAGAAGAGCAGAATCAGACAGAAGGTAGAGAATTCGATTAATGTGCTTAAATAGAACTAAAATTAGGAATTAGCAGATGTTATTCTCTTAGTTCAAATCTCTTAGATGGATTTAATATGAATATTTTGTAAGACAATGAGTCTTCATCTCTGAGCAGTGAGCTCTAGGAAATGCGCCTGAATGCAAGTGCATTCCCATATTATAAACACTTATTTCTGAGTATACTCATATTGTGGACTAGCCTTCCATCATGGTTTTTCCTCTAATAGGGTTTCCACACAAGAATCCTTGTGTTATGGTGTTGTGGTTGTTTGTTTCATGTTCATGCATATTTCTTTTGGTTGAATTTTATAAGTCGTTTAAGGATCAAATTAATAAAGTTAATTTTTTTTAACACCAATTCACCCCCCTCCCATTGTACCTTGATTCCAACAATAATGATCTAATATTAACTCAATTAATAAAGTAATCCTAATTTTAGCTTAAGTGCACAAGAATAAATTAGACTAATAATCAATTAAAGATTAATTAATTAGTAGCTAATTTATGATAATTCATACACCACCCTTAAGATGAACTTAGGGAGTAGCTAGAAACCCTAAAAAGAATGCATGATGGGTCATGAAAAATAACGCCATGTAAGGTACATAGTACAAATAAAAGATCTCTAAAAAATGGAGAAATGGAGAAAACCTCGTGGGAAAAACTCCACTCCAAAAAGAAATGAAAGCATGTAAAAATAACATGAAGGAAGGAAGCCATCATGAAGACCCCTAAGGACAACTTCCTTCACCCCAAGCATCGATCACAGCTAAACATAGTGAGGTGATTCCAAAGGTTTCGTGAAGATTTTTGCAACCTATTCCTTTGTAGGCATGTACTCCCAGGTGAGAAAACCATCTTGAATCAATTGTCGTATGAAGCGCATGTGGATCTCTATGTTCTCAGTACGCTAATGCTCCACTAGATTGCGAGAAATATAAATGGCACTCTGATTGTCACACTAAAGAATAGTGGGACTATCAGGAGGAAAATCGAATTCATTCAAAGACTACCAAAGCCACAAAACCTCTTGGATGGCAAAAACTGCTACATGATCCTCAGCCTCTATGGATGATAATGCAATAGAAAATTGCTTCTTATAAGGACATGTAATAGGGCCAGAACCAAGGTAGAAAACAAAGCTAGAAGTGGACTTCCTATCATTGACATCACCAACCCAATCTGAGTTAATGAAGCCAATAATCTGAGGATCTCATGATGCATAGTGAATACCATAATGTGAGGTACCATGAATATACCTCAAATCCATTTGGAAGCTTGCCAATGACTCTCATGTGGATCATGTGAAAATCGAGAGATAAGACCAACCACAAAGGAAAGATCAGCACGAGAATGTGTCAGGTACAAAAGACTACCAACCAACTACCTGTATAATGTAGCATCTACTAAAGGAGTAGTACAAGTGGAAGACAATACAACACCTGACTAGAATGGTGTGGAGGCAGGCTTGTAATCAAGCATGCCAAATCTCTAAAGCATGTCAAGAGCATACTTCTGTTGAAATATGGAAATCCCATCCAAAGACTAAATAACCTGTAAACCAAGAAATTAGTGCAGAAGGCTGAGATCTATCATCTCAAATTGCTCCATCAAATCTCATTGAACATTCTAGATCATGGAGGATGAACTGTCTGTAAGGATCAAATCATCCACATATAGCACAAGGATCAAAAGATCACCCTCCTGTCTCTGAATGTACATTGTGGGATTGGAATAACATTGTGTGAAGCTAGAAGAAAGAAAAAAAGTGTCCATCTTCTCATACCAAGCCCCAAGGGCATGTGTGAGACCATATAGTGAATGACGAAATCTGCAAACTAGCGAAGAATCCTTAGTAAAACTATGTGGTTGCTCCATATAAATCTTCTCATGAAGATCATCATGAAGGAAGGCACTCTTCACATCCATCTAAAATACTGACCATCCCCATGAAGCTACAAGGGAAAGTACAAGACGAATAGAATTCATCTTGGAAATAGGGGAAAAAGTCTCAAAATAATCAATACCTTTGACTTGAGAGAAACCCTTTGCAACAAGATGAGCCTTATACTTATCAATAGAACCATCTGCAACATATTTGGTAAGGTACACCCACTTGCACCGAACCAACTTGTTTCCCTTAAGAAGAGGAACTAAATCCCAAGTATAATTCTTCATCAAAGAAGAATATGCATCTACCATAGCATTATCCCACTCATAAATACCAATCGACTCTGACAACTTTTTAAGATCATCTAAACTGGTATGACTCAAAATACCAACACTTGATGCTTGTGCATGAGTGTGAAGGTCCAACTGTATTAATAGTATTGTGGGCCCACTTCAGTAAAGGTTGAATATCTAGAGGTGGTGGGATAGCTAGAGCATCATCCTCATCATCAAGAGATGAGTAATCCTCAAGATATGAGGAATGAGTAGTAGGAGGTGAGGGAGAAGCTGGGGATGGGGAATCCATCTAGGAAAGTTCTCATAAAATTGGACATCTTGTTGAAACAAGACCTCTCTAGAATCAAGATCAAACAACCTGTATGCCTTAACATCCTCACAATAGCCAACAAATATGAGTGGTTGAATCTTCCTCTCCATGGCTTTTTGATGAGCTTCAGGAATGAATTTCTAAGCCTCACTACCAAAGACTCTGAATGAAGATACGTCGGGATTGACATGGGACCAAGCCTCCTCAAGAGTCAGATGTCGCAATGCCTTGTGAAGCATATGATTCTAAATATAATTGGCACAACTAACTACCTTAGCCCAAATAGAAGAATGCATATCTCGTGATTGAATCATACAGTTGGCTATCTCCCATAAAGTTTTGTTCTTTCGCTCAGTAACACCATTTTGTTGAGGAGTGTATGGAACTATAAGCTGATGTTGCAAACCATGCTCAAAGAAAAATTCCTTGAAAGTTTGATTAACATAATCCCCCCCATTATATGTGTGTATATGTTTGATAGAAAGACCAGATTGCTTCTCCATAAATGCCTTAAAGATTCTGAAAGAATCAAAGGCATCACTCTTGTACTTAAGAAAGTACACCCATGTACACTTGGATAAGTCATCAATAAATGTGAGCACATATTTGGCCCCTGAAAATGAAGCAGTCGGAAATGACATGAGTTCACTGTGTACCAACTCTAAGGCTGCCTTAGCACATGTGGCTCTACCTATAGGAAATGAATCTTGGTGATATTTGCTAAGAACACATCCTCAAAAAATACCATCAGTACAAGAAATCTTAGGGAGCCCTAACTCTAATTCATGTGTACTCCTCTATTGGAGATATCTGTAATTGACATGACCAAAACATTCATGCCACGACATGCTCTTAGTGTCTACATGTGCTATGAAGGATGAACTTGAACTAACTGAACTCTCAAAACCATCAAATTGGTATAAATGAGAAGAAGTATCAACACTTCTAGTAGCCACAATAATATTAGGATCATGGAGGTCTCAAATAACTACATCATGTGGGGTAAACTCGACTATCTCACTGATGCCAGATTGACAAATTTGATACACTGAAAGAAGGTTGGTGGAGATATCAGGAACTATAAGTACCTCTTGAAGAGAACCACCCTTAAGTGTGATAGTGCCTAAGCCCAAAACTAAAAGCTCTGTAGAATCCCCAACTGCAATCTGAGTAGTGCTAAGATTTGAAAGGGATGAGACCAGATCCTGAGAAGGTGTCATGTGATGTGTTGCGCCAGAATGAAGTATCCATGGAGTTGCATAAGGTAAGGCCCTTGCAGAAAGAGCATGACCTTTACCTATAGATGAGGAAGAATATTTAAGGGTGGAGATGTTATGGTGTTGCATAGATTCCTCCAAAGCCTTTAATCTCTTCCAACGTCGATTGACTGGATGTCCCTCCTTACCACAAAAACTACAAGGTTCACCTAATTTCTTCTTCGTCTTGGAGGAAGACTCATCAGACTTAGAAGTTTTATCATTCCGAGGAGTGGTTTGAGGTTTCTATTTTGACTTTTGATATGTTTTGGAGGAACACTCACTACCTAATAAAGTATCTATCTTGGGCTTATATTTCTTCTTGTCTTTCCATTTGGATGTTTGTGCTACCAGTTCCTAAGTTTTGGAACCAAAAAGAGATTCAAACTGAACCAAATTTGCATGTTCATGAGTCAAATGATCACATAAAATCTCAAAAGTAGACATGGTAAATGCATCACCCAATGCATCCATAATAGAATAAAAAGTAGAAGAGAAGACCTAAAATGATCCTCGAAGCTAAGACAAAATCAAGAAAATACATTCTTTGTCAGTTTTATTCTTCCCACAACCCTGCAAAAGAGATCTAAATGTCTTAAACCTCTACAAGAATTCCTCAATGGAGGGGTAAGAATCAAGTACAAGTGATGTTAATTCTGCCTCAATGTGGAGAGCTCTATACTCATTGATGGTACCAAAAAGATCACTGAATCTAATCCACACAACTCTAGGAGTGTTGCAATATTCTAAATGAAACAAAAGACTGTCTGAAACATGCAGTGAAATCAAACCCATGGCCTCATTTTTCTTGTTCCTATGTTGAAATATGTCAAATTGATGAGTCAATGTTGGTTGTACTTCATCCAAAGTGGGCCATAAACCCTTAGACATGAGTAGTCTATTCATATGAGTTTTTCAAGTAAGATAGTTGTGTGGCGTAAGACATTAAAATGAAGAGGTGTCTTCCATGATAGTTGTGGATTTCAAAATAAATTATGGTATAGGACTTTTTATCTCAAATGTATATAGATACACAAAGCGAGAAATATACCCCCCCACAATAGGAAAAACCAAACCCAAATTCAACTTTGAGAGCAGAAAATATAGAAGCTACATAACCAAAGACTTTCAGGAAGACATATGATGATCAAGATCAAGAAAAGTTGTGAAACAAGCATAAAACCATGAGCCACAAGATCAAACAACAAAAAAATACACCTTTCACACAAGAGATTTGCAAACAATATATGCAATATTCTTCAACAAGAAAAAGTTACAGAAGAGACTTTCAAGAAGATATGAAAGCTCCAGATAATATCCAAGAGATACTTACAATGAGGGTTGAGTGCTTATAAATTTTCACCAATTTATCCATTTTTTGTGATTCTAATGGAAATTGAAAGGTATACAGGAGCTTTATCATTGTGCACATGCAAGTTTTCCAAATTTATCCCCAAGTATATTTTATTCATATTTTCTCATATTTTCATTTTGGTTAATTACTTGGACATCTTGACTCCTAAAGAGGTTTTTTTCTTTTTGGGAAGGCTTCATTTGCAGTATACATCATGTTTGGAGGGTTCTACTTGTTGTTGAAGGTTTCATTCTTTGTAATTTTGGATATTTCTTAGAGTTCATCATGTGGTTTTCATTTCATCCTCCTTAGATCATCTTGAAAAGGGGAAAATATAAACAATAGAGATATGGCATCATAAAACATCTTCATTGGCTTCATATGTTATCACATTTGTATGGTATTCTTCCCTCTCCTAGTACTAATAGTAAGAAATTTTCTTGGAATTGCAAAAAGGATCATGTCTTTGGAGTTATTTTTATGCATGTTGATGATGATATTTTGAATACTATTGTTCATTTTGAGTATTCTTATGCTCTTTGGACTAAAATTTGGCAGATGTATGGAGATTCTAGTACTCAACCATTCCCTAATGATCATGCTTCAGATTTTCTTTTACCTCTTCATTATTCAAACATGATACCCTATGACTATAATATGATTCAAGAGTTTGATCATTTGGAATACTTTGAATCTTCAAATGAGGATGATGAGGTTTCTTTAGATGCTCCTTCTTCTCTATCAAAGACGGTTTTTGATCCTTCACCTTCATTGATTGAGGCTCCCATCATTCTTGTTCAATTGGACCATTCATATTCTATTGGTGATTCATTGAGAACTTCCAATGGTTTATTCCAATAGGTATCTCATTGTATTCTTGATTGGGATTCCTATTTATCAAATATTTCATCCTTGTTCATGGAGCCTCACATTTTAGATCTAGAGGACACATTTGAGGGGTTATCTCTCCTCGTTAATGATAGTTGTTGGCAAGAAGGATGGGGAAGTACAACTTGAAGATTTGTACCTTAGTACTTCTTATGTAGTCCATTTATACCTTAGAGGATATAATAAGAGAAACAAGAATTTTTGGTAGTGTAGACATCTAAATTTGACCACTTCTACATGGTCAAAATCGTCTACTCCATTCATCTATTCCATTAACAGTGATTAAATAATTTATTTAATCATTATTTCATTTTCTACCTAAGGCTCTTAAAGTATCTAATTAAATAAATTAAATACTTTACCTTATGCCTGTTCTTCTCTAAATTAAATAAATATGACAAATTATTTAATTTAGTCTTTTAACCCATTTGAATTAAAATCAATTTTTAATTCCTCTTTTCTCTCTCCTTGTCACATTCTCCATAACCCTCTTCTTATCCGGATTAAATTAATTAATCTGTGATTAGGATGTGCACCACTTAATCTTGATTAAGTGTCACATCCTCCATAATCTCCCACTTGCCTCTAATCTCTCATTAATTACCTTAATCATGTGTTTGCACAACCTTAATCAGAATCATTAGCCACATTTGGCTTACCTTTTCTAGTCAACCTTCCCACTTACCATTTTTGGTATGGACTCCCTTCCCCATGTGAATTTTTAATTCACATTTATTCAACCAAGGTTCCCCTCTTCCCCATGTGAATTTTTAATTCACTTTTATCTTTCCAAGGTCTTCCCCATCCCCCATGCAAGATTCTAGAAGCCTTGACTTGTCACTTCACATGTGCCAAGGGCTTCTAGAACCTTGGACTTGTCACATCACCCACATGTGACAAATCTCCAGCTTTTTGGAGACACTCTCTTATCCACTAGATTCTTCCAATCATTGTGAATTTTAAATTCACTTTTATTCCTCCAAGGAATCTTCTCATCCCCCAAGATCCACCTCATCTCCACATCACTCCACCCTAGGACATCTCACCCTCCACATGTCAAGATGTGAGGGCTTGTGAGTCCTCAACTCACCATAGCCCTTCATCTTGATCTTTGTTGGATCAATCCCAACCGTTGAATTCTCTAGAGAATTCAATTTGGCCTATAAATACCCCTTCAATTCCTTCATTTTAGGGGATCAAGTCTTTTGCAAATAAACTCTTGCAAAATTGCCATTCAATCTCTCATCCATTTTAGCACCCATATTGCATCAATTCATCTTGCATCCACTTCATTTTCATTGCCATCCAAGGAGCACACAAGACTTCAACATCAAGGGCCAACCAAGGGAGCAATAATATGAAGGTATAACAGCAATTTATTTGTTTATCTTGCTTTCATATTGTTCATTTTCTTAGGCTAATCATTGAGGTGCCCTATTATCTTGTTGTTTCTCTTTATTGCACTATTAGTTTTATCTAATCTCTCACACTTTAGGAAGCAGCATTTTATTAGGATCACAGGTAGCATTCTAGAAGGAATACTTAACACACATCATATCAAAAACAAAATAAACATTCATACATTCATTGCACATATATAATCCTTATATCTCATTTGTATTATATCATAATTATATACAAGGGTAAATTCTTAGTCTCTACTCATATACATATATCTTATGCAATCCATATACTCCTCTTCTATCTCTCTATATCTTCTGCATATGATTTAAATTTCATATATACATATGTTCCCTTGAAGGAACATGACTCCTAGAGATATCTAATATATTTTCCTAGGATTGTGAGTCTTTTGTAGTAGCCTACAACAAATTCTAACCCTATCCCTAACCGGATAACATCGTCCCCTCTTTAAAGACTTTTCTCATCCTCAAGACATGATGCTCAATTAGATAAGAGTCCCTTGTATTGTAACTTGATTCTCATGATGGTTGTAGCCCAATGTGTTTGTGCTTGTACAATAATGTACCCATTTATCCTTGGATTTGGGCTAGTGAGAGATCTATCTCTCAGAGATCAATTAGAATTGAAATATTTTGTGCCATCTTCTTTGCTTCCTTCAAAGTTATTTGGAGAAGTCTCAAATGACTATTGACTATCTCCCTCAATGGTTTGATTTTTTATTTCATTTGTTCACATTGAATATGGATTTGTTAGAGCTAGTTGTAGAGAGTATTGAAACTTCATCCTTTGTGGCTCTGAATGGTCTTGAAGAGGGTCATACACCACTTGTGCTATTTTATCTTCTATATGAAGTATATTTTTACAGAGACATTTTGTTGCATTGGTCCATTGTAGAAAAAAATGATATAGTACCCCAGCCTCTTGGATGTTCTCTCCTAGTTGTTTTATTTATGCTTCCAATTGGGATTTTGCAGTGCCACATCACTTTGTGTACTGCTTTATTTTCTATTTTATTAATTCTTATCGAAGCCTCTTTTCTTATGTTGTCCTTCTCGGATTCCAACTCTTCTTGTAGGCTATCTACTAATTGCTTGATCTATTGTAACAAGGGAAGGGATGTATCCCAGGTGAAATATGGAATGGCCTCTTGTAATGTATCCACAACCTCTTGTAGTTTCTCCACACGCTATACATTTTCTTGTAGAAGCTCTTCTTGGGTAGTAGCATGAAAAATATCCCCTATTTATATCTTTTGGAGGGGTGAGATGCTAGAAAAGTCAACCTATGACCCCACCATACTTGACAAACTCTCAAAACATGTCACCCAATGATCTTGTAGTATATAATCTTTTACAAAACATGACATTGTTATAATGATAAATTCCAAACTTGAATCAAAATAAAACCAATGGTAAACCTCCAATGTACCTCACACATAGCCCGTTATTGTTTTCTATTCAAAAAACACCCATACCACAAAACATTGAAATTAAAAATACGATGTTAAAGGAGATCCTAATACCATGTGTCATTTTTTATGGCCCTATGTAGCGACTTCATTTTTGAAGATACACTCCTAGAAAAAAACTTTTTGAGATCATTGAAAGACATGGCTTGGATTGGTTTTTTTCATTTCCAAACAACTCAATCATCTCCTTAATGCAACGTGTTAGTGTATTCCTCCAATATTTTCAAGTGAACATGGTCCTCAAGTGGCAATAACATATTTAGTTAATTATAAACAAGGACCTAAAGAAAATATAACAAAATTTATAGGACGATACCAATTGATTTACTCATAAATCTCCTATAATCTTCCAGATCCTGACATTCAAAGAGTGTTTATAGGAAACTTACAACCTCTAGTATTTGAGATAAGATATTATTGATGAAATATCCATCTTTTACACACTTGTGTGTGTCCCTTCATGATTATCATATATCAGTTAGTCAATATGAAGGTACACCATTATCAACTCCTACTAGTTAATCAAAAGTTGTGTCTCAAAATAATTAACAATCATTTAAAAATTAAAATTAAAAATTTATTAAGATAAACACTCCTCACACTACTAATAACATTGAAACACAAGTCATTTTTGTAAATACAACTCCATATCAATTTAGGCCAAGAGATAGGCAATTTTCACAATTGCATGATTCTCTCCATGCGATAGTGTTATAGTTGTTAATAAGAAAATGATTCAAATTCCTCTAATTAGGCATGTTGACACAACTAAACCTTTACCACTAAAATTTATGTAAAATCATTTTTTTCAATATCAGCATACACCTAGACATGATACAAAAAGATGTATACATCTTAAGCACCAAATGCAAGAGCTCATCAACTCTAATCAAATCCAAGTGGATGGTGTTAATGACAAAGGAAATAAATCAATTTTTCTACCTAATAAAAAGTTGCAAATATTTACAAACTCATTGCCAAGTCATTCAAAAAACTTTGTGCAATGTAGTGATAATGAAGAATTTGATAATGATTTATCCAACATTGTAAACATAATTAAAAATCAACCTCATAAAGGGCTAAAACCACTTTGTTTCCTATCATTACCTTTACACATTTTGATGCATCCATTAATGTACATGATTGTCCTCTTTATATCATCGATAGGATCAATGATAAACCCATAGTGGGGTGATCCCACAATGCTAGTTTACAATTTTTGGGAGATTCTATTTTTTGTTACATCAAAATCACATATTTTTAGAAAGTATAATGATTTAAGCCTTTAAAAGTTCCATTTTAAGGATTCCAATTGAAGAGGGTTTGATCAACCCACCTTAGATCAAACCCCCTTGGATAGAACCCCGCTAGTTTTAAAGCGTACCTATAACGAAGTCTCCTTTACACTTGTCAAAATGTTGATAGAAAACCACTTTTGATTTACCTTTTGGGGGATCAAATGAATTCATTTAAAATTTATTTTTTGTAAGTATGTAGTCCTTATTATAAGCTTCCCAGAAAGCATAATTTTAAATAAATTTAATTTTATTATTATATTTATTTTCTTATTTCTTTGTAATGTAGGTTTTTCACCGAAAATCAAGCTCTTTGTTTTGCACATGTGGAAAAATAGCAGATTATCAAAAAAATATCTAAAAAATATCAATTCACTAGATATTGAAGTGGACTTGATCCAATAAAAAAAAATTAATTTCGATACACATAAAAAAAATTATCTTGTATACAATCCGCCTATGTCTGAATTGTAATTGGTTTGACTTCGAAACTTGATTAAGAAAAAAATATTCAATAAAACGCTATAAAACCAAATGAAAGCATTAGATATCATAGTTAAAAATCTAAATTTGAAAAAAATAGAATTTTATCCTTCATGGGAAAAAGTTATGTTGTATAAGGTGAGCATCACTCCTTAAAAAAAATGGTGTTTACTAAAAAAACTAGTTTTCGAAGGAGATGGAAAAAGAACTACAATCTTATTCCAAATTTTTTGATAAAATATATATATAATTTACAAACAAAATGTCACAAATCACTAGTTTGCACCATCTTCAAATTCCTCACGATTTAGCTACTATAGGTGCCCGAAAGTGAAGATTTATTTAGAAAAAATCAGTTCAATGTCTAGTTTGGCCAAAAATTGTAAACTAATATCATGGGATCACCCAGTGGTTGGTCAAACACATGCTAGTAGAAGAGTTGCCTCTCATGGTTTTTGTCCATTCCTTTTAAAGGATAACCAATAGTAATACCTACATATATAACTTCTCCAACATCATGGATTGTGATAAGGTTGTAACAATAATCAAACTATTACCTGATTTATTTAAGATATTCATGATCAATCGAGCATCTAACTTCTTCACATAATCAATGTCATCTAAAACTATTAGGAAGTCGGTAGGATCAATGATAAACCCACAAGAGGAATACTCATTTATCCCATGTGTGTAGAGGAAGTGATCACGAAAAAATTATTATATGTGCATGAACTTTACAAGGAAAATTATGAACAATCACAAGCATGGTTGAAAACTCATGATAGTATTCGCCCTATGCTAGGTTCAATAACTCTCTGAGTAAAATTTGGACCTAAACAATTGGATGTTTCAATTACCATAATTCTAATGTCAGATAAATTTCATGTGAAGTTAGGATATCCAGGGATATGCTCCATGAATACACTCCAATCAGTTATTCACAAATGTATAAAATCACCATTTGAAGAAGACATACACACTATTTATCATAATTGGTTTCTGGCATAACCCAATTTTATTGTATTTTTAAATATAATATGATAAATTGAATTATTGAGGAAATTCAATAATGTTGAATTAAAATTTTGACATTTTTGAGAAAAGTTTGAAGGAAGTTGACCGTCATTGACTATGTGATCTTTTGAATTATCTTATATTTTACCCTAAATTGAACGTTACAGATGAATTTTGCAAGTGCAAGTGTGTGCAATTGTAGAGTGACAAGTTGAAAGACGAGAGCACGGTTGAAGTAGGATCATTTAGCCGTATCGAATGGTAAGATAAATAGCTTGTGGAAAGTTAAACCTATGATTTCATATTTAAATTATTTATCTTAATTTTGTGTTCTGAGAATTTGGAAGAAAACGATAGTATGTATCCTAAAGTATGATTAAAAAGGATAAGAATTTCATTATATGAAATTAAGTAAAAGTCCCTTCTTGTTTAATTACTGATGTTCAAAATGAAATAAAAGTTGGTATATGAATCACATAAACCTCTTCAAACATATATGTGTATATGCATATATATATATAATATATATATATATCGGAGAACAAACATAAGTGAATGTGTATGAATGGAAAAATATATAAATATATATACAGTGTATATATATACATACATATTTATATTTCTTATCAATTGAATTTGAAAAAATGATATTATCATTATTGAACTGTTAGAAATTAAATGGTGATCCCACAATACTGGTTTACAATTTTTGGCCAAACTGTCCCATTGCATTGATTTTTTCTAACTAAATCTTCACTTTCGAGCACCTATATTGGCTAAACTGCAAGGAATTTGAAGATGATGCAAACTAGTGATTTGTGACATTTTGTCTGTAGATTCTAAATATATTTTTTTCAAAAATTTTGGAATCAGATTGTACTTCTTTTTCCATCTCCTTTGAAAACTAGTTTTTTCAATAAACACCATTTTTAAGGAGTGATGCTCATCGTATACAACATAACTTTTTTTCCATGAAGGATAAAATTCTAGTTTTTTCAAATTTAGATTTGTATCTATGATATCTAATGCTTTCATTTGGTTTTATAGTGCTTCATTGAATTTTTTTCCTTAATTAAGTTTCAAAGTCAACCCAATTACAATTCAGACATAGGCAGATTGTATACAACATAACTTTTTTTGTATGTATCGAAATTCAAATTTTTTTTGTTGGATCAAGGATTTCAATATATAGTGCACTAATATTTTTTTTTTAAAAATTGATAATATGCTATTTTTCCACATGTGCAAAATAGGGAGATTTATTTTTGGTGAAAAACCTATGTTTAATTAAAATAAAAAAACAAATACATAATAAAACCAAAACATATTAAAATTATATTAGTTGGATAGCTCGTTCTGAGGGTTACCATCATCCAGTTGGGTTTGTAAAGTCTCCTCCATTTTCATCCTCAACTCGAGCTTTGAAGGGAAAATTTTTGGAGATTTTTGGTGTTAGAGGGGGAGAAGGGGGAAAGGGGGGGTTTGAGCAAACTCCCCTTGGAGGTTCACTTGAACCAAGGTTCGAGCAAACCCCATTTCCACAAAAGTTTTCCTTTGTTTTTTTTCTCGAGAAATGAGAACTATGGTGGGACCTAGCATTTAATAGGTTCGCTCGAAGGGGGGTTCGAGCGAACCCCCTTTAGGTTCACTCAAACCAAATTTTTGTTCGAACGGGCCCAAAAACTATTTTTTTTCCATGGGGGCATTTTTTGCAATTTTCCTTCCTCAATGGAATTATAAACCAGTTTTGTGAGTTTACCCTAAAACAACATCATGAGAAAGATCTCATGTGATGGTGGACTACCATCAAATTAAGGAAAATATTTGAATTTTATGAGTGGGCAGCTAAAAATATTAATGCCCATTATCATTCGAAATGGCCCATAGTGGAGGCACAGGAAAAATCAAGGAAATTTTCTATTCTTGAAGGATTATCATCGACTTCGACTGGGAGAGAACACACGATTTTGTTGAGAAATCATGGGAAAAAGTCAAAGGAAAGGATTCTTAAAATACAGAAGTATTTTGGTGATTTTACATTGTACGTTTACATTCTTTTATAGTTTTATCTATTTTGAAATGTACAATTTGAGTATTATGTCATCGATTCTATAGAATCGAACGATATTGTTATCGATTTTCCTTATTTAAAATTGTATGAGTGAATTTGATATATCTTGTACTATGGAGAACATGGCCATGTCAGCCTCTCCTTGCCCGATCATGCTTTGTGCATGATACTCAAAAGGCTTGATAGTTGATCATGTTTTACACTATGAGTTTTGTGATATCGCCACCCATGTGTATCTATTGTGCATGTTTCTTTTGAACTCAACATATGGATTTAGGGGAAACCTGTAAGCCTATGATATGGAGTGAAATGACTCTTAAGTCATCATCACCCATTGAGGGTAGACAATAAAATCTCTCACAAAGATATATGTTGTACTTGTTTTCCATGTTAAATTTTATTTGATGGCCACACGTATGGTGTGAATCCATCACCATTGATCATGGATTGATGGGTTGTATTTACCATTTTATGTACTTCATCACAGTAAGCGATGGTAGGTGCATGTTTCCCTTTGATGTAGTTTGATATTTGTTGTATCCTCGCAACTATGTTATACTTGCTATGCCGTGGACATATTAAGGTGTCTTGGTGCCTCACCCATAGAGGATGAAGGTGAAACTATGAACCGATCAAGTTGTGCGCTTGCATGTAAGGTGTGTGGATATTGTTCTCTAGGAATGAAACCCCTTTTTTATTTTGTCTATTGATTAAATTACCCGAGCCAACGGTCAACCTATATGTATAAGGCCACATATAATGACAAATTCCAAGCGACATTCGTCCAACCTGTGGGTCTTTCATGGAATGACAGTGGTATATTATGCTAGTATATTTGATTGAGGGTTCTTTCTACCCAAACCATGTTAAGAATTAACCCAAAATATGTCTAAAATACTTCTTGTTAAACAAACAGTATATCATTCATGCTCTTTTTACCATTCAAACGTTTGGTTATATTCTTTTATGTATGTTATATACAATTGTTCTCTAAATGAAAGAATCATTGAATTAATCATGAGAATGAAAGTTATGTTGTATCAAAACCTTTGACCAAGGTTGTATTGAATAGCTCTAGGTCCCTATGTGAGACTTGCATGAAATAAATGAAGGTTAATATGTAAACTGTGTAAACAACTTATGTAATTATTTGTAAACAACATCATTTCATTATAACATGTGAATGCTAAATCTGTAAACAACCTCGTTCTAGTAAAAGTAGTATGTGGTCTTTTATAAACAACATTATGTTATTATAAATTGTGATTGTTTAGTTGTAAACAACATTACTCTATTATAAAAATTATATGTTCATCTGTAAACATCATTGCTTTATTATAGACTGTGATTGTTTAGCTATAAACAACATCGTTTTGTAACTCTTTAGTCAAAAATAACATTGTTCTATTATAAACGGTATGCGATCATTTGTAAACAACATTGTTTATTTATAAATTGTGAATGTTTAGTTGTAAATAGCATTGTTCTGTTAAATAGTACAACTATGTGATTACAATAGTAGTGTTTGTTATAATAACATGGTTGATACAAACTGTAGTAATGGAAAAATTCTCTTTTATTCACTTAATTTGGAAATAATTTTCATTGAATTAACCTAGTTTTTCCTAGGTTTAGTGTTGTAATGTGTTGTACACATTCACATTGATTTCGGGCCCCTTTCCAAAAAAAGGTACCTAGGTTGTACCTTATTTATGTTGTTGTAAAGTGTTGTAACACACTTCCACACTTATCAAGGGTCTCATTAATTAATGGTGGTTAATTACATTTAATTAGGCCCTCCAATTCAAATTTAAGCTTTATTTATGACACCTTTTGAGGATCCATCCCAATACCCAATATTTAGATTGTAAAACATATAATTTGGTGAATTTGAGGTCCTAGAAAATGGTGCTAGGACCCATTCACCCTAAGTAGAGAATGGGTCCTCCCTCTATAAGACCCCCCTTTCTTTGCATATTTGACATGTGTTTTTGATGTTATTTCAACCCCCAATGGAAAGGTCCTAGAAACTTGTGCCATGACCCATTCACCCTATGTGGTGAATGGGTCCTCCCTTGATAAGGACCCCATTTTTGAATTTAATTCTGGTGAGATTTTAATAGTATTCATTTCCAAATCTAGTGTCATCTTGAATTATTTGAATTTCGTGGTTAATCTCTAGATTTAGTATAAATAAGGGGTTAATTCACATAGTTTCATCCTAGACTTCCAAGCATTCATGCATTATAGAAAATTTGAGTTCACAAGAGAATACAAGAGAAATTCAAAGGCATTTCAAGGCATATTATCAAGGTTTTATTGCATCAATCTAAGATCATATCATCATGACAAAGGCATAGTACATTCAAGCATGTTGTTGAGCTAAGATAGTTGATGTAGCATTGAAGATCTGCATTGCAAATGTTGTTTCAGATCTATTTGAGATCAAGATCTACATTCTTCATGGCCACTTCATGTTAGATTGCAGATTTACATTCCAAGATAACATCAAAGGTATCATCAATTACATATTTCGTGCTTCATGCTTCAATTTCATTATCTCATTATTTGGTTTAATTATCTAAACAGGGTTTGACTTAGGCAAACTTCACTAGCAATCAACAAGTTGGTCTCCTCTTGACTGTGTGTTTGTAGATTTACAAGTTGAATATCAAGTGGAGAAGAAGTTTAGAGAAAATTTACAAAATTTGTCAAGTTGCAAAGTTGACCTTCATAGTGTAAGAAGACGGAATTGAAGCTACAAAATATATTACAAGTTTTCAGGAATTGAAAACTAGGAATCTAACAATGTAGACATCAACGAAAATAACCCATATCTCAGTTTTAGAAACCCTAACAAGGACCCATTCCCCACTAAAGGAAAATGACTCTTTTGTGCCCTAAAAATAGGCTTCTTGAGGCAAGGTACACATCATTTGGAGCTCTAAAAAATTCCCTCATAGTTTCTATAACAGTTAGGGTTAATTTATTATTGTTATTTGCATGTTTTGACCCTCATAATTGCATTTTTTATAGTGGAAATTAGTGGTTCATCAACTTGTTGACTCATTTTGATACAAACCCTATCTTTCTATGAAACATAATGGTGACTCACTATTGCATGTTTTACATTAACTGCAAATCATTTCTTTTTGCAAGGGGCAACATATCATCCATCCTTGGCTCATCCTTGTCTTGCACTCAATGGGGGAAAGGGGTTAGGTAGCTTTGTCCTCGTATGTCACTTTTCATTCTCTCTTTTGGCTAGTTGACCACCTTCTATGTATATATAAGAGCAAGCTTTGGATGTGGATGGCATGCCTTAACTTGGCTCGCATGTGACATAATTTTCTTTCTAGGTTTAGCATTGTAGTTTTTGGGGATACTCCTTCCTACTTCATGGTGTAGCTTTATTTCAGAAACATATGACTTGGCATAGGGTTTTTTGAGGAAAGCTCGCATGTCTTGGGACAAAACATTGGCTACTATAAAGAAATTTCTCACAGTTATGACCTAAAGCAACTACTTTAAAGTGGGGGCACATCAATGACATCTTTTTGGCATATTTCATGGCATGATTTTCTTTTTTTTGTGACATGTCCTTTCCTTGGTGCTGTCATTGGGTTTGATGTCCTCCAAGAGTGTGATATTTCTAAGCATACGATCTCCCTTCATGGCATGATGCGAGTGAGGCATCCCATAAGTGGTGATCTATTATCCTTGACTTGTGCTCTCTTGGAGACAATAGGCATAATGTTCCCTAAGAAGAACCCCTTACACAAACAAAGAAAAATCCCCTTTAATAAAATTTTACATACATTCAAAAGCATTTACAAAAAGCATTACATTGTGGTGCTTTATTGAAGTTATCAAGAGGATAAATTTGGTATGAGTATGATGAGAAGCTGACACACTGGCATGACTTTCTCATTGTATGATGAGAAGCCGAAACACTAGCATGCCTTTCTCACTAAACCACCTCATTGGGATAACTCACCTAGTGGACAGATTGAGGTTCCACTACCCCAGAGTGAGCATACACATATTAGTACAACTCACCCAGTGGACAGACTGAGGTTCCACTACCGTGAAGTGAGCATACACATATTGGGACAAGTCACCTAGTGGATAGACTGAGGTTCCACTACCCCAAAGTGAGCAACGTATGTTATAGACAAACAACCCAATTCCACATCGTGTTAAAATAGTTGTGCTTGATCCTTTTTGTTTTTCTTTATTTTTCTTGTCCTTTGACAGGGTATGATTATGTATCTTTATTATTGTTGCATACTTAAGTGTCTTGAATGTCTACTTTAGTGTGAGTTTGGCATGGGGTCATTTGCTCACTAAAGTGGGGGGAAAATGTAATGAAAAAAAAATTATTCCTTTTCCTCATTTAATATGGAAATAATTGTCATTGAATTAACCTAATTTTTCCTAGGTTTAGTGTTGTAATGTGTTGTACACATTCACATTGATCTTGGGCCCCTTTTCAAATAAAATGTACCTAGGTTGTACTTTATTTATGGTGTTGTAAAGTGGTGTAACATACTTTCACACTTATCTAGGGTCTCATTAATTAATGGTGGTTAATTAGAGTTAATTAGCCCCTCTAATTCAAATTTACGCCTTATTTATGACACCTTCTGAGGATCCATCCCGACACCCAATATTCAAATTGTAAAATATTTAATTTGGAAAATTTGAGGTCCTAGAAAATGGTGCTAGGACCCATTCGCCCTCGGTGGAAAATGGGTCCTCCCTCTGTAGGACCCCCCTTTCTTTGCATATTTCACATGGGTTTTTTATGTTATTTCACCCCCCAAAGGCAAGGTCTTGGAAACTTGTGCCAGGACCCATTCACCCTATGTGGTGAATGGTTCCTCTCTTAATAAGGACCCCCTTTTTGAATTTAATTGTGGTAGGATTTTAATAATATTCATTTCCAAATCTATTGTCAGCTTGAATTATTTGAATTTTGGGGTTAATCTCTAGATTTAGTATAAATAAGGGGTTAATTCACATAGTTTCATCCTAGACTTCCAAGCATTCATGAATTATAGAAAAATTTGGTTCACAAGAGTTTACAAGAGAAATTCAAAGACATTTCAAGGTAGATTATCAAGGTTTTGTTGCAGCATTCTAAGATCATATCATCATGACAAAGGCATAGTGCATTCAAGCATGTTGTTGAGCTAAGATAGTTGATGTAGCATTGAAGATCTACATTGAAAGCATTGTTTCACATCTATTTGAGATCAAGAGCTACATTCTTCATGGCCACTTCATGTTATATTGTAGATTTACATTCCAAGACAACATCCAAGGTATCATCAATTACATATTTCATGTTTCATGCTTCAATTTCATTATCTCATTGTTTGGTTTAATTACCTAAATAGGTTTTGACTTAGACAAACCCCTATTCACTAATAATAATAAAAATTATCCTCTTGAGTGTGTGTTTGTAGATTTACAAGTTGAAGATCAAGTGGAGAAGAAGTTTAGAGAAAAATTACAAAAGTTGTCAAGTTGTAAAGTTGACCTTCATAGTGTAAGAAGACAGAATTGAAGCTACAAATTTTATTACAAGTTTTCAGGAGCTGACAACTAGGGATATGAGGGTGTAGACATCAAGGAAAATAAACTATATCCCAGTTTTAGAAACCCTAATAGGGACCCATTTGCCACTAAAGGCGAATGAGTCCAGTGTGCCCTAAAAATAGGCTTCTTGTAGTAAGGTACACATAATTTTGAGCTCTAAAAACTTCCCTCATAGTTTCTATAGCAATTAGGGTTAACTTATGATTATTATTTGCATGTTTTGACCCTCATAATTGCATGTTTTATATTGGAAATTAGTGGTTCATCATCTTTTGACTCATTTTGATGCAAAACCTATTTTTCTATGAAACACAAATGACATAATCGTATGTGGGAAACTATTCAAGCAGATTTGTTCTTAAAATTCTTTACTTCTTATAAACCAAAAACTGTATGATAATATGAAACATTATTTCAATGTTAGAAATCTTTATCTATTGATTTTAAATTTATAATGTATGCACAAATTTATAACTTAAGTTGGCACATATATGAGTATACATGTAGACCTTTGTCAACATACATAGACATAGTTGTGACATACCTTCTTTTGTTTCCTATTTTCTTATTCTTAAATGAATACTGAATTACAATGGATATAATCATGTGACATGTGCTTTTAATGGATGGATAATGTTTTGATCAGTTCCATTAGATTTATTTTTTGAATTGTAAATTGATAACAGCAACACCTGATAGAATAGATCACCTATGGGTAGATGCTGCTAGAGGGTAGTTAGTTTCTATGAGATAACTTGATGTTGAAAATTACCTTATGTGACGAGTGTCGAGATGGATTTTAGAGAGTATAGGTTTTATTTTACCAAAACCTATTGCTTGTTGTTGCAACATTATTCGTATGCTTGGCCAATCAATTTAGTTAATTATCTATGTATGGAATTTGTGATAACACTCTCTACCATTCCTAGCATAGATATAGCATTTTATTTTCTAACTAGTAGATATAAATTCATGTTGATGTATGGGCACGCACTAGATTCCACCTTGCAGATTTTTCTATTGCTAAAATTTTCATGTAGGGTCAAGTATTATTCAAGTTGGAAGAATTTTGGGGAAGTGTAAGCTTCATGGTTGGGTGGTAAAGCACTTCAACCATGTTCTCATCCACCAGTGCAGGTGAGCGTCAAGAGCAACCTTGGATGTTTATAAGACTATCTTAGTCTATGATGTAACCTTGATGTAGTCTTGATGTAAAATTATTGTGCTATATTGACTAAGTGGCCTAAGAGCCATGTCAGCTTGGATATTGTAATTTGACATTTGATTTGAATATATAAATCTTTGACTCATTTAATTAGACATGTGTTTCTATGATTGACTATAGCTACTTAGTTATGTCTTTTTAAATTCAATATTCATAATATAATTTGTAATAATATAAATTAAGTAATAAATTAGAATGGGTTATTACAGTTTCAACCTTTGGCCTCGACCAATTGAACCCATTAAGCCTCATGGGAAATTTTTATTCATGTAATCTTAAAAGTTTAAAGCTAAGTGTATAAACGAGTTATCCCTTAGTAATATCTCACTTGAGGTTTCTCATTCTATAGTGACTTTGATGGAAATTTCTCCAACCCCAGAGAAATTAAATGAGCCCAATTCCAAACCGTGTATCCTCCCTCGACCACCTACCATGTATGTTGTAGTTCTGCCTCTATCGTCTTATAAAAGACCAAGAGATAACTATGTAATTAACTTTATGCTTTTGAAAGAAAAATAATTCCTTAGACTAAAAACTAAGAATGTAGTGGTCTCTCAACCTATTGTGGTCCCTTCAACTCCTCCAAAGAAACAAAAGAGATCGATGTTGGGAAATACCTCCATTACGCCTTCATAAGTTAACACTCATGCAAGAAGAAATAGAACTGCAAAAGAATATAAATGAAGACATTATGCAATGGCTCATCAAATTGAAAAATAATGTGAAATCTTACCTAATGATCATTCATACACCCATTCCAATTTTGATGAATTACCTCCCTCCCATCCATCCTCAGTATTTCCCAGCTGCACCCTACCACTCTCAAAAAACCATGAAATTGAACCTTATCTATACCAACCTAAGAAAAGAATGAAAGAGGATCATAGGAATTATGGTGCTCAAAATCATGATAACAATATGCAAACCTGTTGTGATACATTTGAATAATGAAGAAGAAGATAAACAAGAAGAACAAATAGAATATCATGATGAATTAGCTCTTATATTTTCTAAACTGATGAATTTAAATGAGGGAATCCATGATGATCCTCCTAAGGAGAGTGACTCATCATGTGTTGATCTCAATGAGCTACACCTTGTACAACACTTCATGTAGTTCCTTTAGAATATTTTTCACCTTTTATTTATGATGAGAAAGATTGGGATGTAGATGATTTTCTTTAGATCTTAAATCGCATATGCAGTACCACTTGTGTGTTTTTATGTGTTTTCTTGCACATGATGTGATCTCTTGTAATGTGCTTCTTGGCATATGTTTTTTAATGTTAGCTTTCTTTGGATGACCATTTTTCATGTTGACACAAGGATACAAAGAAAATGAATATGTCATTTCATGCATCTATTTGTATCTCCATTCATCTTTATGTTGTGAACATTTTTATTTTGTGTTTCCTTTTGGGAATAATGCAAGGTGTTGAGACATTTAGGTCTCTTGCATGTTGACCCAAAAATATGTTTTTTGTCTTCATGTGTCATTCCTCCATTGTTTTTGTAGTTCCATGAGTATGTGGGGAATGATATCATTTCCAATCATAATCATATTATATAATTATCTATGGTCTATATTTACCCCACATATGTGGATCCCTTACATGATATATTTTGTCTTGTTATGTGGCTTTTTTATTGGGAGAAACCTAGGCTTGTCATGAGTTATCTTTATTGGGAACATATCATTGGTATAGGGTTTTCCAATAATCTTTCATGGTCTTATCATGTTCCATATATTATTTTACTCTACCTTAAATGAAAACGCTCATAGTTGTTGTTATAAAATATTTAAAGGTGGGGGAATGCATTCCATTATCTGCTTCTCTTTATTCACACACATCGAGCTCAATGATGTTTTTTTGGTATATTGATCATTGAGCTCAATGATGTGTTTTTGGCATATTGTTCACACGCATTGAGCTCATTTCCTTGGCATGGTGGGTAATTTTACATGTAGCATGGTAATGAAACAAATATAAGTTCCTAAAAAATGAATCCATACAAATAAATGAAATATATGTCATTCAAGGCTTCATACAAAATACCTACAATCATGACACGCCACATTACCACATTAAATTAAGGCATTCCATTAGAAAAATCATGTGAGAAAATTGGCAAGCTAGTGAGATCACAAGCTTGCCATTTCTATGAGGCATACGCTGCCCCTACCTTGTCAACCCTACCGCATTACCAAGCTAGTGGTGCTCTACTAGATTGGCAATGTGGTAGGGTTGACAAGGTAGGGGAAGTGTGTGCCTCATAGAAATGGGTTCTCATGGTGATATACATCACTGTGAGACCCCATTTCTATGAGGCATATGCTACCCCTACCTTTTCAATGCTCCATTAGTTTAGAAATGCAGTAGGGTTAACAAGGTAGGGGCAGTGTATGCCTCATAGAAATGGGGACTCACTGTTATATATATCATGGTGAGTCCCCATTTCTATGAAGCATACGCTGCCCCTACCTTGTCAACCCTACCGCATTAGCAAGCTAGTGGTGATCCACTAGCTTGGCAATGTGATAGGGTTGACAAGGTAGGGGCAGTGTATGCCCAATAGAAATGGGGACTCATGTTGATATCACTGTGAGTCCCCATTTCTATGAGGCATACACTGCCCCTACCTTGTTGATATCACTGTGAGTCCCCATTTCTATTGGGAGTACACTGTCCCATGAGTCCCCATTTCTATTGGACATACATTGCCCCTACCTTGTCAACCATACCACATTACCAAGCTAGTAGAGCACCACTAGCTTGCCAATGCTCCACTAGATTGGCAATGCGGTAGGTTTGACAAAGGTAGGGGAAGCGTACATGCCTCATAGAAATGAGAACTCATGGTGGTATACATCACCGTGAGTCCCCATTTCTATGAGTCATGTATGTTGCCCCTATCTTTTCAACCCTACCGCATTGCTCCAATACATCACCGTGAGTCCCCATTTCTATGAGGCATATCCTGCCCCTACCTTGTCAACCCTACCGCATTGCCAAGCTAGTGGAGCTCACTACCTTGCCAATCTCACTAGCTTGTCAATGCTACCACATTTTGCATACATTTTATAAGAAAACATTATTGTCAAACAATTCAAATGCCTTGTCCATGCTTCCATTTTGAGCCATGATGGAAAGATAGGCTACACCTTTCCCCATGCTGCTAACTTAGCCTTGAATAAAGAGTCTTAAAACAATGGAGAGAAGGGTTAGAATCCCGTGTAGGTAGAATAATCAAGGAAACATTTAAAATATATCACAACATAATTGATAAGGTAAGTTTAGTGATCAGGTAAATTTAGAAATAGAGATGAAAACCAAAATAGATTCAAAGATCTATTAGTGTGGGAAGAGTATATTCCAATTTTTTAGGTACATGTATAGAAAATTTGGTAGCATAGACAAGGCAATTAGCTACTCGGTATAATTGTTTGACAAAATACCTCAATGAGATATGTCCTCATAGACTATAATGATTGCAAGATATGGAAAAAATAGATTTATTGAAAAGGCTTTAGAAAATTTCAAGCATATTCAAATTGTAGGTGTAAAACCAAATTCAACTACATTTTCCAACATCCCCCATGCCTATACCAAAATGAAAGATTTGGAGAGTGGTATGCACATCCATAGTAAAGGATTGAGAAATGATGTATTATTTTACTTCCTTATAACTTATGTCATATATATGTATACAAAATGTGGAAGCATACACAAGGTAAGTCAATTGTTTAACAAAATGCCTCAAAGAGATGTGGTTTAAAAATGTAATTGGCAAGTGTAAAGAATTGTGTAATTTAAAATGTGCATTGACAAGCTAAGGTTACAATGACAAACAAACAATGATCAACATGGAATATGCAAAATAACAAAAATGAAAGCAATCCATAATAGAATGAAATAAAATGTGTAAAGACTTCACATACCTAAAAAACAAGAGTTTCAAATGGAGGAGTTCTACCCAATTATGTAGCCTTTGCTTCTTCTATCTTCAAACTCCTCAAAAAATTTACTTTTTCAAAAGCTTGTTCCCCTCCAAACTTCAATTGTATATCACTCTTGAATGGAATTCAAACTTGAATTGATATTATATGCCTTTCAATGTGAAAAATCTGCTATTTCATGCAAAGGTGGTGGAAAGAGCATGAAAAAGGTGGTGGAATATAAAAAACATGCATGCACACTTCACAAAATCATCAAAAAGCTCTTTTTTGTCAGAGCACATGTAGAACCATGAGAATATGCAGAATGTGGGCCTTGAGATCATAGGTATATTGATTTTTTTACAATTTTTAGAGCAAGAAAAAATGTGCTTGTGTTATAACATGCTCACATTATAACGTGAGTGCATTATGTCTTGCTAAAAACACGACCATATCTCTACTATTTCAAAATGTGCTTGTGTTATGAGAAAGTTGTTTTTTTATAGGTTTCCTTTCTCTCTCTTTCTCTCTATCCTCTACCCTCAACCCTTAAACCCTCAAACCCTCTACCCTCTATCTCTCTCCCACTCTACTCTCTACCCTTAAACCCTAAACCTTAAACCCTCAAACCTAAACCCTTAAACCATCTGCCCTCTACCCTCAACCCACAACCCTTAATCCCTCTACCCTTAAACCCTCAACCCTAAACCCTAAAATCTATACCCTCAAACCCTACATACTCTACCCTCAACCCTAAACCCTCAACCCTAAACTCTTAAACCCTAAACCCTTAAACCCTCTACCCTCTACCCTCTACCCTCTACATTAAATCCTCAACCCTCAATTCTCAGCCCTCAACCCTTAATCCCTCAATCCTCAACCCTCAAAACCTAAACCCTCAACCTCGATACCCTCTACCTTATACATTGCACCCTCAACCCTAATCCTTCAACCATATGTACCCTCAACCCTAATCCCTCAAACCTATACCCTCAACATAATACCCTAAACCATCAACCCTATACCCTCAATTCTCAACCCTCTACCCTGTGCATTAGATCCTCAACCATCATATATTTGTGTCCCTCCCTCCTCCTCTCTCATTCTCTCTATCTCACGTATCCCTCCATCTCTACGCTAATCCCTCAACTGCATACACTAAACCCTTAAACCTTTAAACACTCAACCCTAAACCCTAAACCCTAAACCCTCTACCCTCTACCCAATACCCTCTACCCTCAACCCTAATCCCCCAACCCTTAAACCCTTAAACTAACTTACTAAACTCTCTACCCTAATCCCTCAACCCTCTTGACCCTTAATCCCTCAACCCTCAACCCTTGAACCCTAATCCCTCAACCCTTATACCCTCTACCCTATACATTGGATCCTCGGCCCTAATCCCCCAACCATATACCCTCAATCCTCTACACTCAACCTAGTGGAGGAGCACCTCTTGGATTTCATGCCTCCATGAGGCATGCTTGAGTTCTTGGATTAAGTTAGGAAATTTGGTGTTGTAATAAGGTCCAATGGACCATTTCAAATATGTTTTGAGTCCTAGTTTGGTCATAGGGTCCTAGTTTATCTTTTGGTTTCATTTTTTCAAATTTTGTCACATTTGCACAAAGTTACAAAAATTGTAAAAGTTAATCAAAAGGTTGTCAAGCAACTTGTCAAAAAGTGGACCATTTAGGTGTTTTGTTAATAAAATAATCAAAAGTTCATTGAAATAGTTTTTTTTGGTTGGAAATTTATAATTACACCCTCCAAAACTCGAATTGGGGGTTGGAGACATTGCTTTTGAAGGTTGGTGAATGGAAACCTCCATTTTGTGTGCATTTTCAGATTTTTACATTGTTTTCAAGTTGAAGTTGTGCATTGTATGGCCTAGTATGGTTTCATATCAATGAATAATATATAAGGATGGAAATATTATTTTTTCTAGTTTACAATTATTTTTATCTCATTGAATTCTATTGAGTTTTGTGGGAGATATGACTATTTTGGTGAGACTGCCCTATTCTAACAATGTTTGCCAGAATTTACAGTCTAAAAACATTTATGGTACAGATTCTATAGTCAATATTCTGATCTGAAATCAATTGGATTTTTTTTGCTTCAATTCTTATCAAATTTCATTAATATTTGAATAAGTTATGACCATTTTTGTGAGGGCAGGTCTGAACCCTGCCTAGGTTTTGCAGTTTTGGGGAAAATACAATAACTTTCTTTTCCACCATTGGATCTTCATAAACATTGGACGAAAAGTCTATAATTATGTTATCTTCAATCTCACTGAAGCGATTGACTTTATTATTTTCTTTGTGAAAGAGTTCGTTGCACTGAATTATGGGTTGCCATGGCAATGTTTCCAATGTGATCTAGAAAGCACTTAATCATTGTTTGAGATGAATCAATTTATGAAATTTGTCAAGTGAATCAAGTTTTTTGCATTTTTTTCATTGTTGGTGATGGATTATTGTTTTAATTGTGTCAAGTTGTGCTAAGTGAAGGTTAATCTGCATCACAACCTTAAACCCTTAACCCTCAACCCTTAAGCCCTAAACCATTAAACCCTAAACCCTTAAACCCTCTACACTCTACCCTCTACCCTATACATTAAACCCTCAACCCTCAATTCTCAACCCTCAACCCTTAATCCCTCAATCCTCAACCCTTAAACCCTCAACCTCGATACCCTCTACCCTATACATTGGGCCCTCAACCTTAATCCTTCAACCATATGTACCATCAACCCTTCCCTCAAACCTATACCCTCAACCCAATACCCTAAACCATCAACCCTATAGGTCCTCAACCCTATACACTCAATTCTCAACCCTCTACCCTATACATTAGATACTCAAACCTCATATATCTTTGTACTTCCCTCCTCTTCTCTCCTTCTCTCTATCTCACTTATCCCTCCATATCTCCCTCCATCCATCTCTCCCTCTCTACCCTAATCCCTCAACCATATACTCTCAACCCTTAAATCCTTAAACACTAAACCCTAAACCCTTAAACCCCAAATCCGTAAGCCCTCTACCCTTTACCCTCAACCCAATACCCTCTACCCTCAACCCTAATCCCTCAACCCTTAAACCCTTAAACCCCCTTAGTAAAATCTCTACCCTAATACCTCAAACCTCTTAACCCTTAATCCCACAACCCTCAACCCTCAACCCTTAAACCCTAATTCCTAAACCCCTATATCCTCTACCCTATACACTGGAGCCTCAACCCTAATCACCCAACCATATACCCTCAATCCTCTACCCTCAACCTTAAAACCTCAACCCTCAACCCTCAACCCTTAAACCCTCAACCCTCAATTCTCAACCCTCAACCCTTAATCCTTCAATCCTCAACCCTCAAACCCTAAACTCTCAACCCTGATACCCTCTACCCTATACATTGGATCCTCAATCCTCATATATCTTTGTCCCTCCCTCCTCTTCTCTCCTCTCTATCTCACTTATCCCTCCATATCTCCCTCCATCCATCCCTCCCTCTCTACCCTAATCCCTCAACCGTATACCCTCAACCCTTAAACCCTTAAACACTCAACCCTAAACCCTAAACCCTAAACCCTTAAACCCTCTACCCTCTAACCTCAACCCTAATTCATCAACCCTTAACCCCTTAAACCCACTTAGTAAACTCTCTACCCTAATCCCTCAACCCTCTTGACCCTTAATCCCTCAACCCTAAACCCTCAACCCTCAACCCTCAACCCTTAAACCCTAATCCCTCAACAGGGTCTACCCTCTACCTTATACATTGGAGCCTCAACCCTAATCCCCCAACCCTGTACCCTCAATCCTCTACCCTCAACCTAAAACCATCAATCCTTAAACCTTAAACCATAAACTATTCAACCATCTACCCTCTACCCTATACATTAAACCCTCAATTCTCAACCCTCAACCCTTAATACCTCAATCCTCAACCCTCAAACCCTAAACCCTCAACCCCGATATACCCTATACATTGGACCCTCAAATATAATCCTTCAACCATATGTACCCTCAACCCTAATCCCTCAAACCTATACCCTCAACCCAATATCCTAAACCATCAACCCTATAGGTCCTCAAACCTATACCCTCAATTCTCAACCCTCTACCCTATACATTAGATCCTCAACCATCATATATATTTTTCCCTCCCTTCTCTCCTCTCCTTCTCTCTATCTCACTTATCCCTCCATCTCTTCCTCCCTCCATCCCTCCCTCTCTACCCTAATCCATCAATTGTATACCCTTAACCCTTAAACACTCAACATTAAACCCTAAACCCTAAACTCTTAAACCATCTACCCTCTAACCTCTACCCTAATCCCTCAACCCTTAAACCCTTAAACCCACTTAGTAAACTCTCTACCCTAATCCCTCAACCCTCAACCCTCAACCCTTAAACCCTAATCCCTAAACCCCTATACCCTCTACCCTATACATTGGACCCTCAATCCTAATCTCCAACCCTATACCCTGAATACTCTACCCTCAACCTGAAACCCTCAACCCTCAACCTTTAAACCCTAAACCCTGAAACCCTCTACCCTCTACATTAAACACTCAACCCTCAATTATCAACTCTCAACCCTTAATCCCTCAATCCTCAACCCTCAAACCCTAAACCCTCAACCCAAATACCCTCTACCCTATGCATTGGACCCTCAACCCTAACCTTTTAACCATATGTACCCTCAACCCTAATACCTCAAACCTATACCCTCAAACTAATACCCTAAACCATCAACCTTATAGGTCCTCAACCCTATACCCTCAATTATCCACCCTCTACCCTATACATTAGATATTCAAGCCTCATATATCTTTATCCCTCCCTCCTCTTCTCTCCTCTCTATCTCACTTATACCTCCATCTCTCCCTCCATCCATCCATCCATCCCTCCCTACCATAATCGCTCAATCGTATACCCTCAACCCTTAAACCCTTAAACACTGAACCCTAAACCCAAACCCTAAACCCATAAAACCTAAACCCTTAAACCCTCTACCATCTACTCTCAGCCCAATACCCTCTACCTTCAACCCTAATCCCTCAACCCTTAAACCATTAAACCCACTTAGTAAACTCTCTACCCTAATCCCTCAACCCTCTTGACCCTTAATCCCTCAACCCTCAACCCTTAAACCCTAATCCTTCAACCCCTGTACCCTATACATTGGACCCTCAACCCTAATCCCCCAACCCTATACCCTCAATCCTCCACCCTCAACCTTAAACTCTCAACCCTCAACCCTTAAACCCTCTACCCTTTATCATATACATCAAACCCTCAACCCTCAACTCTAATCCTTCAACCATATGTACCCTAAACCCTAATCCCTCAAACCTATACCATCAACCCAATACCCTAAATCATCAACCTTATAGGTCTTCAACCCTATACCCTCAATTCTCAACCCTCTACTCAATACATTGGATCCTCAACCCTCATATATCTTTGTCCCTCCCTCCTCTTCTCTCCTCTCTATCTCACTTATCTCTTCATCTCTCCCTCCATCCATCCATCCCTTTCTACCCTAATCCCTCAACCGTATACCCTCAACTCTTAAACCCTTAAAACCCTAAACCCTAAACCCTAAACTCTAAACCCTAAACCCTAAACCCTAAACCCTTAAACCCTCTACCCTCAACCCAATACCCTCTACCCTCAACCCTTAAATCCTTAAACCCACTTACTAAACTCTCTACCCTAATCCCTCAACCCTCTTGAACCTTTATCCCTCAACCCTCAACCCTCAACCCTCAACCCTTAAACCCTAATCCCTCAACCCCTATACCCTCTAACCTATGTATTGGACCCTCAACCCTAATCCCCCAACCCTATACCCTCAATCCTTTACCCTCAACCTTAAAC